>CM061058.1:14676971-15876971 GCA_030762865.1 Paraleonurus japonicus
TTGACTAAGTCTTCATTCCAGATCCTTGTAGAACGTTCTAGATCTTCAACCCGCAATGTCACAACATCTACTACAACATTGAACTGTTAGAGAATAAAAGTTAGTTATATGAAGAAAGAAAGGGTCAAATTGATGTAGCGTAATATGTGATAACATCACATGCGACATCAACAATCTCCCCAATTTGACCTTTCTCGCTACAACACACCCGATGTATACATATCAAAAAAATATATATAAGTCAAGAATGTATGTATGACAGAGATTCTCATCTCGTAGCATACACTCAGCAAGCCATTACTCGGCCGTAGCAAACTAGTCAAACTAGTAAAAACCAGAATAAGTAACTCAAGGTTAACTTACTCAAACACAATGAAACCATTAAGGTTCAAACAAGATCGATTAGTATCAATATCTAATCAAAATATCAAGATGCAGAGCAGAGCATTTAACTAGATCATGAAAATCGGTATCGAGCAATGCTTCAAACACATAAACCTAGTATCGAGTCTAGCCTAAGTAAACAAAACAAAGATCGAGCTATAAAGCAAGATTAGAGCATTAGATACAAAATAAGAGTCTACTAAGCAAATGTATCAAATCGATTTACAAGGGACTATCACGAATCTCCCCCGTGAAATGACTCATCATCATCGTGTCATCTCGATCTCGTAAATCACCATAAAGGTCAGCAATGTCTTCATCTTCATCAAGAAGTTCCTTTGTTGCAAAGTTTGCAATAACATCTGCAGCAACATCAACATCAAGTCCATTGCATTACCATCTCCACCAGGATTTGCACCAGAACAGAATTTCCTCGATTACAACACTACGAGCACGAGCAGCGGTGATACTCCCCCTGTGGTAGCAGTAAAGTAACCACAACCAATAATCCTTCAAAATGAAGTTCATTGATTGATTCCTCGTAAAACATCCAATTGCTCGCGAATAAAATTTTCATTAAAGTTCATAAAACCAGCAGGATAATTAGGGTTTTGTGGAGCGGCATGTGGAGCGACTTCGAGCGACATCGGGATCGGCATCGGGAGCGGGGATTAGGAGTGGATCGGGAACGGCATTAGGAGGCGATCGGGAGCAACATTTTCCTCGGCATCGGGATCTCGGTATAGGCAAATCAATTACCTGTTTCCACTTTCGGTAAAAGCGGTGAGATATTCATCAACTCATTTCGCTCGGTCGAAAACCATGACTCTTCAAGTAGCCATAAATCAAATTCGGATAAGGAAGGTTCCCTTTTCAGAAATATTCTGCAAACTTCATCAAATGATGAAAAATTACCAGCCCTAAGTTAAATCTCCTCATAACACCAATCCTAAACATCGTAATGTACTGGTCCTTGGTCACTTTGGTCGAATTTGTAGAAGGAATCCAATTATACACAATCAACTTATGAATAACTGAATATAGAGATGTCAAGTGAGTAGCAAGCATATGTCTTTGCCACCTAACTATTCTACCACCACCAAAGTTTGAATTACCTCATCCATAGGAGGTACATCTTCTTCATCCATGTGATCAATATGGAGGAAGGAATTGATCAGCTCAGTGTGAATGGAACATCTCTCCCCTAAAGTTTACTGCACTGTACTCAGTTGAGAGTTTCTCCTTCCATGTCCCTTTTTCAAACTTGCATAGAACTCATAAACCCAATTAGTCACAAAAGAATCAAGAAAAGTAACAAAGATGCATCAAACTTCTTTCTTCTAAGTATCTAACCAATCCCTTAGACTCAAACTCAAAGCAACATCAATCTTTCTTTCTATCAACAGCTTTCCTATTACTCAATTTAGTAATTTTTTGATCAAAAGTTTCACTATCCGAATCATCACTAGAATCCTCAAGTTCACTAGCATCCTCATCACCAACAGGAAGTTTAATCAGTACCTTTTTCAGAATGATCGATTCTTTGCTTGATTTCTCCTCGAGTCATCACCGCTGTCATCTGGATTAGGTGCTGTTGTACTTGTTCCAACATCGTGCACAAAGACTGCCTGCTTTCTTCTTAGATCACCTTTCTTGCTTCATTTTCAGCTCAATCGGTGGTACATTCTCGCCGAATCACCATCATCGATGTCACCACTGCTCACCACTTTGCTTGTCAATTTTCAATCAGATCGAGAATACCTTAATTGGTTCATCTCGCAATCGAACCCATAGTAGGCTTCTTTTTCCTTGATGATTCTCGAGTAATCAACCCTAGTAAAGACACGTCCCGATCTCCTCCTTGGTTGTGGAACAGCAGATGGAGGGCTTCTCTTCCTTTTTCCCTTTGCGGCCTTAACAAGAGCAAAGAAGTTCCATCGGCTTCGAGTCCTCCGACATTGAAGAGTCAGTGTGATCGAAACGTTCTCTTCCTCGGCAAGTGGACTCTTCCCTTTGCTGGTTTCAACCGTGGGTGCATCCTCCATTGTTGTGTCCCCCGCTTCAAAGATATTCTCGCAGCAATCGCAGAACGCCGACTTCCACAAAGTGGTCGATTGAGGGTTTTCAGGAACGGGAGTAGGTGTAGGAGTAGGGTTAGTTTGAGTGGCGAGGTATTGAGACACATCAACCGTTAGAGAGCCGATTGTGAGCTCAGAACGCTTGGTGCCCCTTTCAGGTTTTGAGCAAGGTTTTGAGCGATGGTTTCAGCTTGCGCGCTCGATGCTTCAAAGTGGGTATGTGAATGTTCGGAGGGTAAGCATCGATCAGCGGCATAGGAGATAATGTGGTAGTGGATGATTCTGAATGCCGCAAAGATTAGGGTTTGTTGCCATTTCAAATGAGCAGATTGAGGTTTGTTTGAGAGTTTGGAGATGTTTCGCTTTGAGGGTGAAGTTTGAATGTGTGAATCTTTTGGGTTTCCTGCCATTTCCACTTAAATAGAGTATTAAAATATTCAATTTAAGTTGACAAATGAAGAAAAAATAGACCGAACACTTATGCGTAAATTTTGAAAATAATGAACAATTATTACTACTATGCTTTAGTATATGAAGCAACATAATTTCGAGACTTATATAGAAAAAATAAAGTAGCAGCTTATTTGTATAGACCCACAAAGAAAAATCTGGAATTAATTAGAACCTAGGTGGTTTTAAAACATTAAACCCATGATCTCCTACAATTTAGGGAATGAAATCATGGGTAAAAACTTCCAGAAAAATTCAAATTAATTAGTCCAATTAATTAAAACAACACGGCATTATCTAAATAAGGTAGTAGTGGGTTTAGGGTATGACCTAGTCAAATTAAGAACTCAATCATAATTAATTAATTACACAAATTAAAATAAATTGAAACTTGCCTCGATGTTGTACTCAAAATCGAACACACACTTCAACACTCGGTTTTTTCTTAGAAAAATTTTCCCAATGTTGCAAACAAATCTTTTCAGCTTTTTCTAGCACTTTTAATCACACATTGATCCATCTTTTCAAAAAGAGTGCATCGTAGTCGCGAACTCCGTGCCCCATAGTTACTCAATGGATTTGTGAGCATATTGATGTATTACTAATCACCTTTTGAAAAGAAGACATCGTAGTAGCGAACTCCGTGCTCCATAGTTACTCGGTGAATTAGTACATCTTGAGTGCTTTTTCTTTCTAATTTTTCAATTGCATTTGAGAAGTGTGAGACCTCTTTATATCTATACAACATCAATTATGATTCAAATTCATTTTTCAGAGGAATTAATTAACCAAGAAAAGTTCAAAAATTAACCAAGTGACATTGCACTCCGTGATGTTGTCACATATGTTATACCATTTGTAACAACATCTATCTAACTTTATTTAGATAGTGCACATACCAAGAGATTTCCTCAAAATGAGAATCTCTCATGGTCAAGAGCTTTAGTGAAAATATCAAGAAATTGATTTTCGGTGGGTACATACTCTAACTTAACAATATTTTTCTCTACTAAATCCCTAATAAAATGATGTCTTATACTAATGTGCTTAGTGAGTGAATGTTGTACAGGATTTTTCGAAATATTAATAGCACTAGTGTTATCACAATACACGCTTAGAATATCACTTTTAATACCATAATCATGAAACATCTTACTCAACCATAGAAGTTGTGTACAACAGCCTTCCTCGCCGCGATGTATTCGGACTCTGCGGTGGATTGTGATACACAGCTTCCGCTTTCTACTGTGCCATGAAATCAGGTTGTTTCCCATGTAGAAACAAACCACCACTGCATTTCTTTTCTCGTCATCTATGTCTCCAGCCCAATCAGCATCACTATATCCCACAAGTGTGCTACTTGTGTCCTTGGTATACCAAACACCTAGATCACTTGTACCGCAACATATCTTATGATTCTCTTAACCGCATTCAGTGTGATTCCTTTGGACATGCTTGGTACTGGCACAAACACAAACACTATACATGATATCTGGTCTACTAGAGGTTAAGTAAAGAAGACTACCTATCATGGATCTATACAAAGTGTTGGATCAATTTCTTGTCCAAAGATTGTCTTTACACAATTTCGTGTAGATCCCATAGGTGTTTTCATTACCTTAGATTTTTCCAAACCAAACCTTTTCACCAAGTTTTTAGCATATTTGCTTTGTGAGAAGAAAATACCATCTTTTTCTTGCTTGATTTGAAGACCTAAAAGTAAGTTAGATCCCCAACCATACTCATCTCAAATGTTGCAGTCATTGCTTCAACAAAACCAAGTTTAGCATTTTATCACAAGTTGAACCAAAGACTATATCATCAACATATATTTGAGCAATTAGTAAATCTTCTCCATTTTGTTTGATGAATAAGGTATTATCAGCAATTCCTCTAATAAAACCAAATTGCAAAAGAAAGTCAGTAAGTCTACCATACCATGCTCTAGGAGCTTGTTTTAGGCCATACAATGCTTTCTTTAGCTTATAAACATGATTAGGATATTGTGGGTTTTCAAATCCCTTAGGTTGTTCAACATATGCTTCTTCTAACAAAATGCCATTTAAAAATGCAGCTTTGACATCCATTTGGTGAAGTTTAATATCAATAAAACATGCAATTGCTAGTAATAATCTAATAGATTCTATCCTAGCAACAGTGCAAATGTTTCATCAAAATCAATACCTTCAACTTGTGTATATCCTTGTGCAACTAACCTAGCTTTGTTTCTAACAATGTTACCGGACTCATCGCTTTTATTTCTAAAAATCCACTTAGTTCCAATGACATTGACATCATCGTGCCTTGGAACTAGTGTCCAAACATCATTCTTTTCAAACCGATTAAGTTCCTCATGCATAGCATTAATCCAATTTTCATCTTTTAATGCTTCAAGAATATTTTTAGGTTCAATTTCAGAATAGTAGCACTCTGCATTAACAACATTACAAAGAGAAGACATACATATTGATCTTACCAAATCTGCATGCTCTTTTGAACTTACTTTCCTTCTTGTTTGTACACCAACCGAAGCATCACCAATGATCTGTCTCTGTGGATGATTTTTGGTTATACGACTAGATGGATTCAGCTTTGGTGTATACCGATTGTTCGAAATGAATCTGCTGAAATTTCAGGATGTTGCACCAGATGTTGTAACATTCGGTGACACATTCTCTCGATTTCACCGATTATCTTGAACTTCAAAGAACATCGGACACATCTTCATCATCATTGTCATCCTCGTAAGCTTTTATCATCATCAAACACAACATTAACAGATTCTTGAACAAGTGTTAGTTCTAAGGTTAAAGATTCTATAGGCTTTACTATTTCTAGAATAACCTAAGAAAAACCTTTATCACTTTTTGAATCAAACTTGAGGAGTTGATCCTGTCATTCGAATATAACACACACAACCAAACACATGAAAATATTTCACATTTGGTTTTCTATTGTTCAGAATCTCATATGAAGTTTGATCGTAACCGGATCTCGTAAAAACTCTATTAGAAATATGACATCTTGTATTCAATGCTTCACCCCAAAATCTCTTAGCAAGATTTTTAGATGTAAGCATGACTCTAGCCATTTCTTGTAAAGTTCTATTTTTCCTTTCAAAGAATCCCATTTTGTTGTGGAGTTTTAGGTGAGGAAAACTCATGCAATATACCTTTTCTTTCACAAAAATCAGAAAACATACTATTTTCAAATTCCCTACCATGATCGATCTAATTCGCTAACTTTCAAGTTGAAAACAGCTTTTAAATCTTTTGTAAAGAATTTTAAAAGCATTAAAAGCTTCTGATTTTTCTCTTAAAAATTCAATCCAAGTATACCGAGAGTAATCATCAACCACAACAAGTGAGTATTTCTTACCACCAATGCTTTCGCCTATTGGACCCATCAGATCCATATGCTAATTCAAAACAGCGATGTGTCGAACAATGTGACAACATTTTGTGTGACATTCTTACTCGCTTACCTTTTTGGCATGGACCACATACAGCAGTATTATCAAACTTCGCTTTAGGCAATCCTAGCATGACTTCTATTTTAACCGATTTCCTTATGTTCCTATAATTTGTATGTCCTAATCTTTGATGCCATAAGACATTTTCATCATTTTTTGCCAAATTACACACATTTTTGTTCCCAATTAAATAACAATTGTCTCGTTGACCTATTTCCAGTCATCAAACACTCATTATATTTGTCAAGAACATAACATGAGTTTTTGTCAAATTTTACATACAAATCATCATCACATAATTGACTTATACTAATCAAATTAGCAAGTAGGCCATCAACATGCAAAACATTTTTAGCTTAGGAAAACCTTCAACATTTAAAGTTCCTTTTCCAATGATTTTTCCTTTAGTACCACCACCATATGTTACGGTTCCACCATTAAAAGATTCATATTCGGATAAGAAGTTGATTTGACCAGTCATATGTCTAGAACAACCACTATCAAAGTACCATAAACCAGTACACATGCTTTCAGAGAAGAGTAAACCATGTTACGCATAATTTTATCCTTCTTTTTAGAGATCTTTGACACATGTTGCTTAGAATGTGACAAAGATTTTAGACAACATTTTAGCATCTTTCAGATCTTTCAGTCTTTTCAAACAAGAAGGGACGAATATGACCAATTTCATCACAATAATGACACACATACTTCTTTTCTCGCTTGTTTCTTCTTGTTAGTCTTTGTTTGAGCCTTAACTTTTACCTTAGCATCGATTTGGCCTTCACAAATTTCACAGGATTCTCAAACATAGAAGATGTTTCATTTTTATATCCTAAACCAAATTTATTAGATCGACTAATTACTAGAGCATCATTCATATCAGAAGAACTTTTGGTATATTTCTTAAAACTTAAAGAAGTTCCTTTCAGTTCCTCTTTTAGCTTAGAAATTTCCAAATCTCTTCTGTAAGTATGATTTCTAGTTTAGTCACTGCTTTTTCAAATCATCATTCTCTTTAGTTAAAGACTCTAGAGATTGAGCTTGTTCAAAGACATTTGTCTAACAAATTTTTATAGTCGATTCATCAATTCTTGTTTCTTTAGAAGTGTTATCTGTTTCATCAACACACCCAACAAAGCTGTTCAAATCTGGAGAAATTTGATCGATGTTGCTTCGAATGTTGTAACATCCGACGCAACATCCGAGCCGAGTCATCCAGATCATCATCCAGAGTCATCATAATCAATTTTAGCATAAAAAGCAAGTTCCTCATCTTTTGAATCATCATTTTCATCATTTGAGTCATCACTTAAGGTAGCATTAAAATTCAGTTTTCTCCTAAGTCCGGTATTTGCACACTCATTTGCATAGTGTCCAAATCCGGTGCATGCATCACACTTAATGATTTTCTCAATTCAGGATCATACCTTGATTTACTACCTTTTCGGTTTGCCTTGATTGATTAGATCTCTCCTTCTTTCGGGTAGGTGTTGTGTTGATTTGGATCTTTGGTTGGATATTCCCCTTAGATCTGCTCATCGTTTTCCTCGGGTAGGAGTTAAACTTCTTTGTCGGCGGGCGATGTTGTCGGGATTGTTACAACATAGGTCCGTCACATCCTCATCAGTAATCAATCTCAGAACATAAGATTGATGTACATCACTTGAAGATGCTTCTCCTTTGTAAACAACAACCTTCTTGCCATCATTCTCCTCTGGTTGGATGAAGTTGATCTCATAGGTCTTAAGAATGCTTATTAGCTCATTATGACTCAACGTATCTGTGTCCTTCGCTTCTTCTATAGCACAAATTTTTGCATCAAATCTTTTAGGAACAGACGTAAAATCTTATGCACTAACCTCAGTATTAGAAATTGGATCTCCAAGCGGTTGAGCTTCATTGGCAATCTCCGTGACATCGTTCATTGTAAGATGAAATGGTTTCATCTTCTTTCATTCTCGTGTTCTCGAACTTCGTGCCTAGCATTCGTAGTTTGGTTCTACGAACACTATCGGACCCCTCACAATGCTCTTGTAAACGATCCCAAGCCTCTTTTGCCGACACGCTTAGATATGATTTTGAACATAGTCATATCAATCGAGACAAAAATTGCATTTAAGGCCTTAGAATTGTAACTAGCAATTGTGCTTTCATCATTTGTCGATCCAGTTCACGTTTGACTTGAAGTTTCTCCTTCATTATCGTGAGTTCTCGGCTGTCCATCCGAAAGAACACTCCTCCAAGCACGTTCATCTATGGATTTGATATACATCCGCATCCTTGGCTTCCAATAGGCATAGTTTGTCCCATCAAGAACGGGAGGCCTAACAGATCGAGAGAGTGGATACTCCATTGCAAAATAAAAAGACACACTAAAACACAGGATCTAAACTTAGTACCGTCAAGTTTTTAGGCTCAGTGCCAATCGAAAGTGTGCGTGTAGTGTAAAACAGAATGATGTTGTCTTGAATGTTATGGCAAGCACTACAACATCTAAATATCGAATGTAAAACACAGCGGAAGACTAACACTACAATGCAAAGGAGTAAATTTTTCATAGACTTGTTAATTAAAGTCTATGATGCTGTCGGTGAAACGTTTCACTAATTCGAGAGTGAATACAAAAGTTTGTGTAAAGAGTTTCCAAGATAGAACCTTTACAACGGAAAATAAAGACTCAATATCACCTATTGACTCTTAAACGGCTAAGTGTAGTATTACAAAATATTACACCGTCAAAAGTAAATCAAAGTATCTAAGACATCTACGCTAATGACACTTCAATAAACCTATGTTGGTAAACGAGGTAACATGCACAAGTACCAACGTAAAGGGGAATAACGGCCCTATCTCTTGGATGCACTAACGCACTCAACAATTGATATTTGGATATTCCTTGCCATTCTTTGAAGTCCTCGGTCTTCTATTTATAGAGGTCCTCGGTCTTCAACCATAGATCCTTGTAGATGGATCTAGAAAGACTCCAAAATAACTTCCCCTTAATTCTCTCGCATAACCGTCCATGTAGCTAGTTGATTTCGTGGCTTTACTCCTGCAACCGCATGATCTAGGTCCTTCTAAATCTCTCTCGAATTCGTCTTGAATTAGTCTTGAATCTGGATCCTTGTAGAAGATTCTGGAATCCGTCCTCATTGCTCTCAATGTTACACATCCTCGGCAACATTTGACTAAGTCTTCATTCCAGATCCTTGTAGAACGTTCTAGATCTTCAACCCGCAATGTCACAACATCTACTACAACATTGAACCGTTAGAGAATAAAAGTTAGTTATATGAAGAAAGAAAGGGTCAAATTCTGATGTAGCGTAATATGTGATAACATCACATGCGACATCAACATAGCCTTTTCACAATCATCCCAAGTAGCTCCTCCGTGGTTGTTTTTCCTTCATTGTTTGGAGTTTTTGCTCCCGAATCAAACCCGGAAGGATATTGAACGGCGGCTCTCGGATTGGCATATGAGAAATTTTTATGTCTTCTCCAATTGTTAGCATTATATAGAGCTTGAGGTTGAGGTGGAAAATTACCTTAAGGCCTATTTTGATAAGGCACTTGATAGGGCCTTGCATTTTGGTAATTGCCTAGGTAATTGCTTTGACATCCTCCTATTTTGCATTTTGAGCTTGAGATGTTGTAAGGGTTCCTAATCGATCCATCATCGTCAACATGATCGTCTTTATCGATTAAATCTCTTCCACATGGGACACTCTATGAATGAGATGGTGTGTTGTGATTTGACTCAAGAAAAGAGTAGTAAGATAGAGATAGTTTGTAAGCTATGATCAAAATACCAAAAGATATTTGAGCCTAACCGTGTCATTAATACTGGTTGATTTATGTGGTTGATGCTTGCATTGTGATTGTAGTGAATTGATGCCTGATTTTAGGGGGATATTTTGGTGCAAAAAGTTGTCAAAAGTGTTATTTTTTTGCCTAAATGTGTAGAGTATCACTACTTTGCCTAAAAAGTATTACTTGATGGATTTTTGATGTTTTTCATCCGTTTTCAGGCAAATCGGTGGAATTTGACCAAACCGAGAGTACCGGCATTCACATGGCGAAGAGACGAACAAGGCGGGCAAAACGGGGTCCGAGGCGGAAGTCGGGTCGAAAAATTCCTGGGTGGACCTCGGTCGAGGGCCGGGGACCTCACCCGAGGGTGCCGGCTGGAAGTTGGAATTTGAAAAATTAAAGTATGCTCGACTCGAGAGCCGAGCCTCGAGTCGAGGATTAGGGCAAAAACAACAAGCTCGAGTCGAGGGCCGGAGCACGACTCGAGGCTGGAGGCAATTTTAAAAAGTGCATCCATGACTTCACGAGCCTCGACTCGAGGGCCCCAACCTTGAGTCGAGGGTGTTAGAATTCGAAAATTTTGGTTTTAAGCCTATTTGAGCGAAAAATAGAGCATAATCCTCCATAACCATCTCTAGAGCGATTACCAGCGGTTTTGGGGCGATTTCTTAGGCCCCAAGCCAAATTTTTCCTTGTAGGTAGATTAGATTGGTAAATTTAGATAGATTTTAATTAATTCTTGCTTAGATTAGACTTAGATCCTCTAGTTTTCTCAATTCAAGTTTGTAATTCCGTTGGAGAAGAAGAACTTTTGAAGATTCAAGCATTCCTATTATTGTTCATTTGATTCAATTGGTGATGTTCTTCCTCTTTTCTCATTTCTATTTCTTAATTGTTGTGTTTAGCTTTGTGATTTTGCAAATAGATTTTGTACTCCATGGATTTTGTACTTTGCACCATGGGCTAATCCTCTTGTGCTTGGGATAGTTGAAATTGAGGATGATTTAATTGCCTTATGCTATGATTGTTAGATCAAGAAAGTTTTGATGAGTTAAAAGAAGTAATTCGGATGATCGGATGACCACGAAGAGCAGTGAGACCAAGTCCCAGTACTAAGCCGATCGGACTAGGTCATTGATCGAGCAAGTTAGCCGAGGACTGGAAAGTTACAAGTCATACGGAGACAAGCTCAAATCTAGTCATCTGCAGGAGACAATTATGAAGAGCTCGAGACGAGGCCAGACAATGAGTAGAATAAGAAAGGCGAAGTCTTCACCAAGTCACATGCAGACGAGTAGAATAAATCAGGTGAGGAGCAAAGCGGTTTTCAAGATTAAGTTTGTTGAGCAATTTTTAGTTTGTTAGAACCGACTAACAAACTAACCGTCTTTTCGACTTATAAATAGGTCTAGATTTTCATTTTTCAAATACTTTTACACAACACGAATTGCACATTGCTCACTATTCAAATTTCGATCATCACAATCAATTCACAAGTTTTCAAAAGAGTTTTTCAAAAGAATTCTAAGTGTTTATAAAACACTTTACTTGTAATCTTCAAAGTTCACTACTCACCGTAATAGTTAGATTCCAGAGAAGAATTTAAGAGTTTTGAAGATGCGAAGGTATTTGTAAGTCGTAAGTTGTAAGTCGGATTGAAAGTAAGTAAGTAGTAAGCTAAGTCCCTTCTTCAAGTTGGAGAAGGAGAGTGGATGTAGGATTATTAATAATCGAACCACTATAAATCGTAGTGTTCTTTATTGCTTTACTTTACTTTTTGTCTATTTCAATTTTCAGTTTATCAATCAAAGATTAATTTTAATTGAATTGGAACTAAATATCGGTGTGCTTTTGATCTAAATAAAGTTGAGTTTAAAATTGAATTCATTTGTGCTACTTGGGTGTTTTGAATAAGTCTAGAGAGATTTATAAAAATCAAAATTTATTCAACCCCCTTCTAGATTTTCACTAGAAGGCTAGATCAAGTTGTGACTAATCTACTCAACTAAGTGGGACCAATAAGTGGTATCGGAGCGGTGTTAAGTCGTTTCGATATTGATTTTAGGTCTTAACCAAGATTCTCAAATTAATTCTTGATTATCTTCATCCTCTTTGTTTTACTAACTGTGCTACTAACAAGATCTTGTAAGTTTTGGTTTTCTATCTCAACATGTCATCGTTAAGAGCAAGAAATCAAGGAGTCTACCGAATTTTTCAATCGAAGAATATGACTACTCGGAAATTTAGAATGGAGAACCATCTCAAAGCAATTCATGATAGAATGGAGGAGGTTCTTGAAGAAGGACCTATCAAATTTTATCATAGAGGTACAAGTGACGGCGCAATTCTTTGAAACAAGAGTTAGGCAAGAGAAAAAGAGCTCCGAACTCACAAGTGATGAAAGAAAGATCCATAACTGGATCAGGTTGCTAGAACAGAGATCATTGAAACATTGAGTAAAGACTGGATCGAAAAAGTGAAATGATGCAAGATCGCCAAGAAAATGTGGGAAACTCTTTGGCCGGAATATGTGAAGTTGAGTTGATTAAAACCTTGAGATAACCTTCTAGAACAAAATCTAGAAAGGGGGTTTGAATAGATTTTGTAGATTTGTTTTTTTTTTTTTAACTTTTCAAAATCAATTCAAAGTATCGATTAAACACAGCGGAAAACAATTGTAAACTCAACTTTTAACAAGATCAAAAGCAATGATGATATTCGCATTTTAGCTAAGATTAAAATTTAATCTCAAATAACAAATTGTAACTTTGAATAGAAAATTAGAAGAAAGCATAAATAACACCGGATTTTATAGTGGTTCGGATTATAACAATCCTACATCCACTCTCCTTCTCCAAACTTTGAAGAAGGGTTTCCACTAGCCGCTTACTTACTTACAATCTTTTACAAATTACAACTTGATCTTCAAACCTTCAAAGATGCTAATCAACCTTCAAATCTAACTCTAAGACTAAGAAGTGTATTTGAAGATGTGAAGTGAAGTGTTCTACAAACACTTAGAAAAATTCTATAAAGAAATCGTGAAAAACTATTTTGTGCTTTTAGAATTTTGTGAAAATCACTTGCTGAAAACTTGGATGTTACGTGTATTCTCTATATCCGTAATGAAGTGCCTAGACTTATTTATAAGTCTGAAAAGACAGCTAGTTTGTTAGTTAGTTCTAACAAACTAAAAACCGCTTAACAAACTTAATCTTGAAAACCACTTGCTCTTTGGCTGATTTTGATCTCCTCATCTGGTGACTTGGTGAAGACTTGTCTTTCTTATCCTACTCAGCTTGTCTTGACCTTGTCTCGAGCTCTTCATACTTGTCTCCTGCAGATGACTAGACTCGAGCTTGTCTTGGATGACTTGTGATTCCTAGTCTTGGTGACTTGAACTATCCTTGTCCTAGTCTGATCGGCTTAGTACTGGAACTCGAGTCTTCTTCATTCTTTATTATCGCCTCGCTCATCTAAAATAATCTTTTAACTCATCAAAACAATCTTGTTCTAACAATTTCCTTTTTGATGAAGTTAAAACCTACAAGAAAGAGACACACTCACAAATGAAGTTAGTTTACGGTTAGTCAAGATTATTAGATAAGTATATCCGAGCACATTCTTCACATTACAACGGATTCATTCACATTTAAAGCACTTAAAAAGATTTAAGTCTTTTAGACTCTTTTAAAATTACTTAGAAGAAAAAAATTGAGTCTTAAGACTTAGATAAATTTTTAGGAAAATTTTTTTTTCAAGTCTGAGAGATAAAATTCTCGAGATGACTTATATTTAGAAAATTTTTTAAGTTTTTCTTAAAGCAATAAAGATAACTTTAAGAAAATAAGACAAGTAAAATGAATCAAACAAAGTATATTCATATTGGATTCACAAAAATTACAGATGGAAAGATAATAAAAAGAAAGGTAAGGAAAAGTAGAATCCTGTTTCTATCAATCTTCCCATTGGTCTTAAATGCAGGATCATCGGCCCGAGTTGAATACACGCTTCCTAAGGCTGCTTGAGATCTTCTCCTTGAGCAAGTCCAGATTCAGCCTCTGCCTTCTTCAAGATTCCCTTGACCTAGTCTAGGTCCAGGATCCGTCTCGTTTCTTGGCAGGATGGCATACTCAAAAGCCGGAGAGATCGGGTTGACGTTGAACTCTACATCAGCCTTCTTCCAAAGAATGATGATAGAATTCCACATCTACCTTCTCCATCCACTCATGCCAAGCTAAATCTGGATCTTGCTGAGATGCTCCGGGGCCCTTGAGAATATACCGGTAGTATATCCACATTCCCTCCAGATTTTTCTCTCTCGTACTCAATCCGCATATTTTCCGTAAGCCGGCTTAGGTGGAGCAGATGTGTTGTGGAATGGTCTGAATTTCCCGCCTTGATCTCGATCATCCATTTCCTTCAGCAGTACTCCGAGAAGACATTGGAGTCTCTCTTCTTTCTCTGCCTCTTCTTCTCTTTCTTGCCAAAATACTCCATCTCTCTCTTGATTCGCTTGATCTGTTCCTGCGAGAGATTGGAATAATCAGCTTCCCTTTTTCCTTTCCCTTTAGCGGTAGCCACAGTAACAAGTTCGGTGATGCGGGCTCAGAGGCTGCTACTTCTTTTCCCCTTCCCATTGGCTCCTCCAGATTCGGACTCTTTAAGAGCCAAGAGTTTCTCTGTCCTTTCCTCCTCCTCTAGCCTCCTCTTCTCTTCATCCTCCTTCACAGCCTTCTTCCGGTTGACTCACCCTCACTGGAGTGCGGCCACTCATCGAGACTTGATACGAGCTTCCTCCTGGCTACCTCCGGATCAGGTGTGTTGGCCTTCATGACTACATCTTAAATGTATCAAACTTATTTACAAGGGAACTATCACGAATTCTCCCCGTGAAGCGTACTCATCATCATCGAGGTCATCTCGATGCGGTAAATCACCATAAAGTTCAACAACTTCCTCATCTTCATCAAAGAAGTTCCACTGTTGCAAAGTTTGTAGTAACATTTGCAGAAAGATCAACATCGTGTCCAAATGCATTACCATCTCCACCAGGATTTGCACCATCAATCGGAATTTCTTCGACATACAACACCACGAGCACGAGCAGCACTGGTACTCCCGTGGTAGCAGAAAGTAATCGCAACCAATAATCCTTCAAGAAGCGAAGTTCATTAATTGATTCCTACAAAGCGTCCAATTTCCTGTGAATAAAGTTTTCATTAAAGTTCATAAAACCAGCAGGATAATTAGGGTTTTGTGGAGCAGCATCTGGGCGGCTTCGAGCGAGTGATTATGAACAGGATCGGGAAACGACATTATGAGCGGCATCGGGAGCAACATTCTCTTGACATCGGGATCTGGTATAGGCAAATCAATTACCTGTTTCCACTCGGCCAAACAGGTGAGATATTCATCAAAGTAACCCCCTCCTTAACAACTCATTTCGGCTAGGTTGAAAACCATGACTCTTCAAGTAGCCATAAATCAAATTTGGATAAGGAAGGTTCCCTTTTTCGTAAATATTTCCGCAAACTTCATCAAATGATGGAAAATTACCAGCCCTAAGTTAAATCTCCTCATAACACCAATCCTAAACATCGAAACTGGTCCTTAGTCACTTTGGTCGAATTTGTAGAAGGAATCCAATTATACACAATCAACTTATGAATAACCGAATATAGAGATGTCAAGTGAGCAGCAAGCATATGTCTTTGCCACCTAACTATTCTACCACTACCAATGTTTGAATTACTCCGATCCATAGGAGGTACATCCTCTTCATCCATGTGATCAATATGGAGGAAGGAATTGATCGGCTTCAGTGTGAATGGAACATCTCTCCCCTAAAGTTTACAAACCCGTACCAATGTGAATTTCTTCTTCCATGTCCCTTTTTCAAACTTGCATAAAACTCATAAACCCAATTAGTTACAAAAGAATCAGCAAATGTAATAGCATGCATCAAACTTCTTACTTCTAAGTATCTAACCAATCCCTTAGACTCAAACTCAAAGAACATCAATCTTTCTTTCTATCAACGGTTTCCTATTACTCAACTTGGTAACTTTTTGATCAAACGTTTCACTATCTGAATCATCACTAGAATCTTCAAGTTCACTAGCATCCTCATCACCAACGGGAAGTTGAATCGGTACCTTTCTCGGAATGATCGGATTCTTCGCTTGATTTCTCCTCGGAATCATCACTGCTGTCATCTGGATTAGGTCTCACGCACTTGTTCCAACATCGGGTACAAACTTTGTCCTGTTTCTTCTTAGATCACCTTTCTTGCTTCATTTTCAGCTCAATCGGTGGTACATTCTCGTCGGAATCGGTATCAATGAACTGCTCACCACTTTGCTTGTCAGAATTTTCAGAATCCGAATCGGAGAATACCTTAATTGGTTCATTTGCAAGCTGAACCCACGGTAGGTTTCTTTTTCCTTGATGATTCTCGAGTAATCAACCCTAGTAAAGACACGTCCCGATCTCCTCCTTGGTTTTGGAACAACAGATGGAGGGCTTCTCTTCTTTTTCCCCTTTGCGGCCTTAACGGTGGCAGCAAGTTCCATCGGTTACGAGTCCTCGACATTGAAGAGTCGGTGTGATCGAAATGATTTCATCCTCGCAAGTGGACTCTTCCCTTTGCTGGTTTCAACGATGGGTGCTTCCTCCATTGTTGTGTCCCCTGCTTCGGCATATTCTACAAAGAATCGCAGTAACGCCGACTTCTACAAAGTGGACGATTGAGGGTTTTCAGAACGGGAGTAGGATAAGTTTGAGTGGCGAGGTATTGAGACACATCAATCATAATAGAGCCGATTGTGAGCTCAGAACGTTGGGTGCCCTTTCAGGTTTTGAGCAAGGTTTTGAGCGATGGTTTCAGCTGTGCGCTCGATGCTTGATGGGTATGTGAATGTTCAGAGGGTAAGCATCGATCAGCGGCATAGGAGGTGATGTGGTAGTGGATGATTCAAGAATCGCGGCAAGATTAGGGTTTGTGGCCATTTCAAATGAGCAGATTGAGGTTTGTTTGAGAGTTTGGAGAGGTTTCGATTGAGGGTGAAGTTTGAATGTGTGAGTCTTTTGGGTTTCCTGCCATTTCCACTTAAATAGAGTATTAAAATATTCAATTTAAGTTGACAAAAGAAGATAAAAACTGAACACTTATGGTGAAATTTCGAAAATAATGAACAATGACCACTTCTATGCTTTAGTATATGGAGCAACATAATTTCGAGATTTATATAGAGAAAATAAAGTTACGGTTATTAGTATAGACCCACAAAGAAAAATCTGGAATAGATTAGAACCTAGGTGGTTTAAAACATTAAATCCATGATCTCCTAAAATTTAGGGAATGGAATCATGGGTAAAAAAACTTCGAAAAATTCAAATTAATTAGTCCAATTAATTAAAACCACACGGCATTATCTAAATAAGGTAGTAGTGGGTTTAGTGTATGACCTAGTCAAATTAAGAACTTCAACATAATTAATTAATTACACAAGTTAAAATAAATTTGATACTTACGATGTTGTACTCAAAATTGGAACACACACTTCAACACCGGTTTTTCCTTAGAAAAATTTTCCAATGTTGCAAACAAAATAATTTCAGTTTTTCTAGCACTTCTAATCACACATTAATCCATCTTTTCAAAAGAGTGCATCGTAGTCGCGAACTCCGTGCCCCATAGTTACTCAATGGATTTGTGAGCATATTGATGTATCACTAATCACCTTTTGAAAAGAAGACATCGTAGTAGCGAACTCCGTGCTCCATAGTTACTCGGTGAATTAGTACATCTTGAGTGCTTTTTCTCTCTAATTTTTTTCAATTGCATTTGAGAAGTGTGAGACCTCTTTATATCTATACAACATCAATTATGATTCAAATTCATTTTTCGAGATGAATTAATTAATCAAGAAAAGTCCAAAATTAACCAAATTACACATCGTACCCGTGATGTTGTCACATATGTTACAACATTTGTAACAACATCTATCTAACTTTATTTAGATAGTGCACATACCAAGAGATTTCCTCGAAATGAGAATCTCTCATGGTCAAGAGCTTTAGTGAAAATATCAAAGAACTGATTTTTAGTGGGTACATACTCTAACTTAACAATATTTTTCTTTACTAGATCCCTTATAAAATGATGTCTTATACTAATGTGCTTAGTGAGTGAATGTTGTACAAGATTTTTCGAAATATTAATAGCACTCGTGTCACAATACAAAATTAACATATCGGTTTTAATACCATAATCATGAAACATCTTATTTAACCATAGAAGTTGTGTACAACAACTTCCCGCCGCGATGTATTCAGACTCTGCGGTGGATTGTGATACACGGTTACGCTTTATCTTGTGCCATGAAATCAGGTTGTTTCCCATGTAGAAAGAGCCACCACTCGTACTTTTTCTCGTCATCTATGTCTCCAGCCCAATCCGCATCACTATATCCCACGGGTGTGCTATTTGTGTCCTTGGTATACTAAACACCTAGATCACTTGTACTCGCAACATATCTTATGATTCTCTTAACCGCATTCAGGTGTGATTCCTTTGGACATGCTTGGTACTGCACAAACACAAACACTATACATGATATCTAGTCTGCTAGAGGTTAAGTAAAGAAGACTACCTATCATGGATCTATACGATGTTGGATCAATTTCTTGTCCAAAGATTGTCTTTACACAATTTCTGTGTAGATCCCATAGGTGTTTTCATTACCTTAGAATTTTCCAAACCAAACCTTTTCACCAAGTTTTTAGCATATTTGCTTTGTGAGAAGAAAATACCATCTTTTTCTTGTTTGATTTGAAGACCTAAAAAGTAATTTAGATCCCCAACCATACTCATCTCAAATGTTGCGATCATTGCTTCAACAAAACCGTTTAGCATTTTATCACAAGTTGAATCGAAGACTATATCATCAACATATATTTGAGCAATTAGTAAATCTTCTCCATTTTGTTTGATGAATAAGGTATTATCAGCAATTCCTCTAATAAAACCAAATTGCAAAAGGAAGTCAGTAAGTCTACCATACCATGCTCTAGGAGCTTGTTTTAGACCATACGGTGCTTTCTTTAGTTTATACACATGATCGAGGATATTGTGGGTTTTCAAATCCCTTAGGTTGTTCAACATATGCTTCTTCTAACAAAATGTCATTTAAAAATGCAGCTTTAACATCCATTTGGTGAAGTTTAATATCAATAAAACATGCAATTGCTAGTAATAATCTAATAGATTCTATCCTAGCAACAGTGCAAATGTTTCATCAAAATCAATACCTTCAACTTGTGTATATCCTTGTGCAACTAACCTAGCTTTGTTTCTAACAATGTTACCCGAGACTCATCAGTTTTATTTCTAAAAATCCACTTAGTTCCAATGACATTGACATCATCGTGCCTTGGAACTAGTGTCCAAACATCGTTCTTTTCAAATCGATTAAGTTCCTCATGCATAGCATTAGTCCAAATTTCATCTTTTAATGCTTGAGTAACATTTTTAGGTTCAATTTCAGAATAGTAGCAATCTGCATTAACAACATTACAAAGAGAAGACATGCATATTGATCTTACCAAATCTGCATGCTCTTTTGAACTTACTTTCCTTCCGGTTTGTACACCAACCGAAGCATCACCAATGATCTGTCTCTGTGGATGATTTTTGGTTATACGACTAGATGGATTCAGCTTCGGTGTATACCGATTGTTACGAGATGAATCTCGCTGAAATTTCAAGGGATGTTGCACCGGATGTTATAACATTCGGTGACACATTCTCCGATTTCGGTGATTATCTTGAACTTTAGTAACATCGAGACACATCTTCATCATCATTGTCATCTGTAAGCTTTTTATCATCATCAAACACAACATTAACAGATTCTTGAATAGTGTTAGTTCTAAGGTTAAAGATTCTATAGGCTTTACTATTTCTAGAATAACCTAAGAAGAAACCTTTATCACTTTTTGAATCAAACTTGTGAAGTTGATCCCTATCATTCAGAATATAACACACACAACCAAACACATGAAAATATTTCACATTTAGTTTTCTATTGTTCAGAATCTCATATGAAGTTTGATCAGAACTGGATCTCGAAAAATTCTATTAGAAATATGACATGTTGTATTCAACTACCCAAAATCTCTTAGCAAGATTTTTAGATGTAAGCATGATTCTAGCCATTTCTAGTAAAGTTCTATTTTTCCTTTCAGCAATCCCATTTTGTTGTGGAGTTTTAGGTGAAGAAAACTCATGCAATATTCCTTTTCTTTCACAAAAATCAGAAAACATACTATTTTCAAATTCCCTACCATGATCGGATCTAATTTCGCTAACTTTCAAGTTGAAAACAGCTTTTAAATCTTTTGTAAAGAATTTTAAAAGCATTAAAAGCTTCGATTTTTCTCTCAAAAATTCAATCCAAGTATACCGAGATTAATCATCAACCACAACAAGTGAGTATTTCTTATCACCAATGCTTTGAGTTTCCATTGGACCCATCGAGATCCATATGCGGTAATTCCAAACAGCGATGTGTCGAACAATGTGACAACATTTTGTGCGACATTCTTACTGTTTACCTTTTTGGCATGGTTCACATACAGGTATTATCAAACTTGATTTAGGCAATCCTAGCACAACTTCTGTTTTAACCGGTTTCCTTTATGTTCCTATAATTTGTATGTCCTAATCTTTGATGCCATAAGACATTTTCATCATGTTTTGTCAAATTACACACATTTTTGTTCCCAACTAAATAGCAATTATACATTGACCTATTACCGGTCATCAAACATTCATTATTTTTGTCAAGAACATAACATGAGTTTTTGTCAAATTTTACATACAAATCATCATCACATAATTGACTTATACTAATCAAATTAGCAAGTAGGCCATCAACATGCAAAACATTTTTAGCTTAGGAAAACGTTCAACATTTAAAGTTCCTTTTCCAATGATTTTCCTTTAGTACCACCACCATATGTTACGGTTCCACCATTAAACGATTCATATTACGATAAGAAGTTGATTTGACTAGTCATATGTCTAGAACAACCACTATCAAAATACCATAAACCTGGTACACATGCTTTCAGAGAAGAGTAAACCATGTTACTGCATAACTTTATCCTTCTTTTTAGAGACTCTCTTTGACACATATTGCTTAGAATGTGATAGCATTTTAGACAATATTTTAGCATCTTCAGATCTTTCAGTCTTTTCAAACAATAAGGACGAATATGACCAGTTTCATCACAATAATGACACACATACTTCATTTCTACTTGTTTCTTCTTGTTAGTCTTTGTTTAAGCCTCAACTTTTACCTCGGTAGTAGTTTTAGCTTTCACCAATTTCACAGGATTCTCAAACATAGAAGATGTGTCATTTTTATATCCCAAACCAAATTTATTAGACTCGACCAACTACTAGAGCATCATTCATATCGAAGAACTTTTGGTATATTTCTTAAAACTTACGAAGTTCCTTTCGGTTCCTCTTTTAGCTTAGAAATTTCCAAATCTCTTGGTAAGTATGATTTCTAGTTTAGTCACTGCTTTCTTTCAAATCATCATTCTCTTTAGTTAAAGACTCTAGAGATTGACCTTGTTCAAGACATTTGTCTAACAAATTTTTATAGTCAAATTCATCAATTCTTGTTTCTTGAAGTGTTATCTGTTTCATCAACACACCCAACAAAACTGTTCAAATGCGGAGAAATTTGATCGATGTTGCTTCGAATGTTGTAACATCCGATGCAACATCCGAGTCGAGTTATCCAAATCATCATCCAGAGAGTCATCATAATCAATTTTAGCATAAAAAGTAAGTTCCTCATCTTTTGAATCATCATTTTCATCATTTGAGTCATCACTTAAGGTAGCATTAAAATTCAGTTTTCTCCTAAGTCTGGTATTTGCACACTCATTTGCACAAAGGTCCAAATCCGGTGCATGCATCACACTTAACTGATTTTCTGAATTCAGGATCATACCTTGATTTACTACCTTTTCGGTTTGCCTTGATTGATTGATCTCTCCTTCTTTACGGGGTAGGTGTTGTGTTGATTTGGATCTTTGGTTGGATATTCCCCTTGGATCTCGCTCATCGTTTTCCTCGGTAGGAGTTAAACTTCTTTGTCGGCGGGCGATGTTATCGGGATTGTTACAACATAGGTCCGTCACATCCTCATCAATCAATCTCGGTAATATAAGATTGATGTACATCACTTGAAGATGCTTCTCCTTTGTAAACAACAACCTTCTTGCCATCATTCTCCTCTGGTTGGATGAAGTTGATCTCATAGGTCTTAAGAATGCTTATTAGCTCATTATGACTCAACGTATCGTGTCCTTCGCTTCTTCTATAGCATAAATTTTTGCGTCAAATCTTTTAGGAACGAGACGTAAAACCTTATGCACTAACCTCGGTATTAGAAATTGGATCTCCAAGCGGTTGAGCTTCATTGGCAATCTCCGTGACACGTTCATTGTAAGATGAAATGGTTTCATCTTCCTTCATTCTCGTGTTCTCGAACTTCGTGCCTAGCATTCGTAGTTTGGTTCTACGAACACTATCGGACCCCTCACAATGCTCTTGTAAACGATCCCAAGCCTTTTTCAGACCGACACGCTTAGATATGATTTTGAACATAGTCATATCAACTAAGACAAAAATTGCATTTAAGGCTTTAGAATTGTAACTAGTAATTGTGCTTTGACCATTTGTCGATCCGGTTCACGTTTGACTTGAGTTTCTCATTCATTATCGTGCTGAGTTCTCGGGCTGTCCATCCGAAAGAACACTCCTCCAAGCACGTTCATCTATGGATTTTATATACATCCGCATCCTAGGCTTCCAATAGACATAGTTTGTCCCATCAAGAACAGGAGGCCTAATAGATCGAGAGAGTGGATACTCCATTGCAAAAAAAAACACTAAAACACAGGATCTAAACTTAGTACCGTCAAGTTTTAGGCTCAGTGTCATTTGAAAGTGTGCGTGTAGTGTAAAGCAGTAATGATGTTGTACTGAATGTTATGGCATGCACTACAACATCTAAATATCGAATGTGAAACACGGCGGAAGACTAACACTACAATGCAAAGGAGTAAGTTTTTCATAGACTTGTTAATTAAAGTCTATGATGCCTGTCGGTGAAACGCTTTCACTAATTCGAGAGTGAATACAAAAGTTTGTGTAAAGAGTTTCCAAGCACGTAACCTTTACAACGGAAATAAAGACTCAATATCACCTATTGACTCTTAAACGGCTAAGTGTAGTATTTCAAAATATTACACCGTCAAAAGTAAATCAAAGTATCTAAGACATCTACACTTAATGACACTTCAATAAACCTATGTTGGTAAACGAGGTAACATGCACAAGTACCTATCTCTTGGATGCACTAACGCACTCAACAATTGATATTTGGATATTCCTTGCCATTCTTTGAAGTCCTCGGTCTTCTATTTATAGATGTCCTCGGCTTCAACCATAGATCCTTGTAGATGGATCTAGAAAGACTCCAAAATAACTTACCCTTAATTCTCTCACTTAACCCAAAATAGAGCGGTCTCCAAATCTTTCAAAAGTTTATCAATAAGACTAGGATCGGTTTAGATAAGGTATCACAATCATTATCCGAGGATGAATAGTAATGTACCTCTTTTGCCATTAAACAGATGTCGTCATCGACCCAAAATCAGATGAGGATGAGGATGATGATGTCTCATGAACTTCTTCTTTCTCGGCCGGAAGAGCTCTCGATCTGCATACCTTCTATCTCTCTTTTCCTCTTTTCTTCTCTCTCTCGGGAGTGAGTTGAGGAAAATCATAGCTATAGTGACCAGACTTGTTGCATGTATAACAAATATCTCCTCTGTCTGTTTTAGGACTACTATCTCTTCATCGATTGGTGACTTATGCTTCCTCGTCGATCCTTTTTCCTATCATTTTACGAACTCTTTTCTTCTTTATACGATCTGTAGTTTCTTCGACACGATCTTGTCTCTCTTATTTCTTTTGTACTTCATTTTCAGCCTTTCATATCTTTTTAACGAAGAGCCATTTCCTCCTTAATAGATAAATCAGACGCCTTGGAGTTCTTTTTAGATTCATCTTGATGAACAAATGCTATAGTCTTTCCAGATGTTGAAGATTCTGCTTCATCTTCATCTTCGATTTGGATGTAATATTCTAATGCCTTTAAATGAGAAAATAAAGTGTGATGTGAAATTGAAGATAGATTCGAGTAGCTTTGAGAATATTAGATTTCTCTCTCCATCTTTTGCTTAATGACCTCAACAGCTTTATTGTTGATTTCTTCCTCTGCATAGGTTTTACCCAAATCGGTTGCCTTGTTCATAGATTAGTCACCTTAACATCCGGTTGATCAACGAGACTCTCCTTCTTTCATCTTGAAAGTGTCAAATACATGTAGAACAGATTGCAATTTGTTTTCTTTGACTGATCGAACCTTCACAGATTCCAAAGCAAGAGTTTCCCACATTTCCTTGGCAGTCTTGCATCTTTTTATCTTTTCAATCCAATTCTTGCTCAATGTTTCAATGATCTCTGTTCTAGCAACTTGATCCAGATTATGAATCTTTCTTTCATCACTTGTGAGTTCTCGAGCTTTTCTTTTCTTGCCTCACTCTTGTTTGGTGATTCGGTGCCATTCTTTGGTGCCTCCATGATAAAATTTAATAGGTCCTTCTTCAAGAACCTCCTCCATCCTATCATGGACAGCCTTGAGATGATTTTCCATCCCGAATTTCCAATAGTCATATTCTTCTATTGAAAATTCGGTAGACTCTGGATTTCTTGTTCTTGTCGAAGACATGATGAGATAGAAAAGCAGAACACTCCACAATCTTGTTAGTAGCATAGTTAGTAACAATAAAGAAGATGAAGAAAATCAAGAACAAATTTCAGAATCTTAGTTAAGACTTAAAAGCAATATCGTAAGCCTTAACAACTTTGCTCGATACCACTTGTTGGTCGATTAGTTGAGTTGATTAAAGAAAACCTTGAGTTAACCTTCTAGGATAAAATCTAGAAGGGGGGGTTGAATAGATTTTATCGATTTTTTAACAAATCTTTTACAACTTATTCAAAACTTCAAAGTAACACAACGATAAACAATATTAATCTCAACTTTAATAAGATCAAAAGCAAACCGATATTTTAGTTTTAACTTTTACGATTCTCAAATCAATCATTGATTTGGTAATTGGAAATAAAAAGAAATAAGTAAGTAATAGAAAATAATAAAGAACACCAGATTTATAGTTGTTCGGATTATGAATAATCCTACATCCACTCTCCTTCTTCAACTTGAAGAAGGGACTATTCTACTAGCTTACTTACTCACTTTCAACTTACAGCTTACAATTCGTAAAGATCTTCAAATCTTCAATCTCCTAAATTCTTCTCTAAAATCTAACTATTACGGTGAATATTGAACTTTGAAGATTACAAGTAAAGTGTTCTATAAACACTTAGAATTTTTGAAAACTCTCTTGAAAAACTTGTGAATTGATTGAGATAAAAATCGAGTAATGAATAATGTGTAAATCAAATTTGCATAAGTGATTTGAAAAATAAGAACTAGACCTATTTATAAGTACGAAAAGACGGTTAGTTTGTTAGTCGGTTCTAACAAGCCGAAAGCTACTCAACAAACTTAATCTTGAAAAGCGCTTAGCTCCTCGGCTGATTTTACTCTACTCGTCTGCGGTGACTTGGTGAAGACCCGCTTTTCTTATTCTACTCGGCTTGTCTTGACCTCGTCTGAGCTCTTTATAATTGTCTCCCTCTGAGACGACTAGATTTGAGCTTATCTCCGGATGACTTGTAACTTCTAGTCTCGGTGACTTGATCGGTCCTCGACCTAGTCCGATCGGCTTGGTACGAGACTACGATCTTAGTGTTCTTCATTGTCATCCGCTCATCCGGGTTGATCTTTTAACTCATCAAAACCTTCCTTGGTCTAACAATGACCCCCAATCTTCTCATTCTTCTTCAAAATTCCCTTCTCATTTGGAGAATTTTTCGCTCCAACCCTCCAATCAGCCAACTTGTTTAGGCCTTCAATCAAAGACAGCTTATCTTGTTGAATAGACTAAGCTGTGGTGGTTGAAGTCCATTCACCGATCACCGGATTGAAGGTCGGCATTCCATTCTCCTCCTTCAGCCTCCGAATCAACACATCTACCCGGTTCACCTAGACTCCATCAATGATCGCCCTCATACACAGAGTGCGGGCCTCGACACTCCAATGTGGGATCTTTGATCCCCAACACGAACTTTGTGACAATAGTCATCAACGGCCTATACTTCCTCCTCAACAAATTCTTCTTTAACTCCCTCCGAGTTCCCCTGTATGTCACCCTCAACACCATGTCGAACGACTCTTCCCACAAATCCTCCTTATACATTGATGGATTTACTCCTTCCATTGACGTATCAAAAATCCAAGCAATAATTTCCATTGTGTAGGATAGGATTGTCCCATCCACCTTCGTATCAAATCCATCGGTGGTATCACCATGTTCACGAAACTCTGCTCCAAGAAGATCCAGAGTTTTGCTGCGAGAGGATTTTATCGAACAAAATCCCTCAATCGAGATCCTTCCAAAGAACCGAAGAATCTCGGCCGATAATTTGTCTGAGTCGTGTCAAAATCCACATACATCTCTGCTCTGAGTTTAATTTTGAAAATCCTTCGTTCATTTTGAACTTGGAGATATTGGTGGTAATGTAAGTAGGTTTATGGATTTTTATGGTTTTAGAAGAAGAGGCCATTTTAGAAAGTTTAGTGGAAAACTTGGGAGAGTATTTTGCAATAAATTTGGCAAATGAATGTGTGAAAGTGAATTTAAAAATGAAGGGGTAAGTTTTTAAACCAGGGAGGAGAGAGAGGGAAAACGAAAAAGTTGATACGTGGCAAAATAGAATTTTTTTACCGTAGATTGAGCGTGGCGCGTGAAATATATCAACGGCTATATGGAATAGTCGCTTCACCTACAGTAGCGTTGATTGGAGTGAATTGATGCATGTTTTTAGAGTGTATTTTAGTGCAAAAAGTGATCAAAAGTGTTAGATTTTGTGCCTAAATGTGTAGAGTATCATTACGTTGCCTAAAAGTACTACTTGATGTATTTTTGATGTTTTTCATCCGTTTTACAGGTAAATCGGTGGAATTTGGCCAAACCGAGAGTATCGGCATTCTTAGGATGAAGAGACGATCGAGACGGGCAAAAACGGGGTCGAGGTGGAGCTCGGGTCGAGAAAATTTCGTGGACTTGAACTGCGGTCGAGGTCCAAGGGCCTCGACCCGAGGGTGAAGGTAATAGGCTAGAATTCCAAAAATCGTGAGCAGCCTCGGAGTCGAGGTATAGGGCAAAGGTGATCCCTCGAGTCGAGGGCTGGAGTTCGACTCGAGGCTGGTGGTGAATTTGCAAAAGCATGTTAGCGACTTAAAGGCCTCGAATCGAGGGCCCCAACCTCGAGTCGAGGGATGCCCAAAATCAAATTTTTGTATTTAAGCCATTTTGAGCGGAAAACGAGCATATTCTTCCTAGCTTAGATTAGAGCAGTTATTAGACAGTTTTTGGGCGAAAATCTCATTCCATAGTTTAATTCTCCTTGTAATTGGATTAGATTCTTAGATTTAGATTGATTTCAAGCATTTGTACATTAGATTAGTGATTTGACCCATTAGATTTTCATTTCCAAGTTGTAATTAAAGAGGAGGAGATTGTAATTGGAGATATTGTGAAGACTCAAGCATTCTTATTTTTTATCATTGAAGCCAATTGGTGATGTTCTTCTACTTAATTCATTTTAATTCATTGTTTGTGTTGATTAATTTCATAATTGCTTTCTTAGAATTTCTACCCATGGCTTTTGCTCTTAGCACCATGGGCTAATCATCTTGTGCTTGGGATAATTATAATTGTGTATGAATGTATGAATTGGGTGCTTCTCAATTGAGAGATTAGAAATACTAAGGATACTCACATTAGGCATTGTGTAGTTAATGGAGTGATTAATTGCATGATGGTTTATGCCTTCTATCTTTATTGATTTGCAATTTGATACAATCATAGCTTGTTGATCATTGATTCCTTGATGGATATTATCCCGAGCACCCTAATCCCCATTGAAACCAAATTAATTGTTTTTGCATGTTAGGTGTTTGATCATTTGCTTGCATAGTATTTGATTTTTAATTCTTGCAATTATATTGTAGTGTTTAGTGCCAAAACCCATCTTGCAACAATAGTCACCAATAACTTGAATTCTTAGGGCCTCACGCACATACTAATTCCCTTGGGTTCGATATACTTGATTGGTCTTAATACCCTTGCCCGGAATCCTACAATTAAAATGGCGCCGTTGCCGGGAATTATGTTTTTGTGCCTATAGTGAGACTTAGGAATTGTTTGACGTGGCTACTTGTTGTTTTTATTTTTATGTTTGTTGTTTTGTTTGTTTTTGTTGGATTTTGATACTTGGATTGGTGGTATTGCAGGTGTATGATAACAAGATCAAGTGGTATTCCACCTCGCCACGCAATCCGGAGATAGAAGCTACACTTAGAAGAAATCGTGGTAGAAGACGAAGGGAAGCAATGGAAGAAGAAGAGTTGAGGAATGAAGAGAGAGTTGTTAGTGAACCTTAAGTTGAGGAGTTGCATGGAAATGGAGAAGGAAGTGTAGACAATGGAGGTCATGGGAACAATTTTAATGCTCAAGTTGGCCTTTTCCCTCAAGGGGATGCCACTACAACATTTTCCCTACCAAAATCCATACCCCTACCCTCCACAAGCTCACCAATATCCATACTATCCACCTCATCCACAACAATTCCCACCATACTATCCTCAAATGCCATACAATCATGAGCCACGATATCAAGAGCCACCTCACATTCCACATGCCCAATCACAACCCATGAATGAGCCACCACCTCAAGGTCGGCCATGGAGAGAGTTTTTGAGCCACAACTGCGAGAGCACTACGATGGGATAGCAAGGCCGAGAATCGAAGCCAACAATTTTGAGATAAGTCCCGCTCTTGTGAGGATGCTTAGAGAGAAGCAATTTGAAGGCAAGGATGAAGATGAGTGCCCTTATGAACATATGACACAATCTCTATAGAATTCGACACCACCAAGTACAACGGTGTGCCCGAAGATGCTAAGAAGTTAAGGCTTTTTGCCTTTACGCTTAAGGGGAGAGCCAAAGCATGACTCAATTCACTTCCGCCCGGGACCGTACATACATTGGAGGACCTTTCTAAGAGATTCTTGATGAAGTTCTTGTTAGGATGTATACTATAAGCCTAGCTTTTTGTATGAATATCTTTTTGATATGAGATTCATTATGATCAAAATACTTGCTTTTTATGATTGTTACATATATCATTGTTTTTGTCCGCATTAATCTATACCGTAGATAACATGGTGTGTGGTGTCACACGGAAGATCATGCTATCAGTTCCTTATAGATTATAAATAAGAGCTCACAACCAAGATGAATTTAGACAAACCATTGGAACGGTTGTGGTGTAATTTGGTATTAGTCTATCTTGACTATAAAGTTACACTAATATATTTTGTATGTATTGAGCAGACCATATGAGGTTGTTCAATTTGTACGACTATATAAAAGAATAAGACCTCTGTTATTATGGATGTACGTCTTCTAAATCCCTATATAATAACAGGCACATGTACTCAGTATTTGTTTTTTTAATTTGCCAATGGGTGAGATTTATTAAATCAATAGGCTCGGTGAATTGGGAGATAACACTATTTATATGGTGGGGTACATTGATTATAGAAGGAATCGTGTCCTAATTATTTAGGATGATGATGTCCCCTTGAGGAGCTCATAAATATTATCATGTAAACCATGCGGGTGGATTTAATCCGACATGATAATAACTATGAGTGGTACTACTCTTGGAATTAGATATAAATTAATTAAGTTGTCAAGATAACTTAATTAATTTATGGACAATCGATATCTTAAACACAGGAAATAAATGTACACATAATAAAGAAGCCCTTATTGTAATATGGGATTAGGACGGTAATTCATTTATAACTCTTTAGTGGACCGAGTTATAATTGATGGGCTTAAGTTGAGTGTTTGAATTGAACACGGACGTTTAGGCCCATTAGGAGGCCCAACCCTAATTCCTCCTTAGGGTCCCTGTTGTAGCATATAAATAAACCCTACATTAGAGCCTCCTAGACGTGTGAAAAAACGTGAGATCGAGAGAGGCAGATTTTAATTCCTTAGAGGATCGTCGACCACTCGACGTCCCAAGGGAAAGGGATAGGAATACGGCAGATGATTGAGAGGTTCGTGGCTCATCCTTGATCCGCGGTTTTGACCTTAGAACTGGTTTGATTTCACCTATTAAGGTGAATAGGTATGTTTTATTTTTCCGCTGTATTTTTATGAATGTGATCCCGAATCGGATAATCAATTAGATAATGGAGAACATTGCCCAAGATTCATTTCAAGTGTCGGTTAATCGTGGAGTACATCATAGGGTGTCACATGTTGAGGAGATAGAGTCGATGAAGAGCATGATGATGACAATGATGGACCGATTGGGAACTCTATCTACTTCCCAAAGCCAACAAAGTGTGAGTCCATCTATCCCTCATGTTTATATGTGTGCAAGTCCTATGCCGGTTGAAGAAGTGAGCTATATGGGTAGGCCTCCATTTCAAGGTAATTTTCAAGGAGGAAATTATCAAGGGAATTTTCAAGGAGCAAGGCCTTACCAAATGTCATACCAAAATAGGCCACAAGGTAGTTATCAACCTCAACCTCAACCTCAATTCAATGGCAACAATTAGAGGAGACACGAAAATTTTTCTTATGCCAACCCGAGAGCCGCCGTCTAATTTCCTCCCGGATTTGACCCGAGTGGTAAAGCACCGAATAATGAAGGGAAGGCCACTATGGAGGAGCTTCTTGGGATGATATTGAAGAGGTTGGAGGCAAATGACTCTAGACTTGATGATATTGACAATCAAATGGATTCACGGTTCAAGACTATAGAGCATCAAGTGGGACAATTGGCTACTATGGTTGGGAAGCTTTCATCGACGATGGATGATTTGTAAAAGAAGGGGACAAGAGAGCATTGTCAAGCTATTGAGCTAAGGAGTGGTGCAAGATACGAAGGACCAAAAATGCCTTCTAATGATGAGAAAGAAGATGAAGAGAAAAAGGATGATGAGGGTTGTGTTGAAGATAAGAAAGAGGCCATGGAAGAGGAAGAGAAGAAGAAGCCTAACTGGTTGATTGCAAGAGAAGAAAGGGAGAAGCCTAAGCTTGTTGAGAAAGATGCTAAGGGGGTCCCAAAGACAGGTTGTTCCGTACCTTATCCTCAAAGGTACGTGAAGAAAGCATTGGATGAGAAGTTTGCTAGGTTCCTTGAAGTGTTCAAAACCTTGTATATCAACATTCCATTTTCGGAGGCCCTTGAGCAAATGCCAAACTATGCTAAGTTCCTTAAAGACTTGCTAGCCAAAAGGAGGAGAATTGAAGAGCCGGAGTTAGTGAAATTGACAACGGAGTGTAGTGCCGTGCTTGACAAAATCTCCCACCAAAGTTGAACGATTCGGGGAGCTTTACTCTCTTGTATGACTTAGGGAATGGATTGGAGAAGCATGCTTTGTGTGACTTGGGGGCAAGCATCAACTTGATGCCCATGACCATGTTCAAGAGGCTCAATCAAGGAAAGCTAGGGGCTACCACCGTCACTCTTCAACTTGCCGATGGGTCAACTACCATTCCAAGAGGTGTTGTGGAGGATGTCTTGGTAAAAGTAGAGGATTTGTGTTCCCAGCGGACTTCATAGTACTAGAGATGGAGGAAGACAAGGATGTACCTTTGATTCTTGGGAGGCCCTTTTTAGCTACCGCAAGAGCGGTGTTTCATGTGAACGAGGGAGGCTAACCTTGAAGCTTGATGATGAAGAGCTCAGTTTCACAATGAAAGATGCAATGCAACACCCGATGGAGAAGAAGGAATGCCATGTGGTGGATGTGATTGATTCATGCCTTCAAGAGGCTTGGGAAAACACTTCTTACACCCTTCTTTCTAATGATTATGTTATTCCTTCTTATAATAATGTGTCTAATGAATCTTGTAATTCTCATGTTCTTGATAGGGATGCATTGGAGGTAGAGGAAGTGAAGGAGATAAATTTTGAAGGATTTCCAAACCAACCTTGGAAGATCAATGAGGAAGGGAAGCCACTTGAAGAGAAGGTGAAAGGAGCACTCAAGCCACTCCCGAGCACCTTAAGTATGCTTACTTGGATGAGAATGAAGGGAGCCCGGTAATCGTGTCATCATATCTTACATCAAATGAGGTAACCAAATTGCTTGATGTGCTATGTAAGCACAAATCGGCCATAGGTTGGTCCATTGATGATTTGAAAGGTATAAATCTCTCAATTTGTATGCATAGGATTAAGCTTGAGAAGGACCATAAACCCGTAGTGCAACCACAAAGGAGAGTTAACCCTAACATCCAAGAAGTAATTAGGAAGGAAGTGGTTAAATTGTTAGATGCTAATATGATCTTTCCTATTTTCGATAGTCCATGGGTCTCTCCATTGCATGTTGTAGCTAAGAAAGGGGGATAACGGTAATTAAGGGTGAAAATGATAAATCTATTGCAACTAGGGTAGCTACGGGGTGGCGAGTTTGTGTTGACTATAGAGAGCTCAATAAGGCCACGTGCAAGGACCACTTTCCTTTACCTTTTCTAGATCAAATGCTTGATAGGTTAAGTGGATTTCAATACTATTGCTTCTTAGATGGTTATTCCGGTTACAATCAAATTATAATTGTGAAAGACCAAGAAAAAGACTACTTTTACTTGCACGTATGGTCCGTTTGCTTGGAAAAGAATGTTATTTGGTCTTTGCAATGAACCCGCAACCTTTCAAAGATGTATGATGTCAATTTTTCATGGCTTAATTGAGGAGAAAATCATGGAGGTATTTATGGATGATTTTTCCATTTTTGGAGAGTCATTTTATACTTGTTTAACAAATATTGACATTGTTTTGCAAAGGTGTGAGGACACAAACTTGGTGCTAAATTAGGAGAAGTGCCATTTCATGGTAAAAGAATGTATTGTGTTGGGACATCATGTGTCCACAACACAAGGGGCTTCAAGTAGATAAGGCCAAGATCGTGGCTATTGAGAAGTTGCTCCCTCCTAAGGATGAGAAGGGAATTCGATCATTCCTTGGTCATGCCGGGTTCTACCGACAATTCATTAAGAATTTCTCTCAAATCTCTAAACCTTTATCTCATCTCTTAGAAAAAGATGTTCCATTTGATTTTAATGATGAATGTTTGATTGCTTTCAGGGCCTTGAAGGAAGCTTTGACTAGTGCCCCCATTCTCATCACCGGATGGACAAAGCCATTCATTCTCATGTGCGATGCTAGTGATTGTGCTATGGGGGTAGTTTTGGGGCAATTGAGAGAGAAGAGGTTCCATGCCATCTACTATGCTTCCAAGACTTTCAACCCAAAGGCAAGTAAATTACACCATGACCAAAAGGAGATGCTTGCGGTCGTGTATGCTTTTGATAAGTTTCGACCCTATCTTGTGGGGTCAAAAACTATTGTGTACGCCGATCATGCGGCGATTCGATACCTTATGTCAAAGAAGGATGCCAAGCCCGGTTGATTAGGTGGATTTTACTCTTGCAATAGTTCGGCATGGAGATAGTAGACAAGAAAGGGAGTGAGAATGTTATTGCGGACCACCTTTCGAGGCTTGAAGGAATGGAAGAGATGAAGAGAGATGTAGAAGAGGTTGAAGAGTCCTTTCCCGATGAAGGGTTGTTGAGCATTGAAGAGGTGATGTGTGTTGTGAAAGAAGGAGAAACTCCATGGTTTGCAGATTATGCAAATTTTTGGCAAGTGGAGAGCTACCACCGGAGATGAATCCATATGAGAGGAAAGTTTTCTACAACCGTGTTAAGCACTTTATATGGGATGATCTGTATCTCTTCAAAGTTGGGGTTGACGGGGTTCTAAGGAGGTGTGTGATTAGAAAGGAAGGAGTGGAGATCATGAGGCATTGCCACATTTTGCCTTGTGGAGGACATCATAGCACCTCCAAAACCGTGAGGAAAATCTTGTTGTCGGGATTCTATTGGCCCACCTTGTTCAAAGATTGTGAGAAGTACATCAAGGAGTGTGATAAGTGTCAAAGGGTAGGAAACCTCACCAATAGGGATGAAATGCCTCTGAGTAAGATTCTCGAGGTGGAGATTTTTGATGTATGGGGAGTCGATTTCATGGGACCATTTCCACCATCAATGGGGTATCAATACATCCTTTTGGAGTGGACTACGTGTCAAAATTGATAGAGGTTATTCCTACTAAGAGCAATGATGCCAAGGTGGTCATAGAGTTCTTGAGAAGAATTTTTACAAGGTTTGGAGTTCCTAGAATCTTGATAAGCGATGGTGGAAGTCACTTCGTCAACAAAGCCATGGAAAAGCTCTTGTTATGATACGATGTCAAGCACAAGGTGGCTACTCCTTACCATCCTCAAACAAATGGCTTGGCGAAGTTTCTAATCGTTTGATCAAGGGGATCTTAGAGAAGACGGTGAGAACAAGTAGAAAAGATTGGGCAAACAAGATTGAGGATGCACTATGGGCATATAGGATCGCTTACAAGACCCCATTTGATATGTCCCCCTACCAATTGGTTTATGGGAAGGCTTGCCATCTCCTAGTTGAGCTCGAATACAAGGCTTTTTGGGCTATTAAAAGATTGAACCTTGATGAGGAGCTAGTGGGGGCGAAAAAGGTCCTTCAATTGCATGAGTTGGAAGAGTTTAGGATGCATGCTTATGAGAATTCAAAGATCTTCAAAGAAAAGACAAAGAAGTGGCATGATTCGAAGCTTAGAAGGAAGGAATTTGTAATAACCCAAAACCCAATTATAGGATTTTATATTTAATTTTCTAAGTTTGGGGGATCATTTTATTTTATTCTAATTTCATGTGTGGTTTTCTTAATTTTTCTCCAATCGACGAACGATTTTCCAACCCGAAAATCTACGATACTTTTCGAACTCACATTCGTAATTAGGATTTGTTTAATAATGATTAATTACCAATAGTCCTTTAAAGGTGAGAAACACTCAAGAAAACTCCTAAGAAAAATGTTTGTTCTCCCATCGCGCGTTTTAATAAATTTTCGGGCGAAACTCGAACCGAAAAATACCGAAAATTCAATGTCGAGATCACAATACCGTATTGAAGAGTGGGCTGCCAAAAGGACAGTCCAAAACCCCCAAAACAGCCGGCCATGTGAGGCAAGTAGGAGTAGTGAGTCTAGCATGTGCCTATTAACCCAAAATCTTCCAAAAATCCTAGGATAGGAGTACCCCCTAAGCCTATTTTTTCCTTATTTTCCTCCCCACCACCCAAATCAGCCGTCCCTCTCCCCTTCCCTTCTATAAATAGGTTGCTGCCCTTTCATTTTCTTCCACACAACAAAAGCTTGGGGCTCTCAAGAGAAAGAAGAAAATCTCCAATGGTAAGTCCCAAACCCCTCTTAAGTCTTACTCTTCTTCTTAAGCTTAGAAATTCAGGAAAAATATTATATGAGGCCCTAAAAACTCCTTTTACATAATATGATCTTATATGGAGTGCTTGAGTTGGAATTTTGGTGTTTGAAGTCAAAATGGTGAAGTTATACTTGAAACATGAAACTGCCGAAATCAAGCCCTACCCACTGACCCGTTTTTGTAAAATTCATTCGGACCCTTTCCACCCATTTAGAAATCATGGAAAAAATTCCTAGATGTATTATTTGAAGTTTAGAATAACATACTAAAATTTTGTGGCCACTGGATTTTTGTATACTGAGAATAAAATCATGAAAGATTATGTGTCGGAAGTGATCCGAAACTGGGAGCAGTGACTCATTTCTTTTATTTCTTCCCTTTCTGATGGTTATAAAATTCTAGGAAAAATCTGGGATGTTCCCCTTGATGTTTTGTAAATCAGAGTAAAAAATCATAATATTTCGTTTAGTACTTCATGAGATAAAATTCATTTTCTGAGTACCTGGTCGATGTTCGACGCACAGGGTTATTCTGTGTTGCACGAATTTATTTTTCCAGTTAGACTATTGTATAGATCATGGAAAATTTCACGAACGACTTAAAACCTGTTTTTAACAAGATCCTTAAATTTGGTGATTTTTAAACGAGTTTCCAGTAAGTTATGAATTTTCTCGTAAGACATGTCCAGTAACCAAGCCAAACGATTGATTGAATGTTCAGGATTTTTCTGGACAGAATCCGTAAGTCAAATGGCTTGGGTCCCTGAATGAAAGTTGTTCATACCTGAGTGATGCATCACATGTTTTAATTTCATAAATTTTGGATGTTTCTGCAGAGAGTTATGGATTTTATAAATTAAGGTCACTGTTTTTACCGAAACAGAAATTTAGAGTCCTTATTACAAAATCTGCTATAGTTTCGTAACTCAAATGAACTCGGACCCTTAATGAACTTTGTTCTACACTGAAAGGTGTACAACATATTAAAATTTCATAATTTTCCAACGAGTCTAAGTATTTTATTTCATTTGTGCATGTATAGGTACTTGCTTTCTTCATTTGACTAGTACTTGACAAATTAAATGGCCAAAACTTTTAATGAAATGCATGTTTGAATATCAAATGTTATATGTGATACTCTATGAATGCATATACTTGAGTGTCTTACGTGTTTTCTTGAAAATGAACGGAACCGAAAGTCCCAAATTCGGAACCCACAAAGCGTAGTACACTAACAAAGCCGTTAGACATAGGATTTAACCCTTAGAAGTTCAAAGCCTTGCGGAATAAGATCAAGAACCTAAGTTTCTAATGGACAAAAGAGTTGTCGAACTAAACATACGAATTGTGGTAGGTAGAGTACGGTCGGAACCAGAGACCGAGACTTGCGTACGAGAGGCCTAAACAATCAAAAGTTAGACTTTCTCTAAAAAGTTCTCCAGTGGGTGACACTATTTGTATAGCTAGTTAATGTTATATAGGCTGTTGTCGATTTCCCTAAATCAAACATAAACAGTTTTCTCGAAAGACGCGAACAACTCAAAAGCATGCAAATGCACAACTCCTAACTATAAGAATATACGAAAACAAGCTTCTTTTACTTTGATTATTTGTTATTATATGTTACATACGAGAGTTATTATCTCTATTGATCAATAGATCTGCAGAGGGCGAAGCCCTATATAAACGTGAGCAATAAGGTTGGAAGAGGGTTTGGATTGTGTGCAGAAATGCCACTAGTGCCACCTCTCGGGAGCAATAAGGATGGTAGAGGGTTTGGATTGTGTGCGTAAATGCCACTAGTGCCACCTCACGGGAGCAATAAGGATGGTAGAGGGTTTGGATTGTGTGCGTAAATGCCACTAGTGCCACCTCATTTGGGACGGAGAATTACGGGTCTCGGACGTTTTAAACGTGCCATTCCACAATGTGATTACGGGGATCGGACGCACTAGCGTGCCATCTCAAATGTGCTATATATATATATATATATATATATATATATATATATACTAACTCGCAAAAGAAAGATGAATCTCTTAATCGAATAAAGTTGAAGGATCAAAATCTTATCACCGAAGATTACCTTGTACAAATGGGCTAAATGCCGCAACGCATAACTAAAGATAAGAGAAGAATAAAAGATTCAATTATATTCGGGTTTTCTGTCAATGTAACAAAGATACAAAGTTACCCATCGAGATTCCTATCTCACTCTCCCAAACTTAATATTTTCGGGTTGCGAGAATGAGGCCCGGGAGGCTGAAGACGACCGCTTCACACTCTCTCTTATTTAATAAAATAAATCATCTTCGTAATTTTCAACCTTTTGTAATGAATACTTTAATAATTTTTATGTTATTATCTCCCGGGAGTTGTACTCGCGGATGGTTTGATTAAAGTAGATATTGATCTTTTATTTTAAAAGAGATCTTCTTCACTAAGTAAAATAATTCTGAAATTTTTCCGCTGCAACTTAATCGGTTGTTATTCAACAGAAATTTTCTCGGCTCAGTTTTTATATTTCACTAAGTGACGACTCGGGTTTAGGGCGTGACCCCGAGGGTCAACTTTACGAATTCCGGGCGTTACGAGAATTCAAGGAAGATGATCAAGTGCTCCTCTTTAACTCTAGGTTGAAGCTCTTACCGATAAAGCATAAGTCACGATGGAGTGGTGATTGGGGTGAATTGATACATGTTCTTAGGGCTATTTTTAGTGCAAAAGTGAGCTAAAGTATGATTTTTGTGCCTAAATATGAAAAGTATCACTCTTTTGCCTAAAAAGTATTACTTTGAGAGGTTTTGATGTATTTCGCCCGTTTTGCGGGTAAATCGGTGGAATTTTGCCAAACCGAGAGTACCGGTATTCTTAGAATGAAAAGACGAACATACGGGACGAACGGGGTCGGGCCCGGAGCCCTTCTCGATAAAAATTCCACGATCTCGAGTTCGAGTCGAGGGTGCCTGAGACCTCGACTCGAGGTTCATCTTTGGAGAAACCATTTCAAAAAGTTAGCAAGCTCGACTCGAGGGAGGAGCCTCGAGTCGAGGGAGATGAAAATTGCAGCGAGCTCGACTCGAGGGCTAGGCTTCGACTCGAGGCGGAGAGAATTTTAAAGAAACGTGTTAGCGACTTTAGGCCTCGACTCGAGGGCCTGAAGCTCGACTCGAGGAGTGCCCAAAACCGAAAATTTCAGTTTTTAAGTGATTGGAAGCCAAAACAGAGGGTTGATTCTAGCGGTTCAGAGCAGTTTCTAGGAGTTTCTTTGAGCGAATTTTACATTTTGTAGCTTTTATTTACTTGTAATTGCATTAGATTGTTAGAATTGAGATAGATTCCACATTTAGTTGATTAGATTAGTAGATTGGTGGATTGTAATTGAAGTTTGCAGCTGAGAATTGAGAAGAAGTGAAGTTGAATTGAAGTATTGTACAAGATTAATCATTCTTATTTTTGCCTATTGAAGCTTAATTGGTGATGTTCTTACCCTTTGATCTTTTTAATTCATTGCTTGTAGTGATTAGATTTTCAATTGCTTTCTTAGATTTTCTAGCCATGGTTTTTGTTTGTAGCACCATGGGCTAATAGCTTTGTGCTTGGGATAATTGAAATTAGGGATGAAGTGATTGTCTCATGCTATGATTGTTGATAATTGTGATTAATTGAATTAGATTGCTTCCTAATTGTGATTCTTAATTGTGCTTCATGAAAAATTGTCTCTTTTGATTAATGGTTGATCACCCTAGCAATAGGCGAGAGTTGAGCTAACGTGATTAGGTGTTAATCGGGTTTCAATTTTGCATGATTGTATGAATTGGGGACTTCTACATTGAGAGATGGGAAGAACTAAGGATACTCACATTAGGCATTGTGATATTAATGGAGTGATTAATTTCATGATGGTTTATGCTTTCTAATTTGATTGATTTGCATTTGGATACAATCATAGCTTGTTAATCATGGATTCCTTGATGGAGATTATCCCTTGCACCCAATTCCCTCATTGATTTTAGTATATTTGATCTTGCATTCTAAGTGTTTGATAAATTGTTTGCATAATCTTGCCATTTAATTTCTTGCAATTTGTAGTGATTTAGTCCAAGAGCTTGTTGCAACTTTAGCCATTTAGAACTCTTATCCTTGAATTTCGTTTGCATACTTTCTCCCTTGGGTTCGATATTTTTGTTGATTGGTCTTAATAACTCTTACCCTATACACTCCAATCAAATGGCACCGTTGCCGGGGAGTTAGTTTTTGCGCCAATAAGTGAGATTCGAGGATTGTTTGAAGTGGCTATTTGTTGTTTTTATTTTTGTTTTTGTTGATTTTATTGGTGAGAAGTTGATACTTGGATTTGTGGCATTGTAGGTGCATGCGAACAAGATCGAGTGGTGTTCCACCCTTGCCACTAAATCCGGAAAGTGAGGCTACGTTGAGAAGAAATAGTGTGAGGCAGCGAAGGGAAGATATGGAAGGAGAAGATCAACGGAATGAGGAGAGAGGGGGTGGTGAACCACAAGTTGAGGAGTTGAATGGACATGGAGAGGGAAGAGTAGACAATGGAGGTCATGGGAACAATTTTAATGCTCAAGATAACCCTTTATTTCAAGGGATGCCACCACAACACTTTCCTTACCAAAATCCATATCCTTATCCTCCACAAGTCCATCAATACCCATATTATCCACCTTATCCACCATACTACCCTCAAATGCCTTACATGAATGAGCCACGATACCATGAGCCACCCCACATTCCAAATGCCCAACCACAACCACAACCTATGAATGAGCTACCACCTCAAGGGAGGCCATTGAGAGAGTTTTGAGCCACAACCTAGAGAGCACTACGATGGGATAGCAAGGCCGAGAATAGAAGCCAACAATTTTGAGATAAGTCCCGCTTTAGTGAGGATGCTTAGAGAGAGACAATTCGAAGGCAAGGACGAAGATGAATGTCCACATCAACATATGGCACAATTCTTAGAGATTTCGGACACTACAAAATACCATGGGGTACCCGAAGATGCAAAGAAGCTTAGGCTTTTCTCCTTCACTCTTACGGGAGAGCCAAAGCTTGGCTTAATTCTATTCCGCGGAACCGTACGTACATGGGAGGACCTTAGCAAAAGATTCTTGATGAAATTCTATCCGCCATCCAAGACGGTGCAAGCAAAGGAAGCTATTTCTCACTTTCGGCAAAAGAATGGAGAGACTATTCCGGAAGCATGGGAGAGGTATGGTATGCTTTACTCATCAATTGTCCGCAACATGGTTTTTCCGATGAGCAAACCATTATGTATTTCTACACCGGCCTCAATGATTCCGATAGAACTTTCTTGAATGCTTGTGCCAATGGGTCAATTTGGTCCAAGTCGGTGATAGAAATGAAACAAATTATGGAAAATATTGCTCAAGATTCGTTTCAAGCAAGTGTTAGTAGGGGAACCACCATCGGGTGTCTCAAGTGGAGGAAATGGAGAGTATGAAGTCTATGATGATGGCCATGATGGACAAGATTGGAGCTCTTACCGTGTCACAACAAGGGGGAAATCCTCCACCACATGCTCAAGTTGATAGTTTTCAAAGCGTAATGCCTATGGAAGAAGTGAACTATATGGGGAGGCCTCCATTCCAAGGAGGCTATCAAGGAGGAAACTATCAAGGGAACTATCAAGGAGGAAGGCCTTACCAAATGCCTTACCAAAATAGGCCACAAGGAAGCTATCAACCTCAACCGCAAGCTCCATTTAATGGGAATACATGGAGGAGACACGAAAATTTTTCATATGCCAATCCGAGAGCCGCCGTTCAATTTCCTCCCCGGATTTGATCCGGGTGCAAAGGCTCCAAACAATGAAGGAAAGGCTACCACGGAGGAGATTTTGGGGATGATAATGAAGAAGTTGGAGGCGAATGATTCAATATTCAAGACCATTGAACACCAAGTGGGACAATTAGCCACAACGGTTGGGAAGCTTTCTTCTACGGTGGATCACATGCAAAACAAAGGGAAGTATCCATCTACCACCGAGCCTAATCCAAAGGAGTTTTGTAGTGCTATTCAACTAAGGAGTGGTGCTAGCTATGAAGGCCCAAAGATGCTTAAAGATGGGGATGTTGAAAAAAGGTGGTGAAAGAGGAAGAAGTTATTGAAGAAAATGTGGTTGTGGAGAAAGAAGAGGCAAGTGAAGAGCAAGCAAGAAGAGAGTCCAAGAAAAAGAAGAGAAGTCAAAAAAGGTGCATGGGGAGTGCCTATGAAAGCTAATCCGGTTCCCTTTCCTCAAAGACTTGTGAGGAAGAAGCTTGATGAGGAGTTTGGTAAGTTTTTAAAGGTTTTTAAAAGCTTGCATGTTGATATTCCACTATTGGATGCCCTTGAACAAATACCCCACTACAAGAAGTTCTTGAAGGAGATTATGTCTAAGAAGAGGAGTTGGGATGAAAAGGGTATGCTCAAGCTAGTGGAGGAGTGCAAGGAGATCTTGGAAAGACACTTACCACAAAAGAGAAAGGATCCGGGAGCTTTATAATTCCATGTGAGATTGGTGAGAGTGGGAACCTCAAAGGCTTGTGTGATTTGGGAGCTAGTATAAATGTCATGCCTTTGTCCGTGTTTGAGAAGTTGGAGCTAGGAGAGGTGACTCCTACAAATATCAACCTTCAATTGGCGGATCAATCATATGCTCAACCATTTGGGATCATTGAAGATGTATTAGTAGGAGTTGGCAAGTTCATCTTCCTGGTTGATTTTATTGTTCTTGACATGAAGGAAGAACTTGAGGCACCTATCATACTTGGTAGACCTTTCCTTGCAACCGGAAAAGCCATTGTGAATGTTGAAAAGGGAGCTCACGTTGAGCTTTAATGGCGAAGAAGTGACATTTTCTAGAGCTCCAATGGAAGAAGTTGCTCAAAGCAAGATGGAGAAGAATAAATGTGGCTACAAAGAGATCATTGATTTGTGCCCTTCAATTGATAGGGATGATTCTCCACCTTCTACTTCTTCTAATTCTTTAATTCATGAGCATTTTATTCCTTCTTGTAATAGGATTTCTAATAATTCTTGTGTTTCTCTTGATGATTTTAGGAAAGAGAAGGCTCTTCATGTACCTTTGCTTGATCCGGAGATAGGAAGAAAAAGAAGGAGTGAAGGAAGTGACCAAACTTGAGCAATGCTCAAGTTTGGGGGTGTTAGAAGAAAGGAAGCCACCACTTGAGAAGAAAGTTGAAAACTTTGTGGTTAGAGATCAAGTGGTATGGAGGGAGTCGAATTGGATGAGACTACTAGGAGTAGAAAGACTCAAAGAGGTGTTGAAAGTGAAGGAGATCAAAGAAGAAGGAAAGCTCCTAGTGGAAGATGAAATGGGATGTTGTCTATTGACAAAGGAGATCTTGGTTAGGCACAAGGACCCTTCCATCCCAAAAGAAGTGCCTAACATTCTCGTAGATAAAAGGGAAGTATGAACTCTTAGAGCTCCGTCCGGCAAAGGACGTTAAACTTAGCGCTAGATGGGAGGCAACCCATCATTTTATTGCTTTGGTGTGTTTGGTGTGTGTTTTTGTTTTGCTCTTTTTGTGGATTTTTGCCTTGTATTCTTAGGAATTGCTCATGCTTAGGAAATTATGCTCTTTGCTTTGAGATTCATAGGGTATTTTGAGCTTGATTGTTAATATCATTTAGAGTTGCATATTTTTATCACTCTCATTCTAAACCTTGAATTCATGCTATCATTCAAGTTTGGGGGTGTTGGTCGTTATTTGTTTCTTGCATCTCTTAGTGGTAATTATTTGATGTGTCTTATGCCCAATTGTAGGTACACGCACTACATTTGTTTGGGAAGTGATTGAAATTGCAAGGAAATGCAAGATCAAGAAGGAAAGCGCATAAAGCATGATGAGCCCTACATGTTTGAAGAAAGATGGAGTTTAAAGGCTTATTGGTACAACATTTCCTTTCAAACTTAGACTTGTCTAAGTTTGGGGGAGGTGTTTTTCTTAATTTGCCTATCTTTTGTGTTATTCTATAATTATGGGGTTTATTGAGCTTATTGCTTAATGATGATGATGCTATAATTGTGTCTTGGTTTCCTTGTATCTTTTAGCTTGATTTGGCTTGAGCTTAATAGTGGATTAATTGACATATTTTTGAGTATCATCTTGATATAGTGAGTATGCTTGAGGTTATGTACATGAGCATTTGTGCTTGAGTTGTAAGACTAGTTGGAATTTGTTATGATCATGAGTAGATGTGTAGCTTGATGCTAGTTGCTTGATTAATTATGTGAAGATGAATGTGATTGAAAATTCTTGATTCATTGCTCAATTTAAGCCTGTGAGCTTTTGTGCCTAATAATCGTACATCTTATACGGTTGATTTGATTCCTTTGTGAGTGCATCATTCATGAATTGTATGCTAGAACTTGCCACTAGACTTGTTGATATTGATCTTTATGTAATGTTTTGAAAATGATAAGAGGCCATGTGTGGAATGATGAGTCACTTTGCCAAATATTTTCCTACCAAATACATTGGATTTCCTTAGTGAGCCATTTTGAGCCTTATGATCCTTATTCTTTGGCAAGCCAAGTGAAATTGAAACCATTTAGCCTATTTTTATGAGCCTTTATTGTCCTATGTTTAGTTGAGCTTGAATGTTGGCTAATGATGGTGATTTGATTGCTAAGTGTGGGAAGATGATGAGCTAAGTGATGAATGAAGCATAAAAGAAAAGAAAGGTTGTGAAAGATTGAATTGTGAAGAAAATGCATGAAAAGAAAGATTCAATTGAGAGCTTTAAAAGAGAAAGCTCAAGTGAATGGTGGAATGATCATTGAAGTTCAAAAGGAAGAGTGTTGCTAGATGAAAGTGAAGAGATGTGCATTGTATGGATTAGTTTACATTCAAGTCTCTACTAATTAGTCACTCTTATCCAAAAATATCCCACCTTTCCAAAGAGCCTACATTACAACCTAGAAGAAAGACCTTTTTGATTCTTGATTGAGCATAAATGATTTTGATTGAGAATAAGTCTTGTGGCAAGCATATGGTGTACTTATTTGTGAATTGATGATTGAGTGCTTTAAACCTTGATACACTTGAGTGAAGAGTGAAACACTCCATGGAAGGAGCAATGTGTTGAGTATTTGATTGAGCATTTGTTTGAGCATGATTTGTCTTGATTGCTAGTGGATAGTTGCATTGATACAAGTGATCATTAATGAGCTCGATTGTCTTATTTTTCGTCTATGGTGCCATGTGACATAATTGCAATCAATTCACTCCTTTGTTCTTAGTTTCTACGTTGCTCGAGGACGAGCAACAATTCAAGTTTGGGGGTGTGATTGGGGTGAATTGATACATGTTCTTAGGGCTATTTTTAGTGCAAAAAGTGAGCTAAAGTATGATTTTTGTGCCTAAATATGAAAAGTATCACTCTTTTGCCTAAAAGTATTACTTTGAGAGGTTTTGATGTATTTCGCCCGTTTTGCAGGTAAATCGGTGGAATTTTGCCAAACCGAGAGTACCGGTATTCTTAGAATGAAAAGACGAACATACGGGACGAAAACGGGGTCGGGCCGGAGCCCTTCTCGATAAAAATTCCCGATCTCGAGTTCGAGTCGAGGGTGCACAGACCTCGACTCGAGGTTCATGCTTGGAGAAACCATTTCAAAAGTTAGCAAGCTCGACTCGAGGGAGGAGCCTCGAGTCGAGGGAGATGAAAATTGCAGCGAGCTCGACTCGAGGGCTAGGCCTCGACTCGAGGCGGAGAGAATTTTAAAGAAACGTGTTAGCGACTTTAGGCCTCGACTCGAGGGCACGAAGCTCGACTCGAGGAGTGCCCAAAACCGAAAATTTCAGTTTTAAGTGATTGGAAGCCAAAGCAGAGGGGTTGATTCTAGCGATTCAGAAAGCGGTTTCTAGGAGTTTCTTTGAGCGAATTTTACATTTTGTAGCTTTTATTTACTTGTAATTGCATTAGATTGTTAGAATTGAGATAGATTCCACATTTAGTTGATTAGATTAGTAGATTGGTGGATTGTAATTGAAGTTTGCAGCTGAGAATTGAGAAGAAGTGAAGTTGAATTGAAGCATTGTACAAGATTAATCATTCTTATTTTTGCCTATTGAAGCTTAATTGGTGATGTTCTTACCCTTTGATCTATTTAATTCATTGCTTGTAGTGATTAGATTTTCAATTGCTTTCTTAGATTTTCTAGCCATGGTTTTTGTTTGTAGCACCATGGGCTAATAGCTTTGTGCTTGGGATAATTGAAATTAGGGATGAAGTGATTGCCTCATGCTATGATTGTTGATAATTGTGATGAATTGAATTAGATTGCTTCCTAATTGTGATTCTTAATTGTGCTTCATGAAAAATTGTCTCTTTTGATTAATGGTTGATCACCCTAGCAATAGGCGAGAGTTGAGCTAACGTGATTAGGTGTTAATCGGGTTTCAATTTTGCATGATTGTATGAATTGGGGACTTCTACATTGAGAGATGGGAAGAACTAAGGATACTCACATTAGGCATTGTGATATTAATGGAGTGATTAATTTCATGATGGTTTATGCTTTCTAATTTGATTGATTTGCATTTGGATACAATCATAGCTTGTTAATCATGGATTCCTTGATGGAGATTATCCCTTGCACCCAATTCCCTCATTGATTTTAGTATATTTGATCTTGCATTCTAAGTGTTTGATAAATTGTTTGCATAATCTTGCCATTTAATTTCTTGCAATTTGTAGTGATTTAGTCCAAGAGCTTGTTGCAACTTTAGCCATTTAGAACTCTTATCCTTGAATTTCGTTTGCATACTTTCTCCCTTGGGTTCGATATTTTTGTTGATTGGTCTTAATAACTCTTACCCTATACACTCCAATCAAGTGGGCCATTTCGAGTTGCAAAAGCTTTTCCAAATGGGTACTTTGAGGTGGCAAACGAAAAAGATGAAAGATTTGTTGTGAATGGTCATAGGTTGAAGCATTATCACATGCCATCACAAAAGGAAGTGTTAGATGCTCTTGACCTTAAGGATGTGCCTAGCCTCAACATTGAAAGGGAAGTGTGAACTCCTTGAGTTCCGTTCGGCAAAGGGCGTTAAAAATAGCGCTTGATGGGAGGCAATGTAACGCCGGAATTCAGAAAGTCGACCTTTGAGGTCTGACGTCCTAAACCCGAGTCATCACTTAGTGAACCATAAAATCGAGCCAAAAAAATTCTTTTTAGAAAGCAAAGCTATTCATTTGAGTTGCAGCGGAAGATTTCACAAACACTTATTTAAGGCGTTTGAACCATATTCATAACTAAATGAAGAGATTAATCGTTTGACAAAAGTCACCCGGTGAGTCTAAGGTTCAACTCTCGGGAAAATCGTAGTGACGAGTCTTTAACAAAAATACAAATTTTCATAAAGATATAAAGCGACCCATTTAGATAAAAGGAGAGTGGAAGCGGGTCGTCTATTGCAGCTCCAGGGCCTCAATCTCGTGACACGAAAAATATTAGTTATAGGGTGTGAGATAAAATCTCGAGTGGATGACACATGTCTGTTGTTATACGATTGACAGAAATCCCAAAATAGTTGAATGTTTTATGCTTTATTCTCATCTTTCGTTATTTACTTCCTTGTTATGGCATTGTGTACATTTGTATAAGGTAATCTTCCGTTATAAAATTTTCATCCTTTAACTTCCGTTCGATTAAGAAATTCATCTTTCTTTAAAACAGTTAGTACATAAATATAGCACGTATGAGATGGCACATGATAGTTTCCTATCACATCCGATCTCCGTAATCACATTATGGAATGACACGTTTACACGTCCGAGACCCGTAATCATCACTACAACATAACTTAGATTATGTAACACCCCAAAATTGTTACCTATTGTGCATAAAGTGTTACTTATGTAAAAGTGTTACCTAATAAGTGTTACCTAATAAGTGTTACCTAATAAGTGTTACCTAATAAGTGTTACAACATGGTGTTACATAAAGTCATTTATGTTGTATTGCATATTGCGGGATGGCACGCTTACACGTCCGAGACCCGTAATCATATGGGAGGGCACATGATAGTTTCCCATCACATCCGGACCCGTAAGCTTGTCATCATATGGGAGGGCACATGATAGTTTCCTATCACATCCGGACCCCGTAAACTTTCTTCATATGGGAGGGCACATGATAGTTTCCTATCACATCCGGACCCGTAAACTTTCATCATATGGGAGGGCACATGATAGTTTTCTATCACATCCGGACCCCGTAAACTTTCATCATATCATATAGGGCAGTAAAATAAAGCTCATCATTGGATGATCACACATTTATAAGTTATGAATTCACATGCTTTTGGTGTTTGCATCTTTTAAGAAAATCTGTTTATGTTTGATTCGGGAAAATTGACAACGATCCATATAACATTAACTAGCTATACGAGATAGTGTCACCCACCTGGAAACTTTTAAGAGAAAGTTTAACTTCTTGTGATTGATTAGGCCTCTCGTACGAAATCTCGGTCTCGGTTCGACCGTACTCTACCTAGCACAATCCGTATGTTTAGTTCGACGAACTTTTGTCCATTAGAAACTTAGGTTCTCGGTCTTATTGTGTCTCTCTAAGTCTAGACTTTGGTATTTAGAGGTACTTGTTTCGTTAACCGATCTTATGGATTCAAACCTTTTGGTTTAATGGTATTTCTAGTGTCTTTGTCGGTTCAAGGTTCGGGATTTGGGTTAGTTGGTTTTATTCTATTATAAGAAACCAAATACCACATTCATGGAGTATCACATAAATCGTACATCACATAAGGCATGCTTAGTTTTCTAAAAGTTAAGTAGACTATTGCTCCTAATACTCTACCATTGAAGAAAGTGACACGTAAACATGCATAAATAGAATAAGATACTTAGACTCGTTGGAAAATTATGAAATTTAAGTATGTTGTACATATTTCAGTGTAGAACAAAGTTTATTAAGAGTTCGAGTTCATTCGAGTTACGGAACTATAGCAGATTTTAAAATAAGGACTCTAAATTTCTGTCTCGGCAAAACAGTGACCTTAAACTTATAAAATCCATAACTCTTTGTAGAAATATCCGGAAATTATGAAATTAAAACATGCGGTGCATTACTCAAATATGAACAACTTTCATTCAGGGACACAAGCCATTTGACGTACGGATTCTGCCCAGAAAATTTGTGAACATTCAATCCATCGTTTGGCTTGGTTACTGGACATGTCTTACGAGAAAATTCATAACTTATTGGATACTCGTTTTAAAATCACCAAATTTTAGAATATTGTTATAAACAGGTTGTAGGACATCCATGAATTTTTCCATAATTTATTACTTAAGCAAAACTGGAAAATAAATTCGTGCAACACAGAATAGCCCTATGCGTCGAACATCGACCAGGTACTCAGAAACGAATTTTTATCTAATAAAGTACTAAACGAAAAATTATGATTTTTCACTATGATTTACAACACATCAAGGGGAACATCCCAGATTTTTCCTAGAATTTTATAACTATCGGAAAGGGGAGAAATAACAGAAATGAGTCACTGCTCCCAGATTATGCACATTTACGTCACACATATTTCCACGATTTTATTCTCCTTACACATTGACCAGAAAATTATGAAGTTTAAAAATGTTGTTCTAGACTTCAAATAATACATCTAGGAATTTTTCCATGATTTTTAAACGGGTGGAAAGGGTCCAAATGAATTTTACAAAACGGGTCAGCAGCTAGGGCATATACTTCGCAGTTTCATACTTCAAGTATAACTTCACCATTTTTACTCCAAACACCATAATTCCAACTCAAGCACTCCATATAAGATTAAAGCATATCAAAACAAGCTCTTAGGGCTTCCTAAACTATTTTTCCTAAGTCTTCTAAGCTAAGAAGGCATAAGACTAAAAGAAATGGCTAGGAGGCTTACCCTTGGAGAGTTTCTTCCCTTTCTTGAGAGCCCCAAAGCTTTCCTCTTGGTGTGGGAAATGAAAGAGGGTAGCAACCTATTTATAGAAGGGAGGAAGGGGGAGAGGGACGGCTGATTGGGTGATGGGGAGGGAATTTGGGAGAGATTGTACAAGGTAGTTTATTTGAGTGTGATTTTGGGCAAAGAAAGGTACAATGGCACTATTCCCTTCTAACTTCCCACATGGTCGGTTATTTTGGGCAATTGGGCTGTCAATTGGCAGCCCACTATTTAATACAGATATTGTGATCTCGACGTTGAATTTTCGGTATTTTTCGGTTCGAGTTTCGGCTCGAAAATTTATTAAAGCGCGATTGGAAAACAAACATTTTTCATTAGGGTTTTCTTGAGTGTTTCTCACCTTTAAAGGACTCATTGATCATTATTAAACAAACCCGGATTATGGATGTGAGTTCGAAAAGTATCGATAGATTTTCGGGTTGAAAAACCGTTAAATCGATTGGAGAAAAATTAAGAAAACCACATAGAATTTAAATCAATCAATAAAATAAATCAAACTTAGAAAATCAAATATAAAACTCTAGGTTTTGGTTTTGGGTTATTACAGCAACCCATCCTTTCTTGCTTTCTTTTTGTTGTTTGTTGTGTTGCTTTGAATAATTGAGTCTTTTGATCCATGTAGGTTGTGAGAATTGCTTGGAACTTGAGGAGCTCTATACATGCTTGATCGAAAATAGAGTTTAAAGGCTTTATTGGTACAACACTTCCTTTCAAACTTAGACTTGTCTATGTTTGGGGAGGTGTTCTTCTTACCTTAGCTTATCTTATGTGCTCTTATATTTTGGGATAGATTGATTTTAAGCTTAATTGTGAATTTATTAAATATCTTTTAGTATCATTCTTAACATAGTGAGTGTGCTTGAGATTATGTACATGTGCACTTGTGCTTGATTTGCAAGACCTATTGAATTTTGATTTGATCATGAGTTGAGATGTGACTTGATGCTAGCATGATTAATAATTATGTGAAGATGAATGTGATTGAAAATGCTTGATTCATTACTCAATGTAAGCCCGTGAGCTTTTGTGCCTTCATAATCGTACATCTTATACGATTGATATGATTTCATTGTGAGTGCATCATTCATAGATATGTATGCTAGAACTTGCCCTTGGACTTGTTGAGATTGATCTTTGTGTGATTTCATGAAGATGATAAGAGGCCATGTTTAATATGATAAGTCACTTTGCCAAATTTTTCCTCACCAAAACATTTTATTTCCTTAGTGAGCCATGTTGAGTCTTATATCCTTATTCTTTGGCAAGCCAAGTGAAATTGAAGTCATTTGCCTATTTTTATGAGCCTTATTGTCCTATGTTTAGTAGAGCTTGATTGTTGGCTATAGATGGTGATTTGATTGTGAAGTGTGGTGGAAAATGATGAGCTAAGTGATGATGTTTGAGAAAAGAAAGGTTGTGAAAAATTGAATTTTAAAAAAAAAAAAATTTGAAATGAAAAAAGAAAGAGTCAATTTGTGAGCTTAAAAGAGAAAGCTCAAGTGAATGGTGGTGATTGATCTTTGAAGTTTAAAAGCGAGTGTTACTTGATGAAGATTGAAGAGATGAGTATTGTATTGATTAGCTATCATTAAAGTCTCTACTATTTGAGTCACTCTTACCCAAATACATCATACCAATTCCAAAGAGCCTACATTACAACCTAGAAGAAAGACCTCTTCGATTCTTGATTGAACACAAATGATTGTGATTGAGATTGAGTCCATTGGTAAGCTTATGGTGTGCATGTTTGTGAATTTGATGATTGAGTGCATTTAACCTTTATACACTTGAGTGATGAGTGAAACACTCCATGGAAATAGCAATGTTTTGAGTATTTGATGTTGCATTTATTTGAGCATGATTCATCATGATTGCTAGTGGATAGTTTGCATTGATACTTATGTTCATTGATGAGTTCGATTGTCTTCTATTTCTTCTATGGTGCCATGTGACATAATTGCAATCAATTCACTCCTTGTGCTTCTTTGCTACGTTGCTCGAGGACGAGCAACACTTCAAGTTTGGGAGTATTAAGATTGGAGTGAATTGATGCATGTTTTTAAGGTGTATTTTAGTGCAAAAGTGATCAAAAGTGTTATATTTTGTGCCTAAATGTGTAGAGTATCACTACTTTGCCTAAAAGTACTACTTGATGTATTTTTGATGTTTTTCATCCGTTTTACAGGTAAATATGTGGAATTTGGCCAAACCGAGAGTATCGGCATTCTTAGGATGAAGAGACGATCGAGACGGAGCAAAAACGGGGTCGGAGGCGGAGCCCGAGTAGAGAAAATTCCATGAACTCGACCTCCGGTCGAGGTCCGTGCACCTCGACCCGAGGGTGAAGGCAATGGGCTGGAATTCCAAAAATCAGAGCAGCCTCGACTGAGGGTGAGCCTCGAGTCGAGGGATAGGGTAAAGGTGATCCCTCGAGTCGAGGGCTGGAGCTCGACTCGAGGCGGCGGCGAATTTGCAAAAGCGCATTAGCGACTTAAAGGCCTCGGCTCGAGGGCCCCAACCTCGAGTCGAGGGATGCCCAAAATCGAATTTTTGTATTTAAGCCATTTTGAGCGGAAAATAGAGCATATTCTTCCTAGCTTAGATTAGAGCGATTATTTGAGTTTTGGCGAAAATCTCATTCCATAGCTTAATTCTCCTTGTAATTGGATTAGATTCTTAGATTTAGATTAATTTCAAGTATTTGTAAATTAGATTAGTGATTTGATCCATTATATTTCCATTTCCAAGTTGTAATTGAAGAGGAGGAGAATGTAATTGGAGATATTGTGAAGAAGACTCAAGTATTCTTATTTTTTATCATTGAATCCAATTGTTGATGTTCTTCTACTTAATTCTTTTAATTCATTGTTTGTGTTGATTAGTTTCTTAATTGCTTTCTTAGATTTTTACCCATGACTTTTGCTCTTAGCACAATGGGCTAATCATCTTGTGCTTAGGATAATTGAAATTGGGGATGATGTGATTGCCTTATGCTATGATTGTTCGTAATTGTTGATCAATTGAGTAGATTGCTTCCTAATTGTGATTCTCATTGTGCTTCATGCAAAATTATCTCTTTTTATTAATGTTTGATCACCCTAGCCATAGGTGAGAGTTGAGCTAACGTGATCCGGGATTAATCGGATCATAATTATGTATGAATGTATGAATTGGGTGCTTCTCAATTGAGAGATTAGAAGTACTAAGGATACTCACATTAGGCATTGTGTAGTTAATGGAGTGATTAATTGTATGATGGTTTATGCCTTCTATCTTAATTGATTTTCAATTTGATACAATCATAGCTTGTTGATCATTGATTCCTTGATGGATATTATCCCGAGCACCCCAATCCCCATTGAAACCAAGTTAATTGATTTTGCATATTAGGTGTTTGATCATTTCCTTGCATAGTATTTGATTTTTAATTCTTGCAATTATATTGTAGTGTTTAGTACCAAAACCCATCTTGCAACAATAGTCACAAATAACTTTTATTCTTAGGGCCTCACGCGCATACTAATTCCCTTGGGTTCGATATACGATTGGTCTTAATACCGCTTGCAGGAATCCTACAATCACACGTGACATTAACTCGCATTCAAATGTGTAAAAAGTAACCGTTTAGCCCTCTTGATTTAACGAGTAGTAGGGTTGCTTTATGCAGAGGTAGTAAATATATCTCGATGTAAGCGAAATATACCTTACTTTGCATAAAGGTTCCTATTTCAGGCCGGGTTTTTGTAATAACCCAAAACCAAAACCTAGAGTTTTATATTTGATTTTCTAAGTTTGATTTATTTTATTGATTGATTTAAATTCTATGTGGTTTTCTTAATTTTTCACCAACTCGATTTAACGGTTTTTCAACCCGAAAATCTATCGATACTTTTCGAACTCACATCCATAATCCGGATTTGTTTAATAATGATCAATGAGTCCTTTAAAGGTGAGAAACACTCAAGAAAACCCTAATGAAAAATGTTTGTTTTCCAATCGCTGCGTTTTAATAAATTTTCGGAGCCGAAACTCGAACCGAAAAATACCGAAAATTCAACGTCGAGATCACAATACTTGTATTAAATAGTGGGCTGCCAATTGTCAGCCCAATTGCCCAAAAATAACCGACCATGTGGGAAGTTAGAAGGGAATAGTGCCATTGTACCTTTCTTTGCCCAAAATCACACTCAAATAAACTACCTTGTACTATCTCTCCCAAATTCCCTCCCCATCACCCAATCAGCCGTCCCTCTCCCCCTTCCTCCCTTCTATAAATAGGTTGCTACCCTCTTTCATTTCCCACACCAAGAGGAAAGCTTTGGGGCTCTCAAGAAAGGGAAGAAACTCTCCAAGGGTAAGCCTCCTAGCCATTTCTTTTAGTCTTATGCCTTCTTAGCTTAGAAGACTTAGGAAAAATAGTTTAGGAAGCCCTAAGAACTTGTTTTGATATGCTTTAATCTTATATGGAGTGCTTGAGTTGGAATTATGGTGTTTGGAGTCAAAATGGTGAAGTTATACTTGAAGTATGAAACTGCCGAAGTATATGCCCTAGCTCCTGACCCGTTTTGTAAAATTCATTTGGACCCTTTCCACCCGTTTAAAAATCATGGAAAAATTCCTAGATGTATTATTTGAAGTCTAGAACAACATGTTTAAATTTCATAATTTTCTGGTCAATGTGTAAGGAGAATAAAATCGTGGAAATATGTGTGACGTAAATGTGCATAATCTGGGAGCAGTGACTCATTTCTGTTATTTCTCCCCTTTCTGATAGTTATAAAATTCTAGGAAAAATCTGGGATGTTCCCCTTGATGTGTTGTAAATCATAGTCAAAAATCATAATTTTTCGTTTAGTACTTTACTAGATAAAAATTCGTTTCTGAGTACCTGGTCGATGTTCGACGCATAGGGCTATTCTGTGTTGCACGAATTTATTTTCCAGTTTTTCTTAAGTAATAAATTATGGAAAAATTCATGGATGTCCTACAAACTGTTTATAACAATATTCTAAAATTTGGTGATTTTTAAACGAGTATCCAGTAAGTTACGAATTTTCTCGTAAGACATGTCCAGTAACCAAACCGAATGATAGATTGAATGTTCACGAATTTTCTGGGCGGAATCCGTAAGTCAAATGGCTTGGATTCCTGAATGAAAGTTTTTATACTTGAGTAATGCATCCCTGTTTTAATTTCATAATTTTTAGATATTTCTACAAAGAGTTATGGATTTTATAAGTTTGAGGTCACTGTTTTGCCGAAACAGAAACTTAGAGTCCTTATTTCAAAATCTGCTATAGTTTCGTAACTCAAATGAACTTGGACCCTTAAAGGAGTTTGTTCCATATTTAGAGATATATATCATACTAAAATTTCATGATTTTTGGATGAGTCTAAGTATCTTATTCTATTTATGCATGTTTACGTGTCACTTTCTTCAATGGTAGAGTATTAGGAGCAATAGTCTACTTAACTTTTAGAAAACTAAGCATGCCTTATGTGATGTACGATTTATGTGATACTCCATGAATGTGGTATTTGGTTTCTTATAATAGAATAAAACCAACTAACCCAAATCCCGAACCTTGAACCGACAAGACACTAGAAATACCGTTAAACCAAAAGGTTTGAATCCATAAGATCGGTTAACGAAACAAGTACCTCTAAATACCAAAGTCTAGACTTAGAGAGACACAATAAGATCGAGAACCTAAGTTTCTAATGGACAAAAGTTTGTCGAACTAAACATACGGATTGTGCTAGGTAGAGTACGGTCGGAACCTTTGAGACCGGAGGTTTGTCACGAGAGGCCTAAGCGATCAAGAAGTTAAACTTTCTCTTAAAAGTTCTCCAGTGGGTGACACTATCTCGTATAGCTAGTTAATGTTATATGGACTGTTGTCAGTTTTCTGAATCAAACATAAACAGATTTTCTTAAAAGATGCAAACACCAAAAGCATGTGAATTCATAACTTATAAATGTGTGATCATCCAATGATGAGCTTTATTTTACTGCCCTATATGATATGATGAAAGTTTACGGGTCGGATGTGATAGGAAACTATCATGTGCCCTCCCATATGATGAAAGTTTACGGGGTCCGGATGTGATAGGAAACTATCATGTGCCCTCCCATATGATGAAAGTTTACGGGGTCCGGATGTGATAGGAAACTATCATGTGCCCTCCCATATGATGAAAGTTTACGGGGTCCGGATGTGATAGGAAACTATCATGTGCCCTCCCATATGAAGAAAGTTTACGGGGTCCGGATGTGATAGGAAACTATCATGTGCCCTCCCATATGATGAAAGTTTACGGGTCCGGATGTGATAGGAAACTATCATGTGCCCTCCCATATGATTACGGGTCTCGGACGTGTAAGCGTGCCATCCCGCAATATGCAATACAACATAAATGACTTTATGTAACACCATGTTGTAACACTTATTAGGTAACACTTATTAGGTAACACTTATTAGGTAACACTTTTACATAAGTAACACTTTATGCACAATAGGTAACAATTTTGGGGTGTTACATAATCTAAGTTATGTTGTAGTGATGATTACGGGTCTCGGACGTGTAAACGTGCCATTCCACAATGTGATTACGGAGATCGGATGTGATAGGAAACTATCATGTGCCATCTCATACGTGCTATATTTATGTACTAAGCTGCTTTTAAAGAAAGATGAATTTCTTAATCGAATGGAAGTTAAAGGATGAAAATCTTATAACGGAAGATTACCTAATACAAATGAACACAACGCCATAACAAGGAAGTAAATAACGAAAGATGAGAATAAAGAATAAAACATTCAACTATTTTGGGATTTCTGTCAATCTGTATAACATGCATGTGTCATCCACCGAGATTTTATCTCACGCCCTATAACTAATATTTTTTCAGGTCTCGAGATTGAGGCCCGGAGCTGCAATAGACGACCCGCTTCCACTCTCCTTTTATGTAAATGGGTCGCTTTATATCTTTATGAAAATTTGTATTTTTGTTAAAGACTCGTCACTACGATTTTTCCCGAGAGTTGAACCTTAGACTCACCGGGTGACTTTTGTCAAACGATTAATCTCTTCATTTAGTTATGAATATGGTTCAAACGTCTTAAATAAGTGTTTGTGAAATCTTCCGCTGCAACTCAAATGAATAGCTTTGCCTTCTAAAAAGAAATTTTTTGGCTCGATTTTATGGTTCACTAAGTGATGACTCGGGTTTAGGACGTCGGGACCTCAAAGGTCGACTTTACGAATTAGGGCGTTACGGTTTTATCGAGCTTGGTTAAAACGACCTTGTCTTAACATTTGAAAATTTCTCTGAGTCTGATTATTTGAAAACAAAAACTTTTAAAGCGAGTTAATTAAAAGCCATTTTTAAATAAACTAAGTCTTATATCCGAATATAACTAGTATATAAGAATATCGACTCACTGGATTTTCAAAGATCAACTCATCCGAAATTTTTTTAAAAATAGATGAGCTGAAGGAGTAAATTTGTGAAAACAAGTTTTGAAGAAAACAAAGAAGGGGTGAGCAGATGAGGAGGTTTTATCGATTAGAAGATTCATGCTGATCTAACAATGTTAGTATTTTACCATTCCTCGCAAATACACAAACTCAAGAAACCATTAGTAGTTAAAGTAAGTCGATAGGATGCAATTGGTCATCTGCTTTTGAAGAAATCAACCGACTATTGTGTCCTTGTCTCGATTTACTTGATGTCGAATAAGTAATTGTCAAGTCGATAAGGTCAATATGACTAATCCTTGATTCTTGATTCCTAAGAAGGAGATCAATGATATCACTCGTGATTGTCCTTTAACACATATCAAGTCTGAAAATTCTTTCTAGACAAGATTTAAACACAATTATAAATACAAGATAAGAAAGAAAAGAAATACAAGATACAAACAATAGAAATTATAAATCAGCCAAGGATGCATTAAGTAATCCTAACTCTAAACACAATTCCTTAAATCTAGATTCAATAAGGGTTTTGTAAGTATATATGCTCTACGAGACTCGGTTGCTATCTTTTCTATCCTAATGTCATTCTTCTCAACATGATCTCTAATGAAATGATGCCTTATATCTATATGCTTACACCTAGAATGCAAGACAGGGTTGTATGTCATAGCTATTGCACTATTACTATGACAAGTAAATAGGAGCAGATGATGTGAGAATGTTACAATCCCTAAGCCGCCGACTAATCCAGGAAGAAGCTAAGAGCAACAACTACCAGTTGCCATGTATTCACTTGATTGTGGAGGTTGCAACAGACGCGTTTGTTTCTTAGATAACCAAGAAATTAACTTGTTGCCTAAAAATTGACAAGTTCAGTGGACTTCCTATCAATTTTACCGCCTCCAAAATCCGAGTCTGAATACCCCGAGAGCTCGAAGTTGTCATCGAGATGGGTACCACAACCCAACCTCGCAAAGTCCCTTTAAGATATTTAAGGATTTTCTTAGCCGTCTCCAAATGAGTTTTCTTGGGATTTGATTGGAATCTTGTACATACCCCAACCGCAAAGGCTATGTCCGGCCTACTTGCGGTGAGATATAACAGGATCCAATCAATCCACGATACTCCATTGCATCCGTGGGTATCCCTGCTCATCCGAATCCATAGAGAAGTTAGTTGCCATAGGTATTTTAACTTCCCTACTAGTAGTCATCCCAAATTTATCTATAAGGTCCTTAGCATACTTAGTCGATGTATAAAAATATCTCTACTCGTCTGCTCAATTTGCAAGCCTTGAAAGTATGTTAATTCTCCCATCATAGACATCTCAAACCTATTTTTCATCTCTTCTTTTTGCTCAATTTTCACCAACTTTTAATCTCTTCCTTTTTCGATCTTGAATTTCCTTGCAATTTCAATCACTTTCCGATCAAATGTAGCAAGTGTACCTACAATCGAGCATAAACCATCAAATTCGTACCATAAAGAGATGCACGTGAACAATATAAACAATTATCACCCCCAAACATAAATGTAAGCATGAATTCAAAGTTTGACAAACGAGTGATACAAATATATATGCAACCCCCAATGGTATCAACTAAGCTCAATAAATCCAAATTATCCCAAAGCAAGATATAACAATCCCCTAAGGCATGATCAATGAATTTCCTAGCCAATTCTCCAAAACAAAGACCAAAAATAAAAGGCAAACAAACACACAAAAGCAACAAAAAGGATGGGTTGCCTCCCATCTAGCGCTAGGTTTAACGTCCCTTTGCCGGATGGAACTCAAGGAGTTCATACTTCCCTTTTGATGAAGACTTGAGGATCATCCTTGTGCCTTACTAGATCTTCCTTTGCAAAAAGGCAATATCCCCATTTGTCTTCTAATAGGAGCTTTCCTCCTTCCTTGATTTCTTTGACCGTCAAGACCTCTTTGAGTCTTTCCACTCCTAGCAATCGACTCCAATTCGATTCGCTCCACACCACTTGATCTCCAACTACGAAACTTGCTTCTTTCTTCTCATGTGGTGTCTTTCTCTCTTCTAACACCCCCAATCTTGAGCATTGCTCAAGCTTGGTCAACTCGCTCACTCCTTCGATCTTTCTATCTCTCGGATCAAGCAAAGATTCAATGAGTGCTTTTTCCTCCCTAAGATCATCAAGAGAAACACAAGACTTATTAGCAATCACTTTACAAGAAGGAACAAAATACTCATTAATCAAAGAATTAGAAAAAGTAGAAGGTGTAGAATCATCTCTGTCAATTGAAGGGTATAAATCAATGATCTCAATATATCTACACGTCTTCTTCTCCAAAGTACTTGGGACATCTTCTTCCAATGGAGCTCTAGAAAATGTTACCTCTTCTCCATTAAAGCTCAATTTGAGCTCCCCTTTTCAACATTAATCATAGCTTTTTCGATAGCAAGGAAAGGTCTACCAAGAATGATAGGTGCCTCAAGCTCTTCCTTCATATCAAGCACGATAAAATTAACTAGGAAGATAAACTTGCCAACTCCTACTAATACATCTTCAACAATCCCAAAAGGATGAGCATAAGATTGATCCGCCAATTGAATATTAATATTGGTAGGAGTCACCTCTCCTAACTCCAACTTCTTGAATATGTATAAAGGCATGACATTGATACTAGCTCCCAAATCACACAAGCCTTGAACTTTCCCATTTTCTCCAATTTCACAAGGAATAATGAAACTCCCTGGTTCCTTAAGCTTTTGAGGTAGGTGTCTCTCAAGAATCTCCTTGCATTCTTCCACCAATTTGATCATTCCCTTCTCATCCCATCTTCTCTTCTTTGACATTATTTCTCTCAAAAATTTCTTGTAATGGGAAATTTGCTCAAGGGCTTCTAAAAGTGGAATATCAACATGCAAGCTTTTAAAAACCTCCAAAAACTTACCAAACTCCTCATCAAGCTTCTTCCTCACAAGTCTTTGAGGATAGGGAATCGGAGTGGGTTTCATGGGAACTCCCATGCATCTTTAGACTTCTCTTCTTCTTTTGACTTTTCCTTTGCTTTAATCTCTTCACTTTCCTCTTTCTCATCGACCACACTTTCTTCAATCACCTCTTCTTTCTCCACCTTTTTCTCAACTTCAACTTCCTTTGGTATTTTTGGGCCTTCATATCTAGCACCACTCCTTAATTGGATAGCACTACAAAACTCCTTTGGATTAGGCTCGATGGTAGATGGAAACTTCCCCTTATTTTGCAAATGATCCACCGTAGATGAAAGCTTCCCAACCGTTGTGGCCAATTGCCCCACTTGGTGCTCAATAGTCTTGAATCTTGTGTCCATTTGCTTCCCAATATCATCTAATCTCGAATTATTAGCCTCTAACCTCTTCACAATTATCCCAAGGAGCTCCTCCGTAGTTGTCTTCCCCTCATTATTAGGTGCTTTAACACCGGATCAAATTCGAAGGAAATTGAATGGCGGCTCTTGTATTAGCATATGAAAAATTTTTGTGTGTCCTCCAATTATTGGCATTAAATGGAGCTTAAGGTTGAGGTTGAAAATTAGCTTGACGCCTATTTTGATATGGCACTTGATATGACCTTGCAGCTTGGAAATTGCCTTGATATCCTCCTTGGTATGGAGGCCGTCCCATGTAATTCACTTCTTCAATAGGCATAGGATTTGGACACAAATCAACTTGAGGAATATATGGACTCACACTTTGTTGGGCTTGAGAAGTAGTAAGGGCTCCCAAACGGTCCATCATCATCTTCATAGACTCAATCTCCTCCACATGGGACACTCTATGATGAGCTCCTCGATTCACCGACACTTGGAAAGAATCTTGGGCAATATTCTCCATAATCTCATTCATTTGCCCCACCGTTTTTGACCAAATCGAACCATTACATGCATTTAGAAAGGATCTATCACCATCCGTCAAGCCATTACAAAAATACATGATAGTTTGCTCCTCCAAAAAGTCATGTTGCGGACAATTAATAAGCAACATTCCATATCTCTCCCATGCTTTGAATAATGTCTCCATTCTTTTGATGAAAGTGTGAAATAACTTCCTTGGCTTACACCGTCTTTGATGGCGGATAAAACTTCATCAAGAATCTTTTGCCAATGTCCTCCCAATGCACGAACGGTTCCGGGAGGGACGAGAATTGAGCCAAGCTTTGGCTCTCCCTTAAGAGTGAAGAAAAATAGTCTTAGCTTCTTCGCATCCTCGGATACTCCATTGTACTTCGTGGTGTCGAAATCTCCAAAAATTGTGCCATGTGTTGATGAGGGCACTCTTCTTCATCTTTCCCTTCAAATCGCTTTTCTCTCAACATCCTCACAAGTGCGGGACTTATCTCAAAATCATTCGCTTCAATTCTCGGCCTTGAAATAACATCATAATGCTCACGAAGTTGAGGCTTAAAGAACTCCCTTAATGAGGCTCTTGCATCGGTTGTGGTTGGGCTTGTGGAATATGAGGTTGCTTTTTGATATCTCGGCTCATGGGTGTATGGCATATGAGGATAATATGGTGGGAATTGTTGTGGATGAGGTGGATAGTATGGATATTGATGAGCTTGTGGAGGTTAGGGGTATTGATTTTGGTAGGGAAATTGATGTGGTGGCATCCTTTGAGGGAAAGGGCTAACTTGAGCATTAAAAGGCAAATTGTGCCAATTACCTCCTCCATTCTCTTGCACTCTCCCCTCCATTGCCATTAATCTCCTCAACATGAGGTTCACCAACTCTTTCTTCATGCATCAACTCTTCACCTTCCATCATTTCTCTTCTCCTTCTCCCACGATTTCTATGAATGGTAGCTTCGATTTCGGATTAAGTGGCAAGGGTGAAATACCACTAGACCTTGTAATCATGCACCTACAAACCACCAATCCAAGTATCAAAATTCAACAAAAACAAACAACAAAACAAAAGTACAAACACAACAAGTAGCCACTTCAAACAATTCCTAAGTCTCACTTAAGGCGCAAAAACTAATTTCTCAGCAATGGCGCCATTTTTTATTACGGTAATCGGGCAAGTGACATTAAAACAACCAAGTTTATCGAACCCAAGGGAAAAGTATTGCCATAAGTCTATAGGAATGCAAATTCTCAACGACTATTGTTGCAATTACGGTTTGAAACAAAACACAACAAAATGCCGAAATCAACTCAAACAACACAACAAAGCAATTAATCAAACACTTAGAAGGCAAGAACAAATACCAAAGATCAATTGGGGATAGGAGTGCTAGAGGTAATATCCATCAAGGAATCAATGATCAACAAGCTATGATTGAATCAAATTGCTAATCAACTAAGATAGAAAGCATAGAACCATCATGCAATTAAGTCTCCATTATCTACACAATGCCTAATGTGAGTATCCTTAGTGCAACTAATCTCTCAATTAAGAAGCACCCAATTCATATAATCATACACAATTATAACCTCGATTAATCCCTAATCATGTTAGCGCAGCTCTCGCCTATAGCTAGGATGATCAAACATTAATCTAAAGAGATAAAAATGCATGAAGCACAACTAGAATCAAAATTAGGGAACAAACTATCCCAATTGATCATCAATCATCAACAATCATTGTTGGTCCCGCTTAGTTGAGTAGATTAGTCAAAACTTGATCTAGCCTTCTAGTGAAAATCTAGAAGGGGGAGGGGTCGAATAGATTTTGATTTTTATAAATCTCTCAAGGCTTATTCAAAACACGCAAGTAGCACAGCGGAATTCAATTTTTAAACTCAACTTTATTTAGATCAAAAGCACACCGATATTTAGTTCCAACTTCAATTACAAATTAATCTTTGATTGATAAACCGAAAATTGAAATAGAAAAAAGTAAAGTAAAGCAATAAAGAACACTACGATTTATAGTGATTCGGATTATGAATAATCCTACATCCACTCTCCTTCTCCAACTTGAAGAAGGGACTTAGCTTACTACTTACTTACTTTCAATCCGACTTACAACTTACGACTTATAAATACCTTCGGATCTTCAAAACTCCTAAATTCTTCTCTCGGAATCTAACTATTACGGTGAGTAGTGAACTTTAAGATTACAAGTAGAGTGTTTTATAAACACTTAGAATTCTTTTGAAAAACTCTTTTGAAAACTTGTGAATTGATTGTGATGATCGAAATCGAATAGTGAGCAATGTGCAATTCGTGTTGTGTAAAAAAGTATTTGAAAAATGAAAATCTAGACCTATTTATAAGTCTCGAAAAGACGGTTAGTTTGTTAGTCGGTTCTAACAAACTAAAAGCTACTCAACAAACTTAATCTTGAAAACTGCTTTGCTCCTCGGCTAATTTATTTTACTCAAATGCGGTGACTTGGTGAAGACTCGCCTTTCTTAATCTACTCAGCTTGTCCCGACCTCGTCGAGCTCTTCATAATTGTCTCCTGCAGGTGACTAGATTAGAGCTTGTCTCCGGATGACTTGTAACTTTCCAGTCTTGGTGACTTGCTCGACCAATGACCTAGTCTCGATCGGCTTAATCTTGGGACTTGGTCTCACTGTTCTTCAGTGGTCATCTCGATCATCCGAATTACTTCTTTTAACTCATCAAAACTTTCTTGATCTAACAATTTCCCCCTTTTTGATGAAGTTAAAACCTGCAAGAAAGAGACACACTCACATGAAGTTAATCATAGTTAATCAAGATTATCAAATAGGCATACTAGAATACGTTCAGATTTATTCAAGTTAAAGCACTTAATTCATACCTTAAAAAATTTAAAAAAATTCTTAATTCTTAAGTTTAAGATTTTTCAAAATATTTGGACTTTAAAAATTTTAAGTCTTAGGACTTAGAAAAATTAAAAACTTAGAGACTTTTAAGACTTAGAGAATTTTAAAACTTAGAAAATTTTAAGAAAATTTTAAGTCTAAGATGATAATTTCCTCGAGATGATTAATACTTTGAAAATTTTTAAGTTTTCTTAGAAACAAAAAACTTAAAATCGAAAAGCAAGGTAAACCAGACAAAACACAAGTATATTCACATAAGATTTACAAAGATTACAAAAGAAGACTAATAGAACAGAAAAATAAGGAAAAGTAAGATCCTGTTTCTATTGGACTCCCATCGGGTCTTCGTCTGGAATCATCACCAATTGAATACCCTCCTTCTAAGCCGCTTAAGGTCTTCTTCTTGAACAAGTCCAGAATCGGCCTCTGCTTTCTTTACAATTTCCCGACCCGGTGTAGGTCCAGTGGAACCATCGTGTTTCTTGGCAGGGATGGCATATTCGAAAGCTTGAGAGATCGGGTTGACGTTGAATTCCACATCCGCTTCTTCCAAAGAAGATGATAGAAGTCCACATCTACCTTTTCAATCCATTCGTGCCAAGCTAAGTCCGGTCTTGTTGAGATGCTCCTGGTCCTTTGAGAATATACCGAAGTATATCCACATTCCTTCTAGATTCTTCTCTTCGTATTCATTTGCATATTTACCACAAGCTAGCTTAGGAGGAGCAGACGTCGTATGAAATGGTCTCGAATTTATCACCGCCTTGATCTCCGATCAGCCACTTCCGCTCGGCGGTGCTCTAGAAGACATTGACATCCTTCCTTTTCTTCGCCTCATTTTCTCTTTCTTACCAAAGAATTCCTTTTCTCTTCCGATCCTTTTGATCCGATCTTGAAAAGATTTGAATAATCAGCTTCTCTTTTGCCTTTGCCCTTGGATACAACGACCTCGGCCGCTTGCTTTCCTTTGCTTTTCTCTCCTTCTTACTCGACTCTTTTAGCTTCATCAAGAGCTTTTCTGTCTTTTCTCTTCCTCCTTCCTTCCTTTCTCCTCATCCTCCTTTACCGCCTCCTCCACCGACTCACCCTCACCGGAGAGCAGCTAGCTCATTAGACTCGGAGTTTCAAGTCTTCCTTAGTTGCCTACTTCTTTTCCCCTTTTTAACTTCGAAGCCAAGTTAGTCGGGCTTTTACATCGAGATCATTTCACTTGACTGCGAAATCGGATCGGTCTACCGCCATCTCATTTATCACCATCTCGATTATAACCCTTCACTTCTTCCTTCAGTGCCTTGACCTCTTCCTCCATTGCTTTTACTTTGTCACCAAAGACAGAGTTAGTGACAGAAATGATTTTATCGAGATAGAGTTACCTCCACTTCTCTCATGCTAGCAAGCATTGTCTCAATCACCGCCTCGACCATCTTCTCGTATCCTCCCTTTCATTTTCCTTTTGAAGGTTGAGTTTATCTTTTTCTCTACTAAGGTGAGGATTGAGGATATAGCAGAGACAGGGCTTAGGTCACCGCTGCCTTCCTCGGACGAGGAATCGATGAAGAAGGGGTTTGTTCTTTTTGAGTAGGCGGGAATAGGAGAGGTTTGGACTTGTGGGAGAGGAGTTGTTTCAACAGGAGATGGAGGTTGAGTTTGTGTAGTGGGGGTGGGGTGGGAGAAGAGATTTGGATGAGTGGTGTTGGTGGTTGAGGTGAGATGTGTTTTGTTTCAATGAGTGGGGTTTTAGCTTGACTGTTGAGGGAGTAGGCCGTTGGAGAGGCTCACGAGGTACCAGCTGGGATACCTCTTCATTGCTGTTTGGACAGATGGGATAGTAGGCTGAATTTGAGGCTCACGAAGTGCCGGCTGGGGCACTTCTTCATTGCAGTGGGGGGATAATGAAGGAGAAGAAGATAAGCTTGTACTGTCTCAGTGAATAGAGGGAAGAGCAGCCTTCCTTGGTTGGGGAGGGGGAACCTCAATCGACCAACCTCTGCTGCTATTTTCAAGACGGGAACCTCCTCTCGGTAGCAGGTTGCCGTGTCCGTCTCGCCGCTCGACCCTCCGGACTTGTTGGAGCCTTGAGCTTTTAGATGCTCTTCCGGGTCTCCTTACCAAGGGAATTTCAGCTTCCTCTACTTCCTCTTCTTACGAGGCTTCTCTGCAGAGACAGCAGATGAACCTTCTCCTTTCTTTTCTCGCAGGCTTTTACCACTGCCTCCTCTTCCGCCTCACGGGAGACCCTTGGAATTACAAAGCACTGTCTCTGTGGTTGGAATCACAACCGCTTCCTCTTGAGTTGCGACCCCACCTGCCTCCTCCTCGTTCCACCGCTTCTACCCTGATGTAGGTACGTTCTCCGGTTCACCGGGTCTCTGGGCTTCTTCACCGCTGCCTACTCGATTAGGCAGCGTGACTCATCGTCCGAGTCTGGTACTCATCCAAGTCTCTCATCCTTTGTGAGAATCCCTTTGCTTGGAGTACTTCTTAGTACCCACTCTCCAATCACCGCACGGTTCAGCCCCTTCGATTAATATGGTGATTTTGTTGAACAGCCGACTATCGAGTTAGGTACCCAGCCCTCTCACAGATGATTTGAAGGATAGCCTTTTCTTTTCTTCCTTCAACTTATGAATCAACATATCCACCCAGTTCACTTGGACTCCATCCAAGATCGCCCTCATGACACACAACTGGGTTTGGTTAACCCATCATGTGAACTCTGTTCACCCAAAGACCGATTTAGTGACCACTTTGTCTTTAGCAAACGAAACCTCCTCCTTAGAAGATTCTTCTTTAAATCCCTTTGGGTCCCTCTCGTAAGTCACCCTCACCATTAAATCAAATAATTCCTCCCGGCCGTCCTCTTTGTACGCCAATGGATTGACTCCCTCCATTGACGTGTTGAAGATTCTCGCAATGTTTTCTCTCGAGTAACTCAAAGACCGCTCCATCTACGGTTGTGTCGAACCCATCCTCGGGTATCCCTCATATTGGCTATAAACTCTGCTCCAAGTAAGTCAAGAGTTCGATTTTGAGAAGATTTCATTGACAAAAATCCCCTTAACCTTGACGCTTCCAATAACTGAGGATCTTTGTGGATTCTCGGATCTCGAGTGGTTTCGAAGTCTACATACATCTCTGCTTTCAGTCGATTTTTGAATAATTCTTCATTCATTTTAAAAAGAGAGGTGTTTGTAGAAATATATGTGGGTTTATGGGTTTTGGTAGTTTTAGAAGAAGAAGCCATAGTGAATTTGTTTATGGTATTGGAAAAATTTTAGAGAATTTGCAAGTTTTAGAAAGAGAAAACAGCTTACATGAGGAAGAAGATGTATTTATAGGAGGGAGAATTTGAGAGAGAGAAACTGTTTTGAAAAGCGGGTTTTATTCTCGAGTCGTTCATTTTAAAAGATTTCTTGTCTTTGAATCAATGGTTAAAATTTGGATAAACGATTGGGATTCAATGCATGTAAATAACTTGACTTTGGAATGCGTAAAAAGTAACTCTATAGATGTTGATTTGACCGAAATAGGTTTAGTTTATGGAGAAAAGTTACTATCCTTATCGTCACTAGGGTTACCTTTCTTTGCATAAAGGTTTTCTAAAGCAGACAAGGTTATGAAGTTAATCGATAAATGGCCTCGTCTGGGTTTTAAAACAGATCTAGTTTTGTTAAAAAAATGAAAATAAACAGACTCGAGAATAGGATTTCTAAGATTAGTTTCTCCAACCAATTTCTCCAACTAATAAAAACAAATTGAGAGATTATTTTGAAAACACAATTTGTACTACCACATAGAGGTAATCGATGAGAAGGTTTGTAATGATGAGTAGATGTTGTCTCGATCTATTAACCTCGATTTGTGATCTATTCCCGCACGTATATAAACTTGAAGAAGCCATTAGTAGCTAGGGTAAGTCGGATAAGATGCAATGGTCATCTCAATCTATAGAAGTCACCGACTATTGTGTCCTTGTCTCGATTTACGAAATGTCGAATAAGTAATCATCAAGTCGATAAGGTCAATATGATTAATCCTTGATTCTTGATTCCTTAATAGGAGATCAATGATATTAGCTACCCGATTGTCGTTTGACTCATATCTAGTCTCGATAATTCTTTCTAGACATAGTAAACTAAATTGAGAGAGACAAAGAATGGAAAACATTGAAAAGATTAAAGATTAACTAAAGAAGCATCTAATAATCCTAATTCTACAGAAAGTTCTTTAAACCTTGTCTCTCGCCAAAGGTGGCTTTGTCAAGATGTTCGCTCTTTGAAAATCGGTCGAGAATCTTTTCAAGTCTCGATGTTACCTTTCTCAACATGATCTCGAATGAAGTGATGTCTTATGTCAACATGCTTGTGTAGGATCGGGTTCGGGTAATAGCTATGGCACTATTACTATCACAAAAGATAGGTACATCTTTGGTGATAATGTTATAGTCCCTTAACTGTTGACTTATCCAGATCGTCAGGAACAACAACTTCACCGCCATATACTCGGCTTCATTGTGGAAGTAGCTACAGAGGTTTGTTTCTTAGACAACCATGAAATCAGCCTTACTACCATGACATTGGCAAGTACCGAAGTAGATTTTCTATCTATCTTACACCCACCAAAGTCTCGAGTCCGAGTATCCAGCACAACACAAAGTTGTCATCCGGATACCACAATCCAACATTTATCGTGCCTTTCAGATACTTAAGAATTTTCTTCGCCGCTTCAAGATGGCTTTTCTTAGGATTAACTTGAAATCGTGCAGACTCCAACCGCAAATGAAATATCGTGTCTACTAGCGCTTAAATATAATAATGAACCAATTAGACCTCAATACTCGTTTGATCGAGTGTCTTCTCCCTTTTCATCTGGATCCATTGAAAAGTTTGTCATCATAGGTATCTTAGCTTCTCGACTAGTACCTATTCCAAATTTTTCAATGAGATCTTTTGTGTATTTGACTTGATTTATGAATATTTCCTTCTTCGTCTCTGCTTGACTTGGAGTCCAAGAAAATAAGTCATCTCTCCCATCATAGGCATTTCAAATCGCTTTTCATAAGATGATCAAGTCTTCACACAAAGATATGTTAGTTGATCCAAAAATAATATCATCAACATAAATCAACTAACAAAAGATCACAACCAAATTCTTTTCTAAAGAGAGTTCTATCAATTCCGCCTTTAACAAAACCATTTTGAATGAAATAATCGACAATGTGTCATACCATGCTCTAGGTACTTGTTTAAGTCCATATAGAGCTTTCCTTAGTTTATACACCTTGTCTCCTTTGACAAAACCAGGAGGTTGCTCTACATAAACTTCCTCGGCTAGGATTCCATTAAGAAATGCTGACTTAACATCCATTTGAAAAACTATGAATCTTTTAAAAGCAAAGATAGGCTAAAAACAATCTTATGGCTTCCAGACGAGCTCGGGTGCAAAGGTTGCATCATAATCAATCCCCTCTTATTGTGAATAACCTTGAGCAACCGGTCTGCCTTTATTTCTAACCACAATATTGTTTTCATCCCTTTTATTTTTAAAGACCCATTTAGTTCCAATGACTTGTTGATGATGAGGCCTTTCAACAAGCTCCCACACATCTTTTCTTTGAAACTCGATTTAGTTCTTCTTGCATGGCATTAATCCAGCTTGGAATCGGTTAGAGTTTACGTAATAGATTTAGGTTCAAGTAATGACACATAGCAATTGAACATGTAATCTCGACTTAGTTGGGTCCCCGCCCTGACTCAGAGTCTAAATCTCCAATTATCTCTGCTCAGCCGGGTGATATGACATTACTTTCTTACCTTTATCTTTTACAATGGATGAAGTTTTGTCTGAATTATTTATTTCAAATGATTCTATGTTACCTTCGATGACTCTACCCGATCATCTCGAGGTATTGGTTGTTCGATCACCGGGTGAGGAAGGGCTTCCGTGTTCTTTCTCTTTGTTTGAATCTGGTTCTTTCTCTTCATCCGATTCTCGATTCTTGATTGTAGAATTTTATGGTTGATCTCTTGATAGTCATCCGATCCAGATCATCCGATATCTTTGTGATGTCCCTGTCTTACTATACTCTAAAGAAGATTCATCAAATACAACATGTGGAGATTCTTCTACACACAAGGTTGTCTTATTATACAGTATGAGTATCCTAAGAATATTCCATCTCGCTATCTTGGCATCAAAAGTTTTTAATTGAGATTTACCATTGTTGTGTATGAAATATTTACAACCAAATATATGAAAGTATGAAATTTTGGGGGATCTTCCCTTCCAAATTTCATAGGGAGTTTTGCATTTATCTTTAACAATCAAACTTCTATTTTAAACAAAACAAGTCAGTATTAATGCCTTCGCCCAAAACCCGTAGAGTGTTGTACTCAGATAACATTGTTCTAGCCGCTTCTTTTAAGGTTTTGTTTCTCCATTCAACTACTCCACTTTGTTGTGGAGTCCGTGGCAGATGTTTCATGAGCTATGCCATTCTCAATGCATTAGTTAGTAACAAGCTTATTAAGGAATTCAAGACCTTTATCACTTCTAATTTTAACAATAGTTAGCCCTTTTTCATTTTGAACCTTTTTAAGAAATTCTCGAATCTTAGTCATAGTCTCATTCTTTTTGTATAAGAAAATAACCTGGTAAATCTTGAAAAGCCATCAACAATTACCAAAGTATATTTTCTTCCACCGAAGCCGAGAGGTGTGATTTGACCAAAAAGATCCATATGAAGAAGTTCCAAAATTCTTTACGAAGAAGGACTACTTATTGTTTTAAAAGAAGCTTTAGTTTGTTTTCCTTTTTGACAAGAATCACACACATGGTTCTTTGAAAATACTTTATCGGGAGTCCTTTAACTAAAGATTTTGTTGGATCAAGAGGTTTTGATGAGTTAAAGAGCAGCTGATCGACCGCCAACCTCAAGAACAGCAGAGGATAAGTTTATAAGATAAGCCGATCGTGACGGGTCAAGCATCAACCTAGTCACCGAGGTCCGATATCATGCTAGTCATCTCAAGACGAAGCTTGAACCTAGTCATCTGCAGGAAACAAACATGAAGAGCTCAGACGAGGTCAAGATAAGCCGAGTAGAATAAGAAAGGCGAAGTTTTCACCAAGTCACCGCAGATGAGTATGAAGAATCACCGAGGTCTCAAGCGCTTTACAAGATTAAGTTTGTTAAGTAGTTTCAAGTTTGTTAGAACTAACTAACAAACTAACTGTCTTCTCGACTTATAAATAGGACTAGATTTTATTCTTCAACGAACGTATGCCTATTCGATTTTTCACACTATTCACTACTCGATTTCAATCACAATCTTTTCACAAGTATTTCAAGAGAGTTCTCAAAAGTTCTAAGTGTTTTTAGAACACTTTTCTTGTAATCTTTAAAATCCAATACTCACCGTAATAGTTAGATTTTAGAGGAAGGGTTTAGGAGATTGAAGATTTGAAGATTTGTACAAGTTGTAAGTTGTAAGTCGAAAGTAAGAAAGAAAGTAGTAAGCAGAGTCCCTTCTTCAGATTGAAGAAGGAGAGTGGATGTAGGATTATTAAAATCCGAACCACTATAAATCCTCAGTGTTATTTCTTGCTTTCTTTAATTTCATTCAAATTACAATATTGTTAATTCAAGATTAAAGTTCAGAATCTTAACTAAAATCTGAATATCAACCTTGCTTTTGATCTTGTTAAAAGTTGAGTTTTCAATTATCTTCCATTGTGTTTAATCCGATATTTTGAATTAATTTTGAAAGATTTAAAATCTACAAAATCTATTCAAACCCCCTTTCTAGATTTTGTTCTAGGAAGCTAACTCAAGGTTTTTAATCAACTCAACTTTCCGGGACCAACAAGTGGTATCGAGCAAAGTTGTTAAGTCGTTACGATATTGATTTTAGGTCTTGAACAAGATTCGAAATTATCTTCATTTTCTTCATTTTCTTCCTTTACTAACAGTGCTACTAATAAGTTTTTGTGGAGTATTTTGTTCTTTGTTTCATCATGTCATCGGGAAAAATAAAAGTCTAGGAATCTTCCTGAATTTTCCATTGAAGATTATGATTATTGGAAATTTAGGATGAAAAATCATCTCAAGGCCATTCATGATAGAATGGAAGAGGTCCTTGAGGAAGGTCCTATAAAGTTTTATCATGGAGGCACCAAAGATCGGGAAGAGACAATTGAATCAAGAACTAGACAAGAAAAGAAGAGTTCAATCGATTTAATGATGAAAGAAAGGTCCACAATCTCGACCAAGTAGCTAGAATTGAAATCATCGAGACTCTTAGTAAAGACTGGATAGAGAAGGTTAAGAGATGCAAAACAGCCAAAGAAATGTGGCAAAATTTAGCCAATGTTTGTGAAGGATCTCGATCAAGTCAAGGAAAACAAGCTACGTCAATATTGCATACATTTGAAACATTCAAAATGAAAGAAAATGAGTCTGTGGATCAGTTTGATGTTAGGTTGACCAATCTTCTCAACAAAGCAACCGATCTTGGAAAGAATTATTCAGAGAAAGAGATTAATAACAAGATTCTGAGATCATTAACCAAGAGATGGAGGGAAAAATCCAATATCCTTAAAGCAACTCAAGATTTATCCTCTATTACTCACCATACTTTATTTTCTCATCTTAAAGCTTTAGAGTACGATATCTAAATAGAAGATGAGGAAGATGAGATGGAGTCAAGTACCTCATCCAAGTCTCTGTTGCCTTTGTCAAGAAAGAAGACAAGGTGTCAACAGAGTCTCAGAGGAGCTGATCTATCTCTCGAAAGAGCAGATGGCTTTACTTACAAAAAGGTATGATAAGTTGAGAATGAAGTATAAGAGAAATAAATTGAGATTTGCGGTAAGGATAGACAAAGATCCAGATCAGATAGGAAGGTGGATAAATCTTCGATGATGACAAAAACAAAAGCTGCATAAGAAGATACAGATCACTGTCAGAAGAAGTCCTTCCAGTCCCAGATCGACAGAGTGACATTTGCTATACATGCAACAAGCCAGACATTTCATTATGACTGTCCTCAATCGACTCCTAAAGAAAGGGAAGAAAAGAGGAAGAAAAGAGACAGGAGATTTGCAGATCAAAGAGCTTTATTGGGCTGAAGAAAAAGAGCCAAAGAAATCATTATCATCATCATCATCCTCATCTCGATTTCGGATCGATGATGAGATCTGTCTCATGGCTAATGAGGTAATCTACTATTCATCGTCGATAATGATTCTTGTCACCTGCATCCGATCATGACCAAACCAAGTTATTCATGAGTTATTGAGAGATTTAAAGACATCTTTAGCCGCTTATAAACAGCTAGAGACAGAGAATTTGTTTTTAAAGGATCAGATTCAAATTCTAAATAAAGGCAAGCAGTGATGAATCGCCAGAGACCGAGGAAACATTCAAGGGGAATGTTTTCTTTCATCAAGCTAGTACATCACCACCTTACCCGAAAGGTTAGAAAATGAATTGAAAACTTTAAAAGACAAATTTGAAGTAGTCTCAGGCTGAAAATGAATTAATTAAGAAAGACAATGAGAAGCTTGTCTTCAAAATTAGTCACTTAATAATTCACAATCGATAATAGATCATATTTTTAATACTTCTCAAAAATCTCATGATAAGACAGTCTTGGTTATGATAGGAACAATAAATCAGATGTTCAAAACCTAGAAAATTTGTGAAAGCATCTGCTCAATCAAAGGATATTAAAATTAGTCCATGGAAACCAACTAGTCGATAAGGACTACATCTTCCAAACAAACCAAGAATTCAAATTGAAAACTCCCTATCGACTAGAAGGAATCCAAGAACCAAAATAAGAAGATATTCTTATTATAATTCTTTTGATGGAAAGAGCAAATGCTATCCTACATTTCCTAAGTTTAGGAAAATTACTCAATCTGAATACAACAAGTTATCATTCAAAAATGATATAATTGTAGACAGATTTGGTAGAAAACTTGAGTCTGATTTATTGTCAAGTTGAGATGTTTATTTGGATTCCTAAAGTGATTCTTGACCCAAAAGGACCCAAGATCACTAGGGTACCTCAAAACTAATTTGTTTTACAGGATTCACAGGTGGATCATCACTCAAGGAAGAGATCTTAGCTTCAATATGGTACATTGATAGTGGTCTGTTCACAACATATGACCCATAACAAGAAGTGTTATCAAATTTTCAAAGCATTGATGGTCCAAGAGTTTTATTTGGTGATAATAATTGTGGTCGACTAAAGGTGTAGGTACTGATTATCAAGGATATTCAGGTATCTCGAGGTATATTTTGTTGAAGGTTTGAAACATAATCTGTCTGCTTTCACCTTTGTGATAAAGGTTTTCTTGTAAAATTCTCAAGGGATAAATGTGATATTTTAGATAATTCCTCGATAAGGTACTATTAATCGGCTTCGTACATGGTAATGTGTATTTGGCCAACTTTAATAGTTGTCCCAAAGATACTTGTCCGATAGCTAAGGGTGGAGAAGATCTCACCGGCTATGGCATAAGAGGCTTAGTCATCCGAATTTCAAGACCCTTAGTAAGTCTGGCTAAAAAGAACCTTGTCAAAGGATTACCCGAAAACTTTTATCCACTTATCTTAAATGTGATGCTTGTCAAAAAGGTAAACAGCCTAGACACTCATTTAAGAGTATTAACTCCTCTTCATCTCGAAAGAGTGTTACAACTTCTTCATCTCGGATCTGTTTGGACCTGTTTCATCTCTCTCGGTTTCGGTGGAAGGAAATATACTCTTGTTGTAGTAGATGACTTTTCTAAATACACTTGGGTTATATTTCTTTTCAAGAAAAATGAGACTATGAACAAGATTCCCGATCTGCTCTGCATGCATTCGTAATGAAAAGGGTGTTAATATTATTAAAATAAGGAGTGATAAGGGCACAGTAATTTTTGAATTCTTGTTTATCTAATTTTTTTAATGAGTGTGGAATTATTCATGAGACATCTTCAAAGCAAGAACTCCTCAACAAAATGGAGTGGTTGAAAGAAGGAATAGAACTTTGAAGGAAGCAGCCAGGAGCATGTTGGCCGAGTATAATACCCCTCATAGGTTACGGGTCAAGCCATCAACACAACTTACTATACCTTAACAGGTGCTTAGTTGTCAAAGACAAGGGTAAGACTCCTTATGAGATTTGGAAGGGTAAGATTCCAAGGATCTCATACTTCAAAGCTTTTGGTTGTAAGTGTTTCATCCATAACAATGGAAAATCTAAGTTAAGAACTTTTGATGCTAAGGCGGTGATGGAATATTCTTGGGATATTCTAATACTTCCAAAGCATTTAGAGTTTTTAACAAGACAACCCTTTGTGTGGAGGAAACCCTCATGTTGTTTTTGATGAATTGTATTCCTTCTCGTATAAAGTGAATCAAATTTCTGAAAGTCTAGATAAAATTGAACTGCCCAAGACTAAACATAGAACCTGTCTATCTACCTAGTCTTGATTCGTAATCGATGAAGAAGAATCCCCATCCGATAATCAAGACAACTTCCGATCGACTCCATCGTAATGCATACACCCTTGACATCACCGATCACAGGGTCACCGATGAAGGGGGAACGTCACCGAGGTTGAGTCGAGGAGTTGCCTACCGAGACTCAAGATGAGGATCCTTCTCCTCACATAGGCAAAAGGATGAGAAGCTATCATCCATATGATCGATTATAGGAGACCCATCTAGTAGTGTGCAGACACGAATGATGCTAGACTCGAAAGTCTTTTTCAGTTGTTATGTGTCGCTAACCCAAGTCTATTGAGGAAGCTCTATCGACTCCAAATCGGATAACAGCCATGCATGCAGAAGAATCGCATCACTTTGAAAGACAAAATGTATGGGATCTAGTAGAAAGACCTTTACACGTAAAGATTATAGGCACCAAATGGGTGTTTAAAAATAAAGCAGATGAGAACAATATTATTGTTCGAAATAAGGCAAGATTGGTTGCACAAGGTTACTCACAAACCGAGGGAATAGACTATGATGAAACCTATGCTCCAGCTTGCCGATTAGAGGCAATAAGGTTGTTCTTGGCATTTGCACGCATATAAATCTTTCAAAGTCTTTCAAACGGATGTTAAGTCTCGCTTTTCTTAATGGTGTGTTACTTGAGGAGGTCTATGTAGAGAAGCCTCCGGGTTTAAGATCAATAAGACGAGCTTGAACCTAGTCATCTGCAGGAGACAAACATGAAGAGCCTCGACGAGGTCAAGATAAGCCGAGTAGAATAAGAAAGGCGAGTTTTCACCAAGTCACCGCAGATGAGTATGAAGAATCAGTGAGGACTCAAGCAGCTTTACAAGATTAAGTTTGTTAAGTAGCTTTTAAGTTTGTTAGAACTAACTAACAAACTAACCTGTCTTCTCGTACTTATAAATAGGACTAGATTTTATTCTTCAAACGAACTTATGCCTATTCGATTTTTCACACTATTCACTACTCGTATTTCAATCACAATCTTTTCACAAGTATTTCAAGAGAGTTCTCAAAAGTTCTAAGTGTTTTTAGAACACTTTTCTTGTAATCTTCAAAATCCAATACTCACCGTAATAGTTAGATTTTAGAGGAAGGGTTTAGGAGATTGAAGATTTGAAGATTTGTACAAGTTGTAAGTTGTAAGTGAAAGTAAGAAAGAAAGTAGTAAGCAGAGTCCCTTCTTGATTGAAGAAGGAGAGTGGATGTAGGATTATTAAAATCCGAACCACTATAAATCCCGGTGTTATTTCTTACTTTCTTTAATTTCTGCTCAAATTACAATATTGTTAATTCAAGATTAAAGTTCAGAATCTTAACTAAAATCAATATCAACCTTGCTTTTGATCTTGTTAAAAGTTGAATTTTCAATTATCTTCCGCTCGTGTTTAATCGATATTTTGAATTAATTTTGAAAGATTTAAAAATCTACAAAATCTATTCAAACCCCCCTTTCTAGATTTTGTTTTAGGAAGCTAACTCAAGGTTTTTAATCAACTCAACTTTCCGGGACCAACAGATTTCCTTGCTATTTTGTTAAGAGTTTTGAAGTTTAAGTGACCAAGACGTTTGTGCCACAACCAACTTAAATCATCCGAACTCTTAGCAACAAGACAAGTATCTTTTGGACAACTTTTGAAATTAGCAACATAAATGTTACCTTGTCGACTCCATCTAATAGAATATTTTCATTAATACCATCTAACACAAAGCATGCATTATAAGTAAATTTTACACTTAACCCCTTATCACAAAATTGTGAAACAGATAGTAAATTGTGCTTCAATCCTTCCACATAGTAGACTTCATTTACTTGAATATCACCTATCATCGGTGTCCCTACACCTTTGGTAAGTCCATAATTGTTATCTCCAAACATTACTCTTGGTCCGTTTATAGTCGATAGTTAGAAAGAAGACGTCTTTCATAGGTCATATGCTTGGAACAACACTCGCCAATGTACCAGATGACCTCAAGAATGTCTCCTCTTTCAACTATCTTCTTATCTTCCCGCAATCACAAATTTAATGCTTAGGTACCCTTTGTATTTTGGGTCCTTTCATGTTAAGTTGACATTTAGGTATCCAGACAAAGATATCAATGTTCCTTAAAACCATAGATTGAAGTTTACATCCATATCTATCTACTAACATAAGACTTTCAAGATCAATTTTGTTTAACCGATCTTTTGTTATTGTCTTGTATCTTGGTAAAAATGGATATGTTTTACTTCTTCCATCAAAGCCATTATACCTAGGATATGATTTTGACTTAATCTTTGGTTTGACCTTAGGATCAACTTTCCTCGCCTCTGTGTTTTCTTTCGTAAGTATCAGATGAGGTAATTAATTCCATAGGTTTCCAAGGACTAAATCTAGTTTCGTCTTTGGTTTAGTTGCTTTAACAAAAACTCTAGGTTTTATTGGATCATTTTTCTTACTCCTATCAAAACCTAATCCAGTCTTGTCATTAGACTTTTGTGAAGTATTGAAGATTTTATCTATTGTGATCTCGAGAGTTATTTAAAAGCCCTAACTTGAGAATTAATTCTCTGTTAGTTCTTTTGTAATTCTCATTTTCAGAATAGATGTTTGAAAATTTTATTTTTAAAGAATTCAATTTCATTTCTAACTTGTCTGCCTTATCGCACAAGGTACTAGTGATGGTCTTAGTCCGACATTCCCCTTGAATGTACAAATGGTTTCTCACTACCCTTTGTTTGATTGACTTTAGTCGATCTCAATTTAATTCTTTAAATCAAAATTTTCACTCTCTATCTCTGTTTATAAGCGAGATAGAGCATTTCCAAATCTTTCAAAAGTTTTCCTATTAGACTAGGATTAGTTTCAAATAAGGTACCATAGTCATTATCTGTGGATGAATAGTAATGCACCTCTTTTGCCATTAGACAGATGTCGTATTCTCGATCCAAAATCAGATGAGGATGAGGATGATGATGTTTCATGAACTTCTTCTTTCTCGCCTAGCAGAGCTCTCTCGATCAAAGATACCTTCTCGTCTCGCTTTTTCCTCTTCTCTTCTCTTTCTCTTGGAGTGAGTTGAGGACAATCATAACTATAGTGACCAGGTTTGTTGCATGTATAACAAATATCTCCCCCGTCTCTGCCTTAGGACTACTATCTCCTCTTCTAATTGGTGACTTGTGCTTTCTCGTCCGATCCTTTTTCCTATCATTGTCTCGAACTCTTTTTTTCTTTATCCGATCTATAATTCCTTCGACCTGATCTATCTTTCGTATTCCTTTTGTACTTCATTCTAAGCCTTTCATATCATTTTAACAAAAGAGCCATTTCCTCCTTAATAGATAAATTAGACGCCTTGGAGATTTTCTCGATTCTTCTTGATGAAGAAATTCTCAGCTTTTCCAGATGTTGAAGATTCTCGCTTTATCTTCTTCGTCTTCGATTTGGATGTCATACTCTAATGCCTTGAGATGAGAAAATAAAGTGTGGTGTGAAATTGAAGATAGATTCTGAGTAGCTTTAAGAATATTAGCTTTCTCTCTCCATCTTTTGCTTAATGACCTCAACACCTTATTGTTGATTTCTTTCTCGAATAAGTTTTACCCAAATCACCGCCATATTTAGAAGATTAGTTAGTCTAACATCTAGTTGATCAATGGATTCTCATTCTTTCATCTTGAAAGCATCTAAAATATGTAATACTGATTGCGCTTTGTTTTCCTTGGCCTCGATGTTCCTTCACATATTCCGGCAAAGAGTTTCCCACATTTTCTTGGCAGCCTTGCATCATTTCACTTTTTCGATCCAGTCTTTACTCAATGTTTCAATGATCTCTGTTTCTAGCAACCTGATCCAGATTATGGATCTTTCTTTCATCACTTGTGAGTTCTGAGCTCTTTTTCTCTTGCCTAACTCTTGTTTCAAAGAATCGCAAAGCCGCCACTTGTACCTCCATGATAAAATTTGATTGATCCTTCTTCAAGAACCTCCTCCATTCTATCATGAATTGCTTTGAGATGGTTCTCCATTCTAAATTTTCAGTAGTCATATTCTTCGATTGAAAAATTAGGTAGACTCCTTGACTTCTTGCTCTTAACAGATGACATGTTGAGATAGAAAACCAAAAACTTACAAGATCTTGTTAGTATCACAGCTTAGTAAAACAAAGAAGATGAAGATAATCAAGAATTAATTTCAGAATCTTGGTTAAGACCTAAAATCAATATCGAATAGCTTAACACCGCTCCGATACCACTTGTTGGTCCCACTTAGTTGAGTAGATTAGTCACAACTTGATCTAGCCTTCTAGTGAAAATCTAGAAGGGGGTTGAATAGATTTTCGATTTTTATAAATCTCTAGACTTATTCAAAACACCCAAGTAGCACAATGAATTCAATTTTAAACTCAACTTTATTTAGATCAAAAGCACACCGATATTTAATTCCAACTTCAATTCTCAAATTAATCTTTGATTGATAAACCGAAAATTGAAATAGACAAAAAAGTAAAGTAAAGCAATAAAGAACACTACTATTTATAGTGGTTCGGATTATTAACAATCCTACATCCACTCTCCTTCTCCAACTTGAAGAAGGGACTTAGCTTACTACTTACTTACTTTCAATCCGACTTACAACTTACGACTTACAAATACCTTCGATCTTCAAAACTCCTAAATTCTTCTCTCGGAATCTAACTATTACGGTGAGTAGTGAACTTTGAAGATTACAAGTAAAGTGTTTTATAAACACTTAGAATTCTTTTTGAAAACTCTTTTGAAAACTTGTGAATTGATTGTGATGATCGAAATTTGAATAGTGAGCAATGTGCAATTCGTGTTGTGTAAAAAGTATTTGAAAAGTGAAAATCTAGATCTATTTATAAGTCTGAAAAGAAAGTTAGTTTGCTAGTCGGTTCTAACAAGCTAAAACCGCTCAACAAACTTAATCTTGAAAACCGCTTTGCTCCTCACCTGATTTATTCTACTCGTCTGCAGGTGACTTGGTGAAGACTCGCCTTTCTTATTCTACTCAGATTGTCCCGACCTCGTCGAGCTCTTCATAATTGTCTCCTGCAGATGACTAGATTTGAGCTTGTCTCTAGATGACTTGTAACTTTCCAAATCCTCGCCTAACTTGCTCACCAATGACCTAGTTTGATCGGCCTTAGTACTGGGACTTGGTCTCACTGCTCTTCAGTGGTCATCCGATCATCCGAATTACTTCTTTTAACTCATCAAAACTTTCTTGATCTAACAATCATAGCATAAGGCAATTAAATCATCTTCAATTTCAATTATCTCAAGCACTAGAGGATTAGCCCATGGTGCAAAGTACAAAATCCATGGGTACAAAATCTATTTGCAAAATCACAAAGCTAAACACAACAATTAAGAAATAGAAATGAGAAAAGAGGAAGAACATCACCAATTGAATCAAATGAACAATAATAGGAATGCTTGAATCTTCAAAAGTTCTTCTCCAAAGGAATTACAAACTTGAATTGAGAAAACTAGAGGATCTAAGTCGATCTAAGCAAGAATTAATTAAAATCTATCTAAATTTACCAATCTAATCTACCTACAAGGAAAAATTTGGCTTGGGCCCTAAGAAATCGCCCCAAAACCGCCGGTAATCGCTCTAGAGATGGTTATGGAATATTATGCTCTATTTTTCGCTCAAATAGGCTTAAAACCAAAATTTTCGAATTCTAACACCCTCGACTCAAGGTTGGGGCCCTCGAGTCGAGGCTCGTGAAGTCATGGATGCACTTTTTAAAATTGCCACCAGCCTCGAGTCGTGCTCCAGCCCTCGACTCGAGCTTGTTGTTTTTGCCACGATCCTCGACTCGAGGCTCGGCTCTCGAGTCGAGCTTACTTTAATTTTTCAAATTCCAACTTCCAGCGGCACCCTCGGGTCGAGGTCCCCGGCCCTCGACCAGAGGTGAAGTCCAGGAATTTTTCGACCCGACTTCCGCCTCCGACCCCCGTTTTTGCCCGCCTCATTCGTCTCTTCGCCATGTGAATGCCGGTACTCTCGGTTTGGCCAAATTCCACCGATTTGCCTGAAAGCGGGATGAAAAACATAAAAAATCCATCAAGTAATACTTTTTAGCCAAAGTAGTGATACACTACACATTTAGGCAAAAAAATAACACTTTTGACAACTTTTTGCACCAAAATACCCCCTAAAATCAGGCATCAATTCACTCCAATCACAATGCAAGCATCAACCACACACAACAATATAAATCAACCAGTATTAATGACACGGTTAGGCTCAAATATCTTTTGGTATTTTGATCATAGCTTACAAACTATCTCTATCTTACTACTCTTTTTCTCGAGTCAAATCACAACACACCATCTCATTCATAGAGTGTCCCATGTGGAAGAGATTTAATCGATGAAGATGATCATGTTAACGAAGATGGATCGAATAGGAGCCCTTACAACATCTCAAGCTCAAAATGCAAAATAGGAGGATGTCAAAGCAATTACCTAGGCAATTACCAAAATGCAAGGCCCTATCAAGTGCCTTATCAAAATAGGCCTCAAGGTAATTTTCCACCTCAACCTCAAGCTCTATATAATGCTAACAATTGGAGAAGACATAAAAATTTTTCATATGCCAATCTGAGAGCCGCCGTTCAATATCCTTTCGGGTTTGATTCGGGAGCAAAAACTCCAAACAATGAAGGAAAAACAACCACGGAGGAGCTACTTGGGATGATTGTGAAAAGGCTAGAGTCCAATGATTCTATATTGGATGATATTAAGAAGCAAATGTACTCTAGGTTCAAGACTATTGAGCACCAAGTGGGGATTTTGGTCACAATGGTTGGAAAACTCTCATCTATAGTGGATCATTTGCAAAATAAAGGAAACATCCGTCTACCACCGAGCCTAATCCAAGAGAGTTTTGTAATGCTATACAATTAAGGAGTGGTGCTAGATATGAAGGCCCTAAAATGCCCAAGGAAGGTGAAGGTGAGAAAGGAGTTGAGAAAGAGGTGGAGAAGGAAGAAGTGATTGAAAAGAGTGTGGAGGTTGAGAAAGAGAGTGATTACAAGATCAAAGCAAAGGAAGAAGCAAAGAAAGAAAATAATTCCAAAGATGTGTGGGAGTGCCAATGACTCCCATTTCGGTTCCCTATCCTCAAAGACTAGTGAAGAAGAAGACAGATGATGAGTTTGGTAAGTTTATGGAGGTGTTTAAAAACTTGCATGTTGACATTCCACTTCTAGAAGCCCTTGAACAAATTTCCCAAAGACAAGAAATTTTTGAAGGAGATAATGTCAAAGAAGAGAAGATGGGATGAGAAGGGAGCAATCCAGTTGGTGGAAGAATGCAAGAAGATTCTTGAGAGACACCTTCCTCAAAAGCTTAAGGATCTGGGGAGTTTTGTGATTCCTTGCGAAATTGGTGAGAATGGAAAAAAGCAAGGCTTGTGTGATTTGGGAGCTAGTATCAATGTTATGCCTTTATCTATATTCAAATGGTTGGAGTTAGGAGAGGTGATTCCCACCACTATTAATCTTCAATTGGCGGATCAATCTTTTGCTCATCCGTATGGGATTATGGAAGACGTATTAGTGGGAGTTGACAAGTTTATCTTTCTGGTGGATTAATGTGGAAAAAGGAGAGCTCAAATTGAGATTTAATGAAGAAGATGTGACATTTTCTAGAGCTCCATTAGAAGAAGATGCTCCAAGTGCTTTGGAGAACAAGGAATGTGGTTATATAGAGATCATTAATTTGTTCCCTTCAAAGGATAGGGAGGATCTAACTCTTCTAATTCTTTAATTAATGATCATCTTATTCATTCTTGTAATATGATTTCTAAAAAGTCTTTTCTTACTCTTGATGATCTTAGGGAGGAAAAGACTCTTTTTGCATCTTTGCTTGATCCGGAGAAGAAAAGAATGAAAGAGCAGTGAGAAATGTGTCCAAACTTGAGCAAGGGTGTTAGAAGAAAGGAAGGTGCCACTTGAGAAGAAAGAAGGAAGTTTTGTGGTTGGTGATCAAGTGGTGTGGAGTGAGTCCAATTGGAGTTGGTTGCTTGGAGTAGAAAGACTAAAAGAAGTCTTGATTGTGAAAGAAATCAAGGAAGGAGGGAAGCTTCTATTGGAAGACAAATGGGGATGTTGCCTCTTTGAAAAGGAAACTCTAGTGAGGCATCGGGAGGTGCCTAATGTCCTCATTGAAAGGGAAGTATGAACTCCTCAAGTTCCGTCCGGCATAGGACGTTAAACCTATCGCTTGATGGGAGGCAACCCATCTTTTTGTTGTTTTTAGGTGTTTGTGTGTGCTTCTTGTATTTTGTTTTAGTTTGTGTTGTTTTGGAGAAATTACTTGGAGCTATTTGATGATGCTTAGGTGATTGTGATGTATATTTCTATTGGATGATTGGAATAAGTGAGCTTATTTGATACCTTTGGGAGTTGCATGTCATTGAATTACTCTTTTGCCCAACTTTGAATTTTATGCTAAAATTTAAGTTTGGGGGTGATGATTGTTCTTAAATGTTTACTTGCATCTCGTCATGGTAAGAATTTAATGGTGTCTTGTGCTCAATTGTAGGTACACTTGCTAGATTGGATTGTGGAGTGTTGGAATTGCAAGAAAATGCAAAAGCAAGAAGGAAAAGTTCATAAAAGTTGGTGAATTTAGGCAAAAAGGAAAAGACCCCGGTTTCCTCGATCGAATGAGCAACCGGGCTTAAATCGAGGGACCAAAAAGGTTAGTATGTGCATATTAGGGTTCGTTGGATCGTTAGGGTCGATTTTGGGTGTTTCGGGGTTGAGTCCGATCCGAAATTTTGTAAAATAGCTGGACTCGACCATAGGTCGAGATGCATGGACCTCTGTTAGAACAAGATTGTTTTGATGAGTTAAAAGATTATTTCAGATGAGCAGATGATAATAAAGAACAGTGAAGACCGAGTTCTAGTACTAAGCCGATCGACTCAGGTCAAGAATAGTTCAAGTCACCTGGAGACTAGGAATCACAAGTCATCCGGAGACAAGCTCGAATCTAGTCATCTGCAGGAGACAAATATGAAGAGCTCGAGACGAGGTCAAGACAAGCCGAGTAGAATAAGAAAGGCGAATCTTCACCAAGTCACCTGCAGATGAGGAGATTAAAATCAGCTTAGGAGCAAGCGGTTTTCAAGATTAACTTTGTTGAGCAGTTTTTAGTTTGTTAGAACTAACTAACAAACTAACTGTCTTTTGAGACTTATAAATAGGTCTAGGCACTTCATTCTGAATAGAGAATACATAGAATATCCAAGTTTTTCAGCAAGTGATTTTCACAATAAGCACAAAAATAGTTTTCCATGATTTCTCTATAGAATTTTCTAAGTTTTTGTAGAACACTTCACTTCACATCTTCAAATACACTTCTTTGTTTTAGAAGATTAGATTTGAAGGTTGATTAGCATCTTTGAAGGTTTGAAGATCGAGTTGTAATTTGTAAAGATTGTAAGTAAGTAAGCAAGCAGTGAAGACCCTTCTTCAAAGTTTGAAGAAGGAGAGTGGATGTAAGATTGTTATAATCCGAACCACTATAAATTCGGTGTTCTTTATCGCTTTCTTTTAATTTTTGTTCAAGTTACAATTGTGTTAATTCAAGATTAACATTCGTAATCTTATCTAAAATCAATATCACCTTGCTTTTGATCTTGTTAAAAGTTGAGTTTAAAAATTGTTTTCCGCTGTGTTTAATCGATACTTTGAATTGATTTTGAAAAGATGAAAAATCTACAAAATCTATTCAAACCCCCTTTCTAGATTTTGTTCTAGAAGGTTATCTCAAGGTTTTAATCAACTCAACACTCGGGGACCAACAAGTGGTATCAGAGCAGTTGTTAAGTCGTTTCGATATTGATTTTAGGTCTTGAATAAGATTCGGAAATTATCTTGAATTTCTTCATTTTCTTCTTTACTACTAACAATGCTACTAATTAGTTTGTGGAGTATTTTGTTCCTTTGTTTCATCATGTCATCGGGAAAAACAAAAGTCAAGAAATCTTCCGTAATTCTCTATTGAAGATTATGATTACCGGAAATTTAGAATGGAGAATCACCTAAAAGCCGTTCATGATAGAATGGAAGAGGTTCTTGAAGAGGGACTTATAAAATTTTATCATGGAGGAACCAAAGACTGGAGCCGAGTCGGGTGAATCCAGGACTGCATAAGAAAAGAAGAGCTCGAGTTAACAAATGATGAAAGAAAGGTTCATAATCTTGATCAAATAGCTCGAACCGAGATCATTGAGACTCTAAGCAAGGATTGGATTGAAAAGGTTAAAAGATGCAAGATCGCCAAAGAAATGTGGGAGACTCTAGCCGGAATTTGTGAAGGATCCGAACAGTCAAAGAAAATAAGCTTCATCTGTTTCTACATACATTTGACACGTTCAAAATGAAGGATGGAGAAACTATAGATCAATTGGACGTAAGATTGACTAATCTTGTGAACAAAGCAGCCGATTTGGGTAAGACTTACACCGAGAAAGAAATTAACAACAAAGTACTCAGATCTTTGAGCAAAAGATGGAGAGAGAAAGCAAATATTCTCAAGGCAACATAGAATTTATCAGCCATATCACACCACACTCTTTTCTCTCATCTTAAAGCATTAGAATATGATATTCATATTGAAGATGAAGAAGATGAGGTAGCGTCATCTACATCTGGAAAAATCGTAGCATTTGTTCATCAAGATGAATGCGAAAAGATCTCTAAAGCATCTCGATTTGTCCATAAAAGAAGAAATGACTCTTTTATTGAAAAGGTATGAGAGATTGAAGATGAAGTAATAAGAAACAAAAGAGACAGTTAAGTCGAAGGAACTATAGATCGAGACAGGGGATGAAAAGAGTTCGGATAATGATAAAAAGAAGGATCACCAAGAAGTCATAAGTCACCTATCGACGAGGAGAAAGTAGCCCAAAAGCAGACAGAGGAGATATATGCTATACATGCAGCAAACCTGGTCACTACAGCTATGATTGTCCTCAACTCACTCCCAGAGAGAGAGAAGAAAAGAGGAAGAAAAGAGATAGAAGGTATGCCGACGAGAGAGTTCTCTTAGCCGAGAAAGAAGAAGCTCATGAGACATCATCATCCTCATCCTCATCCGATTTTGGGTCGATGATGACATATGTCCGATGGCTAAAGAGGTACATTACTATTCATCATCGATAATGACTGTGATACCTTATCTCAAATCGATCCCGCCTTATTGATAAACTTTTGAAAGATTTGAGACCGCTCTATCTCGCTTATAAACAGATAGAGACTAAAAATCTTAATTTAAAGGATCAAATTTACGATCTACCTAAGGTCAATCAGACTAAGGAAAGTGAGAAACTAGACTGTACATTCAAGGGAATGTCGGATCGAGATGATCACAGTACCTTGTCGATAAGGCAGATAAGTTAGAAAAGGAACCGAGTTCTTTAAAAATAAAATTTTCAAATATCTATTACGAGAATGAAAATTATAAAAGGACTAATAGGAATTAAATCTCAAGTTGAGACTTTTGAATAATTCTCAAACCACAATAGATAAAATCTTCAATTCATCTCAAAAGTCTAGTGATAAAAGCTGGATTAGGTTTTGATAGGAGTAAGAAGAATGATCCTATAAAACCTAGAGTCTTTGTCAAAGCAACTAAACCTAAGGTAGAAACCTTATTCGGTCCCTGAAACCAAAGGAATTAATTACCTCATCCGATACTTACGAAAAGAAAAATCGACGAGGAAAATAACTCCTAAGGCTAAACCTAAGACTAAATCAAAGATCTATCCTAGGTATAATAGCTTTAATGGAAGAAGCAGATCTTATCCATTCTTACCAAGATTCAAGACAATTTCAAAAGATCAATGAATCGATTGATCTTGAAAGTCTTATCTTAGTAGACAGATATGGATGCAAGCTTCAATCTATGGTTTTAAGGAATATTGATATTTTTATCCGGATTCCTAAGAGTCAACTTAACATGAAAGGACCCAAAATACAAAGGGTACCTAAGCAATAAATTTGTAATTGCAGGAAGACAAGAAGATAGTTGATAGAGGATATATTCTTGAGGTAAATGCAGTATATTGACAATGGTTGTTCCAAGCACATGGCCTATGAAAGACGACTTCTCTCTAACTACCAAACCATTGATGGACCTAGAGTAATGTTTGGTGATAACAACTATGGACTTACTAAAGGTGTAGGAACACTAATGATTGGAGATGTTCAAGTTCATGAAGTTTACTATGTGGAAGGATTGAAGCACAACCTACTATCTGTTTCACAATTTTGTGATAAAGGGTTTTGTGTCAAATTTACTCATAATGCATGCTATGTTTTAGATGGTTTAAATGAAAATATTTTGTTAGCTGGAGTAAGACAAGGTAACATTTATGTTGCTAACTTCAAAAGTTGTCCTAAAGATACTTGTCTTGTTGCTAAGAGTTCGAGATGACTTAAGTTGGTCGTGCCGCAGACGACTTGGTCACTTAAACTTCAAAACTCTTAACAAAATAACAAGAAAATCTTTAGTTAAAGGGCTCCCTAATAAAGTATTTTCAAAGAACCATGTATGTGTTTCTTGTCAAAAAGGAAAAGCAGACCAAAGCTTCTTTTAAAACAATAAGTAGTCCTTCTTGAGAAAGGATTACGGAACTTCTTCATATGGATCTGTTTGGTCCAAAGAACTCATCTCAGGCTTTAGTGGAAGAAAATACACCTTAGTAATTGTTGATGATTTTTCAAGATTTACTTGGGTTATTTTCTTGTACAAAAAGAATGAGACTATGACCAAGATTCCAGAATTTCTTAAAAAGATTCAAAATGAAAAGGGATTAAATATTGTTAAAATTAGAAGTGATAAAGGTACTGAATTTCTAAATAAATTGATTTCTAACTACTGCATTGAGAATGGCATAGCTCAGAAACATCTGCGGCAAGGACTCCACAAAGAAATGGAGTGGTTGAGAGAAGAAATATGACTTTGAAAGAGACAGCTAGAACAATGTTGTGCAATTCAACACTCCTCATAGGTTTTGGGCGAAGCGGTGAATACACCTGCTATGTTCAAAATAGAAGTCTCGATTATCAAGGATAAGTGTAAAACTCCCTATGAAATTTGGAAGGGAAGATCTCCCAAAATTTCATATTTTCATATATTTGGTTGTAAATGTTTCATACACAATAATGGAAAATCTCAATTAAAAACCTTTGATGCCAAGATAGCGAGATGAGATATTCTTAGGATACTCATCTATATCAAAGGCATATAGAGTTTTTAATAAGACAACCTTGTGTGTAGAAGAAAAGACAGGGGGACATCACAAAGATATCGGATGATCTCGGATCGGATATTCAAAGGATCAACCATAAAATTCTACACTCAAGAATCGATTCAGGATGAAGAGGAAGAATCGAGACAAAGGAAAGGAACACGAAAGAACTTCCTCAATACTGATCTACCAACCGATCGACGACCAACAACATATCACCGATCGACGACTAACAACGCATTAGCCGATCAGGTAGAGTTGTCGAGAAGGTAACATAGAATCATCTCAAATAAATAATTCGAGACAAGACATCATCTACTGTAATGTATAAAGGTAAGAAAGTAATGTCATATCACCCGGTGAGCAGATAATTGGACATTTAGACTCTGGTGTCCAGGCGAGGACCCAACTAAATCAAGATTGTATGTTCAGGTACTATGTGTCATTACTTGAACCTAAATCAATTACAAGCTCTAATCGATTCCAATCGGATTAATGCCATGCAAGAAGAACTAAATCAGTTTCAAAGACAAGATGTTTGGGAGCTTGTTGAAAGGCCTCATCATCAAAAAGTCATTGGAACTAAATGGGTCTTTAAAAACAAAAGGGATGAAAACAATATTGTGGTTAGAAATAAGGCCGGACTAGTTGCTCAAGGTTATTCACAATCAGAGGGTATTGATTATGATGAGACCTTTGCACGGTGGCTTCGTCTGGAAGCCATAAGATTGTTTTTAGCCTATGCGGCGTTTAAAAGATTCATAGTTTTTCAAATGGATGTTAAATCAGCTTTCTTAAATGGAATCTTAGCCGAGGAAGTTTATGTAGAGCAACCTCCTGGTTTTGTCAAAGGAGACAAGGTTTATAAACTAAGGAAAGCTCTATATGGACTTAAACAAGCACCAAGAGCTTGGTATGACACCTTGTCCGAATATTTAATTCAAAATGGTTTTGTTAAAGGTAGAATTGATAGAACTCTCTTTAGAAAAGAATTTGGTTGTGATCTTTTATTAGTCCAAATTTATGTTGATGATATAATATTCGGATCAACTAACATATCTTTGTGTGAAGAATTTAGTAGTCTTATGAAAAGCAGATTTGAAATGTCCATAATGGGTGAGATGACTTATTTTCTTGGACTTCAAGTCAAGCAGACAAAGAAGAGAATATTCATAAACCAAGCCAAATATACAAAGATCTTATTGAAAAATATGGGATAGGTACCAATCGAGAAGCTAAAATACCTATGATGACAAATTTTTCAATGGATCCAGATGAGAAGGGAGAAGATATCTTGATCGGCGTGTATCGAGGTCTTATTGGTTCTTTATTATATTTAATCGCTAGTAGACACGATATTTCATTTGCGGTTGGAGTTTGTGCTCGATCTCAAGCTAATCCTAAGAAAAGTCATCTTGAAGCGACAAAGAAAATCCTCAAGTATTTGAAAGGAATAGTAAATGTTGGATTGTGGTATCCGGTGATGACAACTTTGAATTTGTTTGGATACTCGATTCGGATTTTGGTGGGTGTAAGATAGATAGGAAATCTACATCTGGTACATGCCAATTCCTTGGAAGTAAGTGATTTCATGGTTGTCTAAGAAACAAACCTCTCGTAGCTACTTCCACAATCAATTTGAGTATATGGCGGTGAAAGTTGTTGTTCACAGTGATCTGGATAAGTCAACGGCTAAGGGACTATAATATTATCACCAAAGATGTACCTATCTTTTGTGATAGTAATAGTGCCATAGCTATTACTCGTAACCAGTCCTTCATACAAGATGCAAGCATGTAGATATCGAGACACCATTTCATCCGAGACCATGTAGAAAAAGGAGATATCGAGACTTGAGAAGATCTTGACCGACTTTCAAAGAGCGAGACATCTTGACAAAACCACTAGCAGAGACGAGGTTTAAAGAATTATACCGTAGAATTAGGTTTATTAGATGTTTCATTAGTAAATCTCTAATTCTGTTTTTTAATTCTGTCTCTCTCAATTTAGTTTTTATGTCTAGAAGGAATTATCGAGACTAGATTTGTGTCAAAGGACAATCGGTAGTGATATCATTGATCTCCTTCTTAGGAATCAAGAATCAAGGATTAGTCATATTGACCTTATCTCGACATGATAATTACTTATCCGACATATGGTAAATCGATAAGGGCACAATAGTCGGCTGATTTTACGAAAAGCAGATGACTTTACGCACCCTATCCGATCTACCTCAAGCTACTAATAGTCTTTCTTGAGTTCATGTCTTTGCAGGAATAGGTCACAGATCATACTGTCTCACCTCATCTGTTCTCAAATCTTTTATTCGATATTTTGTTTCTTTTTCTAAATAAATTCCATATTTTTTTATATATAAAAATATTTTTGGATTGTTTGGATGAAAAATAACTTTAGAAATTTAAATCTAAGCCCATTTTTTTCCTTAAAAAGTTGAAACTAAACTGGTTTCAAAATCGACAGTTACTTTATCGATGACTTCATAAACTCATCTGCTTTGAAAACCCTTATACGAAGTAAGGTAGTCCTAGACTAACGTCAAGAATATTTACTTCTCTACATAAAGTAACCTATATCTGTCAAATCAACAGTCTATAAAGTAACTTTTTACGCATTTCAAAGGTTAGTGTATTACACGCGCTGAATCCCAATCGTTTATCCGAGTTTTAACCGTTGATTCAAAGACAAGAATTCATTTCAAATAAACGGCTTAGATTAAGATTAGTTTTCAAGCGGTTTCTCTTTCCAAACTTTCCCTCCTATAAATACATCTTCTTCTTCCCTTAATCATTTTTCACTCTCGAAAACTCCGCATATATTTCAAACACTTTTCCAAAATTCACAAAATTTTCAATGGCATCTTCTTCCAAAACCACCAAAACCCACAAACCCAAATATATTTCAACCAACATTTCTCATTTCAAAATGAATGAGGAATATTTTAAAACCGTTTAAAGGCATAAATGTATGTTGATTTTGAAACAACCCAAGATCCGTAGAATCAAGAAAAATTTTTCGCCTTCTTGAAGCATCAAGGCTCGGGGATTTCTCTCTATGAAATCACCCCAAAACAGTAACAGCATTTGTTAGGGGCAGAATTCTGGCAAGAATGGAGGATACTCGGGATGGGTTTGATACCTTAGTAGATGGGACAACTCGAGTTATTCAAGGGAGAATATATCCAGAATTTTTGATACATCAATGGAGGGAGTTAATCCATTGACGTACAAGGAGGACGAGTGGGAGGCATCTTTTGATATGATGGCCAGGTGTCGCAGAGGGGTACAAGAAGGGATTTAAAGAAGAACATTCTCGTAAGGAAATACAGTACATTGATGACGGTGGTGACAAAGGCGGTGTTGGGTGAGCAAAGCTCACATGTTGGGTTAACCAAACCCAGATTGTGTGTGATGCGAGCCATCACGGATGGGGTTCTTGTGAATTGGGTAGATTTGTTGATTCACAAACCGAGGGAGGAAAAGAAGCGACTAACCTTCAAATCGTCACAGAGGGCTGGATTCCCACTTCAATACCAGCCTATTCAACAAAATCACTGCTCTAATCGAAGGGCTTAACAGGAGGCCGATCGGAGAATAGGCACGAAAAAGTACTCCAAGCGTAAGGGAATCGACCAAGGATGACAGGCTTGGAGGAAATCCACACTCGACAATGAGTCTCGATGTTGCAAGAGCTCGAGGCTGGAGGCAGCAGCTGCAGAGGTCCAACAACCAGCAGAACCACCCGAGGTGCCTCCGGCCGAGATCGAAGCGAGGGACATGAGGAGGCAGCAGTTGAGGTCGCGCCTCAAGTAGAATCGATTGAAACAGTGCTGCGGTTCCCAGGGGTTTCTCGGAGGAGAAGGAAGATGAGGCTGGTGAAAGCCGTGGAGAAGAAGAAGGGGAAAGCTCATCTCACGCTACAGCCCAAAGTCACTCGATGGAACACGCCGGTGAAAGCGGTCCGATCCCAAGATCGTTGTTGGATGCCAAACATATAAAAACAGAGAACAAAAAAATAAATAAAACCTAAACATGCATCTAAAGCAAATGTTAGATTCGTTACCCTTGAAGATCAAGGCTTTGATTCCACAATAGATCTTCTAGTCTGTCTCCCAACCTCGTTCGAACACCGGGTGGACGGCGAGCTATCGAATCGTGGTGAAAAGGGCTGCCGCAGCGTTTTTTCTTCCTCTTGTTTTAAACGAATCAAGCCCCTTTTTATATACACTAATTAGGTTTTTTTCATGGGCCAAACTAGGGATCCATTAGAAGGTATAGGGTTTGGGCTTCTTTCAAGTCCAAACGTTCTTATGTTCAGCCAGAACATTATTTGGCCCGAAAACATTAATTCATTCCACTAGAGAATTAATGTTGCACTCTCGCCCTATCCCGAACCGAATCAGGGACTTCTATTAGACTCTATAACTCCCCGTGTTAAAGATATCGCACGTCCATTAATTATTTAAGTTTCGACTACTTTAATTAATTAATATCTATTATTCCTTGAGTAGTACCACTCAACCTTGTTGTCGCATGATTAAATCCACTGCAGGGTTTAATACGACAATCCTTTATGAGATCCTCAAGAGGACGTCATCACCTGGATGATCAGGACACGGTGCCCTAATGCCAATAAATAGACATCATGCGAGTGATATCACTACCCAAAATACAGAGTATGTTGAATCTAATAAGATTCTCACCCATGATAAATCAAAGTAGTGAATAAGCACTCCACACACCTAAATATCACACTTAGGGTTAAGAATTATAAGAGTCACCAAGACCTCTAGTTCTTCATGACGTAATAGAAGAACATGTCTTATCTCGTGATCCATTCAATACGACACAGTCGTATTAGTATAAACTAATGACCAAGACAAGCCACCAACAAGTTCATACTACAACTTAAACCAATAGTTATGTCCAACTCTCTCGGTCGTGAATCTGTTTATATCTTATAAGGAACCGACAATGTTATCTTCTCGTGTGACTACAAACCCACCACATTGTCTACAATATAAGATAAATAGACATACAAACAATCACTATTGAAAGAAAGCAATAATGTGAAAAATATTTATTTGAGATAATAAGGAAATCAAATATACATCCACAAAGCCCAACAAAAGTTTGCTTTACAAGATACTCCAACAAATACCTCTAAGAAGACGAAGAGGAGGAAGCTGATATTCCTCTCGTGAGGAGGCCAAGACGAGCAGCTCAAAGCTCGAAGGCTCCACCAAATCTGGTAGCTCCGAGCAGCAGATGGAGTTATCAACCCCGCTACCAGAGGAGGTTCCAGTCCTTCGTATAGCAATGAGGTTGGTCACTGGAGGTTCCACCCTCCCTGCCCAAGGAAGCCGCTCTCCCCTATTCCGTAAACAGTACAAGTCTTTCCCCATCTCCTAAATTATCTCCCGCACCCGGTAATGAAGAAATGCCCAGTGGCATATCTCGAGCCTCGACTCACCACAAATCCCACCACCCAAACAGTGCAATGAAGGGATATCCCAGTGCCGGGTATCCCAGAGCCTCTTCAACACCTCTACCTCCCCGCAGCTCCAAATCCAAATCCCACCAACAACCCGAACATACCTCATCTCAACCACCAACACCCATATTACCAACCTCATCTCCCATTACCATCCCTACCATACAAACACAAACATCTTCCCCAACTCCATCTGAACAAATCACTCTCCCCACGGTCCAAACCTCACCAATTCCAATCATATCCTACTCCTCTCTTCCAATTATTCAAACTCAATCTATCCCTCTCCCATCTACTCAAACAGAACCCATACCCTCCCATCTACTCAAACAAGCCCTCACCGTGGTCGAGGAGACCGGGAAAGATGTAGGCATGAAGGCTAACACAGCTGATCCGGAGGCGGCCAGGAGGAAGCTCAAATCAAATCGATGAGTCGGCTGCACTCCACCGAGGGTGAGTCAACTTGAAGAAGTGTAAAGGAGGATGAGGAGAAGAGAAGGAAAGAAGAGGAGGAAAGGACCGAGAAACTCTTGGCTTAGTTAAAAGAAGCTGAATCAAGGAGCCAAGGGAAAAGGAAAGGAAGTAGCAGTCTGAGCCCAGATCGTGAAATTGTTACCGTGGCCGCTAAGGGAAAAGGAAAGAGAGAAGCCGATTATTCTAATCTCTCGAGATGAGCAGATCAAAAGAATTAAAAGAGAGATGGAATTCTATGGCAAGAAAGAGAAAAAGAGGCAGAGAAAGAAGAAAGACTCAAATGTTTTACGGAGTCTTTGAGCGAAAATGGATGATCGAGATCAAGGCGGCGGGAAATTCAGACCATTGCACAACACATCCGCTCCTCCTAAGCCGGCTTGCGGAAAGTATTCAGTGAGTACAGAGAGAAAAATCTGGAGGGAATGTGGATGTACTATTGGTACATTCTTAAAGCCCGGTGAGCAACTTAACAAGATCCAGATTTGGCTTGGCACGAATGGATTGAGAAGGTAGACGCAGACTTCTATGCTCGGCCGCCGGAAGAAGCCGATGTAGAATTCAACGTCAACCCGATCTCTCCGGCTTTCGAGTATGCCATTCTGCAAAGAAGCCTGATGGTACCCTGGACCTAGACTGGGTTCAGGGGATTCTAAAGAAAGCAGAGGTCGAATCGGACTTACTCAAGAAGAGGACCTAAAGCGGCTTAGAAGGCGTGTATTCAAATGACCGATGATCCTGCATTTAAGAGCAATGGGGAGTCCGATAGAAACAGATTTTTCTTTTCCTTATTTCTATTTTCTATTAGTCTCCATCTGTAATCTTTGTAAATCCAATTTGAATATACCGTGTTTGATTCATTTTACTTGTCTTATTTTCTTAAAGTTATCTATACTTCTTTAAGAAAAACTTAAAAAAATTTCTAAGTATAAGTCATCTCGAGAATTTTATTTCTCGAGACTTGAAAAACTTTTTCTAAAAATTTATCTAAGTCTTAAGACTCAATTTTTTTCTTTCTAAGTATTTTTAAAAGAGTCTCAAAGACTTAAATTTTTTTAAGTGCTTTAAATGTGAATAAATACATTGTAATGTGAAGAATGTGCTTTGATATACCTATCTAATGATTTTGATAAACTACGAACTAACTTCATTTGTGAGTGTGTCTCTTTTGTAGGTTTTAACTTCATCAAAAAGGGGGAAATTGTTAGAACAAGATTGTTTTGATGAGTTAAAAGATTATTTTAGATGAGCAGATGATAATAAAGAACAGTGAAGACTAAGTTCTAGTACTAAGTCGATCAAACTAGGTCAAGAATAGTTCAAGTCAAATTTGGAGACTAGGAATCACAAGTCATCGGAGACAAGCTCGAATCTAGTCATCTGCAGGAGACAAATATGAAGAGCTCGGGACGAGGTCAAGACAAGCCGAGTAGAATAAGAAAGCCGAATCTTCACCAAGTCACCATGAGATGAGGAGATTAAAATCAGCTTAGGAGCAAGCGGTTTTCAAGATTAAGTTTGTTGAGCAGTTTTTAGTTTGTTAGAACTAACTAACAAACTAACTGTCTTTTGAGACTTATAAATAGGTCTAGGCACTTCATTACGAATAGAGAATACATAGAATATCCAAGTTTTTCAGCAAGTGATTTTCACAATAAGCACAAAAATAGTTTTCCACTATTTCTCTATAGAATTTTCTAAGTGTTTGTAGAACACTTCACTTCACATCTTCAAATACACTTCTTTGTTTTAGAAGATTAGATTTGAAGAAGGTTGATTAGCATCTTTGAAGGTTTGAAGATCGAGTTGTAATTTGTAAAGATTGTAAGTAAGTAAGCAAGCAGTGAAGACCCTTCTTCAAAGTTTGAAGAAGGAGAGTGGATGTAGGATTGTTATAATCCGAACCACTATAAATTCGGTGTTCTTTACTGCTTTTTTTTAATTTTTGTTCAAGTTACAATTGTGTTAATTCAAGATTAACATTCAGAATCTTATCTAAAATCAATATCACCTTGCTTTTGATCTTGTTAAAAGTTGAGTTTAAAAATTGTTTTCCATTGTGTTTAATCGATACTTTGAATTGATTTTGAAAAAGACTGAAAAATCTACAAAATCTATTCAAACCCCCTTTCTAGATTTTGTTCTAGAAGGTTATCTCAAGGTTTTAATCAACTCACACTCGAGGGACCAACAAGCTCAACCTCGAGGGATTTTGACTTAGTGAAATTTTCAAAAAAGTCATCAAGCTCAACTTGAGCTCCGAGCCTCGAGTCGAGGGAGATTCAAAACGGCAAGCACGACTCTAGGGCTAGACCACGAGTCTAGGGGCACACTTTTCAGACAACCTCGAGTCGAAGGCGTGAAGTACGACTCGAGGTCGGGTCCTTATTTTAAAAACACGTCGCTTTCCCAGTTTCAGTTCAAATTTTCCAAGCCCTATATTTTTCCCCTCTCGAAATTCCTCTGCATTTCACCAAACATTGAACAAATTTCACCATCACTCTCATAATTAAATCCATATATCATTCATTCATCCATAAAGATTCAAACTTTGAGGGTTTTTTAGAAGAATTTTGGGGATTTTTTTAAGTAGAAGTGAGTGGGTGCCCTCAACTATATCCAAGTCTTAATTTTTTTTTTTTTTTAAAGAAAGGTATGAATTTCCCATCCCTTGGCCTTTAAATTTTCGTCCTTGTGTTGATTGATGCATGGGTTTTGATAGTTTTATCTGATTTTGTGATTTAAATTTGAAATTTCATTGTGGCATTTTATCGAACACCTTGTGTGCATAAAATGTCGGACGAATTTGAGGGTTTTGTTGGATACTTTGGATTAATTGTGGAATACTAGGACATACTAGTGATGAGTTGAGCTTATTGTATTAGACTTAGTTGATTCATAGTCTTGTGAATGAGTTTGGATGATTTAGTTAGAATTCCTTGTGAATCATATTGCATTATTGTTATGATAGAGTTGCTTGTATGTGACTAAATTGATGAATTTACTTGTTGAGTGGCCAATTTTTGGATAAAATTTTTGTTGAGCATATTGCATATAATTGTGAGCTTAATTGTGGTTTATTGAAGGTTGAGGCCATTTCATTAAGTATACATATTGTGTGATACATAGAGCATTCCTATTGCCTAATTCATTGAGTTGTGTGCTTGACCAAGTTGTTTGAGTTAGTTGATTGATTCACATAGGAATAATTGAGTGTTGGAGCTTTGCAATGCATGATTCATTCATTCTTATTTACTATTGTGTGTATTGCTCTCGTGAGATGATTATGGTGCTAATCTTGCCTTGACAATGTGTAGGAAAATGTTTCGAGGGCCGATGGACACGAGTATTCAAACGTTGATTTCAAGGTGGTAGGCACGGTGAGATTTGCAACAAGATACCGGCCCAAGTGGGAATTACATGGAATAACTATGAATGGAGGAAGTACTCGATCCTATATGGAGAGTTGCACGATAAGGTGGTCAAAACTTCGTCTAGTAGACCACAACCGTATGGTGGCGATGGGGATCAAGGACGGCATCCCACGGCTATTTGAGCAAGTGGGAATGTCGGAGTTCTTAGCGAAGAGGCCACGCACGTATTTAGGCCTAACCCGGAGTTCTTATGCATGTTCACTTTTGACAAGGCAAGGAAAGCGAAGTTTCCAAGGGCAATCACTTTCGAACTAATGGGGAATGAGTATACTTTGATGGTGAATGAAGTGAATGAGATGTTGGGAGCACCGACCGATCTCGGACGACACATTGTTGAAGCCGTGAAGGGACTATAATGCAAAACAAATTTTGATACGAATATTGGATTCGGGAGCACCGGAACAACCACAATTCACCCCGGGAAGTCCAAGAATACCCACATCCGTAACCCGGTCATGAGATATTTAGAGAAGATCCTCTCGGGCACAATCTTTGCTCGATCCGAAGGAGGAGCCGTGGTTTCGAAGAACTCTATGTTATGTAGTGTTTCCTCCATGGGGTGAGGTTCAATGCCGGAGCATACTTGTGTTATTTATTCGAGAAGGTGAAGAGCACCCGATTCGCCAAAGTTCAGTTTGGGGGTCTCATCACCTTGATAGCCGAGCACTTTGGGATTCGACCCATAATTTGAGAGCATTGGAGGGTCCCGACCTTACCACCGATAAGATAAGGAGGATGAGGTCCTTGGACCTAATTGAGAGGACTTGGTGTTTTCAACAACACCTAGAAGGCCGATTCCCGCTACCGAACAAGAGGCTCACTAGTGTCTTTAGTGCGGCGGGCCAAGTGACAATCAACCTCCGGATGTAGTCGTAGAGGCATACCAAGGCTATTGAGGCATATACTAGAGAGCATGGAGTTAATCTCCAAGATGAAGACCAGGAGGAGGAAAGGGGATCGGATGATGATGAAGAAGAGGATGAGGAAGAAGGGGAAGAGGCCGATGATGAGCCGTTGGAGGAGCCGGTAGACATGGAGGAATATGAAGAATCGGTGCCGAGATTAATTATTATTGGCAAGAAGAAATGAGAAGCCGTGAATTTGAGGCCGGAAGCTCGTCGAGAGGCCTTGGACGTTCAGTAAGAGATGTGGGCGGATAGTCAAAAGATGCAATTGGAATGCCTTACCCGCCAAGACGAGTGCTTCCGTGTCCTAGAAGAATCGAGGAGGTTCAATGAAGAGACACGAAGAATGCAAGAGGAGTATCTTAAAAACCAACAAGAAATGTATGCTCTCCTCCAAAACATGAGCTCGTGGCTGATTGCGGTAATCGGGTAAGCGATTTTAAGACACCAAGTATATCGAACCCAAGGGAAAAAGTATGGCCGTGAGTCCCTAGAAATTCAAGTTCTCTATGAATATTGTTGCAAATGCAGTTTAGGCTCTAAAAACTCAATACAAAGCTAGAATTAAAAATCAAACAACAAGCAAGCAATTTATCAAACACTTGGTATGCTAGAACAAGTAACAAAGATCAATTGCGGATTGGGGTGCTAGGGATAATCTCCATCAAGGAATCAATGATCAACAAGCTATGATTGAATCAAATTGCAAATCAACTAAGATAGAAAACATAAAACCATCATGCAATTAAGTCTCCATTAATCACACAATGCCTAATGTGAGTATCCTTAGTGCAACTAAATCTCTCAATTAAGAAGCACCCAATTTATACAATCATACACAATTATAACCCGATTAATCCCTAATCACGTTAGCTCAACTCTCACCTATTGCTAGGGTGATCAAACATTAATCTAAAGAGATAAAAATGCATGAAGCACAATTAGAATCACAATTAGGGAACAAATTATCTCAATTGATCAACAATCATTAACAATCATAGCATAAGGCAATCAAATCATCCTCAATTTCAATTTTTCCAAGCACAAGAGTATTAGCCCATCGAGCAAAGTACAAAATTCATGGGTAGAAAATCTAATTGCACAATCAAATAGCTAATCACAACAATTGAAAAGAGTAAAGAGGAAGAACATCACCAATTGAATCAAAATAATCAATAATAGGAATGCTTGAATCTTCACAAGTATCTTCAAAAGTAATCTCTTCTTTACTTGAATTACAAATTGGAATGGAAAAACTAATCGATCAAAAGCTAATCTAAGATACAATTAATCAAAATCGATCTAAATCTAACAATCTAATCACTCTACAATGAGAATTAAGCTATGGAACTGGAAAATCGCCCTAAAAATGCTAGTAAGCTGCTTTGGGGAAGATTATGTTCTATTTTTTGCTCAAATAGCTTAAAAAGCTAATTTTCCGAAAATCGACACCCTCGACTCGAGGTTGGGGCCCTCGAGTCGAGCTTGCCACTTTTCCCAGATCCTCGACTCGAGGCTCAACCCTCGAGTCGAGCTTCCTTCAAAAATTGGAATTCTCCCTTTGTGCCGTGTTGGTCCCGGAAAGTTGAGTTGATTAATAACCTTGAGTTAGCTTCCTAGAACAAAATCTAGAAAGGGGGTTTGAATAGATTTTGTAGATTTTTCAAATCTTTCAAAATCAATTCAAAATATCGAGATTAAACACGAGCGGAAGATAATCGAATTCTCAACTTTTAACAAGATCAAAAGCAAGGTTGATATTCAGATTTTAGTTATGATTCTGAACTTTAATCTTGAATTAACAAAATTGTAGATTGAGCGAAACTAAAGAAAGCAAGAAATAACACCAGGATTTATAGTGGTTCGGATTTTAATAATCCTACATCCACTCTCCTTCTTCAATCTGAAGAAGGGACTCTCGCTACTACTTACTTTCTTACTTTCAGCTTACAACTTACAACTCGTACAAATCTTCAAATCTTCAATCTCCTAAACCCTTCTTCTAAAATCTAACTATTACAGTGGATATTGGACTTCGAAGATTACAAGAAGAGTGTTCAAAAAAAAACACTTAGAACTTTTTGAGAACTCTCTTGAAATACTTGTGAAAAGATTGTGATTGAAATCTGAGTAGTTAATAGTGTGAAAAATCGAATATGCATAAGTGTATTGAAGAATAAAATCTAGTCCTATTTATAAGTGCGAAAAGACAGTTAGTTTGTTAGTTAGTTCTAACAAACTTGAAGCGCTTAACAAACTTAATCTTGGAAGCGCTTGAGACCTCGGTGATTATTCCTACTCGTCTGCGGTGACTTGATGAAAACTTCGCCTTTCTTATTCTACTTAGCTTGTCTTGACCTCGTCGAGCTCTTTATACTTGTCTCCTCAGATGACTAGGATTGAGGTTGTCTCCAGCACGACACTGTGATTTCTCGTCTTGGTGACTTGAGTTACCCTCGATCCCGATCACGATCGGCTTAGTACTAGAACTTAGTCTTCGAGTTCTTTACCATAGTCTGCTTCATCTGGAATAGTCTTTTAACTCATCAAAACGATCTTGATCTAACAATTTCCCCCTTTTTGATGAAGTTAAAACCTACAAGAATAGACACACTCACGGTGAAGTTAGTTCAGAGTTTATCAAGATCAATAGATAGGTATATCAAAGCACATTCTTCACATTACAACAGATTTATTCACATGTGAAAACTTTAGATCTTTTAAATTTTTTTAAAAGCTTAAAAACGAGTCTCAAGACTTAGGTTAAATTTTTTTTTTTTTAAAAAATTTAAGTCCGAGAGATAAAATTCTCGGATGACTTATACTTAAGAAAATTTTAAGTTTTTCTTAAAGCGGTAGAAAATAACTTTAAGAAAATAAGACAAGTAAAATGAATCAAACAAAGTATATTCACATTGGATTTACAAAGATTACGAGATGAGAAGATAATAGAAAAAAATAGAAATAAGGAAAAGAAAAGTCCTGTTTCTATTAAACTCCCCATTGCTCTTCTTCCGGGATCATTAGCCGATTGAATACGCGCATCCTAAGGCTGCTTGAGATCCTCTTCTTGAGTAAGTCCAGATTCGGCCTCTGCTTTCTTAAGAATCCCTTGAACCCGATCTAGGTCCAAGGTACCATCAGGCTTCTTCGCAGGAATGGCATACTCAAAGGCTGGAGAGATCTGTTGACATTGAATTCTACATCGCCTTCTTCCGGCCGAGCATAGAAGTCGGCGTCTACTTGCTCAATCCATTCGTGCCAAGCCAAATCTAGATCTTGTTGAGTTGCCCCTGGAGCTTTAAGAATGTACCAATAGTACATCCACATTCCCTCCAGTTCTTGTCTTTATATTCAGAGAATACTTTCCATGGCTTGACTTAGGAGGTGCAGACGTTGTATGGAATGGCCTAAATTTCCCATTTGCTTTGATCTTTGATTAACCATTTTCACTCAAGAAGACACTCCAAAAGACATTGGAGTCTTTCTTCTTTCTTTGCCTCTTCTTCTCTTTCTTGCCAAAATATTTCATCTCTCTCTTAATTCTTTTGATCTCGCTCTTCCGAGAGATTAGAATAATCAGCTTCCCTTTTTCCTTTTCCCTTAGCGTGACCACTGCTAATAAGTTCACCGATTTGGGCTCGGTTGCTACTTCTTTTCCTTTTCCCTTGGCTCCTTGCATTCAGCTTCTTTTAACCGAGCCAAGAGCTTCTCGGTCCTTTCCTCCTCATCTTTCCTTCTCTTCTCCTCATCCTCCTTTATAGCTTCTTCAAGTTGACTCACCCTCACTGGAGAGCAGCCAGCTCATCGAGACTTGATTCGAGCTTCCTCCCGGCTGCCTCCAGATCAGGTGTTGGCCTTCATGCCTACATCTTTCTGGTCTCCTCGACCACGGTGTGAGGGCTTGTCTCTTCTCCGCTTGACTTTTTCCCCCTTTTTAACCCAGCAGCCAAGTCTGTAAGTTTTGCATCTAAAGCGTTGCACTTGACCACGAAGTCGAGTGGTCTACAACCAACTCATTCACTACCACCTGATTGTAACCCATAACTTCCTCTTTCAACGCCCTCAGCTCTTCCTCCATAGATTTCACTTTACCGGCAAAGCCTGAGTTAGTGACATTTATAATCTTATCGAGAAAGTGTTACCTCAACTTCTCTCATGCTTTGGCTAGCATCGTGTCTCAGAATGACTTTGACCATTCTCCTTGTCTTCCTTTCCATCTTCCTTTTAAATGTAGCATTGATCTTTTTCTCGACAAGGGACGAGAATAGAGGAGATAGCAGAGGTTGGGCTTAGATCGATATCTTCATCCTCGGTTGAGGAGTCCGACGAGGAGGGTATTGGTTACGGTTGAATAGATGGGAGAGGAATAGATTGAGTTTGAATAGTTGGAAGAGAGGAATAGGATATTATTGGAATTGGTGAGGTTTGGACTCGTAGGGAGAATGATTTGTTCAGATGGAGTTGGAGAGGATGTCTGAATTTGTGTGGTAGGGATGGATATGGGAGATGGGGTAGGTTCGGACTTTGTTGATAGAATTTTGATTTGACCGTGAGGGAGGTATCTTGTGGGAGAGGCTTCGAGTACCACTGGGATACTCCTTCATTGCCTATTTGACCGTGGTGGGATTTGGTGCCGAAGTCAAAGGCTCGAAATGCCAGCCTGGGGCATTTCTTCACCGCTGAGTTCAAGAGATAAGGTAGGAGATGGAGAAAGACTTATACCTCGCTTCAGGAATAGGAGAAAGAGCAGCCTTCCTTGGTTGGGAGAGTGGAACCTCCACTGACCAACCTCGGTGCTATCTCAAGGATCTGGGACCTCCTCTGGTAGCGAGTTGATAATTCCATCTCGCCGCTCGGAGCTACCAGATTTGGTAGATCCTTGCAGCTTTGAGCTGCTCTGCCTTGGCCTCCTTACCAAAGGAATTTCAGCCTCCTCTTATTCCTCTTCATCTCGAGGCAACTGCGGCGGGAGCAGCAGACGAGCTTTCACCAACCTCCTCTTCCTCCTCTCGAAACGTCCTTGGGAGTGCAGCACTGTTTTATTTTGAGGAGACTTCATAGATAGAAAACCTGCGAGTCGCGATGCTTCGAGAAGACGAAGAATTTCGCTGATTCTGAATCTTGTGTTGTTTCGAAATCGACATACATTTCTCGCCTTTAAACGGTTTTTGAAATATTCCTCATTCATTTTGAAATGAGAAATATTCGTGGAAATGTATTTAGGTTTGAAAGTCTTGGTGGTTTTGGAAGAGGATGCCATTTGAAAGTTTTGTGAATTTGGAAATGTATAAGGAAGATATGCAGGTTTTCCGAGAAAGGAAAAATGGTTAACACAAGAAGAAGATAAATTTATAGGGAATAGATTGGAAAGAGAAACCGCCATTTTTGAAAACTTGAATTAATCGAGCCATTTATTCAAAAAGTTTTTACCGAGTATTAATCAACGGTTAAAAACTAAGATAAGCGATTAGGATTCAGCGTGGATGTTAATCGCCTTTGGAATGCGTAAATAGTTACTTTATAGATGTTGATTTGACCGATATAGGTTACTTTATGCAGAGAAGTAAGTATACTGACGTCGACCAAGTGGTATCTTACTTCAACTAAAGGTTTTCAAACAGATGAGTTTGAAAAAGCAGATTAGTTTAAAAGCAGATGGATTTAGAAAAACATCGTCTGATACAAGAACTGTCTCGATTTTGAAAACCAACAGCTCGGATGTAACTTTTTAGCAATTTTAAAACAAGTTTAAACAAAAGCAGACTCAGATTTACTTTTCTAAAACATGATTGTTCAACAATTTTGAAAATGCAGATTTATTTTGGAACAAAAATAACAGAAAAGAAGTTTGAATAAGAAGAGATGAAACAAGATTATCTATGACTGTTCTCGCAAAAACATATACTCAAAAGAAACCATCGAAGCTTAAGGTAAATCGATAGGATGTAAATAGTCATCTGGGTTTTTTCAGGAGATCACCGACTATTGTGTCCTTGTTCGATTTACTCAATGTCGCACAAGTAATTATCAATTCGTATAAGGTCAATATGACTAATCCTTGATTCTTGATTCCTAAAAGGAGATCAATGATATCAGACTACTGATTGTCCTTTGACTCATATCTAGTCCGATAATTCTTTCTAGACATTAATTTAAAGAAAAGAAAAGAAAATAAGGAAACAGATGCACACAAATTAGAAACCATAAAGATGCATCAAGTAATCCTAATTCTAAGCACATTTCTTTAAACCTAGATTCAGCTAATGGTTTTGTAAGAATGTCACTCTTTGTGATTCAAGTGGCAATTTTCTCAATTCTAATGTTATTCTTTTCAACATGATCCCTAATGAAATGATGCCTAATATCTATATGCTTACATCTAGAATGTAGAACAGGATTGTAAGTCATTGCTATTGCACTATTACTATCACAAGAAATAGGAACAGTGATGTTTGAATATTATAATCTCTAAGTTGTTGACTAATCCAGGAGGAGTTGAGAGCAACAACTTCCAGCTGCCATGTATTCAGCTTCAATGTAGAGGTGGCAACAGATGTCTGCTTTCTTGGATAACCAAGAAATTAATTTGTTGCCTAAGAATTGACAAGTTCCTAAGTGGATTTTCTATCAATCTTACATCCTCCAAAGTCTGAATCGAATAACTGTCACCAAAGTTGTCATCACCGGGTACCATAACCCTACTTGCAAGGTTCCTTTGAGATATCTAAGAATTTTCTTAGCCGTCTCCAGATGAGTTTTCTTGGGATTAGGCTGGAATCTTGCACATACCCCAACCTGCAAAAGCTATGTCCGGCCTACTTGCAAAGTGAGATAGAGAAGAGATCCAATCACCCACGATACTCCGTTGCATCGGTGGGTATCCCCGCTCATCTGAATCCATTGAGAAGTTAGTTGCCATAGGTATTTTAACTTCTCTCGCTAGTTGTCATTCCAAATTTCTCAATCAGATCCTTAGCATACTTAGACTGATGTATAAATATACCCTTACTCATCTGTTTAATCGTAAGCCTAGAAAGTATGTTAATTCTCCCATCATTGACATTTCAAACCTGTTTTTCATGAGAATGCTAACATAATTTCAGATTAGGTGAACCAAAAATTATGTCATCTACATAAATTTGAACTAGTAAGATGTTGCCATCTACTTCCTTTCTAAACAAAGTTCTATCAATCTCACCTTTAGTAAAGCCATTTGATGTCAAGAAATCGGGTAGGGTATCATACTGTGGCTCGGGAGCTTGTTTTAGTCCATATAGAGCTTTGTTGAGTTTATAGACCTTGTTATTGATCTTAAACCCGGAGGCTGCTCTACATAGAACTCCTCAAGTAACACACCATTAAGAAAAGCAGACTTAACATCCATTTTAAAGACTTTGAAAGATTTATATGCAAGAAATGCCAAGAACAATCTTATTGCCTCTAATCGCAAGCTGGAGCATAGGTTTCATCATAGTCTATTCCCTGACCGTGAATAACCTTGTGCAACCAGTCTTGCCTTATTTCGAACAATAATATTGTTCTCATCTGCTTTGTTTTTAAACACCCATTTGGTGCCTATAATCTTTACGTGTAAGGGTCTTTCTACTAGATCCCATACATTTTGCCTTTCAAACCGATGCGGTTCTTCTGCATGGTCATTATCCATTTGGGTACGATAGTGCTTCCTCAATAGACTTTGGTTCAAGAAGCGACACATAACAACCGAAAAGACTTTCGAGTCTAGCATCATTCGTGTCTGCACACTACTAGATGGATCTCCTATAATCGATCAGATGGATGATAGCTTCTCATCCTTTTGCCTATGTGAGGAGAGGGATCCTCATATTGAGTCTCGAGGCAACTCCTCGACTCAACCTCGGTGACGTTCCCCCTTCATCGGCTAACCCTTGCCGATCGGTGATGTCAAAGGTGTCCGATCTGAAGGAGTCTCGAACAAAAGTTGTCTTCTGATTGTCGGATGGGGATTCTTCTTCATCGATTGAATCAAGACTAGGTAGATAGACAGTTCTATGTTTAGTCTTGGACAATTCAATTTTATCTAGATTTTTAGAAATTTGATTCACTTTATCGAGAAGGAATACACTCATCGAAAACAACATGAGGGGTTTCCTCCACACAAAGGGTTGTCTTGTTAAAAACTCTAAATGCCTTTGAAGTATTAGAATATCCCAAGAATATTCCATCAATTTGCTTTAGCATCAAAAGTTCTTAACTTAGATTTTCCATTGTTATGAATGAAACACTTACAACCAAAAGCTTTGAAGTATGAGATCCTTGGAATCTTACCCTTCCAAATCTCATAAGGAGTCTTACCCTTGTCTTTGACAACTAAGCACTGTTTCGGGTATAGCAAGTCAGTGTTGATGGCTTCACCCGTAACCTATGAGGGGTATTATACTCGGCTAACATGCTCCCGGCTGCTTCCTTTAAAGTTCTATTCCTTCTTTCAACCACTCCATTTTGTTGAGGAGTTCTTGCTGAAGATGTCTCATGAATAATTCCACACTCATTGAAAAAATTAGATAAACAAGAATTCAAAAATTTTGTGCCCTTATCACTCCTTATTTTAATAATATTAACACCCTTTTCATTACGAATTTATCTCAACAGATCAGGAATCTTGTTCATAGTCTCACTTTTCTTGAAAAGAAATATAACCCAAGTGTATCTAGAAAAGTCATCTACTACAACAAGAGTATATTTCCTTCCACCGAAACCGAGAGGTGAAACAGGTCTAAACAGATCCAGGATGAAGGAGTTGCAACACTCTTTCGGATGAGGAGGAGTTAATACTCTTAAATGAGTGTCTAGCCGTTTTTACCTTTTTGACAAGCATCACATTTAAGATCGGTGGATAAAAGTTTTTAGGTAATCCCTTGACAAGGTTCTTTTTAGCTAGCTTACCAAGAGTTTTGAAATTCAGATGACTAAGCCTCTTGTGCCATAGCGGTGATATCTTCTCCACCCTTAGCTATCAGACAGTATCTTTGGGACAACTATTAAAGTTGGCCACGTAGACATTACCATGTCTCAAGCCGATTAACGATACCTTATACGAGGAATTATCTAAAATATCACATTTATCCTTTGAGAATTTTACAAGAAAACCTTTATCACAAAGCTGAGAAGCAGATAGCAGGATTATGTTTCAAACCTTCAACAAAATATACCTCGAGATACACGAATATCCTTGATAATCGTAGTACCAACACCTTTAGTCGACCACAATTATTATCACCAAATAAAATTCTTGGACCATCAATGCTTTGAAAATTTGATAACAGCTTCTTGTTATGGGTCATATGTTGTGAATACCACTATCAATGTACCATATTGAAGCTAAGATCTCTTCCTTGAGTGATTATCCCCGTGAATCTGTAAAAGCAGATTAGTTTTGAGGTACCCTAGTGATCTTGGGTCCTTTTAGGTCAAGAATCACTTTAGGTATCCAAATGAACATCTCATCTTTAGACAATAAATCGGACTCAAGTTTTCTACCAAATCTGTCTACAATTATATCATTTTTGAATGATAACTTGTTGTATTCAGATTGAGTAATTTTCCTAAACTTAGGAAATGTAGGATAGCATTTGCTTCTTCCATCAAAAGAATTATAATAAGAAAATCTTCTTATTTTGGTTCTTGGATTCCTTCTAGTCCGATAGGGAGTTTTCGGTTGAATTCTTGGTTTTGATGGAAGATGTAGTCCTTATCTCGACTAGTTGGTTTCCATGGACCAATTTTAATATCCTTTGATTGAGCAGATGCTTTCACAAATTTTCTAGGTTTTTGGACATCTGATTTATTGTTCCTATCATAACCAAGACCTGTCTTGTCATGAGATTTTGAGAAATATTAAAAATATGATCTATTATCGATTGTGAATTATTAAGGTGACTAATTTTGAAGACAAGCTTCTCATTGTCTTTCTTAATTAATTCATTTTCAAGCCAGACATTACTTCAAATTTGTGTTTTAAAATTTTCGATTCATTTTCTAACCTTTCAGTAAGTAGGTGATGTACTAGCTTGATTTGAAGACAACATTCCTCCTTGAATGTTTCCTCGAGTCTCGACGATTCATCACTGCTTGCCTTTATTTAGAATTTGAATCGATCTTTTAAAAACAAATTCTCTCGTCTCTAGCTGTTTATAAGCAGCCAAAGATGTCTTTAAATCTCTCAATAACTCATGAATAATAGTTTGGTCATGATCGATGCATCGACAAGAATCATTATCTCAAGATGAATAGTAGATTACCTCATTAGCCATGAGACGAGATCTCATCATCTCGATCCGAAATCGGATGAGGATGATGAAGATGATGATGATTTCTTTGACTCTTTTTCTTCAGCCAACAAAGCTCTTTGATCTCGCAAATCTCTGTCTCTTTTCTTCCTCTTTTCTTCCCTTTCTTTAGGAGTTAGTTGAGGACAGTCATAGCTGAAATGTCCCGGCTTGTTGCATGTATAGCAAATGTCACTCTGTCGATGCGGGACTGGAAGTATTTCTTCCGACAGGTGATCTGTATCTTCTTGTCTCGGCTCTTGTTTTTGTCATCATCTCAAGATTTATCCACCTTCCTATATTATACTGGATCTTTGTCTATCCTTACTGCAAATCTCAATTTATTTCTCTTATACTTCATTCTCAATTTATCATACCATTTTGTAAGTAAAGCCATCTGCTCTTTCGAGAGATAGATCAGCTCCTACAGACTGTTGACACCTTGTCTTCTTTCTTGACAAAGGCAACAGACTTGGATGAGGTACTTGACTCCATCTCATCTTCCTCATCTTCTATCCGGATATCGTACTCTAAAGCTTTAAGATGAGAAAGTAAAGTATGGTGAGTAATAGAGGATAAGTCTTGAGTTGCTTTAAGGATATTGGATTTTTCTCTCCATCTCTTGGTTAATGATCTCGAGATCTTGTTATTAATCTCTTTCTACTGAATAATTCTTTCCAAGGTCACCGCTTTGTTGAGAAGATTGGTCAACCTAACATCAAACCGATCCACGACTCATTTTCTTTCATTTTGAATGTTTCAAATGTATGCAATACTGATTGTAGCTTGTTTTCCTTGACTTGATCAGGATCCTTCACAAACATTGGCTAAATTTTGCCACATCTCTTTGTTGTTTTGCATCTCTTAACCTTTTCTATCCAGTCTTTACTAAGAGTCTCGATGATTTCGATTCTAGCTACTTGGTCAAGATTGTGGACCTTTCTTTCATCATTCAAAGAACTCTTCTTTTCTTGTCTAGTTCTTGATTCAAATGCCTCTGCTCAGTCTTGGTGCCTCCATGATAAAACTTTATAGGACCTTCCTCAAGGACCTCTTCCATTCTATCATGAATGGCCTTTAGATGATTTTCCATCCTAAATTTCCAATAATCATAATCTTCAATGGAAAATTCAGGAAGATTCCTAGACTTTTTATTTTTCCCGATGACATGATGAAACAAGAACAAAATACTCCACAAAAGCTTATTAGTAGCACCGTTAGTAATGAAAGAAAATGAAGAAAATCAAGATAATTCCGAATCTTGTTCAAGACCTAAAATCAATATCGTAACAACTTAACACCGCTCCGATACCACTTGTTGGTCCCGGAAAGTTGAGTTGATTAATAACCTTGAGTTAGCTTCCTAGAACAAAATCTAGAAAGGGGGTTTGAATAGATTTTGTAGATTTTTCAAATCTTTCAAAATCAATTCAAAATATCGATTAAACAGTGCGGAAGATAATCGAATTCTCAACTTTTAACAAGATCAAAAGCAAGGTTGATATTCAGATTTTAGTTAAGATTACGAACTTTAATCTTGAATTAACAAAATTGTAAATTGAACGAAACTAAAGAAAGCAAGAAATAGCACCAGGATTTATAGTGGTTCGATTTTAATAATCCTACATCCACTCTCCTTCTTCAATCAAGAAGGGACTCGCTTACTACTTACTTTCTTACTTTCTACTTACAACTTACAACTCGTACAAATCTTCAAATCTTCAATCTCCTAAACCCTTCTTCTAAAATCTAACTATTACGGTGAATATTGGACTTGAAGATTACAAGAAGAGTGTTCAAAAAAAAACACTTAGAACTTTTTGAGAACTCTCTTGAAATACTTGTGAAAAGATTGTGATTGAAATCGAGTCTTGAATAGTGTGAAAAATCGAATATGCATAAGTGTATTGAAGAATAAAATCTAGTCCTATTTATAAGTCCTGAAGACAGCTTAGTTTTGTTAGTTAGTTCTAACAAACTTGAAACCGCTTAACAAACTTAATCTTGGAAACCGCTTGAGACCTCGGTGATTATTCCTACTCGTCTGCGGTGACTTGGTGAAAACTTCGCCTTTCTTATTCTACTCAGCTTGTCTTGACCTCGTCTCGAGCTCTTTATACTTGTCTCCTGCAGATGACTAGGATTGAGGTTGTCTCCACGACTTATGATTTCTCGTCTTCACCGACTTGAGTTACCCTCGATCCAGTCGATCATCTTAGTACTAGAACTTAGTCTTGATTCTTTACCATAGTCTGCTCATCCGGAATAGTCTTTTAACTCATCAAAACAATCTTGATCTAACATGCCGGCACCCTCGGGTCGAGGTCATCGCCCTCGACTGCAGGTCGAGTCCAGGAATTTTCTCAACCCGACTTACGCCTCGACCCCGCGCCCGTCTCATTCGCCTCTTCGCCATATGAATGTCGGTACTCTCGATTTGATCAAATTCCACCGATTTACCTGAAAACGGGACGAAAAACATCAAAAATCCATCAAGTAATACTTTTAGGCAAAGTGGCGATCTCGTACACATTTAAGCACAAAATCTAACACTTTTGATCACTTTTTGCACTAAAATACCCTCAAATTATGCATCAATTCACTCAAATCATAATACCCCAAACTTAAAGTGTTGCTCATCCTCGAGCAACGTATCAAATAAGCACAAAAGAGTGAATTGATTGCAATTAAGTCTAATAGCACCATAGATGAAAAATATGTCAATCGAACTCATCAATGAACTCAAGTCTCAATGCAAACTTTCAACTAGCAATCAAAATGAATCATGCTCAAACAAATGCAACATCAAATACTCAAATCATTGCTCCTTCCGTGGAGTGTTTCTCTCATCACGAAGTGTATCAAGGTAAAATGCACTCAATCATCAAATTCACAAACATGTACCCCATAAGCTTGCCAAAAGACTCAATCTCAATCACTATCTTTTGTGTTCAATCAAGAATCATAGAGGTCTTTCATCAAGGTTGTAATGTAGGCTCTTAGGAATGGGTAGGTGAATTTAGGTAAGAGTGACTCAAACAAAGTAGAGAACTTGAATGATAGGTAAACACTTCACTACACTTCTCTTCAATTCGTCATCAATCAACTCTTTCTCATGCCTTTCAAAGTTCAATCACCACCCTTCTTTTTGAGATTTCTTTCTTTCTTTTAAGCTCACAATTGAATTTTTCTTCTTTTCATTTTCACACTTTCTTCACAATTCAATTTTTCTCACCCTTTCTTTTCTTATCTAAATCAACTTAGCTCATCATCTTTCCACCACACTTTACAAGCAATGTACCATCTGTTAGCCAACAATCAAGCTCTATTAAGCATAAGACAATAAGGCTAATCAAAATAGGCAAATGACTTTAATTTCACTTGGCTTGCCAAAGAATATGGATACTAGGCTCAAAATGGCTCACTAAGGAAATCAAATATTTTTGGTGGGGAAAAATTTGGCTAGGTGACTTATCACTACAAACATGGCCTCTTATCACTTTCATGACATCACACCAAGATCAATTTCAACAAGTCCAAAGGCAAGTTCTAGTATACAAATCCATGAATGATGCACTCACAAAGAAATTAATTCAACCGTATCCAATGTACGATTGTTAAGGCACAAAAGCTCACGGGCTTATATTGAGCAATGAATCAAACATTTTCAATCACATTCATCATCACATAATTATCAATCACACTAGCTTCAAGCCACATATCAACTCATGGTCATATCTCGTGATATACGTATCTCTAATTAGTTATTTACCAAAAATTTACTCATTTTTATTAACTTATATGAGTGACAAGTTATTTATTTATAATTCTTTTCATTTTACTCCTTAAGTTTTAAATATATGACATTTTATTGAATTAGTAGTCATAAACTTCTACCTAAATTGTTAATTAATCACTACTACACATTTGAACTTAGACGACTTTACTTAGATAGCACTTAAAAAAACCGCTCTCTAAGTGGTGGCTTAGAGAGTGGTTTTTAAAAAAAAAAAAATTCACATAGATAGCGGTTAGGAACCGCTATCTAAAGGTTTACTCTTATACAGCGGTTGAAAACCGCTATCTAAGCGATTAACTCTTAGACGGTTCGAAACCGCTATTTAAAGCGAAGAGATTACACGGTTGGTTGAAAACCGCTATCTAAGTGATTAACTCTTAGATAACGGTTTTCAACCGTTATCTAAAGTAAGAAGTGTTACACGGTTACAAACCGCTATCTAAGATAAATCTTAGATAGCGGTTAATAACCGCTATCTAAGGGCAAATTTTTTTAATTAAATCTGATCTTCTCCCCATTTGAATATACACGCGTCGCGTATATACATATATACCCAATTTCTTCATCGCCGCCGCAAGCCCGCGCCCACACCGCCGTCGCCGCCGCATCCAGCCCCTCCGCGTGCCGCCGCGCCGTCGCACTCCAGCTCCACCGCCGCCGATTAAATTTCAAGGTTTGCTTTAAATTAATTTTAATTTTCGCTCATTCTAGGAGATATATGTATATGTATTTATATGCTCGAAATTACTTCGTTGATATGTATTTATATGTATTCTAGGAGACACACACAAGACGCGTGATATACCAATTTTCTTCTTCGTCGCCGCTAGCCCGCCCCACACCGCCGCCGCATCCAGCCCCTCCGCGTGCCGCTGCCTCCGTCACACCCAATTCCACCGCCGCCGACGAAAATTTCAAGGTTTTTCTTAAATTAATTTTCATTTTCGCTCATTCTAAGAGATATATATGTATATGCTTGAAATTGGTTCGTTGAAGATTGTTTGTTTAATTGCAGCTTATATGTTGCTTTGTTTGTTGAAATATAATAAGATGGATAGATATATGCTTCACCAAAATCATGTTATGTTTATTTTTAATTTGCATGAAAGGTGTTTGATAAAATGTCTCATAGAAATTTAATTTATTAGTTTGCTATTATTGTTTATGGTAAGGGTTGATAAATTAATGAGCAGCGGTTCATCGCACTAATTACATATTGTAATCTACAAATTTAATTTTTTTAAAAAAGCAATTTATATATGCGGTGAAATGTCTTGATGGTGTTTAGCATATAAAATAAAGGTGGAGATATTTTTTCAAATAAGATTTCTTCATTGGATATATACTTTAAAAATTATAAAACCATTTCATATATAAAAGAAATGGAGAGCATAATTGCATTGTCGATGGGAGGTCAATCAGCTTGTAGACAAAGATATGGCCTTTACAAAGATTTTTATTTACAAGTAAAGATTCCTCAAAGACCAAATTAAGTTACTTGTCAAACAATTAATTACATTATTAATTAGTAAATTATTCGAAATATCGATATTCATTTTTTTAAGTTTGACCCACGGCTCATTTGTTGATAATAAAAGGCAAGTTAAGACACCAATTTTTTGTGCAAGTAATTCATTAATATTGTACATGTCTTTAAATAATATCATAAAGTAGACAACATGCACTCTCTATTTAAATAATGGTAGGTCTGGTGTCATAGTTAAATTAAATTTCTTAGTTTGCTATTATTGTTTTTAAATTTGCTATTTTTTGTGGAATTGGTTGTTCTTGATTTCATAGATGAAGTTGCAATGAAAGAGATGAAATTTTGTTTCAAATTGATTGTTCTATGATGAAGTTAATAATTTGATTTGAAATTATGAAATTGGTTGTGTTCTAATTTTGCAATGAAACGATGAAATTTGATATGATATATGTTAAGGAGGAGTGTTTATGGTTTATTTAGTTTAGATAATATGAGTTGTTAAAGTTTTCATTATTTATTGCATTAATAATTGATGAGTTTAGATAATTTTTTATTAATTTTTATATAATTTAATTTGTTTATTTATATGTCATGTTTATATTAATTCTTAATATAAATGGTGATCAAACTAAATTTTCTAAAGAATGTTAATATGAGAATTTTTTAAAGAGAATATATCTTTTAAAGTTAGTTAAAATGGAATAGATATGATAGAATACATATTAATTAGTATTATAAGCACATTAAGACTTAGGCTCGATCTATAGCATGCTCTAGCTAGAGGTTATATAGACTCAACTCGTGTGCTTTTCGGTTTAATCTATGTAGGCATCTCTAGTTTTATATGGATCGAAAGTGGGTTCGAGCAGATAGATTATCGAGAGGAGTATAGGCATGGGGTGGAAGAGTTTTGTAACCATGCAATTAGGCATTGCACCGACCATCGATACATTCCATGTCCGTGTTGGAAATGTATGAATGGAAAAACCGTTAGTGGTCGAGAAAGTTTGTTTGAGCACTTGATGTGTCACGGTATTGATAAAACATATACCGTTTAGACATTTCATGGTGAGAGAAGAGATGGATGTAGCTCAAGTAACCTAGGAACCGACTTTTAGGTTTGAAGATACGGTGAATGAGGATAGTTTCGGAGATGTACCGAGCGATGAAGAATTGAGTGGGGATAACACAAATCTGTGAGATCACCCTTATATGACGCTGGATTGCCCCTTTGGCCCGGGTGTAAGAAGGCAACAAAAGTGTCACTGTGTTGATATTGTTCAACCTAAAAGCAAGACACCAGGTTGTCCGATACGTGCTTCACAAGTATGCCGGAAGGCGATTAGCGGCCTATTGCCCGATGGAAATGTACCGCCTACAAGAGCATATGAGGCTAAGCAAATGTCCCAAGTGTGGGAAGAAGAGATATCCGAAAAATAAATCTCCCGTGAAGGTGATGTGGTACTTCCCAATAATACCAAGATTCGGGAGAATGTATAGTAGCGTTGTGGATGCTAAAAATTTGACTTGGCATCATGATGATAGAATCAAGGATGGATTGCTAAGACACCCCGTTGATTCACCCTGGAAGACATTCGATGCCGGACATCTAGAATTTGGCAACGAGTCACGACACTTGCGTCTTGCACTCTCAACTCGATGGAATGAATCCATTCGGTATCCAAAGTACCAACCACGATACATGGCCAGTGATTCTAATGGTTTATAATCTTTCACACGAGTTGTGCATGAAGCGCACTTACATGATGTTGTCTATATTGATATCGGGACCCAAACAACCTGGTAACGACATAGATGTATATCTGGCTCCTTTGATAGAGGACTTGAAGCTCCTTTGGGATGAGGGTGTGGATGTGTATGATGCTTGTAGAAAGAAGAATTTCAAGTTGAAGGCCATGCTGTTTGGAACTATCAATGACTTCCCCGCTTATGGGAATGTATCGGATATAGTGTGAAGGGGGCCCATGCATGTCCTTGTTGTCTGCGAACACACATCCCATTCGTTTAAGTCATTGTAGGAAGACTGATTTTATGGGACATAGGAGGTGGTTGGAGCCAACGCATAAGTGCGAACAATGGCGATTCATTCGATGGCACAATCGAAGAACGTGAAGCACCACGTTTATTGTCAGGTCAAGATGTATTGAACGAGATGCAGAATGTCAACACACAATATGGAAAACACTTCGCAAAGAGTCTCCCCACTAGCGGTTGGAAGAAGGAATCAATTTTTTTCAATTGCCCTACTTTGGAAAGAGTTGTATGTTAGACACTTCATTGATCTAATGCACGTGGAGAAGAATGTTTGTGCTAGCTTGCTCAATACTCGCTAGAAGATAACAAGTCCAAGGATGGTTACAATGCAAGAATGGATATGGTTGAGATGGGTATAAGAGCAGAATTGACACTGTGTATAAAGAAGGTAAACCACCATACTTACCTCTGCCGCACACACCTTGTCCAAGAATGAGAGAAAAGTGTTTCTTCAAACACTAAAGGATGTGAAAGTACCAGAGGGCTATTCGTCCAACATACGAGACTTGTTTAGATGATAGCGTGAAACTCGATGAATTTGAAATCGCATGACTATCATGTCATCATGGAGAATTTCTTGCCCATTGCAATACGTTCTATCTTGCCCGAAAATGTGCGTATAACCATAACAAAGCTTTGTTGGTTTTTCAAGGCAATGAGTAGCAAGGTCATTGATCCTAGAAAATTGCTTGGTTTTCAGAGACAGTTGTGGGAACGCTGTGTGAGCTTGAAATGTATTTCCCTCCATCATTTTTTGATATAATGATTCACCTAACCGTTCATTTGGTACACGAGACAAGGATGTGTGGTCCTCGCTCGTATGAGATGGATGTATGGTGTAGAGAGATATATGAAAGTCTTTGAAAGGGTATGTGACGAATATGTTCAGGCCGGAGGGTTACATTGCGTAACGATATTTAGTAGAAGAAGCAATCAGTATTGGTCTGAATTTATTCCGAATGTCGATGCAAATGGACTTCCAAGTACCCGGTACACCAATAGGATGGATGGTGAAGGCATTACGGTGGTCAACCCGTAAGTGTTAGTATGAAGGAGCTAACACGGATGCACTTGTGCGTACTTCACAACACGGTCGACGTGCTTCCTTTTATTGACCTGCACATGCAAGCACTTTCTAAGTCATTTCCCACGAGAGATAGATCATGGATTGAAGGTGAGCACAACCGCACGTTTGTTGAGTGGTTCAATGGTTATGTTGCAAATATATTGTCACGTAATAAAGAATCGGTGAAAAAAGAGTTAAGTGGTTATCCAGATTGCACGATAGGCATGTGTATTCATATAAGTGTTATCTTATTAACGGATACACATTTTATACCAAAGATCATGATGCCACGAGTACAATGCGGAATAGTGGGGTATCCATTACCGCAACCGCATGGAATCGAGTCGGATACTACTTACTTTGAATGATTGTCAACATTTGGGAACTTCAACTATGTTGGTCACCGTGAACCAATCTTCGATTGTAGTTGGGTGAGGATTCCTACCGGGGTCCAAGTTGAAAGTTCTGGATTTGTACGTGTAGATTTGAAGAATGTGGGATACGAGAGATGACACGTACATAATGGCGAGTCAAGCTCAACAAATTTTCTATGTCCCGACCCGCTTAATAAGAAATGAACCATTGTGCTTCACAAACAAGCGTAACAATAGTTGCAGTTAGCGACCACGTCGATGAAGGTGTTGACATATCCTTTCGTAATTTCACCGCTTCTACCCTCTTTCGATGATCTTGCAAATACGCGCCCGTACTCAAAGAAAACATAGGAATGAGGATGAATATATCAATCCGGATCTCAAGTTAACATTCATGGTCATGAACGAGAAAAGTCAACCAAAAAGCGAAAAAGAAAAACCATTGCTAAAAAGAAATGTACGACTTTATTGAATGCTTTTTTCATTCTCGTTTTATTAAATGTTGTTTTTTCGCTTTATTAAATGTTGTTTCTTTTTGTTTATTTTATATATTTTTTCTATTTTACAGGATCATGGATTATGTGCCCTATGGTGGAGACGATGGAGATGATGGAGATTATCATGTTCATCCATACGCAGATGACATCCGTGAGGAGGATGACTTGAGACAGGATAACACCGATGCTCCCACCACTAGTAGCTCTGGGAGAAGCGCAAGAGGGGTATAGTCACGATGACATCTTTGAAGAAAGATCGTAGAAAGGGAAAATTACTTAAGGTAATTTTATTACAATTGAACAGTTGAATTATTTATTATATTAATTAATTGATCGTGGACCTAACAATATCATTGAATTGCAGATATCATTCAATGAGTATGGGCAAGCGATAGGAAAAGAGAGTGAGAAGTTAGCTTACTACCTAGGGGCTACGGTCGGGAGAGTTGTCCCTATCGTGCCGCCATGTGATGACCGGCGTAAGAGTGGTGACTCCTTACAAGGAAGCGATATGGGATGAACTTCGTGGTATGTTAAATATATATTCATATTAAAATCGTTGCATAATATATATATATATATATATATATATTATGAGCTTGTGAAATTATTAACTTTAAATTGTCATATGTGTATGCGAGAATACATTCAGGCCTTGACCACACAAACAAGAAGCAAATACTTATGCAAGCTGGGAATATGGCCAAGAATTTTCGGGCTGCACCGAGGAGAGCTTCTCGAGACCCAAACCGGTCTCGTACTCACCTACGCCGCCTAAGGACTATGAGAATTTCCCTATGGTGGCCCCATACCGGGACGAGTTTGTGCGTAGATCTCTAGCCGAGGATTTCAAGGTAAAGTTGATCAATGTCATTTCATCCATTCCTATTAATTAATGCACTAATTTTTTCCATTGTTTATGTATTTATATTACACTGTAGAAAAAAGTGCCGAAAATCGCGAACAAGCTAAGAATATGGAAGCGCGATATCGTGGATCTTCTAGAGGATATGCACGCATTAGGAAGATATGGTGAGATCAAAATCCTACATTTTAATTTTTTTATATATTCACTTTTAATATATCTAATAAGGGGACATGTTTATCATTATCGTAGAAAGAAGAAAAAAGAAAAGCGAGAGAGTGTGCGCTGTTGTATCTCGTTATGAATTATTTCATCAGACAAGAAAGAGCCGAGATGGGAATATTCCCGATCGTAGAGCACAATGTATCATTGAAGAAGGGGTAATTCATCCATTATTTTATCTCACAATTACAAACTATTATTTCATTTGAAATTGTTTAATAATAAATTCTTTCAATTCAGGAGCGCATATCTCGAGCATGACGCCGACGACACCTCCGCACGATCGCCCCTGATGATCTGCTTTGCACGGGCAATAGATCGTCGGGAGCATCCCGTGCATGCGGGTACTGGATATGGTGTCACGAAGACATTACTTTCGATGGCACCCGGTATTGCAGCAATGTCTATGGTGGAGTCCCTTTCGGTGCAAGTTGCTAACTTGGCTAAACAAGTGGAGTGATGAATCAAAGACAAATGAGACAAGGGACGTCATCGAGTGGTGCTAATCGTGATAACAGTGCTCCAGCCTATGTTTTCCGCTGATGTTAGAAATGACTTCCTTGATCCTCTCGTTAACATCACCTGTATCGATGTGTCTCGTATTTATTTTAATTAAAGACTAGTATATTAAAATTTTCTAACCGAATATCCTCTTTGAACGGCCGGCGACTCTTTGTTACCTCTATTTGGATCATCCAACTCGGTTGGTGGCCCTTTGGAATGTTGTTTGACAGCTCTAGTGGAATGATCCATGGTCGTCCCCCTCACTCCTGGTTTTGTGAGAGTCACCCTCGATGTTCTGAAATCGGACAAGAGGATTCACCATTGCCAAAACCGAAGCGAGAGGCTACCACAGTTGGAGAGGCGGTCGGACACTTTCTCGAATGGCCGCACCACTTGGTCTCTCTCAACAAGAAGGTAAAATACATGTTATATTAAAATTTATTATCTTATTTGTTCTAAATAATATAATATAGATTGATTGTAGAAGTTGCCGACTCCAAAAAGAGTGCACAAAAATCAAGGGATGTCGCATATAGTGAGAGAGAGAGACCGAGGGAGCCCACTTGTTGGTATGCGTAAACGGCGATTGGGTTATCCCATGCCCGGAGACTTAGACCACGACATCACCGTACAAAATGCGGTGTGCTTGATGGTAGACTCCGCCACTTTCAGTCCAAATTTGTGGTTCCCATTCATGCTCACTTTCATCGAGAATGGGTATGAGGAATTGATCCAACAGGGATCATGTGCATGAAGTCCTCTACGATAAATGATTGAGTGTAACTACGATGACTTTTTACCTCGGGTATGTGTTTATTAATAATTTTCAGCATTTACTTCATATATATATATTTTAATTTTCTTATAAAATATTAATTTGCATGTGTTGGTTAAAGATATTCAGGCGAGGTATATCTCTCCGGAGATATCGACGCAGTAGAAAGTATTCCTTTATCTCCCCCAAGTCTGTTGCATGTTTGGTCGACGGAGCGCTTAATGAGGGACGTCGTTCATCATATTATGAAATTTCTGGGAGAGACCATCTCATTTTTGGCCAACAAATGTGGGGTGAGTACAATAAATATATCATAAAATTTTATATTTATATAAATAAACGGTTAGTTTTAAATATTGTTAATATAATGTAGTGAGCATTGGGTCTTGGTGGCCATACACACGACTACGCTTATTGTGTATTGTATGGATCCGGCTAAGGGTGGGATTTATGCACATCATCCCGATCTCGTTAGATTTATGGAGGGGTAAGTTAATCTTTAATATTTTCATATTATGATTTATTTTACTTTAAAACTTATGCATATCTAATCTATTTTTATTTTTTAAATTTAATATAGTGTGATCAATGTGTCGGAGTAGCCTTCGGGCAAAACTCACAATCTATCAAGAAAGTGATGTGGAAAAATATTAAGGTAAACTTACTTTAGAAAATTATCAAATCAATAGAAATTAATAATCATAGTTGTAGTACGTGACTTTAATTGTTAATCAATAGGTTTTGAAGCGGCAAGATGGCATTCACTGTGGATATTTTGTGTGTTGTTTCATTGAAGATATAATCCGGACTTATGAGACGACCATTCCATTCGAAGTAAGTCGATTTATCGATTTATTTAAATTATTATTGATTAAATAAAAATTCGTATTATTTAATTAAATTTTCAATGTAATTTGCGGTTTGTGCATACGCCTCGGATCAATTTTTACAACAATGATAGAATGGAGAAATGAAAAATGGATTGGCTTGGGTATTTATACAATCGATTCTTGTAATATAATATTATTCTTGTACGTAAATTTTGGTAACGTGTAACTTTATATATTAATTTTTTATCATAAATATTTCATGTTTTTGTCTATTTAATTATATTTATTTATTTGATGTTACCTTTTTTGTATATTTAATTTTATTTATTTATTTGAAAACCAATTAAAATTAATATTAGTGGGATTAGAAATTAATATTTGATTGCACAACCACAAACGGACCACTCCATCTGGACTTTAGTTTCCCTGGAAAGAGCTTCAATCGGGAATTGAATAAAAGCACTTTATCACCTTCCTTAAACTCCTTTCTCTTGATCCTTTGGTCATGTCATTTTTTTGTCATCTCTTTGAGCAATTTAGCATTTTCATAAGCATTCTCCTAAATTCTTGAAGCTCATGGAGTTGCAACATCCTCTTCTCACCACACAAATCACTATCCAAATTCACTTTCCGAGTAGCCCAATACGCCTTATGCTCCAACTCCACCGGTAAATGACATGCCTTTCCAAACACTAATTTATAAGGAGACATCCCAATAGGAGTTTTGAATGTCGTACGGTAAGCCCACAACGCGTCATTTAACTTCTTAGACCAATCCTTCCTTGAAGTGCTCACCGTTCTCTCCAAGATCTTTTTAATTTGTCGATTAGACATTTCGCAAGTCCATTTGTTTGCGGATGGTAAGGTGTGGAAACCTTGTGTGACACTCCATAACTAGTTAAAACATTAGCCAACAATTTGTTCACGAAGTGGCTACCCCCATCACTCACCAATGCTCTTGGTACACCAAATCTTGCAAAAATGTTCCCCTTTAGAAACTCGATCACGGTTTTGGCATCATTGTTCTTTGTTGCAACCGCTTCAATCCATTTAGATACATAATCCACGGCTAGCAAAATGTACTCATTGCCAAAGGAATTAGGAAAAGGTCCCATGAAATCCATGCCCCAAACATCAAATAATTCAACTTCAAGCATGTTGTTCAATGGCATCTCATCCCTCTTCGATATGTTCCCACTTCTTTGACACTTGTCACATCTCGTCACAAAATCTTTGCAACTCTTGAACATTTTTGGCCAATAGAAACCTGATTGAAGAATCTTAAAATTGGTCTTTTTCCCTCCATAATGTCCTCCACAAGGTGATGAATGACAATGAGTTATTATACTTTCCCATTCCTCTTGAGGCACACATCTTCTAATAATTGAATCAACCCCTTTCTTGTACAAGAAGGGATTATCCCAAAAGTAATCCTTCACATCCTTCAAGAATTTCTTGCTGGTCCCGGAAAGTTGAGTTGATTAAAACCTTGAGAATGCTTCCTAGAACAAAATCTAGAAAGGGGGGTTTGAATAGATTTTGTAGATTTTTCAAATCTTTCAAAATCAATTCAAAGCATCGATTAAGCACAATGGATAATGATTAAAATCTCAACTTCTTAAAAGATCAAAAGCAAGGTTGATATACTGATTTTAGTTAAGATTCTGAATTTAACTCTTGATGAAACACAAATTGTAAATCAAACAGAAAATAAAGAAAGCAAGAAATAACACCAGGATTTATAGTGGTTCGGATTTTAAAATCCTACATCCACTCTCCTTCTTCAATTTGAAGAAGGGACTCTGCCATCGCTTACTTTCTCACTTCCGACTTACAACTTACAACTTGTACAACTCTTCAAATCTTCAATCTCCTAGACTCTTCTTCTAGAAATCTAATCACATAAAGGTGTATATTGGATTTTGAAGATTACAGGAAAAGTGTTCTAAAAACACTTAGAACTTTTTGAAATCTCTCTAGAAACTCTTGTGAAAAGATTATGAAATCTCGAGTAGTGAATTGTGTAAATCTAATATGCATAAGTGTTTTTTTTTTTTTTTATAAATGAAAACCTAGACCTATATATAAGCTGAGAAGACAGTTAGTTTGTTAGTTAGTTTTAACAAACTTGAAACCGCTTAACAAACTTAATCTTGAAAGCTGTTTAAGACCTCGGCTGATTCTTCCTACTCGTCTGCGGTGACTTGGTGAAGATTAGCCTTTCTTATTCTACTCAGCTTATCTTGACCTCGTCGAGCTCTTCATATTTGTCTCCTGCAGATGACTAGACTTGAGCTAGTCTCGATCAACTTCGTACTAGAACTTAGTCTTCGCTTCTTCATCATAGTCCGCTTCATCTGAGCAGTCTTTTAACTCATCAAAACAATCTTGGTCTAACAATTTCCCCCTTTTTGATGAAGTTAAAACCTACAAGAATAGACACACTCACAAATGAAGTTAGTTCGTAGTTTATCAAGATCAATAGATAGGTATATCAAAGCATATTCTTCACATTACAAATGATTTATTCACATATAAAAACTTAGAAAACCAAATGAGTCTTCAAGACTTAGTTAAAAATTTGAAAACATTTTTAAGTCTCGAGAGATAAAATTCTCGGATGACTTATACTTAAGAAAATTTTAAGCTTTTCCTTAAAAAAAAAAAAACTTTAAGAAATTAATACAAATAAACTGAATCAAACAAAGTATATTCACATTGGATTTACAAAGATTACAGATGAGAAGATAATAGAAAAGTAGAAATAAGGAAAAGAAAAATCCTCGTTTCTATCGGGCCTTCCCACCGGTCTTCATCTCGGAATCATCACCAATTGAATACCCGCCTCCTAAGCCGCTTTATATCCTCCTCTTGAGTGAGTCCAGATTCAGCCTCGCCTTCTTTAAAATACCCTTGACCCGATCTAGGTCCAGTGGATCCATCTCGATTTCTGGCAGGATGGCATACTCAAAAGCCGGAGAGATCAAAGTTGACGTTGAACTCAACATCGGCTTCTTCCACAGGACGATGATAGAACTCCGCATCAACCTTCTCCATCCACTCATGCCAAGCTAAATCTGGATCTTATTGAGAAGCTCCGGGGCCCTTGAGAATATACAGAAATATATCCACATACCCTCCAGATTTTTGTCTTTGTACTCACCGCATATTTCCCACAAGCCGACTTAGGAGGAGCAGATGTGTTGTGGAATGGCCTGAACTTCCCACCGCCTTGATCTTTGATTAACCATTTGCGCTCAGCAGTGCTCCGTAAGACGTTGGAGTCTTTCTTCTTCCTCTCGCTTCTTCTTTTCTTTCTTGCCAAAATATTCCATCTCTCTCTTAATCCTTTTGATATGCTCTTACGAGAGATTGGAATAATCAGCCTTCCTCTTTCCTTTTCCTTTAGCAAGCAGCCACGTAATGAGTTCGGTGATCTGGGCTCGCGATCGCTACTTCTTTTCCCTTCCCTCGGCTCCTTGATTCGGATTCTTTTAACCGAGCCAAGAGCTTTCGATCTTTCCTCCTCATCTTTCCTTCTCTTCTCCTCATCCTCCTTCAAAGCTTCCTCCAGTTGACTCACCCTCACTGGAGAGCAGCCAGCTCATCCGATTTGATCCGAGCTTCCTCCTTGGCTGCCTCCGTGTCACCTGTGTTGGCCTTCATGCCCACGTCTTTCCCCGGTCTCCTCGACCACAGCTGTGAGGGCTTGTCTTTTCTCTCGCTTAGCCTTTTTCCCCTTTTAACTTCAGCAGCCAAGTCTCGAAAGTTTTGCATCCAGAGCGCCGCACTTGACCTCGAAGTTCGAGGTGGTCTACAGCCCAACTCATTCACCACCAGCTGGTTGTACCCCATAACCTCCTCCTTCAACGCCTCGCCTCCTCCTCCATTGATTTCACTTTACCACCAAAGACACGAGTTAGTGACATCTATAATTTTATCGACAATGTTACCTCAACCTCCTTCATGTCAAGCTAGCATAGTGTCGATTCAGACTTTGACCATCCTCCTCGTCTTTTTCCATTTTCCTTCGGAATGTAGCATTGACTTTCTTCTCGACGAGGGATAGAATAGAGGATATGGCTGTGGTGGGGCTCAGATCGTTGTCTTCATCCTCGGTTGAGGAATCGACGAGGAAAGTATTTGTTCTCGGTTGAGGAGATGGGAGAGAAATAGATTGTGTTTGAATAGTTGGAAGAGAGGAGTAAGATATTATTGGGATTGGAGAGGTTTGGACTGTAGGGAGAGGTATTTGTTCGGATGGGGGTGGAAGAGATGTGTGAAGTTGGGTAGAAGGAATGGATAACGGGGATGGGGTAGATTACGTAAGTGGGGTTTGGATTTGGACTATAGGGGAGGTAGGCCGTTGAAGAGGCTGGGATACCAGCTGGGATATCCCTTCATTGCCAATTTGGATTTGTGGGGCTTGGTGAGGCACGAGCTCGAAATCCCAGCCTGGGGCATTTCTTCACCGCCAAGTATGGGAGATAAGGTAGGAGATGGGGAAAGACTAGTACCCGCCTGGAATAGGGGAAAGAGCAGTTCATCGGTTGGGGAGAAAGGAACCTCCAGGTGACCAACCTCGGCCGCTATCTCGAAGGACTGGGACCTCCTCCGTAGCAGAGTTGATAGTTCCATCCGCTGTTCGGAGCTACCGCATTTGGTGGAACCTTGAGCTCGGGCTGCTCGTCCTTGGCCTCCTTACCAAGGGGATTTCTGCTTCCTCTTCTTCCTCATCATCTCGAAGCAACCTTGGCGGGAGCAGCAGATGAGCTTTCCCCCTTCTTCTTCTCTGAAGCTTTCACCAACCTCCTCTTCCTCCTCTGAAACATCCTTGGGACCACAAAGAATGCTTTCAATGAGATAGTACTTGAGGTGCGACCTCACCGCCGCTTCATGTCCCTCTGTTTCGACCTCCACTGGGACCACCTCAACCGGTTCAAGAATCGCTCTCGAACCTCTCGCACTGCAGCCGCCAGCCTCTCGAGCCTGGCCGCATCGACTCATCATCCGAGTCTGGATTTCCTCCAAGCCTGTCATCCTTTGTGAGGATTCCCTTCGCTTGGAGTACTTTTTAGTACCTATTCTCCGATCGGCCTCCCTATTCAGCCCTTCAATCAAAACAGTGATTTTATTGAAGAGACCGATCAGTAGAAGTAGGAACCCAGCCCTCTGCAGATGACTTGAAAGTCAATCGCTTCTTCTCCTCCCCGAGCTTGTATAAAAGCAAATCCACCCAATTCACTTGCACTCCATCCAAGATGGCTCGCATCACGCACAATCTGGGTTTGGTTAACCCATCATGTGAGCTCTGCTCACCCAAGATCGCCTTAGTAACCACAAATATCAAGAATCGAAACCTCCTTCTCAACAGGTTCTTCTTTAAATCCCTCGCGAGTTCCCTTGTAAGTGACCACTTGCCATCATATCGAAGGATTCTTCCCACTCATCTTCTTTGTACGTCAATGGATTAACTCCCTCCATTGACGTATCAAAATCCTCGCAATATTCTCTCGAGAATAACTTCGGTGTCGCTCCGTCGATAGAAGTATCAAAACCGTCCCGAGTGTCCTCCATTCTCGCCAAAAATTCTCGCACCCGGTAATTCCGCTACTGCTCTGTTTTGAGGAGACTTTAGTGATAGAAATCCTCTCGAGTCGTGAAGCTTCGAGAAGACGAAGGATTTCTGCAGATTCTCGGGTCATTTGTGGTTTGAAATCGACATACATTTCTCGCTTTCAAACGGTTTTGAAGTATTCCTCATTCATTTTGAAATGAGAAATATTTGTGGAAATGTATGTGGGTTTATAAGTTTTGGTAGTTTTTGAAGAAGATGCCATTGGAAGTTTTTGTGAATTTGTAAAGGGTTTGACAAAATATGCAGGTTTTCCGAGAATGGAAAGAAAAGGATTTAGGGAAGAAGAAGATGTATTTATAGGGGGAAGATTGGAAAGAGAAACCGCCATTTTTGAAAATATGAATTAATCTCAGCCATTTATTCAAAAAGTTTTTACCGAGTATTAATCAACGGTTAAAAACAAAGATAAACGATTAGGATTCAGCGTGAATTGTAATCGCCGAATGCGTAAATAGTTACTTTATAGACCGTTGATTTGACCGATATAGGTTACTTTATTCAGAGAAGTAAATATACGGCGTCGACCACGTGATATCTTACTTCAACTGAAGGTTTCCTAAGCAGATGGGTTTGAAAAAGCAGATCGGCTTAAAAGCAGATAGGTTTTAGAAAGTCATACGATAGAGTAACTGTCGATCCCGAAAACCAACAATTTAAATGTAACTTTTTAGCATTTTTCAAACCAGGTTTAAACAAAACACACTTAGATTTAATTTTTTAAAAAAAAAAAAAAATTTAAGAAACAACATAGACTCGGGTTAAGAATAAAGGAGTTTGAATAAAAGAATGAATCGGTGTTATCTCGAGACCTCGTTCCTCGCAAAAACATAAACTCAAAAGAAACCATCGAAGCTTAAGGTAAATCGGATAGAATGTTAATAGTCATCTGTTTTCTATAGAGGTTGGTGACTATTATGTCCTTGTCGATTTACTCAATGTCGGACAAGTAATTATCAATTCGAGATAAGGTCAATATGACTAATCCTTGATTCTTGATTCCTAAAAGGAGATCAATGATATCACTACTGATTGCCCTTTGACACATATCTAGTCCGATAATTCTTTCTAGACATTAATTTAAAGAAAGGAAAAGAAATGAGAAAACAAATGCACACAAATTTAGAAATCAGCTAAAGATGCATCAAGTAGTCCTAATTCTAAGCACATTTCTTTAAATCTAGATTCAGCTAATGGTTTTGTAAGAATGTCACTTTTTGTGATTCGGTGGCAATTTTCTCAATTCTAATGTCATTCTTTTCAACATGATCTCTAATGAAATGATGCCTAATATCTATATGCTTGCATCTAGAATGTAAAACGAGGGTTGTAAGTCATTGCTATTGCACTATTACTATCACGATTAAATAGGAACAAATGATGTTTGAATATTATAGTCTCTAAGCCGTTGACTAATCCAGAGGAGTTGAGAGCAACAACTTCCGGTGCCATGTATTCGGCTTCGAGTTGTGGAGGTGGCAACGGATGTCTGTTTCTTAGATAACCAAGAAATTAATTTGTTGTCTAAGAATTGACAAGTTCAGTAAGTGGATTTCCTATCAATCTTACATCCTCCAAAGTCCGAATCGAATAACCTCGTTAGCTCAAAATTGTCATCGGTTGGGTACCATAACCCTACTTGCAAGGTTCCTTTGAGATATCTAAGAATTTTTTTAGCGGTCTCCAGATGAGTTTTCTTAGGATTAGGCCGGAATCTTGCACATACTCCAACCTGCAAAGGCTATGTCGGCCTGCGCGGTGAGATAGAGAAGAGATCCAATCGGTCCACGATACTCCGTTGCATCGGTGGGTATCCCTGCTCATCTGAATCCATTGAGAAGTTAGTTGTCATAGGTATTTTGACTTCTCTGCTAGTAGTCATTCCAAATTTCTCAATCAGATCCTTAGCATACTTAGGCGATGTATAAATATACCCTTACTCATCTGTTTAATTTGTAAGCCTAGAAAGTATGTCAATTCTCCCATCATTGACATTTCAAACCCGTTTTTCATGAGAATGCTAAACTCTTCACATAATTTCGATTAGGTGAACCAAAAATTATGTCATCTACATAAATTTGAACTAATAAGATGTTGCCATCTACTTCCTTTCTAAACAAAGTTCTATCAATCTTACCTTTAGAGAAACCATTTGATGTCAAGAAATCGGATAGAGTATCATACCAAGCTCTGGGAGCTTGTTTGATCCATATAGAGCTTTATTGAGTTTATAGACTTTGTTATTGGTCTTAAACCCGGGAGGCTGCTCTACATAGACCTCCTCAAGTAACACACCATTAAGAAAAGCAGACTTAACATCCATTTGAAAGACTTTGAAAGACTTATATGCAGCAAATGACAAGAACAATCTTATTGCCTCTAATCGCAATCGGAGCATAAGTTTCATCATAGTCTATTCCCTCGACCGTGAATATCCTTGTGCAACCGGTCTTGCCTTATTTCGAACAATAATATTGTTCTCATGTTTTATTTTTAAACACCCATTTGGTGCCTATAATCTTTACGTGTAAGGGTCTTTCCACTAGATCCTATACATTTTGTCTTTCAAGCGATGCGATTCTTCTGCATGGTACATTATCCAGTTTGGAGTGCGATAATGCTTCCTCAATAGACTTGGGTTCAAGAAGCGACACATAACAAGCGTAAAGACTTTCAGAGTCTAACATCATTCGTGTCTGCACACTACTAGATGGATCTCCTATAATCGATCGAGATGGATGATAGCTTCTCATCCTTTTGCGTATATGAGGAGAAGGATCCTCATCTTGAGTCTCGAGATCCTCGGTGACATTCCCCCTTCATCGGTGACTCGTCTTTGATCGGTGATGTCAAAGGTGTCTGCGCTCTGAAGGAGTCGATCGAAGTTGTCTTCGATTATCGGATGGGGATTCTTCTTCATCGATTCTCAATCAAGAGTAGGTAGATAAACGAGTTCTATGTTTAGTCTTGGATAATTCAATTTTATCTAGATTTTGAGAAATTTGATTCACTTTATCCGAGAAGGAATACAACTCATCAAAAACAACATGAGGAGTTTCCTCCACACAAAGGGTTGTCTTGTTAAAAACTCTAAATGCCTTTGAAGTATTAGAATATCCTAAGAATATTCCATCACCGCTTTAGCATCAAAAGTTCTTAACTTAGATTTCCCATTGTTATGAATGAAACACTTACAACCAAAAGCTTTGAAATATGAGATCCTTGGAATCTTACCCTTCCAAATCTCATAAGGAGTCTTACCCTTGTCTTTGACAACTAAGCACTGATGCAGGTATAGCAAGCCGTGTTGATAGCTTCACTAACCTATGAGGGTATTATACTCGGCCAACATGCTCCTGTTGCTTCCTTCAAAGTTCTATTCCTTCTTTCAACCACTCCATTTTGTTGAGGAGTTCTTGTTGAAGATGTCTCATGAATAATTCCAAACTCATTGAAGAAATTAGATAAACAAGAATTCAAAAATTATGTACCCTTATCACTCCCGATTTTAATAATATTAACTCCCTTCTCATTCTCGAATTTATGCAAGCAGATCGGGAATCTTGTTCATAGTCTCATTTTTCTTGAAAAGAACTATGACCCAAGTGTATCTAGAAAAGTCATCTACTACAACAAGAGTATATTTCCTTCCACTTTGGCGAGAGGAGTAACAGGTCCAAACAAATCCAGATGAAGGAGTTGTAACACTCTTTCAGATGAGGAGGAGTTAATACTCTTAAATGAGTGTCTAGGCTGTTTACCTTTTTGACAAGCATCACATTTAAGATCGGTTGATAAAAGTTTTTCGTAATCCCTTAACAAGGTTCTTCTTAGCCTGACTTACTAAGGGTCTTGAAATTGAGATGACTAAGCCTTTTATGCCATAGCGGTGACATTTTCTCCACCCTTAGCCATCAGACAAGTATCTTGGGAACAACTATTAAAGTTGGCCACATAGACATTACCTGTCTCGAAGCCGAGTTAATAGTACCTTATCTCGAGGAATTATCCAAAATATCACATTTATCCCTTGAGAATTTTACGAGAAAAACCTTTATCACAAAGCCGAGAAGCAGATAATGTGATTATGTTTCAAACCTTCAACAAAATATACCTCGAGATACTGAATATCCTTGATAATCAAAGTACCTACACCTTTAGTCTCGACCACAATTATTATCACCAAATACAACTCTTGGACCATCAATGCTTTGAAAATTTGATAACGACTTCTTGTTATGGGTCATATGTTGTGAGCGACCATTTGTCAATGTACCATATTGAAGCTAAGATCTCTTCCTTAAGTGATGATCCTGTGAATCTGTAAAATGCAGATTAGTTTTGAGGTACCCTAGTGATCTTGGGTCCTTTTGGGTCAAGAATCACTTTAGGAATCCAAACAAACATCTCATCTGCAGACATTAAGTCGACTCGATTTTCTACCAAATCTGTCTACAATAATATCATTTTTAAATGACAACTTGTTGTATTCAGATTGGGTAATTTTCCTAAACTTAGGAAATGTAGGATAGCATTTGCTCCTTCCATCAAAAGAATTATAATAAGGAAATCTTCTTATTTTGATTCTTGGATTCCTTCTAGTCGATAGGAATTCTTCAGGTGAATTCTTGGTTTCAATGGAAGTTGTAGTCCTTATACTCGACTAGTTGGTTTCCATGGACCAATTTTAATATCCTTTGATTGAGCAGATGCTTTCACAAATTTCCTAGGTTTTTGAACATCTCGATTTATTGTTCCTATCATAACCAAGAATCTTGTCTTATCATGAGATTTCTCGGGAAGTATTAAAAATATGATCTATTGCGATTGTGAATTATTAAGTGACTAATTTTGAAGACAAGCTTCTCATTGTCTTTCTTAATTAATTCATTTTCAAAGACAGACTTACTTAAATTTATCTTTTAAAGTCTTGATTCATTTTCTAATCTTTCGGGTAAGGCTGGTGATGTATCAAGCTTCGATCGATGAAAACATTCCCCTTGAATGTTTCCTCGGTATCAAAGTTGTTCATCACACGCTTGCCTTTATTTAGAATTTGAATCGATCCTTTAAAAATAAATTCTCTGTCTCCACTGTTTATAAGCAGCTAAAGATGACTTTAAATCTCTCAATAACTCATGAATAATAGTTTGGTCATGATCGAGATGCGGATCGACAAGAATCATTATACGAAGATGAATAGTAGATTACCTCATTAGCCATGAGACAGATCTCATCATCGATCCAAAATCGAGATGAGGATGATGAAGATGATGATGATTTCTTTGGCTCTTTTTCTTCAGCCAACAAAGCTCTTTGATCTCGCAAATCTCCTGTCTCTTTTCTTCCTCTTTTCTTCCCTTTCTTTAGGAGTCGAGTTGAGGACAGTCATAGCTGAAATGTCTGGCTTGTTGCAAGTATAGCAAATGTCACTCCTATACGATGCGGGACTGGAAGTATTTCTTCTAACAGGTGATCTGTATCTTCTTGTCGGCTCTTGTTTTTGTCATCATCGAAGATTTATCTACCTTCCTATCTCGATCTGGATCTTTGTCTATCTCTTCCTGCAAATCTCAATTTATTTCTCTTATACTTCATTCTCAATTTATCATACCTTTTTGTAAGTAAAGACATCTGTTCTTTCAAAGATAGATCGGCTCCTACGGACTCGTTGAAACTTTGTCTTCTTTACTTGACAAAGGCAACAGACTTGGATGAAGTGCTTGACTCTATCTCATCTTCCTCATCTTCTATCTGGATATCATACTCTAAAGCTTTAAGATGAGAAAATAAAGTATGGTGAGTAATAGAGGATAAATCTTGAGTTGCTTTAAGGATATTGGATTTTTCCTCCATCTCTTGGTTAATGATCTCAGAATCTTGTTATTAATTTCCTTCTCTCGAATAATTCTTTCCAAGGTCACCGCTTTGTTAAGAAGATTGGTCAACCTCATATCAAACTCGATCCACGTACTCATTTTCTTTCATCTTGAATGTTTCAAATGTATGCAATATCGACCGTAGCTTGTTCTCCTTCACTTGGTCGATCCTTCACAAACATTAGCTAAGGTTTGCCACATTTCTTTGGTTGTTTTACATCTCTTAACCTTCTCTATCCAATCTTTACTCGTAGTCTCTATGATTTCTGTTCTAGCTACTTGGTCAAGATTGTGGACCTTCCTTTCATCATTAGTCAATTGTAACTCTTCTTCTCTTGCCTAGTTCTTGATTCAATGCCTCTGCTCCAGTCTTTGGTGCCTCCATGGAAAAACTTTATAGGACCTTCCTCAAGAACCTCTTCCATTCTATCATGAATGGCCTTTAGATGATTTTCCATCCTAAATTTCCAATAATCATACTCTTCAATTGAAAATTCAGCATTCTGGACTTATTACTTTTACACGATGACATGATGAAAACAAAGACAAAATACTCCACAAAAGCTTATTAGTAGCACTGTTAGGAATGAAAGAAAATGAAGAAAATCAAGATTATTCCAGAATCTTGTTCAAGACCTAAAATCAATATCGTAATGCCTTAACACCGCTCCGATACCACTTGTTGGTCCCGGAAAGTTGAGTTGATTAAAACCTTGAGAATGCTTCCTAGAACAAAATCTAGAAAGGGGGGTTTGAATAGATTTTGTAGATTTTTCAAATCTTTCAAAATCAATTCAAAGCATCGATTAAGCACAATGGATAATGATTAAAATCTCAACTTCTTAAAAGATCAAAAGCAAGGTTGATATACTGATTTTAGTTAAGATTCTGAATTTAACTCTTGATGAAACACAAATTGTAAATCAAAGCAGAAAATAAAGAAAGCAAGAAATAACACCAGGATTTATAGTGGTTCGGATTTTAAAATCCTACATCCACTCTCCTTCTTCAATTTGAAGAAGGGACTCTGCATCGCTTACTTTCTCACTTCCGACTTACAACTTACAACTTGTACAACTCTTCAAATCTTCAATCTCCTAGACTCTTCTTCTAGAAATCTAATCACATTACAGGTGTATATTGGATTTTGAAGATTACAGGAAAAGTGTTCTAAAAACACTTAGAACTTTTTGAAATCTCTCTAGAAACTCTTGTGAAAAGATTATGAAATCTCGAGTAGTGAATTGTGTAAATCTAATATGCATAAGTGTTTTTTTTTTTTTATAAATGAAAAACCTAGACCTATATATAAGCTCGAGAAGACAGTTAGTTTGTTAGTTAGTTTTAACAAACTTGAAAGCTTAACAAACTTAATCTTGAAAACTGTTTAAGACCTCGGCTGATTCTTCCTACTCGTCTGGTGACTTGGTGAAGATTAGCCTTTCTTATTCTACTCGGCTTATCTTGACCTCGTCCCGAGCTCTTCATATTTGTCTCCCTGCAGATGACTAGACTTGAGCTTGTCTCGGATGACTTGTCATTCCTCGTCTCCACCGACTTGAACTAATCTTGACCTAGTCTCGATCGCCTTCGTACTAGAACTTAGTCTTGATTCTTCATCATAGTCTGCTCATCTCGGAACAGTCTTTTAACTCATCAAAACAATCTTGGTCTAACATTTCTTCTTCTCATGTTGTTTCAAGTCATAGGGCAACCTTCCTACTACAAGGTAATTAGCATAATCCACGTACTCATGGCCCTTCTTCTCCATCCTCCTTGGTTTTGATAGCAAATAAATGCTCATCCAGAACTCCTCTTTCACTTCACCCCCTTCCTCATCATACCCTTCATCATGCTCCAACCGTGACAAATGATCGGCGATTACATTTTCACTCCCCTTCTTATCCTTGATATCCAAGTCAAATTCTTGTAGGAGTAGAATCCACCGGATAAGTCTTAGCTTAGGGTCTTTCTTCGTCATCAAATACCTTATGGCCGCATGGTCGGTGTAAATGTGGGTTTTCGCACCTACTAGGTAGGGTCGAAATTTATCCACCGCATACACCACCGCTAAGAGCTCCTTCTCCGTCGTAGTGTAATTGAGTTGGGTAGAATTGAATGTCTTGGACGCATAATAAATGGCTCGAAACTTCTTCTCCCTTACTTGTCCCAACACCACACCCATAGCCCAATCACTAGCATCACACATCACCACAAAAGGCTCCTCCCAATTTGGTGCCACAAGGATAGGCGTAGAAATCTAGGCTTCCTTCAAAGCCCTGAAAGCAAATAAGCAATCATCATTAAATTCGAAAGGAACATCTTTCTCAAGCAAATGTGAAAGGGGTTTAGAGAGTTTGGAAAAATCCCTTATAAATCTCCTATAAAAACCGGCATGTCCAAGGAAAGAACGGATTCCCTTGATGTTTGTGGGTGGAGGGAGCTTCTCAATGGCCACAACCTTGGCTCTATCCACTTGTATTCCTGCATGAGACACATGATGGCCAAGAACTATCCATCCCTTACCATAAAATGGCATTTTTCCCAATTTAGGACGAGGTTAGTTTCTTGGCACCTCTTAAGGACACTCTCAAGATTAGCTAAGAACACATCATATGAACTTCCAAAACTGAAAAATCATCCATAAATACCTCCATCACATTTTCAATCATATCATGAAAGATAGACATCATACAACGTTGAAGCGTTGCAGAGCGTTACACAATCCAAATGGCATACGCTTCCACGCATACGTTCCATAAGCACATGTAAATGTAGTCTTCTCTTGATCTTCGGGGCAATCATGATTTGATTGTACCCCGAATAACCATCGAGAAAGCAATAAAATGCATGTCCACTCACACGATCCAACATTTGGTCCATGAAGGGAAGGGGAAAATGGTCTTTGCATGTAGCCTTATTTAATTCTCTATAATCTACGCACACTCTCCAACCGGTCGCTACACGTGTAGCAATGACCTCGTTGAAGTCGGTGGTAATCACCGTCATCCCTCACTTTTTACTCACCACATGTAAAGCAGATACCCACGGGCTATCACTAATAGGAAAAATCATACCGGAATCAAGGAATTTAATCACCTCTTTCTTAATCACCTCTTGAATTAAAGGGTTAACCCATCTTTGAGGTTGCACTATAGCCTTACTACCCTCTTCTACCCTTATTTTATGCATACAAATAGATGGGTTAATCCCTTTCAAGTCATCAATACACCAACCCAAAGCACCTTTGTTTCTAGCTAGCACATGCAATAATTTCTCTAGTTCATTAGCACTTAGAGTAGAAGAAACAATCACGGGGTACCTCATTTCTTCATCTAGATAAGCATACCGAAGGTGATCGGGTAGAGGCTTGAGCTTGTCCTTCTTTTCCTCCAATTTAGGCACCTCTTCTCCTTCTATTTTCAAGGGTAGAAATTTTGGTTGCCCTTTCTATTGATCGCATCCCTTCATTTTCTCATCAACTTTGCCCCTACAATCATTAGAAATATGCAACGAAAATTCATTAGACTCTCCCAAATGCAATGCATGCAAATTTCTATTTAAGAACGAATATGAATCAAGAGACAAAGAAGAGTTTGAGAAATCTTCCCATTCATCTTGAATGACCCCGTAATTAAGCTAACAAAGCTAACACTCTCCGCTTGGTCGCTCTTCTCCAACGTCTTGTAAATAGAAAACTTGATCTCTTCATTGTTGAAGCACAATTTAAGCTCTCCATCTTTCACATTGATCATAGCCTCCCCGTTGCAAGAAACAGTCTTCCCAAAATGAGAGGCACATCTTGATCTTCTTCCATGTCCAAAATCACAAAGTCCGCCGGAAAGATGAAGCGATCCACTTTCACAAGCACGTCCTCAACCATTCCTCTAGGCCTCTTAATTGATCGATCGGCAAACTAGAGTGTCATAGAGACCTCATTAATATCACCGAAATCAAGCCTTTTGTAAATAGAGTAAGGCATAAGATTTATGCTTGCTCCAAGATCACATAACGCCCACATTGTATCACTTCCACCAATTTCACAAGGAATGGTGAAACTCCGGATCTTTGAGCTTTTGTGGCACACTCTTTTGGAGCAAGGAGCTACACTCCTCCGTCAAACTCACCGTTTCATGCTCTTGGAGCCTCTTCTTCTTGGAAATCGCATCTTTGAGGAACTTCATGTAGTGTGACATTTGTTCCAAGGCATCGGCAAAAGGTATATTGATGTGAATCTTTTTGAAGATTTCTAAGAATTTAGCAAATCTTTCCTCCATCTTTTGCTTCATAAACCTTTTTGGAAAAGGAGGTGGAATTGGTGTCTTGGGCACTCCCCATCTATCACAAGGCACATGCTCCTCTCTTTCTCTCAACTCCTTGGCCAATTTCCACTTTGGAATTCGAGTTGAGCACTCCCCTTTTTCGAGCACCTTTTCCTTCTTCTTCATCAAGGCTTCTTCCTTCTCCTTCATCATCCCTTTTTCCTCCTCATCTTCATCAAATCTTTCAAACTCGTTTTCTTCCTCTTCACCACCCTCTTCTTCAATATCTTTCTTCTCATAAGTATTCTCCCTTTCAAACTCCCCTTCTCTTGGCATTGATAGTCCATCGTACGTAGTACCACTTCTCAATAGAATTCCCTTGCATTGCTCTTTTGGATTCACCTCGGTATTTGAAGGAAACTTCCCTTATTTTGCAAATTCCCCAAGGTGTTAGCTAATTGACCCATTTGGAATTCAAGGGTCTTGAGTTGGTGACCATGTTGAGTAATTTGGCTCCCAAACAAGCTTTCCATCTTGTCTATCCTTGCTTCTAGCTTAGCATCTTTCTCTTCCGTCTTCTTGATCAACAAGGCTAACAACTCATCCGTTGAAGGCTTCCCTTCTCCATTAGGCGGTTTAGCTCCCGGATCAAATCCGGGTGGGAATTGTACAGATGGCCTTAGGATTTGCATATGAAAAGTTTTCATTCTTACGGGCATTTGAGTTATAGGAGTTGTTACCTTGAGCAAATTGGCCTCCTTGTTGAAAAGAAGATTGACCTCCTTGTTGATAAGGGGGTCGGAATTGCCCTTGATTGAATTGCTTCCCTCCTTGGTAGCCTTGTTGATATCCTCCTTGAGGTTGCCTTCCCATATAATTTACATCTTCACATGGCCCAACTTGATTAAGAGCTTGCCCATCTTGCATCAATTGAGGAGGAGTGACATCTCTTTGTTGGTTGGCGGTAAGTGAGCTCACCTTATCAATAAGTGTCATCATCATAGACTTCATTAAGTCTCCTTGCTCCACATTGGCTACTCTTTGATTGGGGCCTTGATTGGTATTCCATTGGGAGGCATTGTTGGCTACACCATCTAAAATCTCAATGGCTTCTTGTGAGGTCAAGAATAAGAAGTCCCCCTTAGCACATGCATTCAAATGTAGTTGAGATGCTTCATCCACTCCACAATAAAAGAAACATATGGTTCGCTCCTCCGGAAAGCCGTGTTGGGGACACGAAATCAACAAATTGTTGAAACGTTCTCATGCATCCTTGATACTCTCCTTTGGCTTTTGCTTGAAACCGGAAATCTCATTCCTTGATTGGACGGTTCGAGAGGGAGGATAGAATTTAAGCAAAAATTTTGACTTATCTCGTCCCCAAGTGCGTACACTCCCGGCGGTAAGGTCTTGCTAAGCCATTGCTTGACCTTTCCCGTGAGAGTAAATGCAAACATCCTCAACTTCTTAGCATCTTCGGTGTCTCCATTGAACTTCATAGTATCCGCCAACTCCAAAACCGATCCAAATGCTTGTGCGGATCATCTATCCCATCTCTCCCCTCAAATTGATTTCCATGAGAAACTTGATCATAGCTGGTGCTATCTCAAAATTATTAGCTTGGATATTCGGTCTTGCAATTCCGTCATAGTACTCTCGTAATTGAGGCTCGAAATAAGCACGATTGGGTCTACCTTCCCTTTGAGGTGGGGGATTTTGAGGATCTTGGAGTGGTGGATGATTTGGTAGTGGAGGATTGTAAGGAGCAACATGATTTTGATCTTGATATGGAGGAGGATATGGTGGATATGGAGGTGGATAAGGATAGGGGTTTTGTCCTTGAGGAGGTGGAGGATATGGATATGGATAAGGGTATGGATAAGGGTAAAGGTAGGGGTTTTGAGCATTAGATTGGTTTTGAGGAATCAAATCTTCTCCTGTTGAGGTTGGACACCTCTCAACTCAACGTGTATCCCTTGGATATTTACCTCCCCTTCATGAGAATCCCTTGGAGGAGATGGATCCCCTTCCATTTCTCTAACGATAACCCTTCGATTCCTTCTTCGATTTCTTCTCCTTGGTCGTGCTTCATTATCAATTTTCAAAGTTCAACAATGCACCTACCAAGAGAAACCAAGTATCAAATTCTCAAATAAAAACAATAAACAACAAAACAAGTAATTAAAATGCCACTAGTAAAGCTATCCAACGAAATCTCAAGTTTCACCTAGACACACTCAACTAGTCCTCGGCAACGGCGCCATTTTGATCGTCATATTTTAGTGATAAGAAATTTGCGACCAAATATATCGAACCCAAGGGACTAGGAATGAAATGAAGCCATGAAATTGCACGTTTTCAAGGATTATAGCAGCTAGTCAAGATTGCAAAATTAAAGCAGCAAAATAACAACACAAATCCAACAAGAATTTAAACAAAACACAAAGCAAAAAGCACCAAGGATGAGATAGTAGTGCTCGGGTGCAAATCACCAAAGACTCGTCAATTTCGGATCATCAACAATCAAGTGTTCATTCTAAGAGGGATCATAGGGATAACCAACAAATAATTCAAATAAAACCGTCTTTGGATAAGTCTAGGTTCTAAATGATCGATTAAACACGTAGGAATGTAAGAGACGACACTCTCACCCCCTCACTAATTACAAGCAAACAACAAGTAATCAATGTGCCTTAATGAGGTTCTAATTAATCAACCAAGTATCCTTGTGTTAACTAAATATCCACTTCAATCACTTAAGTAAACCTAACACCTATGCATCAATTCAATCAACCAAGTATCCTTGCATTAATTAAATCAATAAACACAAGATCAAAGCTCACCTTAGCAATTAAATCATTCAAAGCATCATTAAGACAATTAATCACCTCAACAAATGAACACCCAATCATTAATTCACCAAAATCAACTCAACAAGGGATCATTACACCCAAGCACATATGAAATTTAGCCAATCATGGCTAATTGAAAGAAACCCATGAAAAATAAGTAAATAGAAAACATGAATAAGCTGGAATTAATTAACAAAACCGAAAATAAATTGTAGAAGTCACCTTGATGGAGTCTAATACAACTTGAATGATCAATTCTATCAGCTATAACTCTTGGGTAATTCAAATCCTTCCAAATGCTAAGAACACCTATCACTATGTGTAAATATGTGCAGAAAGTAATTCTAACTAAATCCCTATGAATTGTGCTAAGTGTGGAAATCCTTCTTCATCAGCTGAATTGGGGGTATTTATAGTGGGGGAAAAGTTACAAATTCCATTTTGCAATTAAGGGCCTCGAAAATGAAAAAATTCTACTCAAAATCGCGCAGTGGTGGTCCCACTCGGCCAAGTGACTTCAATTCCCTTGTTCTCGACTTTTGACCCTTTTCCAAGATTTTTCGCCTCATCAAAACTTGTGCATCGAACTTTTGATTAGTTTCTTCTCACTTCTCAGCTACCTCTCGTCCTAGAATGGATCTTGCTCACCAAGTTGTTGTCTAGCTCGATTCTTTGCTCGCTTTTTCACCTTTTCCTAGAAATGAGTCAACACTTGCATTAAAGTATTAGTTACACAAAAATTAAGCCCATTAACTTAAGATTTGCAATGAAATACACTAGATACGATATAAAATGATCATCAAATATCATGCAAGAATGAATCCAATCACTCCTGCGGGGTTTTGAGTGGTTGTGTACATAGATGACGATCTGTTGGTCAAACCGTGGGCTTGTATTTTGAGTTGTATTTTATTAAGTTTTGTATATAATGTAATGTGTTCTTTTTGTCACGTTTTGAAGTGTTCATTGTCTCTGTTAAAGCATTTGAAAAAAGTCGCACGTGCGCATGAGTCATTTCTTGTAAAATTATTCACAACTCAATTTTCTTGTTAATTAGTATTTATGGCTGGGTTGTCAAAAGGTGGTCGTGTCAATATCAAAAGTTTAATTAATCTTTCAATCAAGCACAAGTGCACATGTACATAATCTCAAGCACACTCACTATGTCAATAAAGATAACTCAAAGATATGCAATAAATCCACAATTAAGCTCAATACAAATTAATGCCAAAAATATACACGGAATCCAACTTAACACTATAGCATAATCATCATCATACCAATAGCAATGAGCTCAATACATTCAAAACACCACAAAATCATCCATACAAATCAAGTACCCACGAATCCATAAAAAGTTAAACATTAAGTACATCCCAAGCAACCACAAATCATCAATACAAATCATCAATAGAAATCAAAGAGATAGCTAAATGAACTAGAGGAGAGGGATGAGGAAATAAGGGGAATCTCCCTAATCATTAGTCGGCGGCGGTGGAAGAGGATAGTGGCTCGGGCCCAAGTTCCACGAGCTCATATCTTTGGAGGATAGAGTACATGTCTTGCTGGTTCTTCGTATACTCTTCCCGCATCCTCCGAGTCTCTTCATTAAATCGACGGGACTCCTCCATGACTCGGAAGCACTCGCCCTGTCGCGTGAGGCACTCGATCCGCATCCTCTCGACTGCCAGCCCACATCTCTTTAGTAAGTGTCCACTGCCTCTGCGATGAGCTCCCAGCCTCGAACTGTCTACTCCTCATCTCATCCTCGCCAAAGAGTAGTTGATATCTCGGCATATACTCCTCGTCCCTCCTCCTTCCCAACCGGCTCCTCACCCGGCTCATCCTCTTCAGCCTTCTTCCTCCTCTTCATTCTCCTCATCTCGCAACCTCGCCTCTTCCTGGATCCGGATCCTCCCCGCCGCTCTTCCTCCTCATCATCATCATCACGGAGATTCACTCTGTGCTCGAGTATAAGCATTGATTGCCTCGGTGCCGCTGAGACCACATCCGGAGGTTGATCGTCACCTGTCCCACGGCTCCAAAACTATAGTCAACCTCTTATCGTGAAGAGGGAATCGTCCTCCGAGGTGCCGCTGAAAACACCAAGTCCTCCCGATGAGGTCTAGTGTCTTCATCCACCTCATCGTGTCGGTAGTCGATCAGGCCCCTCTAGCGCTCTCATACTATGTGTCCGGGATACCGAAGTGCTCTGGCTATTAGTGTGATCAACCCTCCAAATTGAATCTTTTTAATCGGGTGCTTTTCACCCTCTCAAACAAATAGCATAGATAAGCGGCGGCATTGAATTTGATCCCGTGGAGGAAGCACCACAATACATATAACTCCTCTCGAAATAGTTGCTCCTCCCTAATGTGCAAAAATGGTACCAAAAGGATCTTCTCCAGATATCTCATCACAGGGTTGCGGATCCGGGTACTCTTCGACTTTCCCGGAGTGAATCGTGGTTGCTCAGTGCCCCGAATCCGATAACCATCTCCGTAACTTCTTTGCTTTGTACTCCCGCCTCATGTTCGGTAAGGAGCCATCTGGATCGGTCGGTGCACCTAGAATCTCATTGATCTCATTCATTGTCGAGTGTACTCGCTCCATACCAACTCGAACGTAATAGCTTGTGGGAACTTTGCCTTCCTAGCTTTGTCGAAGGTCACGGTGCACAAAAACTCGAGAGTGAGCCCCAAATACGTCCATGGCCTCTGGACCAAAACCCGGACATGCCGACTGCTCGAACAACCGGGTCTTCACCACCTTGTTATAAATCTCAGCATACAAAATGGAGTGCTTTCTCCATTTGTAGTCATCCCACGTAATACCCAACCGAGCCGGCATCTTGTTCACGAATCTCATGGCTCTCTCTCTTTTTCGGAAGTCCTCATCGAATAGTCGTGATCGTCGGCTCCTCGAAACATTTTCCTATAAAATTCCCAAGGCAACAATTAGCACATAGTAGTAGCAATACGAGCAACATATGAGATCAATTAAGCACGAACGAGACAATCATCACAACTCCAATCTCAATAAGTCCTAAGTGAATAAGCAACTAGCTCAAACATTTTGGTCAAACATCACCATTCAAGTAATATAGGTAATAGGAGTGCTCACTAAATCCCCACATATATTCATACTCAATTAAATGACCTCATCAATCAATGTCAACAATTAAGCTCACACAAATATCCAATTAGGCTCAACAAATTTACCCAAAAAGAATATGCCATCTAACCGAGTAATTAGAACAATATCAATCACTAATCATGCACTTCTATCATCAATCATACAAAACTTGACCAAATACCACTATATGAACTTCACTAGGAACTCCAAAAATCATGCATAACGCATCCCCAAGGCCAAAAATCACAACGCATAAGCAAATCATCTCAACTAACCCTAAACATGCCTTCTAACTCAATAAGAAATCCAAACAAATCACTCAAAAGGCTCAAATTTGTCCAATAATCAAATGCATACAAGGTGCTCGTAAAAATGCCCAAATGAAATTCAAACTTCAAACACAAAATTTGGCAAAATTTAATCCTACCCAGGCATTAATCTACTCAAGGACGAAATTAAAGAGCCAAGAGAGTGAGAATTACGTACCTTGTGTCTATGAATTTGGCCTTGGAACGAAAATGGAAGACACCCACTCAACTTCTCAAAAATCCCAAATTATTCTCAAAAATCCTCCAAGTTATGATTTTAATGATATGGATGATGAATATGTAATGGGAAAGGGGAATGAACGGTGAAATTGTGCAATATGGTGACGAAACGGTGAATTCACGCAGGGGGTCGGGGAAGAGGCAAGCTCGACTCGTGAATGGGGACCTAAAACTGATGCATTTTATTTAAAAATGCCACCAGCCTCGAATCGTGCTTCAGCCCTCGACTGAGGCATCTGAAAATGAAGCCCCTCAACTCGAGGCTCAACCCTCGAGTCGTGCCGTGATTTTGAATTTCGCCTCGACTCGAGGGATGAGTGATTTTAAAATTTTGCCTAAGTATGGATCCTCGACCCGGGATTGGCCACTCGACCAGAGGTCGAGTCCAGGAATTTTACAGATTCCCGCACCGGCCCGACCCCCAAAACTCCTAAAAATGACCTATTCGACCCCAACGACCCTAAATATGCAAATGCTAACCTTTTTGTTCCCTCGATTTAAGCCCGGTCGCTCATTCGATCGAGGAGACCGGGTCTCTTCCTTTTGCTCAATTTTCACCAATTTTTAAGCACTTCTTCCTTAGTCTTGAATTTCCTTGCAATTCCAATCACTTCCCGATCAAAGATAGCAAGTGTACCTACAATCGAGCACTAAAATCATCAACTCATTACCAATAAGAGATTCAAATGAACAATAAAACGATCATCACCCCCAAACTTGAATGTTATCATGATTTAAAGTTTGGCACAAAAGTGACACAAATACACATGCAACTCCCAACGGTATCAACTATGCTCGATAATCCAAAAATCCCATAGCAAGATAACACAATCCCCTAAGCATGAGCAATTCAATTTCCAAGAAAACACAAACACACAAAAAGGATGGGTTGCCTCCCATCTAGCGCTAGGTTTAACGTCCTTTGCCGGACGGAACTCAAGGAGTTCATACTTCCCTTTCATCGAAGACATGAGGATCATCTTTGTGCCTTACTAGATTTTCTTTTGCAAAAAAGCAACATCCCCATTTGTCTTCCAATAGGAGCTTTCCTCCTTCTTTGATCTCCTTCACTATCAAGACTTCCTTGAGTCTCTCTACTCCTAGCAATCGACTCCAATTCGATTCACTCCACACCACTTGATCTCCAACTATGAAACTTGCTTCCTTCTTCTCAAGTGGCATCTTTTTCTCTTCTAACACCCCCAAACTTGAGCATTGCTCAAGCTTGGTCATTTTCTTCTCACCTTCACAATCTTCCTATCTCCCAGATCAAGCTAAGGTTCAATGAGTGCTTTCTCCTTCCTAAGATCATCAAGAGAAACACAAGACTTATTAGCAATCACTTTACAAGAAGGAATAAAATGCTCATTACTCAAAGAATTAGAAGAAATAGAAGGTGTAGAATCATCCCTATCGATTGAAGGGTATAAATAAATGATCTCAATATATCCACACGTCCTTCTTCTCCAAAGTACTAGGAGCATCTTCTTCCAATGGAGCTCTAAAAACGTCACCTCTTCTACTTTAAAGCTCAATTTGAGCTCCCTTTTCAACATTAATCCTAGCTTTTCTGGTAGTAAGGAAAGGTCTACCAAGAATGATAGGTGCCTCAAGCTCTTCCTTCATATCAAGCACGATAAAATCAACCGGGAAGATAAACTTGCCAACTCCTACTAATACATCTTCAACAATCCCAAAAGGATGAGCATAAGATTGATCCGCCATTTGAAGATTGATATTGGTAGGAGTCACCTCTCCTAATTCCAACTTCTTGAAAATGGATAAAGGCATAACATTGATACTAGTGATTGGAGTGAATTGATGCATGTTTTTAGGGCTTATTTTAGTGCAAAAAGTGAGCTAAAGTGTGATTTTTGTGCATAAATGTGAAAAGTATCACTCTTTTTGTGCAGGTAAATTGGTGGAATTTTGCCAAACCGAGAGCACCGTTATTCTTACAATGAAGAGACGAACATACCGAAGCGAAAATGGGGTCGAGCCCGAAGCTAATCTCGAGAAAATTTCCCTGGTCTCGACCACAAGTCGAGGGAGCGTGGACCTCGACTTGAGGGTTAGGCTGGAGGGAAAGGAATTTAAAAATGCAGCAGTCTCGACTAAGGGAGGAACCTCGAGTCGAGGGATGGAGAAATGGCAGATTCCTCGAGTCGAGGGCTGAGCCTCGACTCAAGGCAGGGAAAAAGCGTGGATGCGACTCTTAGGCCTCGACTCGAGGGCCTGAAGCTCGAGTCGAGGAGTGCCAAAAACTGAAATTTGCAGTTTTAAAGCCCATTGAAGCCAAAACAGAGGATAACTTGATTCTAGTAGTTTAGAGCGGTTTCAGGGGAGGTTCCATAGGCGAATTTTTCACTTTGTAGCTTGATTTCATTGTAATTGCTATAGATTGTTAGAATTAGATTAGATTCTACTTTTAGTCCACTAGATTAGCATTTTGATTCATTTTAATTGAAGATTCCAACTGTGATTTGGGAGAAGAGAAGTTGAATTCAAGCATTGTAGAAGACTAATCATTCCTATTTTTGTCTATTGAAGCTCAATTGGTGATGTTCTTACCCTTTGCTCTCTTTAATTCATTGCTTGTGTTAATTAGATTGTTAATTGCTTTCTTAGATTGTTTACCCATGGCTTTTGTTTGTAGCACCATGGGTTAATAGCCTTGTGCTTGGGATAATTGAAATTAGGGATGAAGTGATTGTCTCATGCTATGATTGTTGATAATTGTGATCAACTGAATTAGTTTGCTTCCTAATTGTGATTCTTAATTGTGCTTCATGAAAAATTGTCTCTTTTGATTAATGGTTGATCACCCTAGCAATAGGCGAGTTGAGCTAACGTGATTAGGTGTTAATCGGGTTTCAATTTTGCATGATTGTATGAATTGGGGACTTCTACATTGAGAGATGGGAAGAACTAAGGATACTCACATTAGGCATTGTGATATTAATGGAGTGATTAATTTCATGATGGTTTATGCTTCCTAATTTGATTGATTTGCCCTTGGATACAATCATAGCTTGTTAATCATGGATTCCTTGATGGAGATTATCCCTTGCACCCAAATCCCCCATTGATTTTAGTGTATTTGTTATTGCATTTTAGGTGTTTGATATATTGTTTGCATAATCTTGCCATTTTATAGAGATTTTAGTCCTAAACTTTGTTGCAACTTTAGTCATCTAGAACTCTTATCCTTAAGTTTCGTTTGCATACTTTCTCCCTTGGGTTCGATATTTTGCGATTGGTCTTAAAAGCTCTTGCCCTATACACTCCAATCAAATGGCGCCGTTGCCGGGAGTTAGTTTTTGCGCTTATAAGTGAGATTTAAGGATTGTTTGAAGTGGCTATTTGTTGCTTTTGTTTTTGTTTTTGTTGATTTTGTTTGGTTTGAAGTTGATACTTAGATTTATGGCAATGTAGGTGCATGCTAACAAGGTCAAGTGGTGTTCCACCCTTGCCACTAAATCTGAAATTGAAGCTACTTTGAGAAGGAATCGTGTGAGAAGACGAAGGGAAGCTATGGAAGGGGAAGATCAAAGAAATGAGGAGAGAATAGTGGGTGAACCTCAAGTTGAGGAGGTACATGGACAAGGAGAAGGAGGAGTAGAACATGGAGGTAATGAGAACCATTTCCATGCTCAAGTTGGCACTTTCCCTCAAGAGATGCCACCACAAAATTATCCCTACCAAAATCCATATCCTTATCCTCCACAAGCTCATCAATATCCCTACTATCCACCTCATCCACAACAATTTCCACCATACTATCCCCATATGCCGTATAACCAAGAGCCACAATATCATGAGCCGCCTCACATACCAAATACCCAACCACAACCCGTAAATGAGCCACCAACTCAAGGAAGGCCTTTGAGAGAATATTTTGAGCCACAACTTAGAGAGCATTATGACGGGATAGCAAGGCCGAGGATAGATGCTAATAACTTTGAGATAAGTCCCGATCTAGTGAGAATGCTTAGGGAGAAGCAATTTGAAGGAAGAGATGAAAATGAGTGCCCACATCAACATATGGCACAATTTCTTGAGATTGCCGACACTACGAAATACCACGGGTACCCGAAGATGCGAAGAAGTTGAGGCTTTTCGCCTTTACATTGAAAGGAAGAGCAAAAGCATGACTTAATTCATTACCGCCCGGGACCGTACGTACATGGGAGGAGTTGTCCAAGAAATTTTTGATGAAGTTTTACCCACCGTCAAAGACCGTGCAAGCTAAGGAGGCTATTTCCCATTTCCGCCAAAAGAATGGGGAGACCATACCGGAGGCGTGGGAGAGGTATGGCATGTTACTTATCAATTGTCCTCAACACGGTTTTCCGGAGGAGCAAACCATTATGTACTTTTGCAATGGTTTGATGGATGGGGATAGGTCGTTCTTGAATGCTTGTGCTAATGGATCAATTTGGTCTAAAACCGTTTGGCAAATGAATGAAATAATGGAGAACATAGCTCAAGATTCATTCCAAGTGTTGGTTAATCGGGAGCACACCATAGGGTGTCACAAGTTGATGAGATCAAGTATATGAAGAGCATGATGATGACTATGATGGACCGATTGGGAGCTCTTACTACTTCACAAAGCCAAGCAAGTGTGAGTCCATCCGTTCCTCATGTTGATGTTTGCCCAAGTCCCTTGCGGTTGAAGAAGTTAGCTACATGGGTAGGCCTCCATTTCAAGGAGGTTATCAAGGAGGAAATTTTCAAGGGAATTATCAGGAGGAAGGTCTTACCAAATGCCTTACCAAAATAGGCCACAAGGAAGCTACCAACCTCAACCACAAGCTCAATTTAATGGGAATACATGGAGGAGACACGAAAATTTTTCATATGCCAACTGAGAGCCGCCGTTCAATTTTCTCCCTGATTTGATCCGGTGCAAAGGCTCGAGAAATGAAGGAAAGGCTACCACGGAGGAGATTTTGGGGTTGATTGTGAAGAAATTGGAAGCTAATGACTCAAGGCTTGATGATATAGGGAAGCAAATGGACACTCGTTTCAAGACGATCGAGCATCAAGTAGGGCAACTTGCTACTACGGTTGGAAAGCTCTCGCCTACGGTGGATAACTTGCAAAAGAAAGAATCAAGGGAGTATTGTCAAGCTATTGAGCTTAGGAGTGGTGCACGGTATGAAGGACCAAAATTGCCTTCTAATGGTGAGGATGGAGAGGAGAAGCATTATGAAAGTTGTGATGAAGAAAAGCAAGAGGTGATGGAGGAGGAAGAGAAGAAGAAGCCAAAGTGGTTGATGGCAAGGGAAGAGAGAGCGAAGCAAAAGGTTGTTGAGAGGGATGAAAAAGGGGTTCTAAAGACGGTTGTTCCCGTGTCTTATCCTCAACGGTACATGAAGAAAGCATTAGATGAGAAGTTTGCTCATTTCCTTGAGGTTTTCAAAACCTTGTATATCAACATTCCATTTTCGGAGGCCCTTGAGCAAATGCCCCACTATGCTAAGTTTCTTAAAGATTTGCTAGCAAAAGGAGGAGGATTGAAGAGCCGGAGTCGGTGAAATTGACTAAGGAGTGTAGTGCCGTGCTTCAACAAGAGCTTCTACCAAAGTTGAAGGATCCGGGTAGCTTTACTCTTTTATGTGATCTTGGTAATGGGTTGGAGAAGCATGCCTTGTGTGACTTGGGGGCAAGTATTAACTTGATGCCATTGTCCATGTTTAAGAGGCTTAATCAAGGAAGGTTAGGAGCCACTATCTGTAACTCTTCAACTTGCCGACGAGTCAACTACTATTCCAAAAGGCATTGTGGAGGATGTTTTGGTCAAGGTAGAAGAGTTTGTGTTTCCGGCGGACTTCGTAGTACTTGAAATGGAGGAAGATAAAGATGTATCGTTGATTCTTGAGAGGCATTTTCTAGCTACCGCAAGAGCGGTGTTTCATGTGAATGAAAGAAGACTTACTTTGAAGTTAGATGATGAAGAGCTTAGTTTTTCAATGAAGGATGTGATGAAGCACCCAATGGAGAAGGAGGAATGCCATGTTGTGGATGTGATTGATTCATGCCTTCAAGAGGCTTGGGAGAACTCTTCTTATACCCTTCTCTCTAATGATTATGTTATTCCTTCTTATGATCATGTGCTTAATGAATCTTGTGTTTCTTATGATTGTGATAGGGATGCATTGGAAGTGGAGGAAGTGAAAGAGATAAAGTTTGAAGGCTTTCCAAATCAACCTTGGGAGAACAATGAAGAGGGGAAGCCATTTGAAGAGAAAGTAAAAGGAGCCCTTAAGCCACTACCCGAGCACTTGAAGTATGCTTATTTGGAGGAAAATGAAGGTTGCCCGGTAATTGTATCATCATATCTTACATCCGATGAGGTAACTAAATTACTTGATGTTCTTCGTAAGCACAAATCCGCCATAGGTTGGTCCATTGATGACTTAAAAGGTATAAATCCTTCAATTTGTATGCATAGGATTAGGCTTGAAAAGGACCATAAACCCGTAGTGCAACCACAAAGGAGAGTTAACCCTAACATACAAGAAGTAATTAGGAAAGAAGTTGTTAAATTGTTAGATGCAAATATGATCTTTCCTATTTCCGATAGTCCATGGGTCTCCCATTGCATGTTGTAGCTAAGAAAGGGGGATTACGGTAATCAAGGGTGAAAATGATGAATCAATTGCAACTAGGGTAGCTACGGGGTGGCGAGTTTGTGTTAACTATAGAGAACTTAATAAGGCCACGTGCAAGGACCACTTTCCCTTACCTTTTCTAGATCAAATGCTTGATAGGTTAAGTGGATTTGAGTACAATTGTTTCTTAGATGGTTATTCCGGTTACAATCAAATTATGATTGCGCCGGAAGACCAAGAAAAGACTACTTTTACTTGCACGTATGGGCCGCTTGCTTGGAAAAGAATGTCATTTGGTCTTTGCAATGCTCCCGCAACTTTCCAAAGATGCATGATGTCAATTTTTCATGGCTTAATTGAGAAAATCATGGAGGTATTTATGGATGATTTTTTCGTATTTAGTGAGTCATTTGATAATTGCCTTACTAATCTTGACATTGTTTTGCAAAGGTGTGAAGATACAAACTTGGTGCTAAATTGGAAAAAGTGTCATTTCATGGTCAAGGAAGGCATTGTTTTGGGACATCATGTATCATCGAAGGGGTTGCAAGTGGATAAGGCAAAAATTGTGGCTATTGAGAAGTTGCTTCCACCTAAGGATGAGAAAGGAATTCGATCTTTCCTTGGACATGCCGGGTTCTACCGGCGATTCATTAAGAATTTCTCTCAAATCTCTAAAACCTTATCTCATCTCTTAGAAAAAGATGTGCCATTTGAGTTTAATGATGATTGTTTAATTGCTTTTAGGTCTTTGAAGGAAGCCTTGACGAGTGCTCCCATTCTAATTACTACGGATTGACAAAGCCCTTCATTATCATGTGTGATGCAAGTGATTTTGCTATGGGGGTCGTTTTAGGACAATTGAGAGAGAAGAGGTTTCATGCCATCTACTATGCCTCCAAGACTTTCAATCCGCCCAAGTCAATTACACCACTACCGAAAAGAAATGCTTGCGGTGGTGTATGCTTTTGATAAGTTTCGACCCTACCTTGTAGGGTCGAAAACATTGTGTACACCGACCATGCCGCAATTCGGTATCTCATGTCGAGAAAAGATGCTAAGCCTAGGTTGATTCGATGGATATTATTGTTGCAAGAATTCAACATGGAGATAGTAGACAAGAAAGGTAGTGAAAATGTCATAGCAGATCACCTTTCTAGACTTGAAGGTGTAGAAGAGATGGAAAGGGATGTTGAGGAAGTTGAAGAGACCTTTCCCGATGAAGGATTGTTAAGTATTGAAGAGGTAATGTGTGTGGTAAAGGAAGGGGATGTTCCATGGTTTGCCGATTATGCGAATTTCTTAGCAAGTGGAGAATTGCCACCGGAGATGAATCCCTATGAAAGGAAGGTTTTTACAATCGGGTCAAGCATTTCATATGGAACGATCCATACCTCTTCAAAGTGGGGGTGGACGGAGTACTTCGGAGGTGTGTGACGAGAAAGGCGGGGAGGAAATCATGAAACATTGCCACTCTTTACCGTGTAGAGGTCATCATAACACTTCCAAGACCGTGAGGAAGATTTTATTGTCGGGTTTCTATTGGCCAACTATCTTCAAGGATTGCGAGAAATTCATCAAGGAATGTGACAAGTGCCAACGGATAGGAAACCTTAACAAGAGGGATGAGATGCCATTGAGCAACATCTTAGAAGTGGAAATTTTTATGTGTGGGGAGTTGACTTCATGGGGCCATTTCCACCGTCGAAAGTGGTATCAATATATCCTTGTAGGGGTTGACTATGTTTCCAAATGGATAGAAGCCATTCCTACCAAAAGCAATGATTCCAAAGTGGTTATAGAATTCTTGAAAAGGATCTTTACACGGTTTGAGGTTCCAAGGATTTTGATAAGCGACGGTGGTAGCCACTTTGTTAACAAGGCCATGGAGAAGCTTTTGTTAAGGTATGATGTTAAACACAATGTTAGGATTAGAATTTGTATGTTTTGATGATGTTCCTAAAACCTAAGTGTAATAGGACCAGCTGAACCTCGTTAGTCGGTGATGATCTAGATAGGGTTTATGTCTTAGTATAGTTAAACTTGCTAGGCTTGACTCAAGAGTCGTATTGATTAAGAACCGAAGGTTGCTGATAAGAAGACTTAAGGATTTAAGAAAGATCTCGCTCAAGTCATCTAGAAAGGCACCGTGAAGATAAAGAAGAGATAATAAAACATATGCAAAAAGGGTGTTATCAAGAAAGGTTTAAGTGAAGATAGCTGATTGGAGTGTATAGGGCAAGAGTTATTAAGACCAATCAACAAAATATCGAACCCAAGGGAAAAAGTATGCACATGAGGCCCTAGAAATACAAGTTTTTAGTGACTTGAGTTGCAACAATGGTTTGGAACAAAAACAACAAAACACTTGCAAAATACAAACAAAAACAAGCGAACAAATGATCGAACACTTAGAATGTAATAACAAAAACAACAATAAATGGTGGAATAGAGGTGCTAGGATTAACATCCATCAATGAATCATCAATCAACAAGCTACAATTGAATCAAATTGCAAATCAACTAAGATAGAAAGCATAAATCATCATGAAATTAATCACTCCATTAAAATCACAATGCCTAATGTGAGTATCCTTAGTCTTTCCCATCTCTAAATGTAGAAATTTCCAATTCATACAATCATGCAAAATTGAAACTCGATCAACACCTAATCACGTTAGCTCAACTCTCGCCAATTGCTAGGGTGATCAACCATTAATCAAAAGAAACAATTTTACACAAAGCACAATGAAGAATCACAATTAGGAAACAAACTAATGTGAGTATCCTTAGTGCAACTAATCTCTCGATTCTCAAGCACCCAATCCACGCATTCATACACAATTATCACCCGATTAATCCCGGATCACGTTAGCGCAACTCTCGCCTATAGCTAGGGTGATCAAACACTAATCTAAAGAGATAATTATGCATGAAGCACAAATGAGAATCACAATTAGTAAGCAATCTACTCAATTGATCTCCAATCATCAACAATTATAGCATCATCAATCAAATCATCATCAATTTTAATTAACCCAAGCACAAGAGAGTTAGCCCATGGTGAAATCCATGGGAAGAAGATAGAATTGATCAAACACAAATCAAATCACAACAATTAAGAAATTAAAGAGACAAAAGAGGAAAAACATCACCAAATGATCTTCAATTAACCAAAATAGGAATGCTTCGAGTCTTCAACACCAATCTCCAAATGAATTACAAGCTTGAATTGAAAGAAATTACAATGATCTAAGCTAATCTATGACTAATCTACCAACAATCAATGGAAGTCTAATCCTAAATCTATCAATCTACACTACCTAAGATGGAAATTGGCTTGGGGCCTGAGAAATCGCCCCAAAATTGCTACTAACTGCTATTATGAAGTGTATCTCTGTTGTATGCTCTGCTTCTCCCTTAAATACCGAATTTTTGGAAAAACCACCCTCGAGTCGAGGGTCGTGCCTCGACTCGAGGCTTCGCATTTCTCCACTCCCTCGACTCGAGGCTCATTCCTCGACTCGAGATCCTTGCTTTTGTCTCATCCCTCGACTCGAGGGTCATGCCTCGAGTCGAGACTCCGCTTTTCCTTCGATTTTGGTCCTTTCTTCATATCCCTCGACTCGAGGCTCTTGCTCCTCGACGCAGCTCGAGTCCAGTGGCACTTTTCTCGCGCGGGGCTTCGCACCGACCCGTTTTCGTCCGTATGATCGTCTCTTCATTCTAAGCCTAATGGTACTCTCGGATTGGCAAAATTCCACCGAATTACCTGCAAAATGGACGAAAAACATCAAAATCTCACAAATAATACTTTTAGGCAAAAAGTGATACTTTTCACATTTATGCACAAAAACTAACACTTTAGCTCACTTTTGCACTAAAATACCCCTCAAAACATGCATCAATTCACTCCAATCATACCCCCAAACTTGAATTGTTGCTCGTCCTCGAGCAACGAGAAAGTAAGAACAAAGGAGTGAATTGATTGCAATTATGTCACATGGCACCATAGACGAAATAAAAGACAATCGAACTCATCAATGAACATAAGTATCAATGCAACTATCCACTAGCCATCAAGATGAATCATGCTCAAACAAATGCTCAATCAAATACTCAACACATTTCTCTTTCCATGGAGTGTTTCACTTTTCACTCAAGTGTATAAAGGTATAAAGCACTCACTCATCAAATTCACAAGTAAGTACACCATATGCTTGCCAAAAGACTTAATCTCAATCAAAATCACTTGTGATCAATCAAGAATCAAAGAGGTCTTTCTCTTAGGTTGTAATGTAGGCTCTTTGGAAATGTGGGATAAATTTGGATAAGAGTGACTAGGTAGTAGAGACTTGAATGTAAGCTAATCAATACAAATGCACAATCTCTTCGATCTTCATCAAGCACACTCTTTCTTTTGCGCTTCAAAGATCAATCACCACCATTCACTTGAGCTTTCTCTTTTAAGCTCACAAATTGAATTTTTCTTCTTCACTTCATGCATTTCTCTTCACAATTCAATTTTTCACAACCTTGCTTTTCTTTTATCACTTCATTCATCACTTAGCTCATCATCTTCCCACACTTAGCAATCAAATCACCATCATTAGCCAACAATCAAGCTCTACTAAGTATAGGACAAGAAAGGCTCATAAAAATAGGCTAAATGATTTCAATTTCACTTGGCTTGCCAAAGAATAATGATTATAAGGCTCAACATGCTCACTAAGGAAATCAAATGTAATTGGTGGGGAAAAATTTGGCAAAGTGACTAATCATATCAAACATGGCCTCTTAACATATTAATGAAATCACATAAAGATCAATATCAACAAGTCTAGTGGCAAGTTCTAGCATACAAATCATGAATGATGCACTCACAAAGAAATCATGTCAACCGTATAAGATGTACGATTATGAAGGCACAAAAGCTCACGGGCTTAAATTGAAAGCAATGAATTAAGCATCATCAATCACATTCATCCTTACACAATAAATCAAGCAAGCTAGTGTTGGTCCCGAATGTTGAATTGATTAAAACCTTGAGTTAACCTTCTAGAACAAAATCTAGAAAGGGGGTTTGAATAGATTTTGTAGATTTTTCCAATCTTCTCAAAATCAATTCAAAGAATCGATTAATACAAATGAAAGTAATTTTAAACTCAACTTTCAACAAGATCAAAAGCAACACCGATATTATAGGTTTAACTTTAATCCCGAGAATAATATGTAAATGATAAACTAGGAATTGAAAAGAAATAAATTAGTAAATCAAAGCGATAAAGAACACAGGATTTATAGTGGTTCGGATTATAACAATCCTACATCCACTCTCCTTCTTCAATCTTGAAGAAGGGCCTTTACTTACTTACTTTCTTCCTTCTCCCGACTTACTTACAATAAAGAATCTTCAGCCTTACAATGAATTCTTCCTAATTTCTAAATATCTATGGCTTGAAGATCTAATGAGAAAAGTGTTCTATAAACACTAAAAACTAAAAACGTATAAAACGTTTGTGAATGTGAACAATATTTGACTTGTGAGTACAAAATGTATATTGATGAGTGCAAAGTATCAAAAGTTAATTCTAAACTAACTTCTATCCCTATTTATAGAGATCTTCACTTGGTAGTTGTAACTTCCTTGAATTCGGTTTTGATCAGCTTATAACAATATAATCGAATCTTGTAACTTCCTCTTGATTAGTTGAAACAGACTTCTTGAATCTTTGTGTAATATTTCTCTAACACCTCATCGTCTCGATACTTGCTCCTTCTCGCTTCTGTCTTCATTCCTTGTCTTGATGATTATTTATAGTATTGTATGTCAATCAGTCTTCTATGTATTATCCTTGTCTCGAAATTTTGACCTCGTCTCGATTTCCTCTCCTTATCTCGAGATTTGTCCTTGTCTCGATGTCTTGACCTAGTCTCGACTATTTATACTTAGTTTTATTTACAAATGTATACTTCACTGCCTATACAAGATGCTCAGTTGGTCATCCTATTTTACACTTTTAACACATCAAAACTAAATACAATTTTTCTTTTCCTAACAATTTCCCCCTTTTTGATGATGTTAAAACACAACTCAAGAAAAGAAAACTCATAGTACTCTTTAAAAAATAAGAATAATACAAAGTATACAACTAAGTCACATAGTCGATAATCAAAGCAATGTAGTTAATAAACAGACAATAAGAGCAATGTAGTTGCTCAAAGTTAAGGTCAAATACTTCAAGACAACATAGACAAGATTCGAAGATTTCGATGATTTAGTGTTATAAAATTATGAACAAGTTACTAAAACAAATTAAGTCGGTTGAAGTACCATTGTTTATGAGAGAAGTTAAATTTGGTATTCAAATATATTCACAGAGTAACACAAATTTCATATAGACCGGATAAGGAGCACAAAAAGAGAGAATTGGACTAGTCATACCACCTATCCTCCTCAGGAATCTTCACCTACCAAAGACCCTATTCTTTAAGGATATGGTCTCTCCACCTTCAGCAAGATCAGCTATGGATTCAGCCTCGATTATTAGCCGCTTGATCTTTTCACGATCCGGTCGGCCATCCTTTGTTAGTGGAGGTTCCATCTCGAGAGTAAGAAGGTGCAACAACGTCTGCATTGAACTCCTCGTGAGCAAGGTCGATTACATACTTGGTACATCCGAGAATCCCTTTCTTCCAACCAGTTATGAAATGAAGCGTTCTCATCCAAACCCCATTTGATATTCTTGCATACGTGAAACTGGAAAACCCAATCTACTTCAAATGGTATCCATTTCACAGTACGCCATTAGTAGGATTTCTTTGGGAACCACCTAACCTCTATGAATCCGGGTCTCGAAGACGTCCTCGCCTTGCTCATTTGTTTCCTTCGAACCCATCTCCTTAATGATCTATCATAAAACTTCCACCTGTTGCTTTCTCCTCGTTTCTCTTCTTTTCTTAGCATCTCTTCTTTTATACTTCTCCTTCTCCTCCCTTCTCCTCTTTAGCACCCTTGCTTCTTCTTCTATTTCGTACTAGGTTTTCGAGCTTGGCTCAAGCCTTGGCTTTCCCATTGCTTTGGATGAGGATGGGGGATTTGATTAATAAGATGGGAGCAGGATCAGCGGTAGGTGGAAGATCGTGTTCGAGATCGACTCGGTTGACTCACTGTTCTCCTTTTCAACCTTCTCAAAGCCCTCCGAGACTTCTCCTCATTGCCTTCTTCTTCTCTTCCTCGGCTCTTAACATCTCCTCCGACAACTCATCTATTCTCATATTCAATGCCATTAGGTGATCATCCTGCAGCCTCAACTCTTTTCTTGAGCTCACTATCTTCCCCTTTTTAGCATCGGAAACGGGTATTACAGTATAGTGGCTACTTGATTTATTTGGCCAATGAGCTCTTCTCTTATAAATCCGGTTTTCGATCAAGGCTGGTCCGTGCGCTTCTTGTGAGCTGTCTCGCCGTTAAATCCGAACTCCTCCTCCATGAAATTTTTCAAGATATTTGTCTGCCTGTCCTTCTCCAAAGCTATCTCGCATTTTTAGCACTTGAGAGAATGAAGCCTCCTTAGCTTTCCAAGACTCTTTCACCTGGTCTTCAACACTATCACTAATTTGGCGATATGCATCTCGAACATATTATTTGACCGGGCGTCTTGTGAGTTCATCTCCATAGCAACTTTCTTTTTCATTTCAGCCATTTGTTCCTCATGTCTTATTCCAGAGAAATATAGATCAATCTTGGTTTTCTCAAGAATTGCGGCTTCTATATTCTCCTTGATTGATGATGTGATTACATTAGGAACCAATTGAAAAGCATTTAGACAGTGCGATCTTGAGATTTTGTACTTCACCTTGAGCTTCTACTTCGGATACAGATGCAGATGTGGATGGGAAGATCGTCTCTTGAGATGGAGTCGATCTATTTCCTCGATTTCACTTGATTTGCACCTCCATAATCTGCTCCGTTTGTGCCTCCTCGGTGTATCCATCTCGGTGGCTCATCGGCAGCTCCACCGATTACTCCTTCCAACCTTTCCTCCTCAACAATGATCTCCTCATCCTTCTTCTTCTCTCCTTCCTTCTCAACTGCTACCTCTTCGGGGTTTCGTCTCCAAGATATACTCTTTGTAAAATATAATCGACAAAGGTAGTTTCAGTAAGTATATCTTGAAACGACTTGAATTTTGCCTTTTTGAGAACTTCTTTCTCCCGGATGGCAAGGTTGTTGCCTCCTGCTTCAGCCTATCGGAATATTTGTCTCTTCAAAGGATCCCGGCTGAGTCTTCTTAACAGATAGACATCAATAAGCTCCTTCAATAGCTTAGGCTCGTCCTTAAGAGTGGATTCTTGTCTTAAGATAAATTTCTTCCCAAGAATCCGCGGTGAGGTCTCGCTTGGTCCCATCTCCCCAGATGGGTTGGGTAAATTTAGAAATAGGTCACTTCGGATGAGGTTGAGGGTAGGAAAGAAAATGGATCAAATGATGGTTGGGTTTGTGTTGGACTTATGGGAGTGGACCGTTTTAGAGGCTCGAGGCGGCGGTCTCATCTCGCCCTTCATCGCGAGGTTGGGAAGAGGTGGGTTTAGGTACTCCATCCTCGGATGAGGATGAAGATGATGAAGGTGATTTGACTTCTTCTCCTTCTCTCGGATTCATCCTCGACGAGACTTCCACGATCTCCGTCTGCCCTTATACTCCTACCACCTCGGGTGGGACACTTCCCCCTTGGGAAGCTGTCCTCTCCTCTACTTCCTCATCTTCCTCCGTCTCAAGCAGACGAGGATTCATCCACCAAAACCATCTTCGTCTCCTTCAACTTGGCCTTTGAAGCCTTTTTCTTTGGAGGTGGAGGTGGAGCTGGAGCATCTCCATCTCCTTACGAGTCGATCGGACCATAAATCTTTTCATCCTTGATCAGGAGTCCTTTCTGTCTTGTATATTTTTTCACTCCAACACTCCAATCAAGGTTATCTGTACCCACTTTATGCTCAAGTATGATGGTGATCCTTGCCATCATACTTGCAATCTTGGTCAAAGACCATCTCATTAGCTTGTGCGATATAGGAGTCTTTGTGAACTTTCTCTTCTCCTCCATAATTCTTGAGTAGACTAACCTAGCCTGATTAATCTCCGCCCCATCTAGGATAGCCCTCGGACAAGATATCCTAGGCTTGGTTAGCCCATCATGACTTTGTTGCTCCCCAAGATACACTTGGTCGGGATCAACATTAACAATCAGACTTGCTCTTCAAAGATCGGCCTTTTTAAATTTGTCGTTGTATTCTCGATACGTTCTCTTTCGCCATCATCGGAAACTCTCCAAATATTCCGATGATTTATAAGTGAATGGGTTGTCGCCGGTGGTGCTCAAATTAAAAATCGCACCAATCTCAAAATCGATAAAACAATCCTTCTTTTCTTTTCTTTTGATCTAATTTGAGATTCTAAACTCGTATCTGTAGCTTTTGCTCGTCAGAACTCAGCGCCTGAGATCATCCACCGTCAAATTCTTCGTCGGTTTCATTGTACAGATTGCTTTAAACCCCTTGATTCTAGTAAATTTAATATTTCTCTTGTTTCATCGATTTGCGATATCCCAATCAACGTACATTTAGACTTTGTTTTATCTCTAATGGAAGTCGAGATCATACTCGAACTTGATTTTCTTTTTGGAATCCGTCATTGTTGAATGCGAAGGTTTTAGGAGGGAAAAAAAGAGGTTTTGAGAAAATATGAAGAGTTTTATGTGTGCATAAATGAAAATTATGCACACGAATGTCTATTTATATGGAAAATATAGTAATAAACAATTATTAGTATAATAATTGCACTGAAAAAAGTGTAAATATAGGCTTTGAATCGCCATTAATGCAATTATGGCATTTATTTTGAAAAGTGCATAGAATATTATTTAATATGTCGCGCGTGAGATTGAGACGGTTCATATTTCGTAAACCGCCTCCATTTAAGCGCGTGGAGTATACTCGAGCGTATTTCAAAAATGAATTTGATAAAATTTCGGTCCGTAGTAACTTCTCTCTGACAGAGTTACTTATTTGAGAAATTACTTTTCGCTTAATTGGAGAGATAAAATAAAATATTATTGTTTTTAGAAAACAAATTTGAACCCTTATCCTTTTATTTTGTAAAACAAAATATTTTATTACACCGAGTAACTTTAATTTTTTAAATAAATAATAAAGAGAATTATGATATTAAATTCATATATTAATTATATGAACCCAATATTCATAATTAAGGGTATTTAAGAGAAACTTCTTGGACTTTCTCCTTATGCGGATTGATAGCATAGCTGTCTGCTTCCTAAACACTTGGATAATTTTGACCTTGTCTTGTATTTAGAGATGTTTAAACTTTGTTTTTGCTGAAATCATAGACACTTAGACAAATCGTTAGTAACAAGAGTAAGTCGGATAAGGTGTAATAGCCATCTGATTCTTTAGAAGTCGATTGACTATTATTTCCTTATTCGATTTACCAATGTCGAACAAGTAACTATCAAGTCGATATGGTCAATATGACTAATCCTTGATTCTTGATTCCAATGATAGGAAATCAAATGATATCGGCTACCTAATTGTCCTTTGACTCATATCTTGTTCGATAATTCTTTCTAGACATAATAAACTAGTTGAGAGACTAGTAATAATGACACGAATTTAGATTATAGATTAACTAGAGAAGCATCTAATAATCCTAATTCTACGAGATAGTTCTTTAAACCTTGTTTCGCAAGTGGTTTTGTCAAGATGTCTGCTCTTTGAAAGTCGGTCAAGATCTTCTCAAGTCGATATCTCCTTTTTCTACATGGTCTCGGATGAAGTGGTGTCTTATATCTACATGCTTGCATCTTGTATGAAGAACTGGGTTACGGGTAATAGCTATGGCACTATTACTATCACAAAAGATTGGTACTCCTTTGGTGATAATGTTATAGTCCCTTAAGCATTGACTTATCCAGATCACCGTGAACAACAACTTCCATGCCATATATTCAACTTTCGATTGTGGAAGTAGCTAGAGAGGTTTGTTTCTTAGACAACCATGAAATCAGCTTACTTCCAAGAAATTGGCAAGTACCGGATGTAGATTTTCTATCAATCTTACACCCACCAAAATCCGAATCGAGTATCCAGACAACTCAAAGTTGTCATCACCGTATACCATAGTCCAACGTTTACTTTTCCTTTCAAATACTTGAGGATTTTCTTTGCTGCTTCAAGATGACTTTTCTTAGGATTAGCTTGAAAACGAGCACAAACTCCAACCGCAAAAGAAATGTCAGTCTACTAGCGATTAAATATAATAAAGAACCAATAAGACCTCGATACTCGGTTTGATCGGTGTCTTCTCCTTCTCGTCTGGATCCATTGAAAAATTTGTCATCATAGGTATCTTAGCTTCTCGGCTGGTACCTATTCCATATTTTTCAATAAGATCTCTTGTATATTTGGCTTGGTTGATGAATATTCCCTTCTTTGTTTGCTTAACTTGAAGTCCAAGAAAATATGTCATTTCTCCCATCATGGACATTTCAAATCTTCTTTTCATAAGACTACTAAATTCTTCACACAAAGATATGTTAGTTGATCCAAAACTATATCATCAACATAAATTTGAACTAACAAAAGATCACAACCAAACTCTTTTCTAAAGAGAGTTCTATCAATTCTACCTTTAACAAAACCATTTTGAATTAAATAATCAGACAAGGTATCATACCAAGCTCTTGGTGCTTGTTGAAGTCCATATAGAGCTTTCCTTAGTTTATAAACCTTGTCTCCTTTGACAAAGCCAGGGGTTGCTCTACATAAACTTCCTCGGCTAGGATTCCATTTAAGAAAGCTGACTTAACATCCATTTGAAAAACTATGAATCTTTTAAAAACGGCATAGGCTAAAAACAATCTTATGGCTTCCGAGCATTTCTGGTGCAAAGGTCTCATCATAATCAATACCCTCGATTGTGAATAACCTTGAGCCACTAGTCCGCCTTATTTCTAACCACAACATTGTTTTCATCCTCTTGATTTTAAAGACCCATTTAGTTCCAATGACTTTTTGATGACGAGGCCTTTCAACAAGCTCCCACACATCTTGTCTTTGAAACCGATTTAGTTCTTCTTGCATGGCATTAATCCGGTTGGAATCGATTAGAGCTTCGTAATTGATTTAGGTTCAAGTAATGACACATAGCAATCGAACATACAATCTTGATTTAGTTGGGTCCTCGCCTGGACACCGCAGTCTAAATCTCCAATTATCTGCTCATTTGGGTGATATGGCATTACTTTCTTACCTTTATCTTTTAGGGTGGATGATGTCTTATCTGAATTATTTATTTCGAGATGATTCTATGTTACCTTTCGATAACTCTATCGATCGGTGATGTGTCGTTGGTCGTGCGATCGGTTGGTAGATCACCGTTGAGGAAGTTCTTTCAGGTTCCTTTCCTTTGCACGATTCTTCCTCTTCATCCGAATCGATTCTTGATTGTAGAATTTTATGGTTGATCCTTTGATAGTCATCTCGATCCGCATCTTCTCGATATCTTTGTGATATCCCCTGTCTTATCGAGGCTCAAGAAAAGTTTCATCAAATACAACATGGGGTGTTTCTTCTACACACAAGGTTGTCTTATTAAAAACTCTATATGCCTTTGATATAGATGAGTATCCCAAGAATATTCCATCTGCTATCTTGGCATCAAAAGTTTTTAATTGAGATTTCCCATTGTTGTGTATGAAACATTTACAACCAAATATATAAAAATATGAAATTTTGGGAGGTCTTCCCTTCCAAATTTCATAGGGAGTTTTACACTTATCCTTGACAATCAGACTTCTATTTTGAATATAACATGCTTTGTATTTCTGACACGCCCAAAATCTGTGTGGAGTGTTATACTCGGATAACATAGATCTAGCCGCCTCTTTCAAGGTTCTGTTTCTCCTTTCAACCACTCCATTTCTTTGTGGAGTCCTTTGCTGCAGATGTTTCCCGAGTTATGTCATTCTTAATGCGGTAGTTAGAAATCAATTTATTTAGAAATTCAAGACCTTTATCACTTCTAATTTTAACAACATTCAATCCTTTTTTATTTTGAATCTTTTTAAGAAATTCTGGAATCTTAGTCATAGTCTCACTCTTTTTGTACAAGAAAATAACCCAAGTAAATCTTGAAAAATCATCAACAATTACTAAGGTGTATTTTCTTCCGCTAAAGCCGAGAGGAGTTACTTGGACCAAACAGATCCGTATGAAGAAGTTCCGTAATCCTTTCTCGAAGAAGCGACTACTTATTGTTTTAAAAGAAGTTTTGGTCTGTTTTCCTTTTTGACAAGAAACACATACATGATTCTTTGAAAATATTTTATCGTGAGTCCTTTAACTAAAGATTTCCTTGCTATTTTGTTAAGAGTTTTGAAGTTTAAGTGACCAAGTCGTAAATGCGCCACAGCCCAACTTAAGTCATCTCGAACTCTTAGCAACAAGACAAGTATCTTTAGGACAGCTTTTAAAGTTGGCAACATAAATGTTACCTTGTCTTACTCAAGCCAATAAAATATTTTCATTGAAACCATCTAAAACATAGCATGCATTATAAGTAAATTTGACACAAAACCCTTTATCACAAAATTGTGAAAGCAGATAGTAGGTTGTGCTTCAATCCTTCCACGTAGTAAACTTCATGAACTTGAACATCTCCAATCATTAATGTTCCTACACCTTTAGTAAGTCCATAATTGTTATCTCCAAACATTACTCTTGGTCCATCAATGGTTTGATAGTTAGAGAGAAGTCTTCTTTCATAGGTCATGTGCTTGGAACAACCATCGTCCAATATATCGATGACCTCAAGAATGTCTCCTCTATCAACTATCTTCTTGTCTTCCTGCAATCACAAATTTATAGCTTAGGTACCCTTTGTACTTTGGGTCCTTTCATGTTAAGTTGATTTTTAGGAATCCAAACAAATATATCAATATTCCTTAAAACCATAGATTGAAGCTTACATCCATATCTATCTACTAAGATAAGACTTTCAAGATCAATCTTATTTAATTGATCTTTTGAAATTGTCTTAAATCTAGGAAAGAATGGGTATGATTTGCTTCTTCCATCAAAGCTATTATACCTAGGATAGATCTTTGATTTAGTCTTAGGTTTAGCCTTAGGAGTTACTTTCCTCGTCTGGTTTTCTTTTCGTAAGTATCGGATGAGGTAATTAATTCCATTGGTTTCCAGGGACTGAATAAAGTTTCTACCTTAGGTTTAGTTGCTTTAACAAAAACTCTAGGTTTTATTGGATCATTCTTCTTACTCCTATCAAAGCCTAATCCGGTTTATCACTAGACTTTTGTGAAGAATTGAAGATTTTATCTATTGTGGTTTGAGAATTATTCAAAAGTCCTAACTTGAGATTTAATTCTCTGTTAGTTCTTTTATATTTCTCATTCTCAGAATAGATATTTGAAAATTTTACTTTTAAAGAACTCAATTCCTGTTCTAACTTATCTGTCTTATCGGACAAGGTAATGGTGATCATCTCGGTCGACATTCCCTTGAATGTACGGTCGATTTCTCACTTTCCTTAGTTTGATTGACTTTAGTTAGATCAGAAATTTGATCCTTTAAATTAAGATTTCAGTCTCTATCTGTTTCTAAGCGAGATAGAGCGGTCTCCAAATCTTTCAAAAGTTTATCAATAAGACGGGATCGATTGAGATAAGGTATCAAAGTCATTATCGGAAGATGTATAGTAATGTACCTCTTTTGCCATCAGAGATGCCATCATCTCGATCCAAAATCAGATGAAGATGAGGATGAAGATGTCTCATGAACTTCTTCTTTCTCGGCTAGGAGAGCTCTCCGATCGGCATACCTTCTATCTCTTTTCTTCCTCTTTTCTTCTCTCTCTCTGGGAGTAAGTTGAGGACAATCATAGCTGTAGTGACCAGGTTTGTTGCATGTATAGCATATATCTCCTCTGTCTGTTTTTGGACTACTATCTCCTCGTCGATAGGTGACTTATGACTTCTTGGTGATCCTTCTTTCTATCATTATCCGAGCTCTTTTCATCCTTGTCTCGATCTATAGTTCCTACGGCCTGTCTGTCTCTTTTGTTTCTTTTGTACTTCATCTTCAATCTTTCATACCTTTTCAACAAAACTGTCATTTCTTCTTTTTACGAGACAAATTAGATGCTTTAGAGATCTTTTCGATTCGTCTTTATGAACAAAAGCTCTTGTTTTCCAGGATGTAGATGACCTGCCTCATCTTCTTCATCTTCAATGTGAATGTCATATTCAGTGCTTTAAGATGAGAGAAAAGAGTGTGATGTGATATTGATGACAAATTATGTGTTGCCTTGAGAATATTAGCTTTCTCTCTCCATCTTTTGCTCAAAATCTGAGTACCTTGTTGTTAATTTCTTTCTCAATGTAAGTCTTACCCAAATCTGCTGCTTTGTTCACAAGATTAGTCGGTCTTACGTCCAATTGATCCACAGTTTCACCATCCTTCATTTTGAATTTGTCAAATGCATGTAGAACAGTGTAGCTTATTTTCTTTGACTGTTCGAGATCCTTCACAAATTCCAGCAAGAGTCTCCCACATTTCCTTGGCAGTCTTGCATCTTTTAACCTTTTCAATCCAATCCTCGCTCAATGTTTCAATAATTTTAGTTCTTGCAACTTGATCTAAATTGTGAATCTTCCTTTCATCATTAGTGAGTTACGAACTCTTCTTTTCTGCCTAACTCTTGTTTGGTGATGTAGTACCATCACTTGTGCCACCATGATAAAACTTGATGGGTCCTTCCTCAAGAACCTCCTCCATTCTCATGAATTGCTTTAAGATTGTTCTCCATTCTAAACTTCCAAGTAATCATATTCTTCTATAGAAAAATCGGCAAACTCCTAGATTTCTTGCTTTTCACGTAAGACATGATAAAACAGAAAAACCACAATACTCGCAAGATCTTGTTAGTAGAACTGTTAGTGAAACAAAGAAACTACTGATTATCAAGAACAAAAATCGGGATCTTAGTTAAGACCTAAAACTAATATCGTAATGTGACTTAACACCGCTCCGATACCACTTGTTGGTCCCGGAGTGTTGAATTGATTAAAACCTTGAGTTAACATTCTAGAACAAAATCTAGAAAGGGGGTTTGAATAGATTTTGTAAATTTTTCCAATCTTCTCAAAATCAATTCAAAGAATCAAATTAATACAAATGGAAAGTAATTTTAAACTCAACTTTCAACAAGATCAAAAGCAACACCGATATTTTAGGTTTAACTTTAATCCCGAGAATAATCTGTAAATGATAAACTAGGAATTGGAAAGAAACAAATTAGTAAATCAAAGCGATAAAGAACACATGATTTATAGTGGTTCGGATTATAACAATCCTACATCCACTCTCCTTCTTCAATCTTGAAGAAGGGCCTTTACTTACTTACTTTCTTCCTTCTCGCCGACTTACTTACAATAAAGAATCTTCAGCCTTACAATGAATTCTTCCTAATTTCTAGATATCTATGGCTTGAAGATCTAATGAGAAAAGTGTTCTATAAACACTAAAAACCGAAAACGTATAAAACGTTTGTGAATGTGAACAATATTTGTGACTTGTGAATACAAAATGTATATTGATGAGTGCAAAGTATCAAAAGTTAATTCTAAACTAACTTCTATCCCTATTTATAGAGATCTTCACTTGGTAGTTGTAACTTCCTTGAATTCGGTTTTGATCGGTTATAACAATATAATGAATCCTCGTAGCTTCCTCTTGATTAGTTGAAACGACTTCTTGAATCTTTGTGTAATATTTCTCTAACACCTCATTGTCGATACTTGCTCCTTCTCGTCTCTCGTCTTCATTCCTTGTCTTGATGATTATTTATAGTATTGTATGTCAATCAGTCTTCTATGTATTATCCTTGTCTGAAATTTTGACCTCGTCGATTTCCTCTCCTTATCTCGAGATTTGTCCTTGTCGATGTCTTGACCTAGTCGACTATTTATACTTAGTTTTATTTACAAAGGTATAATTCAAATTGCCTATACAAGATGCTCACCGGTCATCCTATTTTACACTTTTAACACATCAAAACTAAATACAATTTTTCTTTTCCTAACAACTAGCATCAAGATACAAATCTACTCATGATCAAGTCAAAATCCAATAAACCTTGCAAATCAACACAAGTGCTCATGTACATAAATCCAAGCATACTCACTACCACATGAATGATACTCAAAGATATGACACTAAATCCACAATTAAGCTTAAGATAAATCAAAGAATGTAGAATCATAGGAATAAGGACTCCAAAGGATCATCAAATCACAATCATCAATAGACAATAAGCTCAAAAAAAATCAAGAGAATCATAACATCAATAAAATCATCAACCATCCAAAACATCAAAATCATCACATCATCAAGTTAATCAAAAGTACAATCATCACAATAAAGAGTACAATCACCAAGAAGATAAGCATCTAAAAACTAAGGAGAGGGAATGAGGAATAGGGGATAGCCCTAGTAGTCTGACGGTGGTGGTGGAGGAGGGTAGCTCGGCCCGAAGTTCCACGAGCTCATCTCTTTGTAGGAGGGCATACATGTCGTTTTGAGTCTTTAGTGACTCCTCCTGCATCCTCCCGATCTCTTCATTGAATCTACGAGACTCCTCCATCATCCGGTACATCTCATCCCAGCGGTCGGGCTCTCAATATGCATTCTCGACTATCTCGCCCACATCTGCTCTGTCAACACCCACGGTCTCGAGATGAACTCCCCGCCTCATACTCTCTACTCCTCATCTCGTCCCCGCGGTACATGTTGATCTCCGACTGGTAATCCTCCTCCATCTGTCTTTGGCGGCTCCTCCTGCTCCGGCTCCTCATCATCCTCGTCCTCGAATCATCATCTCCTATCTCTACTTCTGCTCCCTCTCGCAGCTCCCTCACCCCGATCATCATCGAACCCGACTGACCCCCATCGTCATCATCATCCTCATCTCGGAGCACATCCCCGTGCTCTCTCGTATAGGCATCTATCGCCTCGGTGTGACGCTGTGACAACATGCGCAGATTGATGGTCACAAAGGTCTCGAGATCCAAAAGCGTAGTCAACCTCTTATTAGGAAGAGGGAATCGGCCACCATGATGCTGCTGGAGACACCACGTCCCTACCGATGCGGTCAAGCGTCCTCATGCGTTGCATCGTATCAAGGGTAAGATCAGGGGCCCTCCACTACTGCGAGGTTGTGCGTAGGGATTCCGAGATGCTCGGCTATCAAGGTAATCATGCCACCAAAGTTGATCTTCTTGAATTTCGTGCTCGTGGCTCTCTCAAACAAGTAATGAGGTACGCGGCGGCATTAAATCGAACTCCATGGAGAAAGCACAAAATAACGTATAACTCCTCGGAAACCACGACTCCTCCCTCCGATCTCACGAATATAGTGCTCGCGAGAATCTTCTCTAGGTATCGGACTACCGGGTTACGGATGTGTGTGCTCTTCGACTTTCCGGAACAAAATCAGGCTGATTTCGAGCCCCAGAATGTGAAATCCTTCTCCAAAAATTTTTAGCATTGTACTCTTTCCTTATGTTCAACGGTGATCGGTGCAGGTGCAGTAGGTGCTCCAATAATCTCGTTGACCTCGTCCAAGGTCAACGAATACTCATGTCCCATGAGCTCAAAAGTAATACTCCTCGGGAATTTTGGCCCTCCTGGCATTATCAACTTTGGACTGCAAAGGAACTCCAAGGTAAGTCCAATATATGTCCTAGGCCTCTTCGCCAAGAAGCCCCCATCCCAACTTGCTCAAACAGACGAGAAATATCCTCCTCGATCCCCATGGATATCATGCAATCGTGATCGACTAATCGGGTCTTGACCACCCTGTTATAGAGCTCGGAGTAGAGATCAATATACGTTCTCCATTGGAGATCATCCCACTGGTCCCGAGCTCGGCGGGCATCCTGTGCAAATCGGATGGCATCTTCTCTCTCACGGAACTCCGCCTCGGAGAGGTTGTTTCCGTCGGCCCCCTAAACATTGTTCTGCAAAATATTCCCAAGAGCAAAAATCAATTTCCAAGAATACAATACGAGCTCAAATAGTATCATCCAACCATGAACGAGTCAATCAAGCAAATAATGTCTCCAATAAACCATAACCCCTAGTGTCTAGTCAACAAATCCTCAACAAATGGTCAAAGAGTCGATCATGCAAATACAATCCAATAGAAGTGTTCAAATAATCCCCAAAAGTATGTATACTTAACTACATGGCCTCAACACTTAATTCACATGTAAGCTAAAAATAATCATGCCATTAACAAATATGCACTTCTATCATTACCATCACTCAATTTGACCAATTATTGCAACAATATTGCACTAGAAATTCCCAACTTTGCCAAAAATTTCATTCTCCAGCCAAATTTCACAAAATAAACGAGCAACATCTCATATACAACCCTAAGCATGCTCCTAAATCATCAAACAATTCAAATATGCTCATACAAGGTTCCAATTTCATCACAATAATCATGCTTATAAGGTGCTCGAATAAATGCCCAATGAAATTCCAATTCAATTATCAAATGGCCTAATAAAATCACCCATGCAATAATCACAATACAACAATGAAATTGAAGCTAATACGAGTAGAAATTACATACCTTCTTGAGACAAATCGAACTAGAAAAGAGCAATTGATAACCAACTCAATTTTCGCACAAAAGCCCCAATTTGGTTTCACAAACCCTCAAAAATCAATCTTTGATGCAATATGATGACAATATGGTGAAATGAGGATGAATGCACGGTGAAAACGAGCCACAATCGACAGAAATAGGGTGGAAGTCGACGGATACTGGAATGCTATGAAAACCCTCGAGTCGGGGTTCTAAAACTGAATTCGCGTATTTATAAAAATCACCGGCCTCGAGTCGAGGGTCAGCCTCGACTCGAGGGATCCGAAATTTTTAAAAGCCTCGACTCGAGGTATCACGCACGACTCGAGGTATGCGACAAAATGGCCCCCTCGACTCGAGGTACCACCCTCGACTCGAGGAAAGTGCAAAAATCTGAATTTTGGCTAAGTGTGACTCCCACGACCCGGGTGTGCAATCTCGACTGGGTCGAGTCCAGTGGAATTTTTGACGATTCCCGGGCCCGACCCGACCCCTGAAACTCCTAAAAATAACCCTTATGCCCCTAACGAACTCAAATATGCAAGAAATTACCGTTTTGGTCCCTCGATTTAAGCTCGGTCGCTCATTCGATCGAGGAGACCGGGTTCTCTTCCTTTTCGCTCATTTTTCACCAACTTTTAAGCTCTCCTTTCCTTCTCGATTCCTCGATTCCCTTACAATTTCAATCCTTTTCAATCCAAGTAGTGAGTATACCTACACACGGCCATAACATATCATCAAAATAATCATCACTAAGAGATGCATTTCTACCCTAAATAACACATGCCCCCAAACTTGAATGAAGACATGCATTCAAGTTTGGGTCAAAATATATGCAACTCATAATGATATAATCAATTAAGCTCAACACTATCATCTATACTCAAAGCAAAGAGCATACTTTCCTAAGAACGAGCAATTAAGTAGCAAGCCAAATCCCCAAAAATCAAACAAAAACACTAATCTGCAAAAAAAAAAAAAAACACAAGAAAAGAAATAAAAAGGATGGGTTGCCTCCCATCAAGCGCTATTTTTATTGTCCTTTGCCGGACTTATTCTTCACGCCTAACATCCTTCATCGGAATGGCCAAGGGTAGCGATCCTCCTTCCCATTGTATCTCGATCTTTGTACTTCAAGGTCTAGGAGGTTCACCGAATAGATAGGACAACCACCTATAGATATGCAAAGTGTCCATGGTTGTCCCCCTTTCTCTCTTGCCATCCTCCTCGATTCTTCCTTCCTTTCAAGGATGCCCAGGCGTTTCTTTAATTCTTCCCTATAGTCAAAATTCACAAGAGGCATAATCAAATCATTAGAAGCATCATTATCAATAAAATCACAAATTGAAGAGTTAGAGGGTATAGAAATGCTCATTTCAATCTTCAATTCCTTATTTGGTGCTTCTAGATTTTCTTTCTCATTATAGCTCATGTCCATTAATGGACATTCTTCTTCCTCATTTTTGACAAAGGAATTTTCCTTTCATCCTCATTGCTTGGACCCTTTTCTACCTCTTCTTCTCTTGTATTTTCTTCCTCCCCTTCTTCTTCTTGACTCTCCATGATATTCATGTTTTTACTTGGCGTAGGAAATCTTTGAGTTGACTCTTGATAAACATGAAATGCACTCGGTAATCTCCATGTTCCCCTCTATCCATGAATTTACCTTTTCTTTGGTCTCATACATTTCTTCATACAAGGGAAGCATTTGATGACATCTAGCATCATCTTCCTCAAATTTTTCCAACACAAATCCAAGCATCTCTTGCAATATGGCTCTCATATCATGGAGTCCCCATTCTTCAAATTGAGGAGAAGCTTGTGGCAATGAATGATCAAACTCATGGCTTCTCCTATCATCATAGTAATCACCTCCCTCCAATGCTCCTTGACACTCAAATCCAAGACATGGATCAAATGTTTGATCATAAGGCTCATAGTATGGAAACATCTCTTGAGGTTGGGGAGAAATTTCATCACATATCCAATCTTCATCATTGGATGGAACTTGTTGCAAATGAGAACAAATGATCGAACACTTAGAATGCGTAGCGAACAAATGATCGAACACTTAGAATGCAATAACAAAAACAACAATAAGTGGTGGAATAGAGGTGCTAGGATTAACATCCATCAATGAATCATCAATCAACAAGCTACAATTGAATCAAATTGCAAATCAACTAAGATAGAAAGCATAAACCATCATGAAATTAATCACTCCATTAAAATCACAATGCCTAATGTGAGTATCCTTAGTCTTTCACATCTCTCAATGTAGAAATCCCCAATTCATACAATCATGCAAAATTGAAACTCGATCAACACCTAATCACGTTAGCTCAACTCTCGCTTATTGCTAGGGTGATCAACCATTAATCAAAAGAAACAATTTTACACAAAGCACAATGAAGAATCACAATTAGGAAACAAACTAATGTAAGTATCCTTAGTGCAACTAATCTCTCGATTCCGAAGCACCCAATCCACACATTCATACACAATTATCACCCGATTAATCCCGGATCACATTAGCACAACTCGCCTATAGCTAGGGTGATCAAACACTAATCTAAAGAGATAATTATGCATGAAGCACAAATGAGAATCACAATTAGTAAGCAATCTACTCAATTGATCTCCAATCATCAACAATTACAGCATCATCAATCAAATCATCATCAATTTCAATTAACCCAAGCACAAGAGAGTTAGCCCATGGTGAAATCCATGGGAAGAAGATAGAATTGATCAAACACAAAGCAAATCACAACAATTAAGAAATTAAAGAGACAAAAGAGGAAAAACATCACCAAATGATCTTCAATTAACCAAAATAGGAATGCTTTAGTCTTCAACACCAATCTCCAAATGAATTACAAGCTTGAATTGAAAGAAATTACAATGATCTAAGCTAATCTATGACTAATCTACCAACAATCAATGGAAGTCTAATCCTAAATCTATCAATCTACTCTACCTAAGATGGAAATTGGCTTGGGGCCTGAGAAATCGCCCCAAAACTGCTACTAACTGCTATTATGAAGTGTATCTCCGCCGTATGCTCTGCTTCTCCCCTTAAATACCGAATTTTTGGAAAACCACCCCCTCGAGTCAAGGGTCAGGCCTCGACTCGAGGCTTCGCATTTCTCCACTCCCTCGACTCGAGGCTCATGCCTCGACTCGAGATCCTTGCTTTGTCTCATCCCTCGACTTGAGGGTCATGCCTCGAGTCGAGACTCCTGCTTTTCTTTGATTTTGGTCCTTTCCGCATATCCCTCGACTCGAGGCTCTTGCTCCTCGACTGCAGCTCGGTCCAGTGGCACTTTTCTCGCGCGGCTTCGGCACCGACCCCCGTTTACGTCCCGTATGATCGTCTCTTCATTCTAATCCTAATGGTACTCTCGGATTGGAAAAATTCCACCGAATTACCCGCAAAATGGACGAAAAACATCAAAATCTCACAAATAATACTTTTAGGCAAAAGAGTGATACTTTTCACATTTATGCACAAAAACTAACACTTTAGCTCACTTTTTGCACTAAAATACCCCCTCAAAACATGCATCAATTCACTCCAATCAATAGCAAGGTTGGAATCTGTGCTACAACAAGCTTTGGAACTGTCTTTGGAGTAAAGTGTAAGGTTGCTAAAGTTGACTTTGAGAGATTCGTCGTGGTTAACGAAAGTCGAAGGATAATTCAGAGATATCTATAATCAATCTAGAGAAGATTGGATTATCAATCAAGATCAATCATGATATAATTGATTGATATCGACAATCAATTATCCAAAGTCAAACAAATCTTCCAACGATCACTTACCATTTCTTTGAAGACCTGATTGACAAATTAGTCTAACGGCTATTCAATTTCAGGATCATATAAAACCGAAGTGAAGGATTTTTGAATACACACGCGTGAGAAACATCAAGAAAAATCGATCTTCACTCATAGCAATACACGTATAATTCTTCGTACTGTAAATTGATTCAATACATTGATACTCTTAAAAGAGAGTTATTTTTGGTCAAGGAAGTGTAAATCACCTTTCATTATCTCTGCATTTACAAAAAGGTTGATTGTTTCAAATCTAAGAGTTAACACTCGAAGATCACATTGATTGTATCAAGGGCGTGAACTTGTTAAACTTCCCGTGGTCGAATCCTCGAGGAGATTAAAGGAGACAAGACCAGTTTTGGTGGATAGTAAGGCCCCTGTGGAATCGGGGAGAGTGGACGTAGGATCGTTATATCCGAACCACTATAAAAATCTCTGTGTCTTTACAAGCTTTACTGCATTCATACTTATAATCGCTCATTCATCATTGTTTTAATAAACTTGCACTAAACTTGATAAGTATTCATCTCTAAGGTTTTCATCAAAAGGTTTTTCAAATACACACGAGATTAGCTTCCGTACCATCGAAGACTTCGAGGTTCCGAAGTCTCGCCGATCACACCTAGCACACTCTGAGTACCTTGCTGTAGAAGACTTCAAAGCCTTCTAATCTCACACTCAGCTCACGAAAAATCAAAAAAGTTTTGAATGTGGTAAAGTTTGGAGAAGACGGTGAGGACAAGTAGAAAGGATTGGGCAACAAGGCTTGATGATGCGTTATGGGCGTATAGAATCGCCTTTAAGATGCCTCTTGACATGTCCCCCTATCAATTAGTGTATGGAAAGGCTTGTCATCTTCCGGTGGAGTTAGAGTATAAAGCATTTTGGGCTCTAAAAAGTTGAATTTTGATGAAGAGCTTGTGGGAGAGAATAGGGCTCTCCAATTGCATGAGTTGGATGAGTTTAGGATGAAAGCCTATGAGAGTTCAAAGATTTTCAAGGAAAAGACCAAGAAGTGGCATGATGCAAGGCTAAAGAGGAAGGAGTTCAAAGAAGGAGATCAAGTGCTCCTATTTAACTCAAGGTTGAAGTTTTTTCCCGGTAAACTCAAATCGAGATGGAGTGGACCTTTCCGTGTTGTGAAGGTTTTTCCGAATGGATACTTTGAGGTGATGAATGACAAGGATGAGAGGTTTATAGTGAATGGGCATCGGTTGAAGCTTTATCATGTTCACTCACAAAAAGAGATTTTGGATGCTCTTGATCTTAAGGATGTGCCTTATTTAGGTAGTGAAAGGGAAGTGTGAACTCTTAGAGTTCCGTCCTAAAGGACGTTAAACTTAGCGCTTGATGGGAGGCAACCCATTCTTATTGTTTTGTTGTTTTGTGTGTTGCTTTGAATAATGTGGGTTTTGTGATCCTTGTAGGTGAGATGAATTGCTAGGAATTGGAGGAGCTCTAGGATGCTTAAAGGAAGATGAAGATTGAAGGCTTATGGGTAAACACTTCCTTTCAAACTTAGACTTGTCTAAGTTTGGGGGAGGTTTTTGTTTGATTGTACTTTTATGATGATTGTGCTTCTTTTGGTGAACTTGATGATGTGATGAATTGGAATATTTGATGACTTTGATGATGATTAGTATTCTCTTGATCTTATTGAGCTAGATGATCCTTTTGATTCCTTATTCTTTGATTTGAGCTTAATTGTGGATTTATTGATATATCTTTGAGTATTATTCTTGATGTAGTGAGTATGGTTGGATGTACATGAGCACTTGTGTTTGATTTGCAAGATTAATTGGATTTTGATTTGATCATTTGTTGATATGTAGCTTGAACCTAGCATGATTGATTTATTATGTGAAGATGAATGTGATTGATAATGCTTGATTCATTGCTCAATTTAAGCCCGTGAGCTTTTGTGCCTTACTAATCGTACATCTTATACGGTTTATAAAATTTCTTTGTGAGTGCATCATTCATGGATTTGTATGCTAGAACTTGCCAATCGACTTGTTGATATTGATCTTTGTGTGATGTCTTGAAAATGATAAGAGGCCATGTTTGGAATGATGAGTTACTTTGCCAAATATTTTCTCCACCAAATACCTTTGATTTTCCTTAGTAAGCCATGTTGAGCCTTATGATCCTTATTCTTTGGCAAGCCAAGTGAGATAGGAACCATTTTAGCCTATTTTTATGAGCCTTTCTTGTCCTATATTTAGTTGAGCTTGAATGTTGGCTAATGATGGTGATTTGATTGTTAAGTGTGGGAAGATGATGAGCAAAGTGATGAAAGCATAAAAGAAAAGAAAGGTTGTGAAAAAATTGAATTGTGAAGAAAAATGTGAATGAAAAGAGATATTCAATTTGTGAGCTTAAAAAGAGAAAGCTCAAGTGAATGGTGGATTGATCATTGAAGTAAATAGAAAGAGTGTACTTGATGAAAAGAGAAGAGATGTGCATTTGTGTTGATTAGCTTACATTCAAGTCTCTACTACTTAGTCACTCTAATCCAAAAACATCCCACCTTTCCAAAGAGCCTACATTACAACCTAGAAGAAAGACCTCTTTGATTCTTGATTGATCACAAATGATTTTGATTGGGATTAAGTCTTTTGACAAGCATATGGTGTGCAAGTTTGTGAATTTGATGATTGAGTGCAATATATCTTTATACACTTGAGTGAAGAGTGAAACACTCCATGGAAGGAGCAATGTGATGAGTATTTGATTGAGCATTTATTTGAGCAAGATTCATCTTGTTTGCTAGTGGATAGTTACATTGATACTTATGTTCATTGATGAGTTCGATTGTCTTATTCTTCGCCTATGGTGCCATGTGACATAATTGCAATCAATTCACTCCTTTGTTCTTAGTTTCTACGTTGCTCGAGGACGAGCAACAATTCAAGTTTGGGGGTATGATTGGAGTGAATTGATGCATGTTTTTAGGGCTTATTTTAGTGCAAAAAGTGAGCTAAAGTGTGATTTTTGTGCATAAATGTGAAAAGTATCACTCTTTTGCCTAAAAAGTATTACTTTGTGAGTTTTTGATGTTTTTCATTCGTTTTGCAGGTAAATCGGTGGAATTTTGCCAAACCGAGAGTACCGTTATTCTTAGAATGAAGAGACGAACATACCGGACGAAAATGGGGGTCGGGCCCGAAGCCAATCTCGGGAAAATTTCCTGGTCTCGAGCACAAGTCGAGGGAGTGTGGACCTCGACTCGAGGGTTAGGCTGGAGGGAAAGGAATTTCAAAAATGCAGCGATCTCGACTCGAGGGAGGAACCTCGAGTCGAGGGATGGAGAAATGGCAGATTCCTCGAGTCGAGGGCCGAGCCTCGACTCGAGGCAGGGGAAAAATTGAAGAAGCGTGGATGCGACTCTTAGGCCTCGACTCGAGGGCCTGAAGCTCGAGTCGAGGAGTGCCAAAAACCGAAATTTGCGGTTTTAAAGCCCATTGAAGCCAAAACAGAGGATAACTTGATTCTAGCAGCTTTAGAGCAGTTTCAGGAGGTTCCATAGGCGATTTTTTCACTTTGTAGCTTTATTTCCATTGTAATTGCAATAGATTGTTAGAATTAGATTAGATTCTACTTTTAGTCCACTAGATTAGCATTTTGATTCATTGTAATTGAAGATTCCAGCTGTGATTTGGGAGAAGAGAACTTGAATTCAAGAATTGTAGAAGACTAATCATTCCTATTTTTGTCTATTGAAGCTCAATTGGTGATGTTCTTACCCTTTGCTCTCTTTAATTCATTGCTTGTGTTGATTAGATTGTTAATTGCTTTCTTAGATTGTTTACCCATGGCTTTTGTTTGTAGCACCATGGGCTAATAGCCTTGTGCTTGGGATAATTGAAATTAGGGATGAAGTGATTGCCTCATGTTATGATTGTTGATAATTGTGATCAATTGAATTAGCTTGCTTCCTAATTGTGATTCTTAATTGTGCTTCATGAAAAATTGTCTCTTTTGATTAATGGTTGATCACCCTAGCAATAGGCGAGAGTTGAGCTAACGTGATTAGGTGTTAATCGGGTTTCAATTTTGCATGATTGTATGAATTGGGGACTTCTACATTGAGAGATGTGAAGAACTAAAGATACTCACATTAGGCATTGTGATATTAATGGAGTGATTAATTTCATGATGGTTTATGCTTCCTAAATTGATTGATTTGCACTTGGATACAATCATAGCTTGTTAATCATGGATTCCTTGATGGAGATTATCCCTTGCACCCAAATCCCCATTGATTTTAGTGTATTTGTTATTGCATTTTAGGTGTTTGATATATTGTTTGCATAATCTTGCCATTTAATTTCTTTCCATTTTATAGAGATTTTAGTCCTAAACTTTGTTGCAACTTTAGTCATCTAGAACTCTTATCCTTAAGTTTCGTTTGCATAATTTCTCCCTTGAGTTCGATATTTTGCGATTGGTCTTAAAAGCTCTTGCCCTATACACTCCAATCAACTAGCTCCCAAATCACATAAGCCTTGAACTTTCCCATTCTCACCAATTTCACAAGGAATAATGAAACTCCCGGATCCTTTAGCTTTTGAGGTAAGTGTCGCTCAAGAATCTCCTTGCATTCTTCCACCAATTTGATCATACCCTTCTCATCCCATCTTCTCTTCTTGGACATGATTTCTCTCAAAATTTTCGTGTAGTGGGGAATTTGATCAAGGGCATCTAAAAGTGGAATATCAACATGCAAGCTTTTAAAAACCTCTAAAAACTTACCAAACTCCTCATCAAGCTTCTTCCTCCCAAGTCTTTGAGGATAGGGAACCAGAGTGAGTTTCATGGGAACTCCCCATGCATCTTTAGACTTCTCTTCTTCTTTTGACTCTCTCTTTGCTTTGATCTCTTCACTTTTCTCTTTCTCAACAACCACACTTTCTTCACTTGCCTCTTCTTTCTCCACCTCTTTCTCAACTTCAACTTCAACTTCCTTGGCTATCTTTGGGCCTTCATATCTAGCACCACTCCTTAATTGAATAGCACTACAATACTCCTTTGGATTAGGCTCGGTGGTAGATGGATACTTCCGTATTTTGCAAATGATCCACCGTAGATGAAAGCTTTTCAACCGTTGTAGCCAATTGTCCCACTTGATGCTCAATAGTCTTGAATCTTGTGTCCATTTGCTTCCCAATATCGTCTAGCCTTGAATCACTCGCCTCCAACCTCTTCACTATCATCCCAAGGAGCTCCTCCGTAGTTGCCTTCCCCTCATTATTAGGTGTTTTGGCACCCGGATCAAATCCGGGAGGAAATTTGACGGTGGCTCTAGGATTAGCATAGGAAAATTTTTCATGTCTCCTCCAATTGTTGGCATTAAATGGAGCTTGAGGTTGAGGTTAAAAATTACCTTGAGGCCTATTTTAATAAGGCACTTGATAGGGCCCCGCACCTTGGAAATTTCCTTGATAATTGTCTTGATATCTTCCTTGGTATGGAGGCACTTCCCATATAGTTCATTTCTTCAATAAGCAATGGACTTGGACACAAATAAACTAGAGGAATAGATGGACTCACATTTTGTTGGGCTTGAGAAGTAGTAAGGGCTCCCAAACGGTCCATCATAGTCATCATCATCGTCTTCATAGACTCAATCTCCTCCACATGTGACACTCTATGATGAGCTCCTCGATTCACCGACACTTGGAAAGAATCTTGGGTAATATTCTCCATAATCTCATTCATTTGCCCCACCATCTTTGACCAAATCGAACCATTAGCACATGCATTGAGAAAGGATCTATCACCATCCGTTAAACCATTACAAAAATACATAATCGCTTGCTCCTCCGGAAAGCCATGTTGGGGACAATTAATAAGCAACATCCCGTACCTCTCCCATGCTTCCAGTATAGTCTCTCCATTCTTTTGGCGGAAATGTGAAATCGCCTCCTTGGCTTGCACCGTCTTTGATGGCGGATAGAACTTCATCAAGAATCTTTTGCTAAGGTTCTCCCAATGCACGAACGGTTCCGGGGAGGGATAGAATTGAGCCAAGCTTTGGCTCTCCCATTAAGAGTGAAGGCAAATAGCCTTAGCTTCTTCGCATCCTCGGACACTCCATTGTACTTTGGGGTGTCGGAAATCTCTAAAAATTGTGCCATGTGTTGATGAGGGCACTCTTCTTCATCTTTCCCTTCAAATTACTTCTCTCTCAACATCCTCACAAGTGCAGGACTTATCTCAAAATTATTCACTTCAATTCTCGGCCTTGCTATACCATCATAACGCTCACGAAGTTGAGCCTCAAAGAACTCTCTTAATGACCTACCTTGAGGTGGAGGCTCTTGCATCGGTTGTGGTTGGGCTTGTGGAATATGAGGTGGCTCTTGATATCGTGGCTCATGGGTGTATGGCATATGAGGATAGTATGATGGAAATTGTTGTGGATGAGGTGGATAGTATGGATATTGGTCAGCTTGTGGAGGATTGAGGTATGGATTTTGGTAGGGAAATTGATGTGGTGGCATCCCTTGAGGGAAAGGGCCAACTTGAGCATTGAAAGAAAAATTGTGCCCATTACCTCCTCCATTCTCTTGCACTCTCCCTGTCCATTGCCATTAACCTCCTCAATATGAGATTCACCAACTCTCTCTTCATTCATCAACTCTTCATCTTCCATCATTTCTTTTCTCCTTCTCCCACGATTTCTACGAATTGTATCTTCAAATTCGGATTGAGTGGCCAAGGTGGAATACCACTAGACCTTGTAATCATGCACCTACAAACCACCAATCCAAGTATCAAAATCAACCAAAAACAAACAACAAAACAATAATACAAACACAACAAGTAGCCACTTCAAAAATTCCTAAGTATCACTTAAGGCGAAAAACTAATTCCCGGCAACGGCGCCATTTTGATTGCGGTAATCAGTAAACGATTTTAAGACAGCCAAGTATATTGAACCCAAGGGAAAAAAAAGTATGGCGGTGAGTCCCTAGAAATGCAAGTTCTCTATAGCTATTGTTGCAAATGCGGTTTATGCTCTAAAAACTCAATACAAAGCTAGAATTAAAAATCAAACAACAAGCAAGCAATTTATCAAACACTTGGTATGCTAGAACAAGTAACAAAGATCAATTGGAGATTTTGGTGCTAGGGATAATCTCCATCAAGGAATCAATGATCAACAAGCTATGATTGAATCAAATTGCAAATCAACTAAGATAGAAAGCATAAAACCATCATGCAATTAAGTCTCAATTAATCACACAATACCTAATGTGAGTATCCTTAGTGCAACTAATCTCTCAATTAAGAAGCACTCAATACATACAATCATACACAATTATAACCCGATTAATCCCTAATCACGTTAGCTCAACTATCGCCTATTGCTAGGGTGATCAAACATTAATCTAAAGAGATAAAAATGCATGAAGCACAATTAGGGAACAAACTATCTCAATTGATCAAAAATCATCAACAATCATAACATAAGACAATCAAATCATCTTCAATTTCAATTATCCCAAGCACAAGAGTATTAGCCCATGGAGTAAAGTGCAAAATCCATGGGTAGAAAATCTAATTGCACAATCAAATAGTTAATCACAACAATTAATGAATTGAATAGAGTAAAGAGGAAGAACATCACCAATTGAATCAAAATGATCAATAATAGGAATGCTTGAATCTTCACAAGTATCTTCAAAAGTAATCTCTTCTCCACTTTAATTACAAATTGGAATGGAAAAACTAATGGATCAAAAGCTAATCTATGGTACAATTAATCAAAATCTATCTAAATCTAATAATCTAATCACTCTACAATGAGAATTAAGCTATGGAACTGGAAAATCGCCTAAAAATTGCTAATAATCGCTTTGGGGAAGATTATGCTCGCTTTTCCGCTTAAATGGCTTAAAAAGCTAATTTTCCGAAAATCGACACCCTCGACTCGAGGTTGGGGCCCTCGAGTCGAGGCTCGTGATATCGTGGTAGCACTTTTCAAAATTATCTTCAGCCTCGACTCGAGCTTGCCAATTTTTGCCACGATCCTCGACTCGAGGCTCAACCTCGAGTCGAGCTACCTTCAAAAATTGGAATTCTCTCTTTGTGCTGACACCCTTGGGTCGAGGTCCCTGGCCCTCGACCAAAGGTCGAGTCCAGGAATTTTCTCGACCTTACTTCTGCCTCGACCCCTAGTTTCGCCCGTCTCGTTCATCTCTTCGCCGTATGAATGCCGGTACTCTCGGTTTGGTTAAATTCCATCGATTTACCTAAAAATGGGATGAAAAACATAAAAAATCCATCAAGTAATACTTTTTAGGCAAAGTAGTGATACTCTACACATTTAAGCACAAAATCTAACACTTTTGATCACTTTTTGCACTAAAATACCCTCAAATCATGCATCATTTCACTCCAATCGGTGGCATCTTGGACCGGGCTACTACCCACCTCCTCCGCCGCCTCCGATGAACGATTAGGGATTCTAGCCCTATCTCTTAATCCCTCCTCTCTTAGTCTTATTTAGTTATCTCTCTTTAATTCTCTTGGTGGATTGATGTTATGAATTGATTTTGATGATTGAGTTGTAATTAATTTCTTAACTCTTGATTTTTGGTACATGATGATGTTTATAGATGATTTTAATTTGACTTGGACTTATTTATTTTCATTGCTTGTTCATTGATGGGATGATTATTTTGAAATTGTTTTGAATGGGTTTTTAATGAATGTGTGATTATTTCTTTATAAGTGGTTGATGAATGAGATGATGTGTTGTAACTTGACTTGTGAAAAGAGTAGGAAGATAGAGATAGTTTGTGAGCTATAATCAAAATACCGGTGAGATTTGAGCCTAAACGAGACATTAATACCGGTTGATTTTCATTGTTGTGAGTGGTTGATACTTACATTGATTCCTAGAACTTGCCGGGTTTTGCTTGAATGATTACTCTTGTGAATTGCTAGAAATGAGATTAGGCCATGTTTGTCAAATGAGCTAGAGCTAAAAGATACCTTACCCTTGTGATGATAATCCCTAATTAACCAAGTTGAGCCTTAAGCCATGAATTTTTGCTAGCCTAATTATAAGCTTATAGACCACTTTTGAGCCTAAAAAGTCCCACATAGTGGAGGGTAGGATTAGTGCTAGGAACTTGGGTAACAAGTGGAAGGGAAAGAAAAGTTGAGCATAAAGAGTCAAAAGATGATAAAGAAATGAATGCAAGGGTGGTAAAGTGCTAGAAAAAGAAGCACAAAAGAAAGGAAAAGGGAATGTGAATGATTACAAAAGAGTCAACAAAAGAAGAATGTTAAGTGAAGCAAATGAAGTGATGGCATTGAAGTGAAGTTTATAAGAAAGATAAGAACACTAGTTGTTAGCATGGATCTATATTCTCCATTATGTTTACTCACTTACATAATTCCCAAATGTTCCCTACCTTTCAAAAAAGCTTAATGTTACATCCAAATGAAAGACCTTTTTGATCTAGCAAGACACTTGAGTGAGAAATGAGAGATGTAAATAACGGGCAAGCTTATGGTGATTCATGTATGCATTTGACATTTACGGGATTTAATGACCCAAACACACTTGAGAGAGAGTGAAACACGACCGTGAGGATTGTGGTGAATGAACTATCTTGATTCTTGATTGCTCTTATAGGAAGTTGAGTCGTGATGCATTGTCTTATGAAATTGACACTTGTTGAGTTAATGATTGCATGTTTGTTGATTACTTATTCGATTCATCTTGATTTGATCATTTCTTGATGTGGATATTATCGTTGCTTGAGGACGAGCAACATTGTATGTTTGGGGGTGTTTGATGAGTGGTTAGAAGTGCATGAATAATTTGGTGTTTATTTACAAAAAGTGAGGAAAAGTATTAGTTTTTTAGCTTAAAGGTGTAATGTATCACTTCTTTGTATGAAAAGTATCACAAGTGGGGAATTAATGAATTTTTTATGTGTTTTGTCTTATTTTCAGATATTTTGGTGGAATCTAACCAAATCGAGCACATGAATATTCACACGGGAACGAGACGAATTAGACTGAGAAAACGGGGTCAAAGGTGGTCAACGGGTCGGAAAAATCCCTGGACTCGACCCCTTGGTCGAGGCCCTCGACTCGAGGATGAAGCAGCTTTCAAAAATATGCCAAAGTGTTGAAGGCCTCGACTCAAGGGCACCAAGCTCGAGTCGAGGGATGCGAGAAAGGCGGCAAGCTCGACTCGAGGCATGAAGCTCGATTCTAGGTTGGAGAAATTTTAAAGAAATGTGTGCACGACTTAACCAAGCTCGACTCAAGGTCCTTAGGCTCAAGTTGAGGCTTTTGTTTTTAGAAAATTTCCAATTTAATCCCCTTGGACGAAAAACAAAGCATATATCATTCCATAGCAGCTTACCTTTCGCTTTTAGGTGATTTTTCAGTTTCCAAGCTAAATTCTCCTTCTAGGTTGATTAGATTCATAGTTGTAGCTAGTTTCAATTGATTGTTGATTAGAATAGCCTTTAATTCACAAGATTAGTCATTTGAGTTGTAAATCCATTGAAGAAGAGATTACAATTGTGGAGATCAAGCATTCAATTCATTGTTGATAGAGGGAACAAGATCCGGAAGATTTGGTGGATAGTAAGATCCCCGTGGAGTTAGGGAGAGTGGACGTAGGATCGTTATATTCGAACCACTATAAATGTTGGTCCCAATTGGTTGAGTTGATTAAGAAACTTTGAGTTAACCTTCTAGGACAAAATCTAGAAGGGGGATTTTGTCCTAGAAGGTTAACTCAAAGTTTCTTAATCAACTCAACCAATTGGGACCAATAAGTGGTATCAGAGCAGTTGTTAAGTCAGTTTCGATATTGATTTTAGGTCTTAACTATGATTGAAACTTTCTTGATTCTCTTCATCTTCTTTATTGTTACTAAGCGTGCTACTAATAAGTTTTTGTGGAGTGTTTTGTTTCTTTATCTCATCATGTCTTCGTGCAAGAGCAAGAAATCCAGGAATTTACCTGAATTTTCTATTGAAGATTATGATTATTGGAAATTCAGGATGGAGAATCATCTCAAGGCTATCCATGATAGGATGGAGGAGGTTCTTGAAGAAGAAACTATAAAATTTTATCATGGAGGCACTAGCAATGTCACCGAATCACCTGAATCCAGAGCTGACAAGAGAAAAAGAGTTCGAATCGACAAATGATGAAAGGAAAATCCACAATCTAGATCAAGTAGCTCGAATCGAAATCATTGAGACTTTAAGTAAAGACTGGATTGAGAAGGTTAAGAGATGCAAAACAGCCAAAGAAATGTGGCGACTGCAAATGTTTGTGAGGGATCGATCAAGTAAAAGAGAATAAGCCGCAATCGGTCTTACACGCCTTTGATACATTCAAAATGAAGGAAAATGAATCTGTGGATGAGTTAGATGTAAGGTTGACGAATCTCCTCAACAAAGCAAATGACCTTGGAAAGAACTATACAGAGAAGGAGATTAATAACAAGATACTCGAGATCATTAACCAAGAGATGGAGAGAAAAATCCAATATCCTTAAAGCAACTCAAAATTTATCTTCTATTACTCACCATACCTTGTTCTCTCATCTTAAAGCTCTAGAGTATGACATTTAAATAGAGGATGAAGAAGATGAGATGGAGTCGAGCACCTCATCCAAGTCTGTTGCCTTTGTCAAAGAAAGAAGACAAGATGTCAACGTAACTGTAGAGGAGCCGATCTATCTCTCGAAGGAGCAGATGGCTCTGCTCACCAAAAGGTATAACAGATTAAGAATGAAATATAAACGAAATAAATTGAGATTTACAGGAAAGGACAGATCAAGATCCAAATCAAGAAGAAAGGAAGATGAGTCTGATGATGACAAAAGCAGGAGCCGACGAGAAGATTCAGATCATCTGTTAAAAGAAATCCTTCCAGCCCTAAATCGACAGAGTGACATTTGCTACACGTGCAACAAGCCGTGACACTTCAGCCTATGATTGTCCTCAACTAACTCCTAAAGAAAGGGAAGAGAAAAGGAAAAAGAGAGACAGGAGATTTGCAGATCAAAGGGCTCATTGGCTGAAAAAGGAGTCAAGAAAATCATCATCCTCATCTCGATTTCGGATCGATGATGAAATCTGTCTCATGGCTAAAGAGGTAGTCTGTTATTCATCTTCTCGATAATGATTCTTGTCACCGCATCCGATAATGATCAAATCATTATTCATGAATTATTGAGAGACATAAAGACATCTCTCGGCTGCTTATAAATAGCTAGAGACAGAAAATTTGGCTTTAAAGGATCAAGTTCAAATTATAATTAAAGGAAAGCGGTGATGAACTATCTAGAAACCGAGGAAACATTCAAGGGGGAATGTTTTCCCGGCCGAGGCTAATACATCACCACCTTACCCGAAAGATTAGAAAGTGAATTGAAGTCTTTAAAAGATAAATTTGAAGTAATCATGCTGAAAATGAATTAATTAAGAAAGACAATGAGAAGCTAGTCTTCAAAATTAGTCAACTTAATAATTCACAATCAGCAATAGATCATATCTTTAATACATCTCAAAAATCCCATGACAAAATAGGTCTTAGTTATGACAGAAATAATAAATCGTATATTCGAAACCTAGGAAATTTGTAAAAGCATCCGATCAATCTAAAAGGTTAAAATTGGTCCTCGGAAACCAATTAGTCAAGTAAGGATCGCATCTCGGCTTGAAAAAAATTCAGCCGAGGTCTCCTTATAAGACTAAGAGAAATCCAAGAACCAAAATAATAAAAAGAAATTCTCATTATAATCCTTTTGATGGGAGAAGCAGATGTTATCCCATATTTCCTAAATTCAGGAAAATTACTAAGTCTGAATACAACAAATTATCATTTAAAAGTAATACAATTGTAGACATGATTTGGTAGAGAGACCAAGTCTGATTTATTATTTGGAGATGCGATCTTTATTTGGTTACCTAAAGTGATACTTGACCTACAAGGACCCAAGATCACTAGGGTACCTTATAACCAACTGCTTTTTCAGGATTCACAGGGATCATCACTCAAGGAAGAGATCTTAGCTTCCATATGGTACATTGATAGTTGTTGTTCACAACACATGACTCATAACAAGAGGTGTTATCAAATTTCTAGAGCATTGATGGTCCAAGAGTATTATTTGGAGACAATAATTGTGGTCGACTAAAGGAGTAGGTACTACGATTATCAAGGATATTCGTATCTCGAGGTATATTTTGTTAAAGGTTTGAAACACAATCTGCTATCTCTGTTTCCCACCTTTGTGATAAAGGTTTTCTTGTCAAATTTTCTAAGGATAAATGTGATATCTTAGATAATTCCTCAAATAAGGTACTTTTAATCGGCTTCGACATGGCAATGTCTATGTGGCCAACTTTAATAGTTGTCCTAAAGATACTTGTCGATAGCTAAGGGTGGAGATGATCTCACTGGCTTTGGCACAAGAGGCTTAGTCATCGAATTTCAAAACCCTTAGTAAGCTGGCTAAAAAGAACCTTGTTAAGGGATTACCCGAGAAACTTTTATCTACCGATCTTAAATGTGATGCTTGTCGAGAAAGGTAAACTCTTTAGACACTCATTTAAGAGTATTAACACCTCTTCATCTGAAAGAGTTTTACAACTACTTCATCCGGATCTGTTTGGACTTGTTTCTCCTCTCTGCTTCAAAGTGGAAGGAAATATACTCTTGTTGTAGTAGATGACTTTTCTAGATACACTTGGGTTATATTTCTTTTCAAGAAAAATGAGACTATGAACAAGATCACCGATCCGTTTAGACAGATTCAAAATGAAAAGGGTGCTAATATTATTAAAATAAGAAGTGATAAGGGCACATAATTTTTGAATTCTTGTTTATCTAACTTTTTCAATGAGTGTGGAATTATTCATGAGACATCTTCAGCAAGAACTCCTCAACAAAATGGAGTGGTTGAAAGAAGAAATAGAACCTTGAAGGAAGCAGCTAGGAGCATGTTAGCTAAGTATGAAACCCCTCACAGTTCTAGCCGAAGCCATCAACACACCTTTGTTATACCTGCAATGTGCTTGGTTGTAAAAGACAAGGGTAAGACTCCATATGAGATTTGGAAGGGTAAGATTCCAAGAATCTCATATTTCAGTAGCTTTTGGTTGTAAGTGTTTCATCCATAACAATGGGAAATCTAAGTTAAGAACTTTTGATGCTAAGGCGGTGATGGAATATTCTTGGGATATTCCAACACTTCCAAGGCATTTAGAGTTCTTAACAAGACAACCCTTTGTATGGAGGAAACCCCTCATGTTGTTTTTGATGAGTTGTATTCCTTCTCGAGATAAAGTGAATCAAATTTATGAAAGTCTAGATAAAATTGAACTAACCAAGACTAAACATAGAACCTGTCTATCTACCTAGTCTTGATTCGTAATCGATGAAGAAGAATCCCCATCCGATAATCGGAAGACAACTTCGATCGACTCCATCGTAATGCATAACCTTGACATCGGTGATCGGCGGGGGTCGGTGATGAAGGGGGAACGTCACCGAGGTAGAGTCGGAGGAGTTGCCTATCGAGACTCAAGATGAGGATCTTTCTCCTCATATAGGCAAAAGGATGAGAAGCTACCATCCATCCGATCAGATTATAGGAGACCCATCTAGTAGTGTGCGGAGACACGAATGATGTTGGACTGGAAAGTACATTTAGCCGTTATGTGTCGCTTCTTGAACCCAAGTCTATTGAGGAAGCTCTATCTCGATCCAAATGGATAATCGCCATGCAGGAGGAACTGCATCGTTTGAAAGGCAAAATGTTTGGGAATTAGTGGAAAGACTCTTATATAGAAAGATTATAGGCACCAAATGGGTGTTTAAAAACAAAACAGATGAGAACAACATTATTGTTCGAAATAAGGCAAGATTGGTTGCACAAGGTTACTCACACCGAGGGGATAGACTATGATGAAACCTATGCTCCACTTGCGATTAGAAGCAATAAGGTTGTTCTTGGCATTAGCTGCATATAAATCTTTCAAAGTCTTTCAAATGGATGTTATATCTGCCTTCCTTAATGGTGTGTTGCTTGAGGAAGTCTATGTGGAGCAGCCTCTCCGGGTTTAAGATCAATAACAAGGTCTATAAACTCAACAAAGCTCTATATGGACTGAAAAAAGCTCCCGAGCTTGGTATGATACCTTATCTCGATTTCTTGACATCAAATGGTTTCTCAAAAGGTAAGATTGATAGAACTTTGTTTAGGAAGGAAGTAGATGGTAACATCTTATTAGTTCAAATTTATGTAGATGACATAATCTTTGGTTCACCTAATCAAAATTATGTGAAGAGTTTAGTATTCTCATGAAAAACAGGTTTGAAATGTCAATGATGGGCGAATTAACATACTTTCTAGGCTTACAGATTAAACAGATGAGTAAGGGTATATTTATACATTAGTCTAAATATGCAAAGGATCTGATTGAGAAATTTGGGATGACTACTAGTAGAGAAGTTAAATACCTATGGCAACTAACTTCTCTATAGATTCAGATGAGCAGGGATACCGATTGGAGTGTATAGGGTAAGAGTTATTAAGACCAATCAACAAAATATCGAACCCAAGGGAAAAAGTATGCACATGAGGTCCTAGAAATACATGTTATTAGTGACTAGAGTTGCAACAATGGTTTGGAACAAAAACAACAAAACACAAGCAAAAATACAAAACAACAAGGAGCAAGCAAATGATCGAACACTTAGAATGCGAGAACAAAAACAACAATAAATGGTGGGATAGGGTGCTAGGATTAACATCCATCAATGAATCATCAATTAACAAGCTACAATTGAATCAAATTGCAAATCAATTAAGATAGAAAGCATAAACCATCATGAAATTAATCACTTCATTAAAATCACAATGCCTAATGTGAGTATCCTTAGTCTTTCCCATCTCTCAATGTAGAAATCCCCAATTCATACAATCATGCAAAATTGAAACTCGATTAACACCTAATCACGTTAGCTCAACTCTCGCCTATTGCTAGGGTGATCAACCATTAATCAAAAGCAACAATTTTACACAAAGCACAATTAAGAATCACAATTAGGAAACAAACTAATGTGAGTATCCTTAGTGCAACTAATCTCTCGATTCGAAGCACCCAATCCACACATTCATACACAATTATCACCCGATTAATCTAGGATCACGTTAGCGCAACTCTCGCCTATAGCTAGGGTGATCGAACACTAATCTAAAGAGATAATTATGCATGAAGCACAAATGAGAATCACAATTAGTAAGCAATCTACTCAATTAATCTCCAATCATCAACAATTATAGCATCATCAATCAATTCATCATAAATTTCAATTAACCCAAGCACAAGAGAGATTTAGCCCATGGTACCACAAACAATACCAATGGGAAGAAGATAGAATTGAACAAACATAAAGCAAATCACAACACTTAAGAAATTAAAGAGACAAAAGAGGAAAAACATCACCAAATGATCTTCAATTAACCAAAATAGGAATGCTTGAGTCTTCAACACCAATCTCCAATTGAATTACAAGCTTGAATTGAATGAATTACAAGGATCAAATGCTAATCTATGGCTAATCTAGCGACAATCAAAGGAAATCTACATCTAAATCTAACTTCTACTCTAACTACAAGGGAAATTGGCTTGGGGCCTGAGAATTCGCCCCAAAACCGCTACTAAGCTGCTCTTATGAATGTTGTACTCTGTTTTTCGTCCAAGGGAGTTTAAAAAGAGAGAAAACTGAAAATCGGGTGCCTCGAGTCGAGGTTGGGGCCCTCGACTCGAGCTTGGGGCTTTTAAAAAAAAAATAAAATAAAAAATTTCCGCTGTTGGGGTTCGAACTCGGGACTGTGGCGCGCATGGGCGAGAGCTTTGCCGCTTGGGCCAGCCACGAACTTGATACAATCTCGCCTTTTGTAATATGTAAACCACTAAAGCGCGCCCAAAAATTCAACACTTCTTCCCTAAGCACCAACCTCGACCCGAGCTCCCTGCTCGACCAATGGTCGAGTCCAGGAATTTTCCCGGCCCGACTTGACCTCCAAACCCCCATTTTCGCCCGTCTCGTCCGTCTCTTCATTCTAAGAATCACGGTACTCTCGGTTTGTCAAAATTCCACCGATTTACCTGCAAAACGGACGAAAAACATCAAAAACTCACCAATAATACTTTTTAGGCAAAAGAGTGATACTTTTCACATTTAGGCATAAAAATCAACACTTTAGCTCACTTTTTGCACTAAAATAACCCCTAAAAACATGCATCAATTCACTCTAATCATACCCCAAACTTGAATTGTTGCTCGTCCTCGAGCAACGTAGAACTAAGAACAAAGGAGTGAATTGATTGCAATTATGTCACATGGCACCATAGACGAAATATAAGACAATCGAACTCATCAATGATCTCAAGTATCAATGCAACTATCCACTAGCAAACAAGATGAATCATGCTCAAACAAATGCTCAATCAAATACTCAACACATTGCTCCTCCTATGGAGTGTTTCACTCTTCACTCAAGTGTATCATGGCATAATGCTCTCAATCATCAAATTCACAAATAAGTACACCATATGCTTGCCAAAAACTTAATCTCAATCAAAATCAATTATGATCAATCAAGAATCAAAGAGGTCTTTCATCAAGGTTGTAATGTAAGCTCTTTGGAAAGGTGGGATTTTTGGGTAAGAGTGACTAAATAGTAGAGACTTGAATGTAAGCTAATCAATACAAATGCACAATCTCTTCACTTTTCATCAAGCACACTCTTTCTTTTGAACTTCAATGATCAATCCACCATTCACTTAAGCTTTCTTTCTTTAAGCTCACAAATTGAATCATTTCACTTTTCATTTTCACTTTTTCTTCACAATTCAATTTTTCTTTCATCAACCTTTCTTTCTTCTCTCAAGCATCATCACTTAGCTCTTCATCTTTCTCCCACACTTAACAATGTAAACACCATCTATAGCCAACAATCAAGCTCTACAAAGCATAGGACAAGAAGGCTCATAAAAATAGGCTAATGGCTTCAATTTCACTTGGCTTGCCAAAGAATAAGAATAATAGGCTCAAAATGGCTCACTAAGGAAATCAAATGTATTTGGTGGAAAAAAATATTTGGCAAAGTGACTCAACATATCAAACATGGCCTCTTATCATTTTCAAGACATCTTACAAAGATCAATATCAACAAGTCTAATGGCAAGTTCTAGCATACAACTCATGAATGATGCACTCACAAAGGATGATATCAACCGTATAAGATGTACGATTATTAAGGCACAAAAGCTCACGGGCTTAAATTGAGCAATGAATCAAGCATCTTCAATCACATTCATCTTCACATAATTAATCAAGCAAGCTAGCTTCAAGCAACATATCAACTCATGATCAAATCAAATTTCAATATATCTTGCAAATCAAACACAAGTGCTCATGTACATAAATCCAAGCATACTCACTATATCAAGAATGATTCTAAAAGATATGCAATAAGTTCACAATGAAGCTCATGATGAATTAATCAATGCAAGAATACATGCAAGAAATTCAAGATACCAATATAGCATAATCATCAATAAGCACTAAGCTCAACAAATCCCAAAATCATATAAGATCACAAAGATAGGCAAAGAGAAAAACACCTCCCCAAACTTAGACAAGTCTAAGTTTGAAAGGAAGTGTTGTACCATAAAGCCTTTAAATTCCATTTTCCTTTAAGCATGTAGGGATCATCAAGCTTCCTAGCTCTTTCCTTCTTGACCTTGCATTTCCTTGCACTTCCAATCTTTTACCATCCATGTAGTGAGTGTACCTACAATTGGGCAAAAATAATCATCAAATAATCATCACTAAGAGATGCATTTATAGCCAAAATGACACACACCCCCAAACTTGAATGAAATCATGCATTCAAGGTTTGGCTCCAAATATATGCAACTCATAATGATATCAACAATAAGCTCAATATCCCAAATGTATCACTAAAGCAAAGAGCATTATTTCTAAAGCATGAGCAATTAAGTAGCAAGCTAAATCTCCCTCAAACAAAACAAAAACACTAATCTACCAAAAGCACAAAAAGAACAAATAAAAAGGATGGGTTGCCTCCCATCAAGCGCTATTTTTATTGTCCTTTGCCGGACTTATTCGTTCACATCCAACATCCTTCATCGGAATGGCCAAGGGTAACGATCCTCCTTCCCATTGTATCTCGATCTTTGTGCTTCAAGGTCTAGGAGGTTCACCGAATAGATAGGACAACCACCTATAGAAATGCAAAGTGTCCATGGTTGTCCCCCTTTTTCTCTTGTCTTCCTCCTCTTCCATTCTTTTTCTTCAAGGATGCCCAAGCGTTTCTTTAATTCTTCCCTATAGTCAAAATTCACAAGAGGCAAAATTAAACCATTAGAAGAATCAATTTCAATTAAATCACAAATTGAAGAGTTAGAGGGTATAGAAATGCCCATTTCAATCTTCAATGCCTCCTTAGGTGCTTCTAGGTTCTCTTCTTCATTATAGCTCATGTCCATTAATGGACACTCCTCTTCCTCACTTTTGACAAGGAAATTTTCCACTTCAACCTCTTTGCTTGGACCCTCTACTACATCTCTTCTTTCACTTTCTTCCTCCCCTTCTTCTTCTTGATTCTCCATGATGGTCAAGTTCTTTACTTGGTGTAGGAAATTTTGACTTGACACTTTATAAACGTGAAGTGGACTTCGGTGATCTCCATATTCCCCTCGATCCATGAATTGACCATTGCTTTGGTCTCATAGATTTCCTCATACAAGGGAAGCATTTCATCACACCTAGTGTCATTTTCCTCAATTCTTTCCAACAATACTCCAAGCATCTCTTGCAAGTTAGCTCTCACACCATGGAGTCCCCATTCTTCAAATGTAGGAGAAGCTTGTGGCATAGGATCATCAAACTCATGGCTTCTCCTATCATCATAGTACTTACCTCCCGATGCTCCTTGATATTCAAACCCAAGACATGGATCGAATTGATCATAATGCTCAAAGTATGGGAACATCTCTTGAGGTGGGGGAGAAATTTCTTCACACCTCCAATCTTCATAATTGGATGGAACTTGTTGCAATTGAGAATTATCTTCATAGTTCCTCCAATCGTTGTATCCACATTCTTCAAAGTGTGGAGGATACACCCTACTATCTTCATAATACTCTTGATTCCACATGTATGAGTTGTATCCCTCCATCTAGACAAGATAAGCAAGTATCAAATTCCAACAAAAATAAAAACACAAACAAAAACACAAAGGCAACAAGTAGTCACTTCAAACACTTCCTAAGTCTCACTTAAGGCGCAAAGACTAATTCCCGGCAACGGCGCCATTTGATTGGAGTGTATAGGGTAAGAGTTATTAAGACCAATCAACAAAATATCGAACCCAAGGGAAAAAGTATGCACATGAGGTCCTAGAAATACATGTTATTAGTGACTAGAGTTGCAACAATGGTTTGGAACAAAAACAACAAAACACAAGCAAAAATACAAAACAACAAGGAGCAAGCAAATGATCGAACACTTAGAATGCGAGAACAAAAACAACAATAAATGGTGGGATAGGGGTGCTAGGATTAACATCCATCAATGAATCATCAATTAACAAGCTACAATTGAATCAAATTGCAAATCAATTAAGATAGAAAGCATAAACCATCATGAAATTAATCACTTCATTAAAATCACAATGCCTAATGTGAGTATCCTTAGTCTTTCCCATCTCTCAATGTAGAAATCCCCAATTCATACAATCATGCAAAATTGAAACTCGATTAACACCTAATCACGTTAGCTCAACTCTCGCCTATTGCTAGGGTGATCAACCATTAATCAAAAGCAACAATTTTACACAAAGCACAATTAAGAATCACAATTAGGAAACAAACTAATGTGAGTATCCTTAGTGCAACTAATCTCTCGATTCGAAGCACCCAATCCACACATTCATACACAATTATCACCCGATTAATCTAGGATCACGTTAGCGCAACTCTCGTCTATAGCTAGGGTGATCGAACACTAATCTAAAGAGATAATTATGCATGAAGCACAAATGAGAATCACAATTAGTAAGCAATCTACTCAATTAATCTCCAATCATCAACAATTATAGCATCATCAATCAATTCATCATAAATTTCAATTAACCCAAGCACAAGAGAGATTTAGCCCATGGTACCACAAACAATACCAATGGGAAGAAGATAGAATTGAACAAACATAAAGCAAATCACAACACTTAAGAAATTAAAGAGACAAAAGAGGAAAAACATCACCAAATGATCTTCAATTAACCAAAATAGGAATGCTTGAGTCTTCAACACCAATCTCCAATTGAATTACAAGCTTGAATTGAATGAATTACAAGGATCAAATGCTAATCTATGTCTAATCTACCAACAATCAATGGAAATCTAATCCTAAATCTAACTTCTACTCTAACTACAAGGGAAATTGGCTTGGGGCCTGAGAATTCGCCCCAAAACCGCTACTAACTTGCTCTATCTAGTATGTCTCTGGATTGCTCTGCTTCAAGTCCTTAAATACCGAATTTATGAAAAACTTCCCCTCGAGTCGAGGGTCAGGCCTCGACTCGAGGTCCCTGCATTTCTTCACTCCCTCGACTCGAGGGTCATGCCTCGAGTCGAGGTGCCTGCCATTTTCCAATTTTTGCCTTTCTCTACAGCCCTCGACTCGAGGCTCTTGCTCCTCGACCGCAGCTCGAGTCCAGGGCATTTTTCTCAGCGGAGGCTTGGCCCCGACCCCTATTTTCATCCGGATGTCCGTCTCTTCATTATAAGCCTAATGGTACTCTCGGTTTGGCAAAAATCCACCGAATTACCTGCAAAATGGACGGAAAACATCAAAATCTCACAAATAATACTTTTAGGCAAAAGAGTGATACTTTTCACATTTAGGCACAAAAACTAACACTTTAGCTCACTTTTTGCACTAAAAATAGCCCTAAAAACATGTATCAATTCACTCCAATCAGATACCCACAGATGCAACGGAGTATCGTGGGTGATTGGATCTCTTCTCTATCTCACTACAAGTAGGCCGGACATAGCCTTTGCGGTTGGGGTATGTGCAAGATTTTAATCTAATCCCAAGAAAACTCGCTGCAGTCTGGTAAGAAAATTCTTGAATATCTCAAAGGAACCTTGCAAGTAGGGTTATGGTACCCGGTGATGACAACTTTGAGTGACGGGTTATTGATTCGGACTTTGGGGGATGTAAGATTGATAGAAAATCCACTTCGGGAACTTGCCAATTCTTAGGCAACAAATTAATTTCTGGTTATCTAAGAAAGCAGGACATCTGTTGTCACCTCCACAATCAAGGCTGAATACATGGCATTTGGAAGTTATTGCTCTCAACTCCTCTGGATTAGTCAACGTGACTTAGAGATTATAATATTCAAACATCATCTTGTTCCTATTTACTTGTGATAGTAATAGTGCAATAGCTATGACTTACAATCATTACGCATTCTAGAGGTAAGCATATAGACATTAGGCATCATTTCATTAGAGATCATGTTGAGAAGAATGACATTAGAATTGAGAAGATAGCCACCGAGTCACAAAGAGCAGACATACTTACAAAACCATTAAATGAGTCTAGGTTTAAAGAATTATGCTTAGAATTAGGATTACTTGATGCATCTTTAGCGATTTCTAAACTGTTTGCATCTTTTTAATGTATTCCTTATTTACGGTTATTTCTTTTCTTTAAATCAATGTCTAGAAAGAATTATCGGACTAGATATGAGTCAAAGGGCAATCGGTGGTGATATCATTGATTTCCTTCTTAGGAATCAAGAATCAAGGATTAGTCATATTGACCTTATCGACATTTGGTAAATCAGACGAGGGCACAATAGTAGCTGATTTCTGAGAAGCAGACGTCTATGCACACCCTATCGATCTACCTCAAGTTACTAATGGTTTTCCTTAAGTCTATGTCTTTGCGGGAATAGGTCACATATCATCTTGTTTCACCTCATCTTTCCTCAATCTTTTATTCGAGACACCTTTGTTTCTAAAATAAACTCCATATTTTTCATAAAATTCTTTTTAGATTGATTGGTTGGAAAACCTAACTTTAGAAAATTAAGTCTGAGCTGTTTATTTAAATGTTTTTAAGATTGCTAAAAAGTTAAAACTAAGCTGTTTTGAAATCGAGACAGTTACTTTATCAGAACGACTTTACAAACCCATCTGTTTTAAAACCCATCTATTTTGAAAACCCTTATATGAAGTAAGGTAACCCTAGGTGGCGTCGGAGTATACTTACTTCCTGCATAAAGTAACCTACATCTGTCAAATCAACGATCTATAAAGTAACTATTTACGCATTCCAAAGGCGAGTAACATCCGCGCTGAATCCCAATCGTTTATCTGAGTTTTAACCGTTGATTCATGCACAGTAAAAACTTTTTAAATAAACGGCTTAGATCAATTTAAATTTTCTGAAAGGCTGTTTCTCTTTCCAATTTTCCCTCCTATAAATACGTCTTCTTCCTCAATCAAACCTTTTCACTTTCGAGAAAGCCATACATGCACTCTGCTAAATTTTCAAAAACTCTCAGTTTATTTTCATGAGCACTTCCCAAAAACCAATTGGAGTTACATCAACCATGGTGTAGGTACATAATGATACATATAACAAGAAGATTAAGTCTGAGATGTATGTTGATTTTGAGACGACTACCGATGGTGAATTAAGGGAGATCTTGGGTTTATTGGAGAGAGGGATTGAGGACATTTTGTTCCAAGAAATCCACCTCCAATAAAACTTTGGATATGAGGGATTGAGTTCTATGTCAAAGGGACATTTGAAAATGGAGTGTTCAAGACTCGAGTATACGGCGAGGTTCTTCTGTTACTCCGGCGGAGGTGGCCGGATATTTGATACTCCGTGGAGGTGGTCCTCATCTGAGAATTTTATCTCTCGAGACTTAAAAACTTTTTCCTAAAAATTTATCTAAGTCTTGAGACTCAAATTTTTTAAGTATTTCTAAAAGAGTCTAAAGGACTTAATTTTTCTTAAGTGCTTTAATGTGAATGAATCTGTTGTAATGTGAAAAAGTGCTTTGATTCACCTATCGATTATCTTGACTAACTCTAGTACTAACTTGATTGTGAGTGTGTTTCTTCCTTGAAGGGTTTAACTTCATCAAAAAGGGGAAATTGTTGGATAAAGAAGTTTTGATGAGTTAAAAGAAGCGGCTCGAGATGATCGAGACCACTGAAGAGCAGTGAGATTGAGACCATAAGCTAAAGGCGATCGAGACGGGTCGAGAACCAATCTAGTCGGTGAGATGCGGAAGAGTACGAGTCATCGGAGACTAGCTTGAGTCTAGTCATCTGCAGGAGACAAACATGAAGAGCTCGAGACGAGGTCAAGACAAGCTGAGTAGAATAAGAAAGGCGAGTCTTCACCAAGTCATTGCACGAGTAGAGTAAAGTCGATTGAGGTCAAGAGCAGTTTTCAAGATTAAGTTTGTTAAAGCGGTTTTCAGTTTGTTAGAAGCCGACTAACAAACTAAGCGTCTTTTGAGACTTATAAATAGGTCTAGGCACTTCATTAAGCATACACACTACGAGAATACACATAATTCACAAGTTATTTTCCAGCACAATATTCTCTAAAAAGCACAAAATAGTTTTTCAAGATTTCTTCATAGATTTTTCTAAGTGTTTGTAGAACACTTCCTTGCACATCTTCAAATACACTTCTTTATCTTAGAGTTAGATTTCGTAGTTTTGGTTAGAGTTTTGAAGAGTTGAAGATCAGATTGTAAGTTGAAAGTTGTACGATTGTAAAGTAAGTAAGCGAGATAGTAGAGACCCTTCTTCAAATTGGAGAAGGAGAGTGGATGTAGGATTGTTATAATCCGAACCACTATAAAATCGGGTGTTCTTTCTTGCTTTTCTTTACTTATCATTCGATTTCCAATTTATTGTTCAAGGGTTAATTTAGAATCAAAGTTAAAATCAATATCGGTTTGCTTTTGATCTTAACAAAGTTGAGTCTAATATTGAATTTCCGTTGTGTACATCTGGTACTTTGAATCGATTTTGAAAGATTTGAAAAATCTACAAAATCTATTCAACCCCCTTTAGATTTTGTCCTAGAAGGTTAACTCAAAGTTTCTTAATCAACTCAACCAATTGGGACCAACAATAAAAATCTTTGTGTCTTTACAAGCTTTACGCATACATATTCATATCTGCTCATTCATCATCGTTTTAATAAACCTGCACTAAACTTGACAAGTATCTTTCAAGAAGGTTTTCATTAAAAGGGTTTTTCAAATACACACGAGACTAGCTTCCGCACCATCGAAGACTTTGACTTTCCAAAGTCTGCCGATCTCACATAGCACACTCGAGTACTTATGTAGAAGACTTGCAAAGTCTGCTAACCTCACACTCACTCACGAAAAGTTGTAAAAAGTTTTGAGTGTGGGAAAGTCTATTCAATCCCCCTTCTAGACTTTCCACCTCCTTGCACATCTCGTCCGGGACCAACAATTGGTATCGAGAATAGTGGTTCAACCGACCAGCGGCTTTGGTTACCAATACTCTTTGAAGAAAGGCTGTTGTGGTCACTGAGCGGATCTTGAAAAACCGTTTTCATAAAATTCATTGCATTCACTGCATAATTGTTCTTTTGCTAACATGAGTTTTCAAAAGAAGAGCAATAAGGCCGTAAAGCTATCGGGATTCTCTATCGAAGACTATGACTACTTGGATGTTACGCATGGAAAATCACCTTGGTGCGATACATGATAGGATGCTTGAAATTCTTGAAAAGGGACCTATCAAATTCTACTGGGATCCAATGAGTTCAAGAAGTGGTGGGCGAGACTTTAACTCGTCGGAAAACGAGAAAAAAAAGAAGCGAATTGTCAATCGAAGAGAGGAAATTGTTCAATCTCAATCAAGTTGCTCGCACGAGAGATTATAGAAATGTTAACCAGAGAGCTTCTTGAAAAAGTGAAAACACGCAAATCAAAAGAAATGTGGGTGACACCGGCGCTAATGTGTGAAGGATCGTAACAAATCAAGAAAAACAAAGCTGGTCAATTCTTCATTCATTGACACTCTCAAGATGAAGCCGAGATGAAACTATTGATCAGTTGGACTTGAGGCTGACAAATATAATCAATAAAGCAAGTTCCCTAGGGAAGTCATACACTGCGAAGGAAATAAACAACAAAATTCTCGAGATCATTGACTAGTAAATGGAGAGTAAAGTTTCTTGTGATCAAAGATACCAAGGTTCTCAATAGAACAAGTCATCATGAATTATTCTCTCATCTTAAAGCTCATGAATTTGACCTGAAACAAGAAAAAGATGAGGATGAAGGAAATTCGAGTTCTATAAGTAAAGAAGTGGCTTTCAAGGTTACACCTACTACTTCATCAAAAGAACCGGTGGAAGAAGATCCGAGTATGAAAGAACAGATGGCATTACCGACTAGAAAGTTTGACAAGATGAATTCAAAGTTTGACAAATATAGAAGAAATTGGAAGAACACTAGGCGACGAGGTTTTAAAGCGATACAAAGTCTTCTACCAGACAGATGACGGAGATCCGACGATTCTAATGATGAAAGAAGATCAGTAACTCCCGAGAGAAGAAGAGAAGGAAGTCCCAAAAGGAAAGATTTTTCACCTAGAAGAGATTCAAGTCCCGAGAAGATCGACAAGAGATGACAAATGCTTTACATGTCATAAACCCGGACACTTGATTATGATTGTCGAGAATTAACTCCTAGAGAAAGAGAAGAAAAGAGACTTAAGAGGAATAGAAAGTTTCCGATAAGAGAGCTCTAGTAGCTAGAGAAGAAGATTCCTCATTGAGCGACACAACCTCTTCATCGAGACTTTTCTTGAGACAATGACTTATGTCTTATGACTATTGGTGATGAGGTAACCTCGACTCTTGTTCGTCGTCTACTTCTTGCATCTCTCTAGCGAAGAGTTTGACCATAACTTTGTTGATAAGTTAATGGGAGATCTCAAAATTGCTATAAACGCTTATAATTGTGTGGAAAAGGAGAACACTAACTTAAAGGCTAAGATTGATCTACTCACTCAAGAATCTCTTGGCAAGTCTTACGGAATATCGGTAGACTCTAATCGGATAACTTCGAGAAGAGTTAAACACTCTTAAATCAAGTATCTTTGGCGAGTCAGTGGTAGAAAGGTTGCTACTTGAGAATCTTGAGAAGACTGATCGATTGAAAATCCTACAAGCAAAGTTTGATGAGCTTTTCTATCGGTATGAGCGTGTAAAAACTAGTGAGGAACGTTTAAGTTTCAGATTGGATCAACTGAATAAAGCTTATCATGCTTTGTTCAAACAATAATTAATTCGTCTCAAACACCTAACGTAAAGAAGCGAATTGGTTTCACCTTTGCTCAATCCTCACAAGTTCAAACAAGTGTACTTGAGAAGAGTACACATGTTATGGGTGATGATCTGGTAGGAGCAGGTTCCAAACCTAAACCTACTCATAAGAGAAAGAAGGTCGCTGATTGGAGTGAATTGATGCATGTTTTTAGGGTGTATTTTAGTGCAAAAATTGATCAAAAGTGTTAGATTTTGTGCCTAAATGTGTAGAGTATCACTACTTCGCCTAAAAAGTATTACTTGTGAGATATTTGATGTTTCTCATCCCATTTACGAGTAAATCGGTGGAATTTGGCCAAACCGAGAGTACCGGCATTCTTAGGATGAAGAGACGATCGAGATGGGCAAAACGGGGTCGAGGCAGAGTCCGGGTCAAGAAAACTCCTGGACTCGACATCCGGTCGAGGTCCAGGGCCTCGACCCGAGGGTGAAGGCAATAGGTTGAATTTTAAAAAATGGAGGCAAGCTCGACTCGAGGGCCTGAGCCTCAAGTCGAGGATCAGTGGCAGAAGGAGATCCCTCGAGTCGAGGGCTGGAGCTCGACTCAAGGCTGGAAGCGAAAATGGAAAATCGTGTAAGCGACTTCAAGACCTCGACTCGAGGGCCCCAGCCTCGAGTCGAGGGATGCCCAAAATCAAAAAATTTATATTTAAGGCCTGAGCGGAAAATAGAGCATATTCTTTCTAGCTTAGATTAGAGCGGTTATTTTACAGCTTTTTGGGCGAATTTCTCATTCCGTAGCTTAATTCTCTTTGTAATTAGATTAGATTCATAGATTTAGATAGAATTTGATCATTTGTACCTTAGATTAGTGATTTGATCCATTAGTTTTTAATTTCCAAGTTGTACTTGAAGAGGAGAAGAGATTGGAATTTAAGATATTCTCAAGACTGAAGCATTCTTATTTTTATCATTGAATCCAATTGGTGATGTTCTTCCACTTTACTCTTTTTAATTAATTAATTGTTGTGATTTGCTTCTTAATTGCTTACTTAGATTTTCTACCCATGGGTTTTGCTCTTAGCACCATGGGTTAATACTCTTGTGCTTGGGATAATTGAAATTGGGGATGATGTGATTGCCGTATGCTATGATTGTTGATAATTGTTGGTCAATTGAGTTAGATTGCTTCCTAATTGTGATTCTCATTGTGCTTCATGCTAAGTTATCTCTTTAGATTAATGTTTGATCACCCTAGCAATAGGCGAGAGTTGAGCTAATGTGATTAGGGATTAGTCGGGTTACAATTGTGTATGAATGTATGAATTGGGTGCTTCTTAATTGAGATATTAGTTGCACTAAGGATACTCACATTAGGCATTGTGTTGTTAATGGAGTGATTAATTGCATGATGGTTTTATGCTTTCTATCTTAGTTGATCTACAATTTGATTCAATCATAGCTTGTTGATCATTGATTCCATGATGGATATTATCCCTAGCACCCCTATCCCCCATTGAATTTTAGCTAATTGTTCTTGCATATTAGATGTTCGATTAATTGCTTGTCTTGAGTTTGAATTTTAATTTTTGCAATTGTATTGTAGTTCTTAGTGCCAAAACCGATTTGCAACAATAGTCACCAAGAACTCGTATTCCTAGGGCCTCATTGCATATTTTTTCCCTTGGGTTCGATATACTTGATTGGTCTTAATACCGCTTACCCGGAATCCTACGATCAAAATGGCGTCGTTGCCGGGAATTAGTTTTACGCCTTAAGTGAGACTTAGGAATTGTTCGAAGTGGCTACTGGTTGCTTTGTATTTTTGTTTGTTTTATGGTTTTGTCTGAATTTGATACTTGCTATCTTGTCTAGATGGATGGATATGACTCATACGCATGGAATCAAGATTATTATCAAGAGAGTATGGTTTATCCTCCACACTATGAAGGATTTGGCTACGATAATTGGGGGAACTATGAGGATAATTATCTAATGCAATAAGTTTCATCCGAATATCAAGATTGGAGATGTGATGAAGTTCCTCCCCACCTCAAGAGATGTTCCCGTAATATGAGCATTATGATCAAATATTTGATCCACGGGTTGGATTTGAATTTCAAGGAGCATCGGAAGGAGATTATTATGATGATTGGAGAAGCTATGAGTATGACTAACAAATGCCACAAGCTTCCTCTCATTATGAAGAATGCGGACTCAATGATGTGAGAGCTATCTTGAAGGAGATGCTTGGAATGTTGTTGAAGAGATTTGAGGAAAATGACCATAGATGTGAAGAAATGTTCCCCTTGTATGAGAACATCTATAAGACCAAAGCAATGGTTGATTCAATGATAGATGGGAACATGGAGATCACCGAAGCTCAATTCATAATCTTAAGAAGTCAACTCAAATATTTTCTAATCCAAGTCAAGAAAATAACCATCATGGAAACTAATCAAGAAGAAGGGGAGGAAGAAAATAAAAGTGAAGATTGAGAAGAAGAGGGTCCAAGCAAGAAGGATGAAATAGAAAATTTTCTTGTCAAAAGTGATGAAGGGGAATGTCCATTGATGGACATGAGCAAAAATGAACAAGAAAATCTAGAAGCATCGAATGAGGCATTGAAGAACGAAATGAGCATTTCTATACCTTCAACCTCTTCAATTTGTACTTTAATTGAGATTGATGCTTCTATTGATTTTATTTTACCTCTTGTGAACTTTGATTATAGGAAAGAATTAATGAAGTGCTTGAGCATCCTTGGAAAAAATTGTTGGAACCACCGATCGCCGACTCTATGAAATTATCGATTCGGGATCGCAATCACATAAACGCAGCGGATAGAATTGTACCTTTATTCACCGTAATAGGTGAAGACGAACCAGTTCTAAGGTCGAAGCTGCGATCGAAGGATGAGCCTCGAACCTTACGGTCTTACGCCGTATTCCTATCCCTTTCCCTTGGACATCGAGTGGTCGACGATCCTCCAAGGAATTAGACTCCGCCTCTCTCGATCTCACGTTTTTCACACGTCTGGAGGCTCTGATGTTAGGGTTTATTTATAGGCTACAACAGGGACCCTAAGGAAGAATTAGGGTTGGGCCTCCCGATGGGCCTAAATATCCTATGTTTAGTCCGAACACTATACTTAAGCCCATCAATTATAACTCAGTCCACTAAAGAGTTATAATTGAATTACCGTCCTAATCCCATATTATAATATGGGCTCCTTTATTATGTGTACGTTTATTTCCCGTGTTTAAGATATCGAATGTCCATAAATTAATTAAATTATCGATAACTTAATTAATTTATATCTAATTCCAAGAGTAGTACCACTCATCTTTATTAGTATATCGGATTAAATCCACCTGCGAGGGTTTACATAATAATCTTTATGAGCTCCTCAAGGGGACATCATCATCCTAAATAATTAGGATCTGATTCCTTCTATAATCAACGGCACACCATATAAACAATGCTATCTCCCAATTCACCGAGCCTATTGATTTAATAAATCTCACCCATTGGCAAATCAAAGAAACATACACGAGTACACTTGCCCGTTATTATATAGGGATTAAGAAGACGTACATCCATAACAGAGGTCTTGTTCTTTTATATAGTCAGTACAAATTGAACAACCTCATATGGTCTGCTCAATACATACAAAATGTACCAGTGTAACTTTATAGTCAAGATAGACTAATACCAAATTACACTACAACCATTCCAATGGTTTGTCCAGATCCATCTTGGTTGTGAGCTATTATTTATAATCTATAAGGAACTGATAGCATGATATTACGTGTGACACCACACACCATGTTATCTACGGTATAGATTAATCTGGACAAAATAATGATATATATAACAATCATAAACACTAAGTATTTTGATCATAATGAATCTCATATTAAAAGGATGTTCATACTCAAAAAGATGTTCATACAAAAGCTAGGCTTATAGTATACATCCTAACAATCTCCCACTTATACTAAAAGACTATGCTTCCATAATTGCTGCCATACATCCGATTCTCATCCCTTCAACATACCCGTCAAAAGCTTTTCTTTGGAAGAACCTTTGTGAAAGGATCTCGCTAGGTTATCCGCTGATGCAATCTTGGCGACAACAACTTCTCCTCATTTTACGATGTCTCGTATCGGTGGTACTTACGCTCAATGTGTTTGCTTGCTTTGTGGGCTCGTGGTTCCTTCGAGTTTGCCACCGCACCACCGTTATCATAATAAATTGTGATAGCTTTAGGCAAACTAGGAATCACTTCTAAGTCCATCAAGAAGTTTCGAGCCATACTGACTTCTTTGGCTGCCTCGGAGGCTGCCACATACTCGGCTTCCATGGTGGAGTCCGAAACGCATTTACGCTTTACACTCCTCCATACTATGGCTCCACCTCCCAAGGTAAACACATAACCCGAGGTAGATTTCTTGTTGTCCCGATCCGACTGGAAATCGAGAATCTGTGTAACCCTCGGGAAGTAAAGTATACGCTTGGTAAACCAAAGCATATAATTTCTAGTCCTTTTCGGTACTTTAAAATATGCTTTACCGCAGTCCAATGTCCTTGTCTGAGTTACTTTGATATCTGCTAACCATGCCCACGGCAAAGCAGGATATCGGCCTCGTACATAGCATTGCATACATTAGGCTTCCTACAGTAGAAGCATAAGGAAGCTGCCTTCATATCCTCTATCTCCTTTGGTGTCTTAGGACACATCTCTTTATATAAAGGTACTCCATGTCGAAAAGGTAGAAAACCTTTCTTAGAGTTTTGCATGCTAAAACGAGCCAAGATAGTATCAATGTATGAAGCTTGAGATAAGCATAACATTCTTTTCTTGCGATCCCTTATAACTTTGATCCCAAGAATATGTCCAACTTCTCCCAAGTCCTTCATATCAAAGCTGCTTGGACAACCATACCTTTACGTCGACAACACCTTGACATTGTTGCCAATGAGCAAGATGTCATCTACGTATAGTACAAAAATACCACCACGTTTCCGTCACTCTTCTTGTATACACATGACTCATCCGGACATTGAATAAATCCATATGGTGGATTACCTCATCAAAACGGATGTTCCAAGATCTCGAAGCTTGTTTCAACCCATAAATGGACCTATTAAGCTTACACACAAGATGCTCTTCGCCCTTTGCAATGAATCCTTCGGTTGCTTCATATAGATGTTTTCTTCAAGACTTCCATTAAGGAAAGTTGTCTTGACATCCATTTGCCAAACCTCATAATTCATATGAGCAACAATAGACAAATGAATCCGGGATAGACTAAAGCATGGCTACCGCAAAAGGTTTCCTCATAATCGATTCCTTCTTTTGAGTGTACCCCTTCGCTACAAGCCTTGCTTTGAAAGTTTCTAATTTTCCGTCTGATCCTCTTTTTCTTTTGTAGACCCACTTACAGCCAATGGCTTTTACACCATTTGGTGGTTCTACTACCTCCCAGGACTTGATTAGAATCCATATATTCTAATTGATTTCATTGTTTTTCCCAAGATTACGCATCTTTATCTTGGAGTGCTTCGTAGCTCTAGGGATCCGATTCGTGTTCACGGGTACTAAGTCCGAAGACTCTCCCAAAAACATGAATCTATCGGGTTGTCTAACAACCCTCCCACTCTGACGAGGCACTTGTGGTAATAGTGTATCATTAGTAGCGAGATGGTCTTGACCCATGTGGTATCTCATCTTGTACTCTTGGTACTAAGGTAGAAGTTTCTCCTTATTTCTTCTAAAATAATTTTACTCATGGGCTTGTGGTCCATTACATAGTCTTCTTCTAAAAATCGGGCATTTGTGCTAACAATTACCCTCTGATCTTAGGACTATAAAACAAACCACCTTTCGTTCCTCTAGGATAGCCCACAAACAGTCATTTCATGCGAGATTCCAACTTATCAACATCTCCTTTGGCACATGTCTTTGGACTACCCCAAATCCGAATATGTTTAACACTAGGCTTACGCCCATTCCACAATTGCGTGGGAGTAGAAGATATTGTTTTAGAAGGAACCAAGTTCAGAATGTACGCTGCCGTTTCAGGGCATACCCCCAAAACGAACTTCGGTAATTACGAATAGCTCATCATCGATCTAACCATTTCCAAGAGAGTCCTATTCCTTCATTCCGCCACACCATTTTGTTGGGGTGTACAGTGCAGACAATTGGGATTGAATCCCGGCCGATAAGTAATTCCTAAACTCTCCTAAGAGGTACTCGCCACAACGATCAGATCGTAGTGTTTTGATATATTTACCATGACGCTTCTCCACATCAGCCTTGTACTCTTTGAATTTATCAAAGCACTCGAGACTTGTGGCGCATCAAATAAATATATCCATATCTCGAATAATCCTCTATAAAAGAGACAAAATATTCGAAACCACCTCTTGCTTGAGTAGACATAGGACCACATAAATCGAGAATGAACCATTTCCAACACTTCTTTGGCTCTATACCCCTTGGCTTTAAAAGACCTTTTGGTCATTTTTCCTTCCAAAGCGGGACTCGCGAGTCGGATAGTTTTCCACTTCCAATGAACTCAAAAGTCCATCGACTATCAACCTTTGAATCCTACTCAAGTTAATGTGACCTAATCTTAGATGCCAAAGATATGTTTGGTTCATTTTTAAGGTTCTTTTCGCTTATTTGAGTTAGAAGATGTACTATTAATTTCTATTTGTTACTTTGTGGGAGTTATTGGATTAAGAGTATATAAATTGCCAATCAACGTGCAGAGCATGATAATAGCACTATTTTTCTTGACAACCACTTTGATATCAAAAGAAAGCAGAATATCCATCCAAAAATAACTTAGAAAGCGAAATCAAGTTCTTTCTAAAACAAGGTACGTAAAGACAATTTCTCAAAACCAAAGTCTTATTCTTATCAAAAATAAATAAACATCTCCCACTTTGCAACAGCTACTTTCGTAGTGTCGCCCATGTAGATGGTAATCTCACCCTCACTAAGCCGATTTGGTTTCCTGGAACCCCCGCAAAGAATTGCAGACATGATCGGTGGCTCCCGTATCTACACAACAGTGCCGGTAGATAACACCTTTAAACATGTTTCAATAGTTAGTGAATATGATATACCTTCTTTTTCCTTTTACGGGGCAATCTACCTTCCAATGTCCCGGCTGCTTGCACAAAAAGCATTTGCCCTTAGGCTTCTTCACGCCACTTGGTGGACCAATTTTCTTTGGTTCACTGCTTTCTTTGTCAAACCAGCTTGTTTCTTTTTCTTCATCACTTTTCCTTTTGGCTTAGATGTAGAAACATTTTCAGCAATATAAGCTTGAGAAGCTTGACGAAATAATCCTTCGCAGCTTGGAGTTACGGAAGTTCCGCCATCGAATACAACCTTTTGTTCATGTTGTAGTTCAGGCGTAAGCTGCTCAAAACTCATAGGCAGCGTCTGGAGAACGATATCGACACAGGTTTCCCCATCGATTTCAGCTCCAAGGACTTCCATCTCATTCAAATGAGCCATCATCTTGAGGATATGATCCCCTTACGGGTGTCCCCTCGGTCATGGTGGTCGTCATTAAGTTTCTCATGGCCTCTTGCTGGCAGCCCGACTACGGTGTCCGAAGAGTTCTTTGAGATTGAGCATCATCTCATAAGCGAGAGGTCATTGTCGATGCTGATGTTGCAGCACATTTGACATAGAAGCCAAAATGTAACACCGCGCCATCTCATCTACCTTGACCTATTTACGATAAGCCTCTTTCTCCTCTTCACTAGAGTTTTCATTGGGTTTTTCAGGACAAACCTCGGCAGTACAAACTTGTACTCTTCGGTGATCAAGACAATGTCCAAGTTTCTTTTCCAATCAATATAATTAGGACCAGTAAGTTTATTTTCTTTAAGAATAACAGCAAGTGGATTGAAAGCCATGATAAATCACTGAGAAACACGTAAATGCATTATTATCAAAATTAAGAATTTAAATCAATATTGTTTCCCTCAAACAATACAATTAAATTCACCAACACCTCAAAACACCGTGAAGTTTGTATGCCACGATAGTGTGGACGTATACTAATTCAATCATTTGTAAGAGGAGGTTTTACCCATTAATTTCATCAGTTTGTCAAACAAAATAAAAATTAATCTTTAGCCATACAAATAACAGCACTTACTCCGATGGGAGGATACTATTATATGCATCTAAGTGTATACCATTTCTAAATACCAAGTCAATTACCTAGGTTTGTGCCTCTTCGGATGGAGAAGATATCACGCTCCTAAATAACTTACTTATAATTATCCATAAGGAAGTTTGATCTAGTGATCCGCAAAACAAACACATCCGATATGGAAGAAGGCACATAAAACCAACGTTCATGTTTGAATGCATCACTTACAAACCAGAGATGGAGGCTATGAGATTTGTTGAAAAATAACCCCTCTCCCACTTAGTTATTTAACATGAGGGATATTAATATTAACATGCATAACATATGAAACACATAAAGCATGCTAAACACAATAACACATATGAGAAAGAATAAATATGGAAAACAAAATTCCAACTATTATGGCCTCTTTCATGCTCCCATGTTCTTGAATGTTCGCCGTCAAAGCGGGGTGAGGGCAGCGCCCGTTCAAAAAAAAAGTCCATCGATTCTTTGCTATCGATCTAGTTCCGCCATCGACCATCCTAATCTGTTCCTATTACGGTTTTATCCAACGATCCTATACATCATCTAGATCAAAATAAAACCTACACGACAGGACCGCCGTGGTTATAACTATTACAATCATTCACCAACCCAAAACAAAAACCTCGGCAGTCCGAGGGTTTAATACATACATAAACATACATGTTGAACATAATAGTTGGATTTAGGGTTCTGCAAAGATATTAGAATATTCGCATACCCAAAAAAATAGATCAACGATTAACATCGAATCCTTAATATAACAGATTTATGATAATCATGCAAACCCTAATATGACAGATTTACAAATATCATGTAATCCTATTCAATATCAAATCATGAAACTCTATTATACCGAGATCAAGAAACCCTATTATAAGAGATCAAGAAACCCTATTATAACAGATCAAGAAACCCTATTATAACAGATCAAGAAATCCTATTATAATAGATTTACAATAATCATGCAATCCTAATAAATCAGATCTATGAATAACCGAATCAATTGCATAGAGTCGAAAACACGGCTCGATACCAATTGTTGGAACCACCGATCGCCGACTCTATGAAATTATCCAGTTCGGGATCGCAGTCACATAAACACAGCGGATAGAATTGTACCTTTATTCACCGTAATAGGTGAAGACGAACCAGTTCTAAGGTCGAAGCTGCGATCGAAGGATGAGCCTCGAACCTCACGGTCTTACGCCGTATTCCTATCTCTTTCCCTTGGACGTCGAGTGGTTGACGATCCTCCAAGGAATCAGAATCGGCCTCTCTCGATCGACATTTTTTTCACACGTCTGGAGGCTCGATGTTAGTGTTTATTTATAGGCTACAACGAGGGACCTAAGGAGGAATTAGGGTTGGGCCTCCCGATGGGCCTAAATATCATGTCTTGATCCGAACACTTTACTTAAGCCCATCAATTATAACTCAGTCCACTAAAGAGTTATAATTGAATTATCGTTCTAATCCCATATTATAATATGGGCTCCTTTATTATGTGTACGTTTATTTCCCGTGTTTAAGATATCGAATGTCCATAAATTAATTAAATTACTTGACAACTTAATTAATTTATATCTAATTCCAAGAGTAGTATCACTCATCTTTATTATTATGTCGATTAAATCCACTGCGGGGTTTACATAATAATCTTTATGAGCTCCTCAAGGGGACATCATCATCCTAAATAATTAGGACACGGATTCCTTCTATAATCAACAAAGACACCATATAAATAATGCTATCTCCCAATTCACCGAGCCTATTGATTTAATAAATCTCACCCATTGGCAAATCAAAGAAACATACACTCGAGTACACGTGCCCGTTATTATATAGGGATTAAGAAGACGTACATCCATAACAACAGAGGTCTTGTTCTTTTATATAGTCGGTACAAATTGAACAACCTCATATGGTCTGCTCAATACATACAAAATGTACTAGTGTAACTTTATAGTCAAGATAGACTAATACCAAATTACACTACAATCGTTCCAAGGGTTTGTCCAATTCCATCTTGGTTGTGAGCTATTATTTATAATCTATAAGGAATTGATAGCATGATTTTACGTGTGACACCACACACCATGTTATCTACATTATGAATTAATCTGGACAAAATAATGATATATATAACAATCATAAACAATAAGTATTTTGATCATAATGAATTTCATATTAAAAGGATGTTCATACTCAAAAAGATGTTCATACAAAAGCTAGGTTTATAGTATACATCCTAACAAAAAGAATGGAGAAGGAGGATGGTGAGAGAGCAAGGGGGACAACCATGGACATTGTGCATATATACGTGTGGTTGGCCTACCAATGATGAGAACCTCCGTGATTTTGAAGCTCAAAGGATGAGATATAATGGCAAAGAGGACCAATATCCTTGGCCATTCCGATGAAAAGAGTTTGAAATGAATGAATAAGTCCGGCATAGGACATGAAAAATAGCGCTTGATGGGAGGCAACCCATCCTTTTTGTTGCTTTTGTGTGTTTGTGAGCTTTTGTTTTTGGTTTTGTTTTGTTGGAGAATTGGCTTGGAATTTATTTGATGATGCTTAGGAGATTGTGATATATATTGCAATGGAATGATTGAGCTTATTTGGTAACATTGGGAGTTGCATATCATTTAATCACTCTTTTGCCAAACTTTGAATTTCATGCCAAAATTTAAGCTTGGGGGGTTGATTGTTTTTATTGGTTAACTTGCAACTTGTCTTGGTAAGGATGTAATGGTTTTGTGCTCAATTGTAGGTACACTTGCTAGATGAAGTGAGAAGTGCTAGGAAGCATGATGAGCCCTACATGTTTGAAGGAAGATGGAGTTTAAAGGCTTTATGGTACAACACTTCCTTTCAAACTTAGACTTGTCTAAGTTTGGGGAGGTGTTTTTCTTTCTTTGCCTATCTTTCGTGCTCTTATATGATTTTGGGGTTTGTTGAACTTAATGTTTATGGATATGATGATGAAGCTATAATTGTGTCTTGAATTTCTTGCATATGATTTTTGTAGATTTTTCATTGAGCTTAATTGTGGATTTATTGCATATCTTTGAGTTATCTTTGTTGATATAATGAGTATGCTTGAGATTATGTACATGTGCACTTGTGCTTGATTTGCAAGATTAATTGAATTTTGATATGATCATGAGTTGATATGTGGCTTGAAACTAGCATGATTGATGATTATGTGATGATGAATGTGATTGAAGATGCTTAATTCATTGCTCAATTTAGCCCGTGAGCTTTTGTGCCTTAATAATCGTACATCTTATACGGTTGGTTTGATTTCATTGTGAGTGCATCATTCATAGATTTGTATGCTAGAACTTGCCTTTAGACTTGTTGAGATTGATCTTTGTGAGATGCCATGAAAGTGATAAGAGGTCATGTTTGATTGATAAGTTACTTTGCCAAATTTTTCCACACCAAAGACATTTGATTTTCTTAGTGAGCCATTTTGAGCCTAGTATCCTTATTCGTTGGCAAGCCAAGTGAAATAGAAGCTATTTGCCTATTTTGATGAGCCTTATTGTCCAATATTTAGTAGAGCTTGATTATTGGCAAATAGATGGTGCATTCCTTGAAAAGTGTGGTGGAAGATGTTGTGCTAAGTGATGATTGTGAAAGAAAGAAAGATGAAAAATTCAATTTGATGAGCTTAAAAGAAAGAAAGCTCAAGTGAAGGGTGGTGTTTGAACTTTGAAATGCACAAGAAAGAGTTGATTGATGAGATTGGAAGAGAAGTGTTGTGAAGAGTTAGCTAACTTTCAAGTTCTCTACTATGTTAGTCACTCTTACCTAAATCATGCTACCCATTCCAAAGAGCCTACATTACAACCTAAATGAAAGACCTCTTTGATTCTTGATTGAACACAAATGATAGTGATTGTTATTGAGTCCTTTGGCGAGCTTATGGGGTACATGTTTGTGAATTTGATGATTGAGTGCATATTTACCTTGATACACTTGAGCGAAGAGTGAAACACTCCATGGAAGGAGCAATGTGTTGAGTATTTGATGTTGCAATTGTTTGAGCATGATTTATCTTGATTGCTAGTAGAGAGTTTGCATTGATACTTATGATCATTGATGAGTTCGATTGTCTTCAATTTCTTCTATGGTGTCATGTGACATAATTGCAATCAATTCAGTTCTTGGTTCTTATTTGCTACGTTGCTCGAGGACGAGCAACATTTCAATTTGAGGGTATTATGTGTTGGGTCCCTTTAGAATGAGTTAATCACAAAAACAGGATGCCCTCTAGTGATAATCTAGAAGGGGGGATGAATAGATTATCAAAAACTTTTGAGCTCTATCAACTCCAAAAACGGTTTTAACAAGCGAAAGCTTGATTGTTGATTAAACTCGATTCGAGATAGGATCTAAAGCTTTATCAGATATTAAAGTTTGCGATCAAGAAATAATCAATGAAAACAAGTAAAAACAATAAGAAGAAACAACACGGGATTTATAGTGGTTCGGATCAAATGATCCTACGTCCACTCTCCTTCTTCAACTTGAAGAAGGGACTCTACTTCTTGTCTTTCTTCTTTCTTACTTTCTTCACTTACGGCGTGTATCTTGACCTTACAAGTATGATGCTATCTCTATTTGGCTTTTGAAGATTTACGAAGAAAATGGTGTTCTATAAACACGAGAAAATGAATGAACACAAAGTGTTCGTGTGTATATCTGAGATATTAGAGAAATGAGTTCCTAAATCGTTGATTGCTAGAGTGAACTTGCTTGATAGTGAAATTGCTTATATGTAGACTTCTCTTGATTTACGGAATGATGAATGTATTTATAGACCTCCCTTTGATGTCGGTTGTAACTTCCTTGTTTTCTGTTTGGTTGGTTGTAACCGTCTAATCCTTTCTTGAAAAGCGCTTCTTGATTAGTTGAAACGACTCTTGATATTAACTAACTCCCGCTTGTCACGATCTATACCTGTCTGATTTTTCACCACTGTCTGATTCTTCACCACTGTCTGATTCCGTCATTGTCTTGAACTTCTATTACGATCTTCTACCTTGTATGATTACGTCATCGTGCATTTTTCTGTTCTTGTCTCCATCCGACTTCCTTTGAATCATCCCTATCTTATTTTTCTATACTTAGTCTATTTAGAGTTCTCATTACATCGGTGACTATACATTGTCTCGGTGGTCATCCTAGTTTTACACTTTAACTCATCAAAACTAAGTACATTTTTATCCCAACATTATGATTGGAGTGAATTGATGCATGTTTTTGGGGGTGTATTTTAGTGCAAAAAGTGATCAAAAGTGTTAGATTTTGTGTCTAAATGTGTAGAGTATCACTACTTTGCCTATGATGCATGTTTTTAGGGTGTATTTTAGTGCAAAAAGTGATCAAAAGTATTACATTTTGTGCCTAAATGTGTAAAGTATCACTACTTCGCCTAAAAATATTACTTGTGAGATATTTGATATTTTTCATCCCGTTTACAGGTAAATTGGTGGAATCTGGCCAAACCGAGAGTACCGGCATTCTTAGGATGAAGAGACGATCGTGACGGGTGAAAACGGGGTCAAAGGTGGAGTCCGGGTCGAGAAAATTCCCTGGACTCGACCTCCTGGTCGAGGTCGAGGGCCTCGACCGAGAGTGAAGGCAATAGGTTGAATTTAAAAAATGGAGGCAAGCTCGACTCGAGGATCGGGCGAAGGAGATCCCTCGAGTCAAGGGCTGGAGCTCGACTCGAGGCTAGAAGTGAAAATGGAAAATCGTGTTAGCGACTTCAAGGCCTCGACTCGAGGGCCCCAACCTCGAGTCGAGGAATGCCCAAAATCGAAAAAATTGTATTTAAGCCCATTTGAGCGAAAAGCAGAGCATATTCTTCCTAGCTTAGATTAGAGCGGTTATTTTCTGATTTTTGGGTGAATTTCTCATTCCATAGCTTAATTCTCTTTGTAATTGGATTAGATTCATAGATTTAGATAGAATTTGATCATTGCACCTTAGATTAGTGATTTGATCCATTACTTTTTCATTTCCAAGTTGTAATTGAAGAAGAGAAGAGATTGGAATTGAAGATATTGTGAAGACTGAAGCATTCTTATTTTTGATCATTGAATCCAATTGGTGATGTTCTTCCACTTTACTCTTTTTAATTCATTAATTGTTGTGATTTGCTTCTTAATTGCTTACTTAGATTTTCTACCCATGGGTTTTGCTCTTAGTACCATGGGCTAATACTCTTGTGCTTGGGATAATTGAAATTGGGATGATGTGATTGTCTTATGCTATGATTGTTGATAATTGTTGATCAATTGAGTTAGATTGCTTCCTAATTGTGATTCTCATTGTGCTTCATGCTAAGTTATCTCTTTAGATTAATGTTTGATCACCCTAGCAATAGGCGAGAGTTGAACTAACATGATTAGAGATTAATCTGGTTATAATTGTGTATGAATGTATGAATTGGGTGCTTCTTAATTGAGAGATTAGTTGCACTAAGAATACTCACATTAAGCATTGAGTGGTTAATGGAGTGATTAATTGCATGATGGTTTTATGCTTTCTATCTGTTGGAACAAGATTGTTTTGATGAGTTAAAAGATTATTTCGGATGAGCAGACGATGATAAAGAAAAGTGAAGACTGAATTCGATACTAAGGCGATCGGACTAGGACAAGGATAGTTCAAGTCGGTGAAGACTAGGAATCACAAGTCATCCGGAGACAAGCTCAAATCTAGTCATCTGCGGTAGACAAGTATGAAGAGCTCGAGACAAGGTCAAGACAAGCCGAGTAGAATAAGAAAGGCAAGTCTTCAGAACATCCAAGTTTTTACAAGTGATTTTCACAAAATTCTAAAAAGCACAAAATAGTTTTTCACGATTTCTTTATATAATTTTCAAAGTGTTTGTAGAACACTTCACTTCACATCTTCAAATACACTTCTTAGTCTTAGAGTTAGATTTGAAGGTTGATTAGCATCTTTGAAGGTTTGAAGATCGAGTTGTAATTTGTAAAAGATTGTAAGTAAGCAAGCGGCTAGTGGAGACCCTTCTTCAAAGTTTGAAGAAGGAGAGTGGATGTAGGATTATTATAATCCGAACCACTATAAAATCCGGTGTTCTTTCTTGCTTTCTTTTAGTTTCTCGTTCAAGTTACAATTTGTTATTCAAAATTAAATTTGAATCTTAGCTAAAATCTGAATATCATCATTGCTTTTGATCTTGTTAAAAGTTGAGTTTACAATTGTTTTTATTTTGTGTTTAATCGATACTTTGAATTGATTTTGAAAAGATTTAAAAAAATCTACAAAATCTATTCAAACCCCCCCCTTTCTAGATTTTGTTCTAGAAGGCTATCTCAAGGTTTTAATCAACTCAACATTAGGGACCAACAAGTGGTATTAGAGCGGTGTTAAGGCACATTACGATATTGATTTTAGGTCTTGAATAAGATTCGAAATTATCTTGATTTTCTTCATTTTCTTCTTTACTACTAACGGTGCTACTAATTAGTTTATGGAGTATTTTGTTCCTTTGTTTCATCATGTCATCGGGGAAAAACAAGAAGTCAAGGAATCTTCTGAATTCTCTATTGAAGATTATGATTCTTGGAAATTTAGGATGGAGAATCACCTAAAAGCCATTCATGATAGGATGGAAGAGGTTCTTGAAGAGAGACCTATACCAAAGACTGAGTAGTCCGAGTGAATCCGAGGACCAGACAAGAAAAGAAGAGCTACGAGTTAACAAATGATGAAAGAAAGGTCCATAATCTTGATCAAGTAGCGGAATCGAGATCATTGAGACTCTAAGTAAGGATTGGATTGAAAAGGTTAAAAGATGCAAGACTCACAAAGAAATGTGGGAGACTCTTGCTTTGGAATTTGTGAAGGATCTGAACAAGTCAAAGAAAATAAGCTTGATCATTCTACATACATTTGACACGTTCAAAATGAAGGATGGTGAAATTATAGATCAATTGGACGTGAGACTCGACTAATCTTGTGAACAAAGCAGCCGATTTGGGTAAGACTTACACCGAGAAAGAAATTAACAACAAGGTACTCAGATCTTTGAGCAAAAGATGGAGAGAGAAAGCTAATATTCTCAAGGCAACACGAGAATTTGTCGGCAATATCACATCACACTCTTTTCTATCATCTTAAAGCACTAGAATATGACATTCACATTGAAGATGAGGCGAGTCATCTACATCTGGAAAAGCAGTAGCATTTGTTCATCAAGATGAATCGAAAAGATCTCTAAAGCATCCGATTTGTCCATAAAAGAATAAATGGCTCTTTTGTTGAAAAGGTATGAAAGAGGCGAAGATGAAGTACTGATTGGAGTGAATTGATACATGTTTTTAGGGCTATTTTTAGTGCAAAAAGTGAGCTAAAGTGTTAGTTTTTGTGCATAAATGTGAAAAGTATCACTCTTTTGCCTAAAAAGTATTATTTGTGAGATTTTGATGTTTTTCGTCCATTTTGCAGGTAATTCGGTGGAATTTTGCCAAACCGAGAGTACCATTAGGCTTAGAATGAAGAGACGGACATCCGGGACGAAAACAGGGGTGGGGCCGAAGCCCTGTGCGAGAAAAAAATGCCACTGGACTCGAGCCTGCAGTCGAGGAGCAAGAGCCTCGAGTCGAGGGCTGTGTAGAGAAAGGCAAAAACGGAAAAAGCAGCGGCCTCGACTCGAGGCATGACCCTCGAGTCGAGGGAGGTGAAAAAGGCAGGGACCTCGAGTCGAGGCCTGACCCTCGACTCGAGGAAGGTTTTCCAAATTTTTGTATTTAAAGAGGAGAAGCGAGGACATTTCGAGAGATAACTTGAGGAGAGTTCATAGTAGCAGTTAGTAGCGGTTTTGGGGCGATTTCTCAAGCCCCAAGCCAATTTCCATCTTAGATTAGAGTAGAAGTTAGATTTAGGATTAGATTTCAATTGATGTTGGTAGATTAGTCATAGATTAGCATTTGATCATTGTTATCCTTTCAATTCAAGCTTGTAATTCATTTGGAGATTGGTGTTGAAGACTCAAGCATTCCTATTTTTGTTGATTGAAGATCATTTGGTGATGTTTTTCCTCTTTTGTCTCTTTAATTTCTTAATTGTTGTGATTTGCTTTGTGTTTGTTCAATTCGATCTTCTTCCCATGGGTATTGTTTGTGGTACCATGGGCTAACTCTCTTGTGCTTGGGTTAATTGAAATTGATGATGAATTGATTGATGATGCTATAATTGTTGATGATTGGAGATTAATTGAGTAGATTGCTTACTAATTGTGATTCTCATTTGTGCTTCATGCATAATTATCTCTTTAGATTAGTGTTTGATCACCTAGCTATAGACGAGAGTTGCGCTAACGTGATCCGGGATTAATCGGGTGATAATTGTGTATGAATGTGTGGATTGGGTGCTTGGAATCGAGAGATTAGTTGCACTAAGGATACTCACATTAGTTTGTTTCCTAATTGTGATTCTTAATTGTGCTTTGTGTAAAATTGTCTCTTTAGATTAATTGTTAGTCACCCTAGCAATAGGCGAGAGTTGAGCTAACGTGATTAGGTGTTGATCGGGTTTCAATTTTGCATGATTGTATGAATTGGGGATTTCTACATTGAGAGATGGGAAAGACTAAGGATACTCATATTAGGCATTGTGATTTTAATGGAGTGATTAATTTCATGATGGTTTATGCTTTCTATCTTAGTTGATTTGCAATTTGATTCAATTGTAGCTTGTTGATTGATGATTCATTGATGGATGTTAATCCTAGCACCTCTATCCCATCATTTAGTGTTGTTTTTGTTCTCGCATTCTAAGTGTTCGACCTATTGCTTGCTCCTTGTTGTTTTGTATTTTTGCTTGTGTTTGTGTTGTTTTTGTTCCAAACCATTGTTGCAACTCTAGTCACTAATAACTTGTATTTCTAGGACCTCATGTGCATACTTTTTCCCTTGGGTTCGATATTTTCTTGATTGGTCTTAATAACTCTTACCCTATACACTCCAATCAAGTACAAAAGAAACAAAAGAGACAAATTAGGTTGAAGGATTTATAGATCGAGACAGGGGATGAAAAGAGCTCGGATAATGATAGAAAGAAGGATCAGTCGAAGTCATAAGTCACCTATCGACGAGGAGATAGTAGTCCAAAAACAAGACAGAGGAGATATATGCTATACATGCGGCAAACCTGGTCACTACGGCTATGATTGTCCTCAACTCACTCCCAGAGAGAGAGAAGAAAAGAGGAAGAAAAGAGATAGAAGGTATGGCCGAGGCAGAGCTCTCCTAGCCGAGAAAGAAGAAGCTCATGAGACATCATCATCCTCATCCTCATCTGATATTGGGTCGCAGATGATGACATATGTCTAATGGCTAAAGAGGTACATTACTATTCATCATCGAGATAATGATTGTGATACCTTATCTGGCAAAGCTGATCACGGTCTTATTGACAAATTTTTGAAAGATTTGGAGACTGCTCTATCTGCTTATAAACGAGATAGAGACTGAAAATCTTAATTTAAAGGATCAAATTTCTGATCTAACTAAGGTCAATCAAACTAAGGAAAATGAGAAATCGACTGTACATTCAAGGGGGAATGTCGACGAGATGATCACCAAGACACTTGTTTGATAAGACAGATAAGTTAGAACGGAATTGAGTTCTTTAAAAGTAAAATTTTCAAATATCTATTACTGAGAATGAGAATTATAAAAGGACTAACAGAGAATTAAATCTCAAGTTAGGACTTATGAACAATTCTCAAACCACAATAGATAAAATTTTCAATTCTTCACAAAAGTCTAGTGATAAAAGCTGGATTAGGCTTTGATAGGAGTAAGAAGAATGATCCAATAAAACCTAGAGTTATTGTTAAAGCAACTAAACCTAAGGTGGAAACTTTATTCAGTCCACGGAAACCAAAGGAATTAATTACCTCATCGATACTACGAAAAGAAAAACCAGACGAGGAAAGTAACTCCTAAGGCTAAATCTAAGACTAAATCAAAGATCTATCCTAGGTATAATAGCTTTGATGGAAGAAGCAAATCTTATCCATTCTTACCAAGATTCTAGACAATTTCAAAAGATCAATTAAATAAGATTGATCTTGAAAGTCTTATCTTAGTAGATAGATATGGATGCAAGCTTCAATCTATGGTTTTAGGAAATATTGATATTTTTATACGGATTCCTAGAAGCCAACTTAACATGAAAGGACCCAAAGTACAAAGGGTACCTAAGCAATAAATTTGTGATTGCAGGAAGATAAGAAGATAGTTGATAGAGGAGACATTCTTGAGGTCATCTGGTACATTGATAGTGGTGTTCCAAGCACATGACCTATGAAAGACGACTTCTCTCTAACTATCAAACCATTGATGGACCTAGAGTGATGTTTGGTGATAACAACTATGGACTTACTAAAGGTGTAGGAACACTAATGATTGGAGATGTTCAAGTTCAAGAAGTTTACTACGTGGAAGGATTGAAGCACAACCTACTATCTATTTCACAATTTTGTGATAAAGGGTTTTGTGTCAAATTTACTCATAATGCATGCTATGTATTAGATGGTTTAAATGAAAATATTCTATTGGCTGGAGTAAGACAAGGTAACATTTATGTTGCTAACTTCAAAAGCTGTCCTAAGGATACTTGTCTTGTTGCTAAGAGTTCGGATGACTTAAGTTGGGTGTGGCACAGACGACTTGGTCACTTAAACTTCAAAACTCTTAACAAAATAGCAAGGAAATCTTTAGTTAAAGGACTCCCTGATAAAATATTTTCAAAGAACCATGTATGTGTTTCTTGTCAAAAGGAAAAGCAGACCAAAGCTTCTTTTAAAACAATAAGTAGTCCTTCTTCAGAGAGGATTCTGGAACTTCTTCATATAGATCTGTTTGGTCCAAGAACTCCTCTCGGCTTTAGTGGAAGAAAATACACCTTAGTAATTGTTGATGACTTTTCAAGATTTACTTGGGTTATTTTCTTGTACAAAAAGAATGAGACTATGACTAAGATTCCAGAATTCCTTAAAAGATTCAAAATGAAAAGGGATTAAATATTGTTAAAATTAGAAGTGATAAAGGTCTTGAATTTCTAAATAAATTGATTTCTAACTCTTGTATTGAGAATGACATAGCTCGGAAACATCTCATGAAAGGACTCCACAACAAAATGGAGTTGTTGAGAGAAGAAACGAGGACTTTGAAAGAGGTAGCTAGAACAATGTTATCTCGAATTCAACACTCCTCATAGGTTTTGGGCGAAGCGGTGAATACTGACTGCTATGTTCAAAATAGAAGTCTGATTGTCAAGGATAAGTGTAAAACTCCCTATGAAATTTGGAAGGGAAGCTCTCCCAAAATTTCATATTTTCATATATTTGGTTGTAAATGTTTCATACACAACAATGAGAAATCTCAATTAAAAACCTTTGATGCCAAGATAGCAGATGGGATATTCTTAGGATACTCATCTATATCAAAGGCATATAGAGTTTTTAATAAGACAACCTTGTGTGTAGAAGAAACACCCCATGTGGTATTTGATGAATCTTCTTTTGAGTTTGATAAGGCAGGGGACATCACAAAAATATCGGATGATGCGGATCGATGACTATCAAAGGATCAACCATAAAATTCTACAATCAAGAATCGATTCAGATGAAGAGGAAGAATCGAGACAAAGGAAAGGAACACGAAAGAACTTCCTCAACGGTGATCTACCAACCGATCAAACAACCAACGACACATCGGTGATCGAGTAGAATTATCAGAAGGTAACATAGAATCATCTGAAATAAATAGTTAAGACAAGACACCATCTCTGTAAAAGATAAAGGTAAGAAAGTAATGTCATATCACCCAGTGAGGTAAAATTGGAGATTTAGACTGCGGTGTCCAGACGAGGACCCAACTAAATCAAGATTGTATGTTCAGTTGCTATGTGTCATTACTAGAACCTAAATCAATTCTGACGGAAGCTCTAAGCGATTCCAATCTGGATTAATGCCATGCAAGAAGAACTAAATCGAGTTTCAAAGACAAGATGTGTGGGAGCTTGTTGAAAGGCCTCATCATCAAAAAATCATTGGAACTAAATGGGTCTTTAAAAACAAGAGGGATGAAAACAATATTGTGGTTAGAAATAAGGCCGACTAGTTGCTCAAGGTTATTCACAATCGAGGGTATTAATTATGATGAAACCTTTGCACCGGTAGCTCGTCTGGAAGCCATAAGATTGTTTTTAGCCTATGCAGCTTTTAAAAGATTCATAGTTTTTCAAATGGATGTTAAGTCAGCGTTCTTAAATGGAATCCTAGCTGAGGAAGTTTATGTAGAGCAACCCCTGGCTTTGTCAAAGGAGACAAGGTTTATAAACTAAGGAAAGCTCTATATGGACTTAAACAAGCACCAAGAGCTTGGTATGACACCTTGTCGATTATTTAATTCAAAATGGTTTTGTTAAAGGTAGAATTGATAGAACTCTCTTTAGAAAAGAGTTTGGTTGTGATCTTTTGTTAGTTCAAATTTATATTGATGATATAATTTTTGGATCAACTAACATATCATTATGTGAAGAATTTAGTAGTCTTATGAAAAGCAGATTTGAAATGTCCATGATGGGAGAAATGACATATTTTCTTGGACTTCAAGTTAAGCAGCATAAAGAAGGGAATATTCATCAACCAAGCCAAATATACAAAAGATCTTATTGAAAAATATGAAATAGGTACCAAATGAGAAGCTAAGATACCTATGATGACAAATTTTTCAATGGATCCAGACGAGAAAGGAGAAGATCTTGATCAAACCGAGTATCGAGGTCTTATTGGTTCTTAATTATATTTAATCGCTAGTAGACCTAATATTTCATTTACGGTTGGAGTATGTGCTCGGTTTCAAGCTAATCCTAAGAAAAGCCATCTTGAAGCAAAGAAAGAAAATCCTCAAGTATTTGAAAGGAACAGTAAATATTGGATTGTGGTATCGGTGATGACAACTTTGGCTGTCTGGATACTCGATTGATTTTGGTGGGTGTAAGATAGATAGAAAATCTACATCCGGTACTTGCCAATTTCTCGGAAGTAAGCTGATTTCATGGTTGTCTAAGAAACAAACCTCTGTAGCTACTTCCACAATCGAAGCCGAGTATATGGCGGTTGGAAGTTGTTGTTCCCAGTGATCTGGATAAGTCAACAGTTAAGGGACTATAATATTATCACCAAAGATGTACCTATCTTTTGTGATAGTAATAGTGTCATAGCTATTACTCGTAACCCGGTCCTTCATACAAGATGCAAGCATGCGAGATATCGACACCACTTCATCCGAGACCATGTAGAAAAAGGAGATATCAGACTCGAGAAGATCTTGACTAACTTTCAAAGAGCGAGACATCTTGACAAAACCACCGAGAGACAAGGTTTAAAGAATTATCTATAGAATTAGGATTATTAGATGCTTCTTTAGTAAATCTCTAATTTTGTAGTTTTATTCTTTTGTCTTTCTCAAATTTTAGTTTATTATGTCTAGAAAGAATTATCGGACTAGATGCGAGTCAAAGGACAATCAGGTGTGATCTCATTGATTTCCTTTTTAGGAATCAAGAATCAAGGATTAGTCATATTGACCTTATCCGACATGATAATTACTTATCCGATATATGGTAAATCAGACAAGGGCACAATAGTGGTGATTTACGAAAAGCAGGATGACTATCTCGCACCCTATCCGATCTACCTCAAACTACTAATGGTTTTCCTTGAGTCTATGTCTTTGCAGGATTAGGTCACGATCATACTGTTTCATCTCATCGATTCTCAAATATTTTACTCAGAACACCTTTGTTTCCTAAAATAGACTCCATATTCTTATCTTCATAAATATATTTTTGGATTGATTGGATGAAAAAAACCTAATTTTAGAAAATTAAGTCCGAGTTTGTTTATTTAATTGTTTTTAAGATTGCTAAAAAGTTAAACCTAAAATTTGTGTGTTTTAAAATCAGACGAGGTTACTTTATCGAATGACTTTACAAACCCATCTGTTTTCAAATCATCTGCTTTGCAAACCCTTATTCAAGTAAGGTAATCCTAGGCCGACGACAGAGATACTTACTTCTCTCGTATAAAGTAACCTATATCCTGTCTAATAAACAGTCTATAAAGTAACTTTTTACGCATTTCAAAGATCGATGAACTACACGCGCTGAATCCCAATCGTTTATCTTAATTTTTAACCGTTGTTTTATGCGCAGTAAAAACTTTTTGAATAAATGGCTCAGATTAATTCAAATTTTCTAAAATGGCGGTTTCTCTTTCCAATCTTCCCCGCTATAAATTCATCTTCTTCTTCCCTTAATCGTTTTCACTCTCGTAAAACCTGCATATCTTCCAAACACTTTTCCAAAATTCACAAAATTTTCCAATGACATCTTCTTCCAAAACCACCAAAACTCATAAACCCAAATACATCTCTACCAATATTTTTCATTTCGAATGAATGAGGAATATTTCAAAAGCAGATTAAAAGCGAAATGTATGTTGATTTGAAAACAACCAAAGACTCGTAATCAGCGAAGTTCTTCGTCTTCTTGAAGCATCGCGCTCGGGGTTTTCTCTCAATGAAATCTCCCGAGCAATGTAACGGCTGATCTCTTAGGGGCGAATTCTGGCAAGAATGGTAGATACCGGGAGGGGTTTGATACCTCGTAGATGGGACAACTACGAGTTATTCTAGGGAGAATATCTCCGGAATTTTTGATACGTCAATGGAGGGAGTTAATCCGTTGACGTACAAGGAGAGATGAGTGGGAGGAATCCTTTAACATGATGGCAAGGGTTTCTCGAGGGGAACGAGAAGAGATTTGAAGAAGAATCTATTGAGAAGGAGGTACGAGGTTATTGATAAGCTGTAGTGACGAAGGTTTGTGTTGGTGAGCAAAGCTCACATGATGGGTTAACTAAACCCGCATCGTGTGTGATGCGAGCCATTCTGATGGAGTATAAGTAAACCGGGTGGACTTGCCGATCCACAAGCCGAGGGAGGAGAAGAAGCGCCTCACCTTCAAGTCGTCTGCGAAGGCCGGATACCTACCTCGATAGTCACTGTTTAACAAAATCACTGTATTGATTGAAGGGCTAAATAGAGAAGCTGATTTGGAGAGTGGGTACTAAAAAGTACTCCAAGCGAAGGGAATCGACAAAGGATGACAGGCTTGGAGGAAATCAGACTCGAGATGATGAGTCTCGATGCGGCAGTGGTCCAGAGGCTTGAGGCAAGAATGCGAAGCTCGAGACCAGAACTGAACCAGGTGAGGTGCCTCCAGTGAGATCGAAACAGAGGGACATGAGGTGGCAGCACTGAGGTCGCCTCAAAAGAATCTGTTGAAACAGCTTGTTGCAGTCCCAAGGACGTTTCGAGAGGAGAAAGAAAAGGAGGCTGGTGAAAGCGGTGGATAAGAAGAAGAGGAAAGCTCATCTGCTGTTTTGGCTAAAGCTGCCTCGAGATGAAGAAGAGGAAGAGGTGGTTGAAATTCCTCCGGTGAGACGGCCTAGACGAGCAACGCGAGCTCGAAGGATCAACCAAATCTGGTGGCTCCGAGCGGCGAGATGGAGTTGTCAACCCCGCTACCAGAGGAGGTCCAGTCCTTCGAGATAGGCAGTGAGGTTGGTCACCTGGAGGTTCCTCCCTCCCCAACCAAGGAAGCCGCTCTCTCTCCTATTCCAGAGGCGGTACAAGTCTTTTCCCATCTCCTCAATTATCCCTGCACCCGGCAATGAAGAAATGCCCAGTGCTGGCATTTCGAGCCGCAGACTTCACCTGAAATTCCACCACCATCAACCGGCAATGAAGGGGTATCCTGTGCCGGTACCCCGAGCCTCTCCAACAGCCTACCTCCCCAACACCCAACTCCAAACCTCACCCACAGATCCTAAACACATCTCACCTCAACCATCAACCCCCATCTTACTCACATCATCTCCCATCATCACCTCCACCATACAAATTCAAACATCATCTCCTCTACCATCCGAACAAATCCATCTCCCCACACCCAAACCTCACTGTTCCAATCATATCCTACTCTTCCCTCCCAACCATACAAACTCGTACTATCCCTCTCCCTTCTACTAAAAAGAGTCTATCCCCTCCTCATCGATTCCTCATCTCGAGGATGACGACGATGACCTAAGCCCCACCTCCGCCATCTCCTCAATCCTCGGTTTTGTAGAGAAAAGATTAACTCAACCATCGGAAGAAAAATGAAGAGGAGGACAAGAAAAATGGCCGAAGTCACATGAGACACGATGCTAGCCAGCATGAGAGAAGTAGAGGTAACACTGTCGATAAAATCATAAATGTCACTAACTACTGTCCGGCTGGTAAAGTGAAATCTAAGGAGGTTGGGTGAGGGCATTGAAAGAGAAAGTTAAGGGATACAATCAGCTGGTGGTGAATGAGCTGGTTGTAGATCACTCGAGACTTGAGGACCAAGTGCAACACATTGGATGCAAAACTTACAGACTTGGCACTGAAGTTAAAAGGGGGAAAAAGCTAAAGCCGAAAAGAGACAAGCCCTCACAGTGTGGTCGAGGAGACCGGGAAAGATGTAGGCATGAAGGCCAACACTGGTGATCACGGAGGCAGCAGGAGGAAGCTCGAATCAAGTCTCGATGAGCTGGCTGCACTCCAGTGAGGTGAGTCAACTGGAAGAAGGCTGTGAAGGAGGATGAAGAGAAGAGGAGGCTAGAGGAGGAGGAAAGGACAGAGAAACTCTTGACTCGGCTTAAAGAGTCCGAATACGGAGGAGCCAAGGGGAAGGGAAAAGAAGTAGCGATCTCGAGCCCAGATCACCGAACTTGTTACTGTGGCTGCCGCTAAAGGAAAAGGAAAAAGGGAAGGCTGATTATTCCAATCTCTCGAGAGAAGCAGATCAAGAGAATCAAGAGAGAGATGGAGTATTTTGGCAAGAAAGAGAAGAAGAGACAGAGAAAGAAGAAAGACTCCAATGTCTTACGGAGTCTTTGCGGCGGAAATGGATGATCGGAGATCAAGGCGGCGGGAAATTCGAGACCATTCCACAACACGTCTGCTCCTCCTAAGTGGCTTGCGGAAAGTATGCAGTGAATACTGAGAGAGAAAAATCTGGAGGGAATGTGGATATACTCTTGGTATATTCTCAAGGGCCCCGGAGCATCTCAGCAAGATCAGTTTAGCTTGGCATGAGTGGATAGAGAAGGTAGATGCGGAATTCTATCATCAAGCTGCCGGAAGAAGGCGATGTAGAGTTCAACGTCAACCTGGTCTCTCCGGCTTTTGAGTATGCCATCCCTACCAAGAAACCAGACGGATCCACTGGACCTAGGCGGGTCAAGGGAATTTTGAAGAAGGCAAAGGCTGAATCTGGACTTACTCAAGGAGAAGATGCAGGCGGCTTAGGAAACGTGTATTCAAGCGGGCGATGATCCCAGGACGAAGACCAATGGGAAGATTGATAGAAACAGGATTCTACTTTTCCTTATCTTTCTTTTCTATTATCTTTCCATCTGTAATTTTTGTAAATCCAATATGAATATACTTTGATTGATTCATTTTACTTGTCTTATTTTCTTAAAGTTATCTTTACTACTTTAAGAAAAACTTAAAAATTTTCTAAGTATAAGTCATCTGAGAATTTTATCTCTCGAGACTTGAAAAATTTTTTAAAAATAATTTATCTAAGTCTTAAGAATCAATTTTTTTCTTCTTTCTAAGTATTTTTAAAAGAGTCTTAAAGACTTAAATTTTTTAAGTGCTTTAAATGTGAATGAATCTGTTGTAATGTGAAGAATGTGCTCGATATACCTATCTAATAATCTTGACTAGCGTAAACTAACTTCAGCTGTGAGTGTGTCTCTTTCTTGTAGGTTTTAACTTCATCAAAAAGGGAAATTGTTGGAACAAGATTGTTTTGATGAGTTAAAAGATTATTTCGGATGAGCAGACGATGATAAAGAACATTGAAGACTGAATTCGAGTACTAAGCTAATCGAGACTAGGACAAGGATAGTTCAAGTTAGTGAAGACTAGGAATCACAAGTCATCTGGAGACAAACTCAAGTCTAGTCATCTGCAGGAGACAAGTATGAAGAGCTCGAGACAAGGTCAAGACAAGGTGAGTAGAATAAGAAAGGCAAGTCTTCACCAAGTCACCGCAGATGAGGAGATTGAAATCGAGTCGAAGAGCAAGCGGTTTTCAAGATTAAGTTTGTTAAGCGAGTTTTAGTTTGTTAGAACTAACTAACAAACTAATTGTCTTCAGACTTATAAATAGGCCTAGGCACTTCATTACGGACATAGAGAGAATACACTGAGAACATCCAAGTTTTTCAATAAGTGATTTTCACAAAATTCTAAAAAGCACAAAATAGTTTTCACGATTTCTTTATATAATTTTCTAAGTGTTTGTAGAACACTTCACTTCACATCTTCAAATACACTTCTTAGTCTTAGAGTTAGATTTCGAAGGTTGATTAGCATATTTGAAGGTTTGAAGATCGAGTTGTAATTTGTAAAAGATTGTAAGTAAGCAAGCGGCTAGTGGAGACCCTTCTTCAAAGTTTGAAGAAGGAGAGTGGATGTAGGATTATTATAATCCGAACCACTATAAAATCCGGTGTTCTTTCTTGCTTTCTTTTAGTTTCATTCAAGTTATAATTTGTTATTCAAAATTAAATTTCAGAATCTTAGCTAAAATCTGAATATCATCATTGCTTTTGATCTTGTTAAAAGTTGAGTTTACAATTGTTTTTATTGTGTTTAATCTGATACTTTGAATTGATTTTGAAAAGATTTAAAAAAATTCTACAAAATCTATTCAAACCCCCTTTCTAGATTTTGTTCTAGAAGGCTATCTTAAGGTTTTAATCAACTCAACATTCCGGGACCAACGAGGGCTTGACTTGACAGCCGACACGATGAGGAGGATGAAGATATTAGACCTCATCGGGAGGACTTGGTGTTTTTAGCAACACCTCGGAGGCCAATTCCCGCTTCCAAATAAGAGGCTCACTACGGTGTTCGGAGGCTGCGGGGCGGTGACGATCAACCTCCGGATGTGGTCTCGGCGGCACACAGAGGCTATAGATGCCTATACCGAGAGAGCACGGAATCAACCTCCGGGATGATGATAAAGAAGAAGAAGCGAGGCAAGATCCAGATCCGAGGAAGAGGCAGAGGCCGGTGATGAAGAGAATGAAGAGGAAGAGGTTGTAGAGGATGAGCCGGTTGAGGAGCCGGTTGGGATGGAGGAAGATGAGGAGTATATGCTAGAGATCAACTACTACCGGCGGGATGAGATGAAGAGTAGACGATGAGGCTGGGAGCTCGTCGCAGAGGCCATGGACACTCACAGAGGAGATGTGGGCGAGACGGCCGGAGGATGCGGCTTGAGTGCACGATGCGGCAGACGAGTGCTTTAGGGTCATGGAGGGGACTCGTCGATTTAACAAAGAGACTCGGAGGATGCAAGAAGAGTACCCGAAGAACCAGGTAGGACATGTACTCTCTCCTCCGGCACATGAGTTCGTGGAACACGGGCACGGCTACTACCCTCCTATACCACCTCCGACTAATGATTAGGGAGATTCACCCTATTTCTTGATCCCTCTTCTCTTGACTATTTAGCTATATCTAGTTATTTCCTCTAGCTGATTTGTAGTGACTTGATTGTGTTGCTTGGGTTGTACTTGATGGTTTGACTTTTTATGGATTTGGGTACTTGATGATTGATGTGGATGATTTTTATGTGATTGGGATGTGATGAGCTTAATTGTTTATAAATGGATGATTATACATATTTTTGTGATTTGGATTTCTTGCATATATTTTTGGGGATTGGTTTGTCTTGAGCTTTAATTGTGGATTTCTTGCATATATTCTTGAGAGATCATTTGTTGACATAGTGAGTGTGCATGAGATTATTTACATGTGCAATTGTGCTTGATTTGAAAGATATATTGAATTTTGATTTGATCATGAGTTGATATGTGGCTTGAAGCTAGTATGATTGATAGTTATGTGATGATGAATGTGATTGAAAATGCATGATTCATTGCTCAATTTAAGCTGTGAGCTTTTGTGCCTCAAAATCGTACATCTTATACGGTTGAAGTAATTTCTTTGTGAGTGCATCATTCATGGATTTTTATGCTAGAACTTGCCCTTGGACTTATTGAAATTGATCTTTGTGTGATTTCATGAATATGATAATGATGGAACACGCCGGTGAAAGCGGTCCGATCCCAAGATCGTTGTTGGATGCCAAACATATAAAAACAGAGAACAAAAAAAAAAAAACCTAAACATGCATCTAAAGCAAATGTTAGATTCGTTACCCTTGAAGATCAAGGCTTTGATTCCACAGTAGACCTTCTAGTCTGTCTCCCAACCTCGATCGAACACCGGGTGGACGGCGAGCTATCGAATCGTGGTGAAAAGGGCTGCTGCGGTGTTTTTTTTTCTTCATCTAGTTTTAAACGAACTCAAGCCCTTTGTTATATACACTCATTAGGTTTTTCATGGGCCAGACTAGGGATCCATTAGAAGGTATAGGGTTTGGGCTTCTTTCAAGTCCAAAGCGTTCTTATGTTCAGCCCGAACATTATTTGGCCGAAAACATTAATTCATTCCACTAGAGAATTAATGTTGCACTCCCGTCCTATCCCGAACTGGAATCGGGACTTCTATTAGACTCTATATCTCCCGTGTTAAAGATATCGCACGTCCATTAATTATTAAAGTTTCGACTACTTTAATTAATTAATATCTATTATTCCTTGAGTAGTACCACTCAACCTTGTTGTCGTACGGATTAAATCCACTGCAGCGTTTAATACGACAATCCTTTATAAAATCCTCAAGAGGGCGTCATCACTGGATGACCAGGACACAGATGCCCTAATGCCAATAAATAGACATCATGCGGGTGATATCACTACCCAAAATACAGAGTATGTTGAATCTAATAAGATTCTCACCCATGATAAATCAAAGTAGTGAATAAGCACTCCACACACCTAAATATCACACTTAGGGTTAAGAATTATAAGAGTCATCAAGACCTCTAGTTCTTCATGACAGTCGAGAATAGAAGAACATGTCTTATCTCGTGATCCATTCAATACGACATAGTCGTATTAGTATAAACTAATGACCAAGACAAGCCACCAACAAGCTCATACTACAACTTAAACCAATAGTTATGTCGAGAACTATCTCGGTCGTGAATCTTGTTTATATCTTATAAGGAACCGACAATGTTATCTTACGTGTGACTACAAACCCACCACATTGTCTACAATATAAGATAAATAGACATACAAACAATCACTATTGAAAGAAAGCAATAATGTGAAAAATATTTATTTCAAATAATAAGGAAATCAAATATACATCCACAAAGCCCAACAAAAGTTTGCTTTACAGTATACTCCAACAGATAAGAGGCCATGTTTTCATTGGTAAGTCACTTAGCCAAATTTTTCCCACCAAAAAATATTTGATTTCCTTAGTGAGCCATTTTGAGCCTAGTATCTGTATTCTTTGGCAAGCTGATTGGAGTGTATAGTGTAAGAGTTATTAAGACCAATCAACAAAAATATCGAACCCAAGGGAGAAAGTATGCAAATGAAATTCAAGGATAAGAGTTCTAAATGGCTAGAGTTGCAACAAGCTCTTGAACTAAATCACTACAAATTGCAAGAATTTAAATGGCAAGATTATGCAAACAATTTATCAAACACTTAGAATGCAAGATCAAATAGACTAAAATCAATGAGGGAATAGGGTGCAAGGGATAATCTCCATCAAGGAATCCATGATTAACAAGCTATGATTGTATCCAAATGCAAATCAATCAAATTAGAAAGCATAAACCATCATGAAATTAATCACTCCATTAATATCACAATGCCTAATGTGAGTATCCTTAGTTCTTCCCATCTCTCAATGTAGAAGTCCCCAATTCATACAATCATGCAAAATTGAAACCCGATTAACACCTAATCACGTTAGCTCAACTCTCGCCTATTGCTAGGGTGATCAACCATTAATCAAAAGAGACAATTTTTCATGAAGCACAATTAAGAATCACAATTAGGAAGCAATCTAATTCAATTGATCACAATTGTCAACAAGCATAGCATGAGGCAATCACTTCATCCCTAATTTCAATTATCCCAAGCACAAGGCTATTAGCCCATGGTGCTACAAGCAAAATCCATGGCTAGAAAATCTAAGAAAGCAATTGAAAATCTAATCACTACAAGCAATGAATTAAAGAGATCAAAGGTTAAGAACATCACCAATTAAGCTTCAATAGGCAAAAATAAGAATGATTAATCTTGTACAATGCTTCAATTCAACTTCACTTCTTCTCAATTCTCAGCTGCAAACTTCAATTACAATCACCAATCTACTAATCTAATGATCTAAATGTGGAATCTATCTCAATTCTAACAATCTAGTGCAATTACAAGTAAATTCAAGCTACAAAATGTAAAATTCGCTCAAAGGAACTCCTAGAAACTGCTCTGAATCGCTAGAATCAACTCCCCTCTGTTTTGGCTTTCCATGGCTTAAAAACTGAATTTTTCGGTTTTGGGCACTCCTCGAGTCGAGCTTCAGGCCCTCGAGTCGAGGCCTAAAGTCGCTAACACGTTTCTTTAAAATTCTCTCCAGCCTCGACTCTAGGCCTCGCCCTCGAGTCGAGCTTGATGCAATTTTCTTCCCCCTCGACTCGAGGCTCCTCCCTCGAGTCGAGCTTGCCAATTTTTTGAAATGATTTCCCTCCAAGATGAACCTCGAGTCGAGGTGCAGTGCACCCTCGACTCGAACTTCGAGATCGGGAATTTTTATCGAGAAGGGCTCGGGCCCGACCCCGTTTTCGTCCCGTATGTTCGTCTTTTCATTCTAAGAATCCGGTACTCTCGGTTTGGCAAAATTCCACCGATTTACCTGCAAAACGGGCGAAATACATCAAAACCTCACAAATAATACTTTTTAGGCAAAAGAGTGATACTTTTCACATTTAGGCACAAAAACTAACACTTTAGCTCACTTTTTGCACTAAAAATAGCCCTAAAAACATGTATCAATTCACTCCAATCATACCCCCAAACTTGAATTGTTGCTCGTCCTCGAGCAACGTAGAAACTAAGAACAAAGGAGTGAATTGATTGCAATTATGTCACATGGCATCATAGATGAAAAATAAGACAATCGAACTCATCAATGATCACTTGTATCAATGCAACTATCCACTAGCCATCAAGACAAATCATGCTCAAACAAATGCTCAATCAAATACTCAACACATTGCTCCTTCCATGGAGTGTTTCACTCTTCACTCAAGTGTATCAAGGTTTAAAGCTCTCAATCATCAAATTCACAAATAAGTACACCATATGCTTGCCACAAGACTTAATCTCAATCAAAATCATTTGTGATCAATCAAGAATCAAAGAGGTCTTTCTTCTAGGTTGTAATGTTGGCTCTTTGGAAAGGTGGGATATTTATGGATAAGAGTGACTAATTAGTAGAGACTTGAATGAAAGCTAATCCATACAATACACATCTCTTCACTTTCATCTAGCACACTCTTCTTTTTTTTGAACTTCAAGGATCACTCCACCATTCACTTGAGCTTTCTCTTTTAAAGCTCACAAATTGAATCATTTCATTTCATGCATTTTCTTTATAATTCAATCTTTCACAACCTTTCTTTTCTTTATGCTTCATTCATCACTTTGCTCATCATCTTCCCACACTTAGCAATCAAATCACCATCATTAGCCAACATTCAAGCTCAACTAATCATAGGACAAGAAAGGCTAATCAAAATAGCTAAAATGGTTTCAAATTCACTTGGCTTGCCAAAGAATAAGGATCATAAGGCTCAACATGGCTCACTAAGGAAATCAAATGTATTTGGTAGGAAATTATTTGGCAAAGTAACTCATCATATCAACATGGCCTCTTATCATTTTAATGAAATCACACAAAGATCAATATCCACAAGTCAAGTGGCAAGTTCTAGCATACAAATCATGAGCGATGCACTCACAAAGGAATCAAATCAACCGTATAAGATGTACGATTATGAAGGCACAAAACTCACGGGCTTAACTTGAGCAATGAATCAAGAATTTTCAATCACATTCATCTTCACATAATTAACCAAGCAACTAGCATCAAGCTACACATCTACTTATGATCATATCCAAATCCAATAATCTCACAACTTAAGCACAAATGCTCATGTACATAACCTCAAGCATACTCACTATATCAAGATGATACTCAAAAATATGACAATAAATCCACTATTAAGCTCAAGATAAATTCTAGCTCAAAAAATATACAAATGCAAGGAAGATAAGCTAAGGTAAGAAAAACACCTCCCCCAAACTTAGACAAGTCTAAGTTTGAAAGGAAGTGTTGTACCAATAAGCCTTTAAACTCCATCTCTCTTTAAACATGTAGAGCTCATCATGCTTTTATGCACTTCCCTCTTGCTCTTGCATTTCCTTGCAACTCCAATGGCTTTCCAATTCATCTAGACAGTGTACCTACAAATGGGCATAAGAATCATCAAAACATTACCACTAAGAGATGCAAGAACCAAATAACGACCAACACCCCCAAACTTGAATGATAGCATGAGTTCAAAGTTTGGCTCAAAATATAGGCAACTCATAATGATATCAACAATAAGCTCAATATCCCAAATGTATCACAACGCAAAGAGCATAATTTCCTAAGCATGAGCAATTCCTAAGAATACAAGGCAAAAATCCACAAAAAAAAACAAAACACAAACACACACCAAACACACCAAAGCAAAAAAATGATGGGTTGCCTCCCATCTAGCGCTAGGTTTAACGTCCTTTGCCGGACGGAACTCTAAGAGTTCATATTTCCCTTTTATCTACGAGAATGTTAGGCACTTCTTTGGAATGGAAGGGTCCTTGTGCCTAACCAAAATCTCCTTTGTCAATAGACAACATCCCATTTCGTCTTCCACTAGGAGCTTTCCTTCTTCTTTAATCTCCTTCACTTTCAACACCTCTTTGAGTCTTTCTACTCCTAGTAGTCTCATCCAGTCGACTCCCTCCATACCACTTGATCTCCAACCACAAAGTTTTCAACTTTCTTCTCAAGTGGTGGCTTCCTTTCTTCTAACACCCCCAAACTTGAGCATTGCTCAAGTTTGGTCACTTCCTTCACTCCTTCTTTTTCTTCCTATCTCCCGGATCAAGCAAAGGTACATGAAGAGCCTTCTCTTTCCTAAAATCATCAAGAGAAACACAAGAATTATTAGAAATCATATTACAAGAAGGAATAAAATGCTCATTAATTAAGGAATTAGAAGAAGTAGAAGGTGGAGAATCATCCCTATCAATTGAAGGGCACAAATCAATGATCTCTATGTAGCCACATTTATTCTTCTCCATCTTGCTTTGAGCAACTTCTTCCATTGGAGCTCTAGAAAATGTCACTTCATCGCCATTAAAGCTCAACGTAAGCTCCCCTTTTTCAACATTCACAATGGCTTTTCCGGTTGCAAGGAAAGGTCTACCAAGTATGATAGGTGCCTCAAGTTCTTCCTTCATGTCAAGAACAATAAAATCAACCGGGAAGATGAACTTGCCAACTCCTACTAATACATCTTCAATGATCCCAAATGGTTGAGCATATGGTGATCCGCCAATTGAAGATTTATATTTGTAGGAATCACCTCTCCTAGCTCCAACTTCTCAAGCACGGACAAAGGCATGACATTTATACTAGCTCCCAAATCACACAAGCCTTTGAGGTTCCCACTCTCACCAATCTCACATGAAATTATAAAGCTCCCGGATCCTTTCTCTTTTGTGGTAAGTGTCTTTCCAAGATCTCCTTGCACTCCTCCACTAGCTTGAGCATACCCTTTTCGTCCCAACTCCTCTTCTTAGCCATACTCTCCTTCAAGAACTTCTTATAGTGGGGTATTTGTTCAAGGGCATCCAATAGTGGAATATCAACACGCAAGCTTTTAAAAACCTTTAAAAACTTACCAAACTCCTCATCAAGCTTCTTCCTCACAAGTCTTTGAGGAAAGGGAACCGGCTTAGCTTTCATAGGCACTCCCCATGCATCTTCCTTGGACTTCTCTTCTTCTTTCTTGGACTCTCTTCTTGCTTGCTCTTCACTTGCCTCTTCTTTCTCCACAACCACATTTCCTTCAATAACTTCTTCCTCTTTCACCACCTCTTTTCAACATCCCCATCTTTAGGCATCTTTGGGCCTTCATAGCTAACACCACTCCTTAGTTGAATAGCACTACAAAACTCCTTTGGATTAGGCTCGGTGGTAGATGGATACTTCCCCTTGTTTTGCATGTGATCCACCGTCGAAGAAAGCTTCCCAACCGTTGTGGCTAATTGTCCCACTTGGTGCTCAATGGTCTTGAATTTTGCATCATTTTCCTCCAACTTCTTCACTATCATCCCAATTAACTCCTCCGTAGTTGATTTCCCCACATTATTAGGAGCTTTGGCACCGGATCTAGTACAGGGGTTTGGATGGCGATTCTCGGGTTGGCATATGAGAAATTTTCGTGACTTCTCCAATTGTTGCCATTGAAGTGAGGTTGAGGTGGATAACTTCCTTGGTGTCTATTTTGGTATGGCACTTGATAGGGCCTTGCACCTTGGAGATTGCCTTGATGATTGCTTCCTTGATAGCCTCCTTGAAATGGAGGCCTCCCCATATAGTTCACTTCTTCCATAGGCATTAAGCTTTGAAAACTATCAACTTGAGCATGTGGTGGAGGATTTCCCCCTTGTTGTGACACGGTAAGAGCTCCAATCTTGTCCATCATGGCCATCATCATAGACTTCATACTCTCCATTTCCTCCACTTGAGACACCCGATGGTTGTTCCCCTACTAACACTTGCTTGAAACGAATCTTGAGCAATATTTTCCATGATTTGTTTCATTTCTATCACCGACTTGGACCAAATTGACCCATTGGCACAAGCATTCAAGAAAGCTCTATCGGAATCATTGAGGCCGGTGTAGAAATACATAATGGTTTGCTCATCGGAAAAACCATGTTGCGGACAATTGATGAGTAACATACCATACCTCTCCCATGCTTAGGAATAGTCTCTCCATTCTTTTGCGAAAGTGAGAAATAGCTTCCTTTGCTTGCACCGTCTTGGATGGCGGATAGAATTTCATCAAGAATCTTTTGCTAAGGTCCTCCCATGTACGTACGGTTCGGGTGGAATAGAATTAAGCCAAGCTTTGGCTCTCCTCGTAAGAGTGAAGGAGAAAAGCCTAAGCTTCTTTGCATCTTCGGGTACCCCATGGTATTTTGTAGTGTCGGCAATCTCAAGAAATTGTGCCATATGTTGATGTGGACATTCATCTTCGTCCTTGCCTTCGAATTGTCTCTCTCTAAGCATCCTCACTAAAGCGGGACTTATCTCAAAATTGTTGGCTTCTATTCTCGGCCTTGCTATCCCATCGTAGTGCTCTCTAGGTTGTGGCTCAAAAACTCTCTCAATGGCCTCCCTTGAGGTGGTAGCTCATTCATAGGTTGTGGTTGTGGTTGGGCATTTGGAATGTGGGGTGGCTCATGGTATCGTGGCTCATTCATGTAAGGCATTTGAGGGTAGTATGGTGGATAAGGTGGATAATATGGGTATTGATGGACTTGTGGAGGATAAGGGTATGGATTTTGGTAAGGAAAGTGTTGTGGTGGCATCCCTTGAAATAAAGGGTTATCTTGAGCATTAAAATTGTTCCCATGACCTCCATTGTCTACTCTTCCCTCTCCATGTCCATTCAACTCCTCAACTTGTGGTTCACCACCCCTCTCTCCTCATTCCGTTGATCTTCTCCTTCCATATCTTCCCTTCGTGCCTCACACTATTTCTTCTCAACGTAGCCTCAATTTCCGGATTTAGTGGCAAGGGTGGAACACCACTCGATCTTGTTCGCATGCACCTACAATGCCACAAATCCAAGTATCAACTTCTCACCAATAAAATCAACAAAAACAAAAATAAAAACAACAAATAGCCACTTCAAACAATCCTCGAGTCTCACTTATTGCGCAAAAACTAACTCCCGGCAACGGCGCCATTTGATTGGAGTGTATAGTGTAAGAGTTATTAAGACCAATCAACAAAAATATCGAACCCAAGGGAGAAAGTATGCAAATGAAATTCAAGGATAAGAGTTCTAAATGGCTAGAGTTGCAACAAGCTCTTGAACTAAATCACTACAAATTGCAAGAATTTAAATGGCAAGATTATGCAAACAATTTATCAAACACTTAGAATGCAAGATCAAATAGACTAAAATCAATGAGGGAATAGGGTGCAAGGGATAATCTCCATCAAGGAATCCATGATTAACAAGCTATGATTGTATCCAAATGCAAATCAATCAAATTAGAAAGCATAAACCATCATGAAATTAATCACTCCATTAATATCACAATGCCTAATGTGAGTATCCTTAGTTCTTCCCATCTCTCAATGTAGAAGTCCCCAATTCATACAATCATGCAAAATTGAAACCCGATTAACACCTAATCACGTTAGCTCAACTCTCGCCTATTGCTAGGGTGATCAACCATTAATCAAAAGAGACAATTTTTCATGAAGCACAATTAAGAATCACAATTAGGAAGCAATCTAATTCAATTGATCACAATTGTCAACAAGCATAGCATGAGGCAATCACTTCATCCCTAATTTCAATTATCCCAAGCACAAGGCTATTAGCCCATGGTGCTACAAGCAAAATCCATGGCTAGAAAATCTAAGAAAGCAATTGAAAATCTAATCACTACAAGCAATGAATTAAAGAGATCAAAGGTTAAGAACATCACCAATTAAGCTTCAATAGGCAAAAATAAGAATGATTAATCTTGTACAATGCTTCAATTCAACTTCACTTCTTCTCAATTCTCAGCTGCAAACTTCAATTACAATCACCAATCTACTAATCTAATGATCTAAATGTGGAATCTATCTCAATTCTAACAATCTAGTGCAATTACAAGTAAATTCAAGCTACAAAATGTAAAATTCGCTCAAAGGAACTCCTAGAAACTGCTCTGAATCGCTAGAATCAACTCCCCTCTGTTTTGGCTTTCCATGGCTTAAAAACTGAATTTTTCGGTTTTGGGCACTCCTCGAGTCGAGCTTCAGGCCCTCGAGTCGAGGCCTAAAGTCGCTAACACGTTTCTTTAAAATTCTCTCAGCCTCGACTCGAGGCCTCGCCCTCAGTCGAGCTTGATGCAATTTTCTTCCCCCTCGACTCGAGGCTCCTCCCTCGAGTCGAGCTTGCCAATTTTTTGAAATGATTTCCCTCCAAAGCATGAACCTCGAGTCGAGGTGCAGTGCACCTCGACTCGAACTCGAGATCGGGAATTTTTATCGAGAAGGGCTCGGGCCCGACCCGTTTCGTCCGTATGTTCGTCTTTTCATTCTAAGAATCCGGTACTCTCGGTTTGGCAAAATTCCACCGATTTACCTGCAAACGGGCGAAATACATCAAAACCTCACAAATAATACTTTTTAGGCAAAGAGTGATACTTTTCACATTTAGGCACAAAAACTAACACTTTAGCTCACTTTTTGCACTAAAAATAGCCCTAAAAACATGTATCAATTCACTCCAATCACAAGCCAAGTGAAATTGAAGCCATTTGCCTATTTTTATGAGCCTTATTGTCCTATGCTTAGTAGAGCTTGATTGTTGGCTAGAAGATGGTGCATTGCATGTAAAGTGTGGTGAAAAGTTGATGAGTTAAGTTGATTGAGATGAAAAAATTGAATTATGGAAAAATTGTGAAATGAAGAGAAGAAAAATTCAATTGTGAGCTTAGATATAAAAGAAAGCTCAAAAGAATGGTGGTGAATGAACTTTGAAAAGCATGAAGAAGAAAGAGTGTGTTGATTGATGAAGAATTGGAAGAGAAGTGAGTTGAAGTGCTTAGTTAACATTCAAGCTCTCTACTAATATGAGTCACTCTTACCTAAATTCATCCACCCATTCCAAAGAGCCTACATTACAACCTTGATGAAAGATCTCTTTGATTCTTGATTGAACACAAAAGAAAATGATTGAGATTGAGTCCTTTGGTAAGCTTATGGGATGCATATTTGTGAATTTGATGATCGAGTGCATTTTACCTTGATACACTTGAGAGATGAGAGAAACACTCCATGGAAGGATCAATGATTTGAGTATTGGATTTTGCATTTGTTTGAGCACGATTCATCTTGATTGCTAGTTGAGAGTTTGCATTAAGATTTGAGATCATTGATGAGTTCGATTATCTTATTTTTCATCTATGGTGCCATGAGACATAATTGCAATCAATTCACTCTTTTGTGCTTATTGATTGGAGTGAATTGATGCATGATTTGAGGGGTATTTTTGTGCAAAAATGGGTAGAGTATCACTACTTTGCTTGAAAAGTATCACTTGTGTATATATTGATGTTTTACGTCCCGTTTTCGGTAAATCGATGGAATATTACCAAACCGAGAGTACCGTCATTCATATGGCGAAGAGACGAATGAGACGGGCGAAAATGAGGGCCGGAGGCGGAAGTCTGATTGGAGTGAATTGATGCATGTTTTTAGGGCTTATATGAGTGCAAAAAGTGATCAAAGTGTTAGATTTTGTGCATAAATGTGTAGAGTATCGAGTTATTTGCCTAAAAAGTATTACTTGATGAGTATTTGATGTTTTTCGTTTGTTTTTCAGGTTAAATGGTAGAATTTTGCCAAACCGAGAGTACCGGTGTGCTTAGAATGAAGAGATGGACTAGACGGATGAAAACGGGGGTCGGAGGCGGAGTTCCGCCTAAAAATGCCACTGGACTCGACATCCGGTCGAGGGCCGAGGGACTCGAGTCGAGGGATTTGATGGAGGGAAGAAATTTCAAAAATGGCAGCTGCCTCGACTCGAGGTAGGAGCCTCGAGTCGAGGGATCGAGAAAATGTGCATCCTCGAGTTGAGGGATGAGTCTCGACTCGAGGCGGGAGGATTTTTGGCAAAAGCGTGTTAGCGACTCTTGGGCCTCGACTCTAGGGCCCCAAGCTCGAGTCTAGGGACCCCCAAAACAGAAATTTTCAGATTTTAAGCCATTTGAAGCTAAAACAGAGCATACCTCTTCCATATCAGTTTAGAGTAGTTTCTAGGTGGTTTCTTAGGCGAATTTCTAATTTCCTAGCTTAATTCTACTTGTAATTGCACTAGATTGATAGATTTAGATTAGATTGAAGCTTGTAATTGTTGGTCCCGGAAAGTTGAGTTGATTAAAACTTTGAGTTAGCTTCCTAGAACAAAATCTAGAAAGGGGGTTTGAATAGATTTTGTAGATTTTAAATCTTATCAAAATCAATCCAAAGTATCGATGATCACTGCAGAATATAATTGAGAACTCAACTTTTAACAAGATCAAAAGCAAAGGCTGATATTGATTTTAGTTAAGATTCTGAACTTTAATCTTGAATTAACAATATTGTAAATTGAACGAAATTAAAGAAAGCAAGAAATAACATCAGGATTTATAGTGGTTCGGATTATGAATAATCCTACATCCACTCTCTTTCTTCAAACTTTGAAGAAAGGTCTTCACTAGCTACTTACTTACTCACCGTACAACCTTTACAAATTACAACTTGAACTTCAGCTCTTCAACAATCTAATCAACACTCACGAAATCTAATTCTAAAAATAAGATGTGTTTTTGAAGATATGAAGTGAAGTGTTCTATAAACACTTAGAAAATATTTGAAATCTCTTTTGAAAAATACTCTGTGAAAACAATAGTGAATAGTGTGAAAAATCAAACTTGCATAAGTGTGTTGAAGAATAAAATTTAGTCCTATTTATAAGTGCGAAAGACAGTTAGTTTGTTAGTTAGTTCTAACAAACTTGAAACCGCTTAACAAACTTAATCTTGGAACTGCTCTTGACCTCGGCTGATTCTTCCTACTCATCTGCGGTGACTTGGTGAAACTCGTCTTTCTTATTCTACTCGGCTTGTCTTGACCTCGTCCGAGCTCTTCATACTTGTCTCCTGCAGATGACTAGAATTGAGATTGTCTCCAGATGACTTGTGATTTCTAGTCTTGGTGACTTGAGCTACCCTTGACCTAGTCTCGATCGACTTAGTACTAGAACTTAGTCTTTACGCTTCTTTATCATAATCTGCTCATCTGGAATAGTCTTTTAACTCATCAAAACAATCTTGTGCTAACAATTTCCCCCTTTTTGATGAAGTTAAAACCTACAAGAAAGAACCACACTCACGGCAGGTTAGTTTACGGTTAATCAAGATTATTAGATAGGTATATCGAGCACATTTTTCACATTACAACAAATTCATTCACATAAAACACTTAAAAAATTAAGTCTTTTAGACTCTTTTAGAAGTACTTAAAAAAATTAGTCTTAAGACTTAGGAAAAATTTTAAGTACGAGAGATAAAATTCTCAGATGACTTATACTTTGAAAGATTGTTAAGTTTTTCTTAAAGCAAGAAAATAACTTTAAGAAAATAAAATAAGTATAAGAATCAAACAAAATATATTCACATTGGATTTACAAAGATTACAGGATGAAAAGATAATAGAAAAGAAAGATAAGGAAAAGAAAAATCCTGTTTCTATCAATCTTCCCATTGGTCTTCATCTGGGATCATCAACCAGCTTAAACACACGCTTCCTAAGCCGCCGAGTCTTCTCCTTAAGCAAGTCCGTATTCAGCCTCTGCCTTCTTCAAAATACCCTTGACCCGAGTCTAGGTCCAGGGATCCATCTTGTTTCTGGCAGGGATGGCATATTCATAAGCCGGAGAGACTAGGTTGACATTAAACTCCACATCTGCTTCTTCCAGCAGCCGATGATAAAATTCTTTATCCACCTTCTCAATCCATTCATGCCAAGACAAATCACGGATCTTGCTTTGAGATGCTCCGGGGCCCTTGCGAATATACCAAGAGTATATCCACATTCCTTCCAGATTCTTCTCTGTATTCAAGACATACTTTCCACAAGCTACTTAGGAGGAGCAGACGTGTTGTGAAATGGCCTGAATTTCCCGCCGCTTTGATCTTTGATCAACCATTTTTGCTCGTGATACTCAGAGACGACATTGGAGTCTTTCTTCTTTCTCTGCTTCTTTTTCTCTTTCTTGCCATAGAATTCCATCTCTCTCTTAATTCTTTTGATCTCGCTCGTCGAGAGATTAGAATAATCGGCTTCTCTCTTACCTTTCCCCTTAGCGAGACACAGTAATAAATTCAACTGATCTCGGCTCAGAGATCGCTACTTCTTTCCTTTCCCCTTGGCTCCTCCAGATTCGGATTCTTTAAGGTGAGCCAAGAGTTTCTCGATCCTTTCCTCCTCTTCTTTCCTTCTCTTCTCCTCATCCTCCTTTACAGCCTTCTTCAAGTTGACTCACCCTCACTGGAGTGCGGCCACTCATCGATTTGATTCGAGCTTCCTCCCCGGCTGCCTCTAGATCGGTTGTGTTGGCCTTCATGCCTACATCTTTCTGGTCTCCTCGACCACAGTGTGAGGGCTTGTCTCTTTTCCGCTTCAGCTTTTTCTCCCTTTTTAACTTCATCCGCCAAGGCTGTGAGTTTTCATCCAATATGTTGCACTTGGCCCTGAAGTCCGAGTGATCTACAGCCACTCACTCACTACCAGCTGATTATACCCTTTTACTTCTTCTTTTAAAGCCATCACCAAAGCCTCCATTGCTTTTACTTTGTCACCAACTGAGTTAGTAGTAGATATGATTTTATCGGATAATTTTACCTCTACTTCTCTCATGCGGCTATCATTGTGTCTCAGAATGACTTTAACCATCCTCCTTGTCTTCCTTTCCATCTTTCTTACGTGTCATCATCCTCGGTTGAGGAATCGACGAGGAGGGTATGGGTTACAGTTGAGTAGATGGGAGAGGAATAGATTGAGTTTGAATAGTTGGAAGAGAAGAGTAGGATATGATTGGAATTGGTGAGGTTTAGATTGTGGGAAGAGGAACTTGTTCGGATGAGGGTGGGGGAGATGTTTGAGGTTGTGTGGTAGGGATGGTTATGGGAGATGAGGTAGGTTCAGATTTTGTTGGTGGAATTTGGATTTGGGTGTGGGGGAGGTAGGTTGAAGAGGCTCGGGATACCAGACTGGGATATCCCTTCATTGCTGTTTGGGTGGTGGGGTTTCGGTGAGTCGAAGGCTCGAAATGCCACTGGGGCATTTCTTCATTGCCGAGTGCGGGAGATAATTGAGGAGATGGGGAAAGACTTGTACCTGCCTCTAGAATAGGTGAGAGAGCTGCTTTCTTGGTTGGGGAAGGTGGGAGCTCCAGGTGACCAACCTCGGCTGCTATCTCGAAGAAGCTGGGACCTCTTACGATAGCGGGGTTGGCGACTCCGTCTCGCTGTTCGGAGCTACCCGATTTAGTGGAGCCTTGGTGTGCGCTGCTCGTCTTGGCCTCGCCACCAGAGGAATATCAGCCTCCTCTTCTTCTTCTTCTTCATCTGAAGCATCTTTGGTGGGAGTAGCGAGACGAGCTTTCCCCCTTCTTTTTATCCACAACTTTTACCAGTCTCCTCTTTTTCCTCCTCCGAGATACCACAGGAGCAGCGGCAAGCTGTTTCAACCGATTCTACTTGAGGCGTGACCTCACTGCTGCCTTCTCATGTCCCTCTGCTTCGATCTCGGTTGGAGGTACCTCACTGGTTCATTTCTTGTTTGTTGGATCTCTGCATTTCTTGCCTCCCGGCCTACGAGCTCTTGCAGCCATCGGACTCATCGTCAGATCTGGATTTCCTCCAAGCTGTCATCCTTGGTGGGATACCCTTCGCTTGGAGTACTTTTTTCGTGCATATTCTCCAGTCGGCCTCCTGTTAAGCCCTTCGATTAGAGCGGTGATTTTGTTAAAAAGGCTGATTTGTTGAAGTAGGAATCAGCCCTCTGCCGACGATTTGAAGGTCAATCGTTTCTTTTCCTCCACGAGTTTGTAAATCAATAAATCTACCCAATTCACAATTACCCCATCCAGGATGGCTCGCATTACACACAATGCTGGGTTTGGTCAACCCATCATGTGAGCTTTGCTCACCTAATACCGCCTTTGTGACCACCGTCATCAATAATCGTATTTTTAAATGCGAGAAGATTCTTCTTTAAATCCCTTCTTGTACCCCTCTGCGACACTCTGGCCATCATATCAAACGATGCCTCCCATTCGTCCTCCTTATACGTCAATGGATTGACTCCCTCCATTGATGTATCAAAAATTCTGGATATATTTTCCCTTGTAAAACTTCGAGTTGTCCCATCCACGGAGGTATCAAACCCATCTGGTTATCCTCCATTCTTGCTGAAACTCGCCCCTAGCAAATCTGCCGTTCTATTTTGGGAGATTTCATAGAGAGAAATCCCACGAGCCTTGATGCTTCCAAAAGACGAAGAATTTCAGGACTACGAATCTTGGGTTGTTTCAAAATCAACATACATTTCAGCCTTTAAACGGTTTTTGAAATATTCCTCATTCATTTTGAAGTGAGAAATATTTGTGGAGATGTATGTGGGTTTATAAGTTTTGGTGGTTTTGGAAGAAGATGCCATTTGAAAGATTTTGTGAATTTGGAAAAGTATATGGAAGATATGCAGGTTTTTACGAGAATGGAAAAATGATTAAGGGAAGAAGAAGATAATTTTATAGAGGGAAGATTGGAAAGAGAAACCGCCATTTTAGAAAATTTGAATAAATCTTACCCATTTATTCAAAAAGTTTTCTTGAGTATAAATCAACGGTTAAAAACTAAGATAAGCGATTAGGATTCAGCGCGTGGAAATTAACCGCCTTTGGAATGCGTAAATAGTTACTTTATAGATCGTTGATTTGACAGATGTAGGTTACTTTATGCGAGAGAAGTAAGTATACTGACGTCGGCCTAGGATTACCTTACTTGAATAAAGGTTTGTAAAGCAGATGATTTGAAAGCAGATGAGTTTGTAAAGTCATTCGATAAAGTAACTGTCGATTTAAAAAACCAACAGCTTAGGGGTAACTTTTTAGCAATTTTAAAACGAGTTTAAACTAAGCAGACTCGAGACTTAATTTTCTAGAACTAGGTTGTTCATCCAATTAAAAAAATTATTAAAAAAATATGAAGTTTATTTAGGAACAAAAGTAATAGAATAAAGGAGTTTGAATAAGAAGAGGTGAAATAGTATGATCTGTGACATGTTCCCGCAAAGACATAAACTCGGAAGAAACCATCGGTAGCTTAATGTAAATCGGATAGAGTGCAAATAGTCATCTGTTTTCTTCAGGAGATCGGTGACTATTGTGTCCTTGTTCGATTTACTCAATGTCGAACAATTAATTATCAAGTCGAGATAAGGTCAATATGACTAATCCTTGATTCATGATTCCTAAAAGGAGATCAATGATATCGCTACCCGATTGTCCTTTGACACATATCTAGTCTAATAATTCTTTCTAGACATTAATTTAAAGAAAAGAAAAGAAAAGACCATAAATAAGGAAACAAATATTCAACAGATGCACACAAATTAGAAACCAGCTAAAGATGCATCAAGTAATCCTAATTCTAAGCACGCTTCTTTAAACCTAGACTCATTAATGGTTTTGTAAGAATGTCGGCTCTTTGTGATTAAGTGGCAATTTTCTCAATCCTAATGTCATTCTTCTCAATATGATCCCTAATGAAATGATGCCTAATATCTATATGCTTACATCTAGAATGTAGAACAGGATTGTAAGTCATTGCTATTGCACTATTACTATCACAGTAAATAGGAACAAGCGATGTTTGAATATTATAATCTCTAAGCTGTTGACTAATCAGGAGGAGTTGAGAACAACAACTTCCATTGCCATGTATTCGGCTTGATTGTAGAGGTGGCAACATATGTCGTTTCTTAGATAACCAAGAAATTAATTTGTTGCCTAAGAATTGACAAGTTCCGTAAGTGGATTTTCTATCAATCTTACATCCTCCAAAGTCGAATCTGAATAACTGTCACCAAAGTTGTCATCGGTGGGTACCATAACCCTACTTGCAAGGTTCCTTTGAGATATCTAAGAATTTTCTTAGCCGTCTCGAGATGAGTCTCCTTGGGATTAGGCTGGAATCTTGCACATACCCCAACCGCAAAAGCTATGTCCGGCCTACTTGCGGTGAGATAGAGAAGAGATCCAATCGAGTCCACGATACTCCGTTGCATCGGTGGGTATCCCTGCTCATACGAATCCATAGAGAAGTTAGTTCCCATAGGTATTTTAACTTCTCTCGCTAGTTGTCATTCCAAATTTCTCAATCGGATCCTTAGCATACTTAGGTCGATGTATAAATATACCCTTACTCATCTGTTTAATTTGTAAGCCTAGAAAGTATGTTAATTCTCCCATCATTGACATTTCAAACCTGTTTTTCATGAGAATGCTAAACTCTTCACACAATTTCAGATTAGGTGAACCAAAGATTATGTCATCTACATAAATACGAACTAGTAAGATGTTGCCATCTACTTCCTTTCTAAACAAAGTTCTATCAATCTTGCCTTTTGAAAAACTACTTGATGTCAAGAAATCGAGATAATGTATCATATCGAGGCTCGGGAGCTTGTTTTAGTCCATATAGAGCTTTGTTGAGTTTATAGACCTTGTTATTGATCTTAAACCTAGGAGGCTGCTCTACATAGACCTCCTCAAGTAACACACCATTAAGAAAGACAGACTTAACATCCATTTGAAAGACTTTGAAAGATTTATATGCAGCAAATGCCAAGAACAATCTTATTGCCTCTAATCGCAATGAAGCATAGGTTTCATCATAGTCTATTCCCTCGCATGTGAGTAACCTTGTGCAACCAATCTTGCCTTATTTCGAACAATAATGTTGTTCTCATCTGCTTTATTTTTAAACACCCATTTGGTGCCTATAATCTTTCTGTGTAAAGGTCTTTCTACTAATTCCCATACACTTTGCCTTTCAAATCGATGCAGTTCTTCCTGCATGGCGGTTATCCAATTTGGATGCGATAGAGCTTCCTCAATAGACTTAGGTTCGAGAAGCGACACATAACAGTGAAGAGACTTTCGAGTCCAACATCATTCGTGTCTGTACACTACTAGATGGGTCTCCTATAATCGATCAGATGGATGGTAGCTTTTCATCCTTTTGCCTATGTGAGGAGAAGGATCCTCATCTTGAGTCTCGAGACAACTCCTCGACTCAACCTCGGTGACGTTCCCCCTTCATCACCGACCCCCGCCGATCACCGATGTCAAGGGTGTACGATCTCGATGGAGTCTCGATCGTAAGTTGTCTTGATTATCGAGATGGGGATTCTTCTTCATCCGATTACGAATCAAGACTAGGTAGACAGACAGTTCTATGTTTAGTTTTGGACAGTTCAATTTTATCTAGACTTTCAAATTTGATTCACTTTATCCGAGAAGGAATACACTCATCAAAAACAACATGAGGGGTTTCCTCCACACAAAGGGTTATCTTGTTAAAAACTCTAAATGCCTTGGAAGTGTTAGAATATCCCAAGAATATTCCATCAGCTACCTTAGCATCAAAATTTCTTAACTTAGATTTTCCATTGTTATGGATGAAACACTTACAACCAAAAGCTTTGAAATATGAGATTTTGGAATCTTACCCTTCCAAATCTCATAAGGAGTCTTACCCTTGTCTTTGACAACTAAGCACTGTTACGGGTATAGCAAGTTGTGTTAATGGCTTCGGCACGTAACCTATGTGGGGTGTCATACTCGGCTAACATGCTCTGCCGCTTCCTTCAAAGTTCTATTTCTTCTTTCAACCACTCCATTTTATTGTGGAGTTCTTGCTAAAGATGTCTCATGAATAATTCCACACTCATTGAAAAATTAGATAAACAAGAATTCAAAAATTATGTGCCCTAATCACTCCTTATTTTAATAATATTAACACCCTTTTCATTACAGATGCATGCAGAGCAGATCGGGAATCTTGTTCATAGTCTCATTTTTCTTGAAAAGAAATATAACCCAAGTGTATCTAGAAAAGTCATCTACTATAACAAGAGTATATTTCCTTCCACTGAAACCGAGAGGTGAAACGAGGTCCAAACAAATCCGGATGAAGTAGTTGCAACACTCTTTCGGATGAAGAGGAGTTAATACTCTTAAATGAGTGTCTAGGCTGTTTACCTTTTTGACAAGCATCACATTTAAGATTAGTGGATAAAAGTTTTTCAGGTAATCCCTTGACAAGGTTCTTTTTAGCTAGCTTACTAAGAGTTTTGAAATTCGAGATGACTAAGCCTCTTGTGCCATAGCAGGTGATATCTTCTCCATCCTTAGCTATCGAGACGGTATCTTTGGGACAACTATTAAAGTTGGCCACATAGACATTGCCATGTACGAAACCGATTTACAATACCTTATACGAGGAATTATCTAAAATATCACATTTATCCTTTGAGAATTTGACAAGAAAACCTTTATCACAAAGTCTGGGAAAGCAGACAATGATTATGTTTCAAACCTTCAACAAAATATACCTCGAGATACGAATATCCTTGATAATCGAGTACCTACACCTTTAGTCGACCACAATTATTATCACCAAATAAAACTCTTGGACCATCAATGCTTTGGAAATTTGATAACAGCCTCTTGTTATGGGTCATGTGTTGTGAACAACCACTATCAATGTACCATATTGAAGCTAAGATCTCTTCCTTGAGTGATGATCTGTGTATCTGAAAAACAAATCGGTTATAAGGTACCTTAGTGATCTTAGGTCCTTTAAGGTCAAATATCACTTTAGGTAACCAAATAAACATCTCATCTCCGGATAATAAATCGGACTCGAGTTTTCTACCAAGTCTGTCTACAATTATATCATTTTTGAATGATAACTTGTTGTATTCAGATTGAGTAATTTTCCTAAACTTAGGAAATGTAGGATAGCATTTGCTCTTTCCATCAAAAGGATTATAATAAGAATGTCTTCTTATTTTGGTTCTTGGATTTCTCCTAGTATGATAGGAGTTTTCTTTGAATTCTTGGTTTCAGGTGGGAGATGAAGTCCTTATCGACTAGTTGGTTTCCATGGACCAATTTTAACATCCTTTGTTTGAGCGGATGCTTTCACAATTTCCTAGGTTTTGGACATCTGATTTATTGTTCCTATCATAACCAAGACCTGTCTTCTCATTGTCTTTCTTAATTGATTCATTTTCGAAGACAGGCTACCTCAAATTTGTCTTTTAAAGTTTTCAATTCATTTTCTAACCTTTCAGTAAAGTGGTGATGTACTAGCTCGATCAAGAAAACATTCCTCCTTGGATGTTTCTTCGGTCTCGAGTAGTTCATCACCTATTTTCCTTTAATTAGAATTTGAATCCGATCCTTTAAAACCAAATTCTCTGTCTCTAGCTGTTTATAAGCAGCCAAAGATGTCTTTAAATCTCTCAATAACTCATGGATAACAGTTTGGTCATGATCGGATGCAGATTGACAAGAATCATTATCGGCGATCAATAGTAGATTACCTCATTAGCCATGAGACAGATTTCATCATCGATCCGAAATCGGATGAGGATGATGAGGATGATGATGATTTCTTTGGCTCTTTTCTTCAGCCAATAGAGCCCTTTGATCCGCAAATCCCCTGTCTCTTTTCTTCCTTTTTCTTCCCTTTCCTTAGGAGTCGGTTGAGGACAATCGTAATCGAAATGTCACGGCTTGTTGCATGTATAACAAATATCACTCCTGCCTGGTCTAGAGCTTGAAGGATTTCTTGACGGGTGATACGTATCTTCTTGTCGATTTACCTTTTATCATCATCTGTTGATACATCTTCCTTTCTACCTGATCTGGATCTTAATTTATCCTTTCCTGCAAATCTCAATTTATTTCTTTTATACTTCATTCTCAATTTATCATACCTCTTTGTAAGTAAAGCCATTTGCTCCTTCAAAGATAGATCGGCTACTACGAGACTCTGTTGCTACCTTGTCTTCTTTATTGGCAAAGGCAACAGACTTGGATGAGGTACTTGACTCCATCTCATCTTCCTCGTCTTCTATTTGAATATCATATTCTAGAGCCTTAAGATGTGAAAACAAAGTATGGTGAGTAATAGAAGATAAATCTTGAGTAGCCTTAAGGATATTGGATTTTTCCCTCCATCTCTTGGTTAATGATCTCGAGAATCTTGTTATTAATCTCTTTCTCTGAATAATTCTTTCCAAGATCATTTGCTTTGTTGAGAAGATTGGTCAACCTTACATCTAAGCGATCCACAGACTCATTTTCTTTCATTTTGAATGTTTCAAATGTATGCAAGACTCGATGACTTGTTTTCTTTGACTTGATCGTGATCCTTCACAAACATTGGCTAGAGTTTGCCACATCTCTTTGGCGCTTTTACATCTCTTAACTTTTTCTATCCAATCCTTACTTAGAGTCTCAATGATTTCGGTTCGAGCTACTTGGTCAAGATTGTGGACTTTTCTTTCATCATTTGTCAATGTAGAACTCTTCTTTTCTTATGCAGTTCTGATTCAACGACTTCGGCTCCATCTTTGGTACCTCCATGATAAAACTTTATAGGTCCTTCTTCAAGAACCTCTTCCATCCTATCATGTATGGCCTTTAGATGATTCTCCATCCTAAATTTCCAGTAATCATAATCTTCAATAGAGAATTCAGGAAGATTCCTAGAATTTTTATTTTCCACGATGACATGATGAAACAAAGAACAAAATACTCCACAAACTGATTAGTAGCACCGTTAGTAAAATGAAGACAATGAAGAAAATCAAGATAATTTCAGAATCTTGTTCAAGACCTAAAATCAATATCGTAAACTGACTTAACACCTGCTCTGATACCACTTGTTGGTCCCGAAAAGTTGAGTTGATTAAAACTTTGAGTTAGCTTCCTAGAACAAAATCTAGAAAGGGGGGTTTGAATAGATTTTGTAGATTTTTTAAATCTTATCAAAATCAATTCAAAGTATCGATGATCACAACGAATATAATTGAGAACTCAACTTTTAACAAGATCAAAAGCAAAGGCCGATATTGATTTTAGTTAAGAATGCGAACTTTAATCTTGAATTAACAATATTGTAAATTGAACAGAAATTGAAGAAAGCAAGAAATAACACCAGGATTTATAGTGGTTCGGATTATGAATAATCCTACATCCACTCTCTTTCTTCAAACTTTGAAGAAAGGTCTTCACTAGCTACTTACTTACTCACCGTACAACCTTTACAAATTACAACTTGAACTTCACTATTCAACAATCTAATCAACACTTTCAGAAATCTAATTCTAAAATTAAGATGTGTTTTTGAAGATATGAAGTGAAGTGTTCTATAAACACTTAGAAAATATTTGAAATCTCTTTTGAAAAATACTCTGTGAAAACAATAGTGAATAGTGTGAAAAATCAAACTTGCATAAGTGTGTTGAAGAATAAAATCTAGTCCTATTTATAAGTTTGAAAAGACGGTTAGTTTGTTAGTTAGTTCTAACAAACTTGAAACCGCTTAACAAACTTAATCTTGAAACTGCTCTTGACCTCACTGATTCTTCCTACTCATCTGCGGTGACTTGGTGAAACTCGGCTTTCTTATTCTACTCGGCTTGTCTTGACCTCGTCGAGCTCTTCATACTTGTCTCCTGCAGATGACTAGAATTGAGCTTGTCTCAGGATGACTTGTGATTTCTATTCTTGGTGACTTGAGCTACCCTTGACCTAGTCTTATCACTTAGTACTAGAACTTAGTCTTTACAGATTCTTTATCATAGTCTGCTCATCTGGAATAGTCTTTTAACTCATCAAAACAATCTTGTGCTAACAGTATTCATTAGATTAGCATTTTGATCCATTAGATTTTGAGTTTCAAGTTGTAATTGAAGAGTTGAGAATTGATTTCCAAGCATTGTGGAGGATTGAATCATTCTTATTTTTGTTAATTGAAGACCAATTGGTGATGTTCTTATACTTTTCTCTCATTAATTCATTGTTTGTATTGATTAGCTTGTTAATTGTTTTCCTAAATTTTTCACCCATGGCTTTTGCACTTAGCACCATGGGCTAATAGCTTGTGCTTGGGATAATTGAAATTGGGGATGATGTGATTGCCTCATGCTATAATTGTTGATGATTGTGATCAATTGAATTAGATTGCTTCCTAATTGTGATTCTTAATTGTGCTTCATGTAAAATTGTCTCTTTAGATTAATGGTTGATCACCCTAGCAATAGGCGAGTTGAGCTAACATGATTAGGTGTTAATTGGGTTACAATTTTGCATGATTGTATGAATTGGGGACTTCTATATTGAGAGATGAGAAGGACTAAGAATACTCACATTAGACATTGTGATTTTAATGGAGTGATTAATTTCATGATGGTTTATGCTTTCTATGTCACATGGCACCATAGAAGATAATTAAGACAATCGAACTCATCAATGAACATAAGCTTCAATGCAAACTATCCACTAGCAATCAAGATGAATCATGCTCAAACAAATGCTCAATCAAACACTTAATACATTGCTCCTTCAATGGAGTGTTTCACTCTTCACTCAAGTTTTAAAGGTATAAAGCACTCAATTATCCAATTCATAAATAAGTACACCATATGCTTGCCAAAAGACTTAATATCAATCAAAATCATTTGTGTTCAATCAAGAATCAAAGAGGTCTTTCTTTTAGGTTGTAATGTTAGCTCTTTGGATAGGTGGGATGTTTTTGGATAAGAGTGACTTAGTAGTAGAGACTTGAATGTAAGCTAATCAATACAAAACACATCTCTTCAATCTTCATCAATCAACACTCTTTCTCATTCTTTTCAAAGTTCAATCACCATCATTCACTTGAGCTTTCCTTCTTTTTAAGCTCACAAATTGAATCTTTCTTTTCTTTCACTTCTCATTTCTCCCAATTCAATTTTTTTCACCTTTCTTTTTCTTTCAAGCATCATCACTTAGCTCATTATTTTCCAACACACTTAGCAATCAAATCACCATCATTAGCCAACAATCAAGCTCTACTAAACATAGGACAAGAAGGCTCATAAAAATAGGCAAATGACTTCAATTTCACTTGGCTTGCCAAAGAATAAGTATATAAGGCTCAACATGGCTCACTAAGGAAATCAAATATGTTTGGTGGGGAAAAATTTGGTTAAGTGACTCATCAATTCAATACATGGTCTCTTATCACTTTCATGACATCACACAAAGATCAATATCAACAAGACTAGAGGCAAGTTCTAGCATACAAATCCATGAATGATGCACTCACAAAGAAATCATATCAACCGTATAAAATGTACTATTATAAAGGCACAAAAGCTCACGAGCTTAAATTGAGCAATGAATCAAGCATTATCAATCACATTCATCTTCACACCATTAATCAAGAATGTTAGCTTCAAGCTACAAATCAACAAATGATCAAATCAAAATTCAATTAAGTCTTGCAAATCAAGCACAAGTGCACATGTACATAAGTCCAAGCATACTCACTATATCAAGAATGATACTCAAAGATGTGATAATAAATACACAATGAAGCTCATACAAATCTAGCTCAAAATCATAGGAATAAGGAATCAAAAGGAATCATAAAGGTATAATCATCAATAGACAATAAAGCTCAATAAAGTCAAGAGAAGCGAAAACATCATCACAAAACCATCAAGTAATCCAAATCATCACATCAAAGAGTACAATCACCATCAAAAGTACAAATCATCAAGAAGATAAGAATCTAAAAACTAAGAAGAGGGAATGAGGAATAGGGGATTGCCCTAAGAGTCGGACGGCGGCGGTGGAGGAGGATAGTGTCCAAGCCCGAAGTTCCGGAGGCTGAGCTAGCTGGAGAAGTGCATACATGTCCTGCCGAAGTCTTGCGCGTCTCCTCCAAAGCATCCGATAACACTCATCTGGCGAGTCAAGAACTCGATCTACATACGCTGGCTATCGGCCCACATCTCCTCGATCAACACCCACGGCCTCTGTGATGAGCTCCTAGCCTCATACTCTCGACTCCTCATCTTATCTGCCCGATACATGTTGATTTTGGGCTAATAATCTTCGTCCATTTGTACCGGCAGCTCCTCCTGCTCGGCTCCTCATACTCATCCTCCTCATCGTCTCGGCCTCTGCCTCGGCTCCCTCTGCGGCACCCTCACCGGATCATCATCGAACCCGACCGCTGACCATCAACATCATCATCTTCCTCATCTCGAAGGACATCTCCATGCACTCTAGTGCGGCGTTAATCGCCTCGGTGTGGCTTTGTGACCACATACGCAGGTTGATGGTCACAAAGGCAGCAGATCCAAACACCATCGTCAACCTCTTATTCGGAAGTGGGAATCGGCCACCGTGGTGCTGCTGGAGACACCAAGTCCTACCAATACGGTCGAGTGTCCTCATGCGCCACATGGTATCGATCTTGAGATTGGGGCCCTCTAAAGCTCGGAGGTTGTGAGTGGGGATGCAGAGATGCTCGGCTATTAATGTAATCATCCCTCCAAAATTAATCTTCTTGAACTTTGTACTCGTAGCTCTCTCAAATAGATAACAAAGGTACGCGTTCGCGTTGAACTTCACTCCGTGGAGGAAACACCAAATGACATACAACTCCTCCCTCGATCTCTCGAAGATAGTGCTCGCGAGAATCTTCTCTAAGTATCTCACCACTGGGTTCGGATGTGGGTGCTCTTTGACTTCCCGGAATGAACTCGGGGTGATTCGGGCACCTGAATCAAATTCGCCACCAAAACTTCTTAGCATTATACTCCTTACTAATATTGAGGAGTGATAGATTGGGATCCGTGGGTGTACCAATGATCTCGTTGACCTCGTCCACGGTCAACTCATACTCATTCCCGATCAACTCGAATGTAATGCTCCTAGGGAACTTGGCCCTCCTAGGCTTATGGACCTTGACGGTGCACAAAAACTCCAAGGTGAGTCCGAGATAAGTTCTAGGCCTCTTAGCTAAGAAGTCCCCATGTCGATCTACTCAAAAAGTCGAGGGATATCCTCCTCAATCCCTATAGATATCATACACTCATGATCTACCAAGCGGGTCTTGACCACCTTCTTGTACAACTCAGCATAGAGAATAATGTGCTTCCTGCATTTGTAGTCATCCCACTTTGAATACCAAGGTCGGCGGGCAACCTATGAGCAAATCTAATATCTCTCTCTCGTCTCTGAATCTCCTTCTCTCGAAAAGTTGTGTCCATCTACTCCCTAAACATGGTTCCTACAAAACATTCCCAAGAGCAAAAATCAATCTCCATGAATAAAATACGAGCTCAAAATATCAATCAAACCATGGGTGAGTCAACAAGCAATAATATCTCCAACAACAACAAAATCCTTAGTGACTAAGCATCTAATCCTCTACAAATGGTCAACAAGTCAACTTAAGCTAATATGACCAATAGAAGTGTTCACTTAATTCCAAAATATGCATACTTCACTAGAATGGCCCCATCAATAAACAACATAAAATAAGCTCACTTAGAATCATGCAATTTAACTCAACAAAATTCCCAAAGATCATAAGCCAACTAGTAAGTAATTCAACAATTATCCATCACAATAGTGCACTCCTATCATTACCATAATTCAACTTGACCACTTATACCAATAATTGCACTAGGAATTACTAAAAATATGCTAAAAAGTCATTTTCTAGTCCTTTCATATATTTTTCGGCCATTTTCCGTTGTTTTCACTGTTTATTAACCTTCCTTTCATCTAATTACCATTATACATTGCATCAAGTTCATATTTTGAGGGTTTTGTGCATCAATTTGGGGATTTTGAGGAGTTCTTGCTTGGGTGTCTCAATTGCTCATTTCTAGGCCGATTTAATCGAACAAGGTACGTAATTTCTCCTCTATTGACTCTTAATTTCGTTATTGTGGTTAATTATTGCATGGGTGTTTAGGATTGTGCAAGATTCTTATGGAATTTGATTCTCTTTTGGGCATTTATTCGAACACCTTGTATGCATGTTAAACTTGGATGATTTGAGAGCTTTGTTGAGAATATTTAGATTGTTTGATGAGTTTAGGAGCATGCGTAGGATTGAATGTGACATCTTGCTCGATTATTTGTGGAATTTGGCACAGTGGGAAACCCTCGACTCGTCTTTGCGTGGCCCGACTTCTGCATTTTTATAAAAATCCCGACCTCGAGTCGAGGCTCAGCCCTCAACTCGACGGATCTCGAAAATTTAAAGGCCTCGAGTCAAGGTATCACCCTCGACTCGAGGAATGCGAAAACTGACCCCTCGACTCGCGGTTTCACCTCGACTGGAGGAACATTCAAATTTTTGAATTTTGGCTAAGTGTAAATCCCTCGACCGGGAAATTTTGGCAATTTCCGGGCTGACCCAACCACGAAACTCCTAAAAATGACCTTTATTCCCTAACGAACCCAAATATGCAAGAAATTACCATTTTGGTCCTCGATTTAAGCCCGGTCGCTCATTCGATCAAGGAGACCGATTTCTCTTCCTTTTTCTCATTTTCATTAACTTTTAAGCTCTACCTCCTTCCTCGATTCCTTGATTCCTTTGCAATTTCGATCCCTTTTCAATCCAAGTAGTGAGTATACCTACACATGGGCAAAATAATTCATCAAATATTCATCGCTAAGAGATGCAATTATGCCAAAAATGACAAACACCCCCAAACTTGAATGAAGATATGAATTCAAGTTTGGAATGAAAGTGAGAAAAATATGCAACTCTAAGTGATATCAACAAGTAAGCTCAACACTATATGAATCCCAAAGCATAGAGCATAATTTCCTAAGCATGAGCAAATAAATTCCCATGCCAATTCTCCAAAACTAAACAAAAACAACAAAAATACAAAAGCACATGAAAGCAATAAAAAATGATGGGTTGCCTCCCATCAAGCGCTATTTTTATTGTCCTATGCCGGAATTATTCTTTCACTTCCAAGTCCTTCATCGGAATGGGCAAGGATAGTGATCCTCCTTCCCATTATATCTCAATCTTTGTGCTTGAAATCTAGGAGGTTCACCGAAAAGATAGGACAACCACTTATAGATATGTTTAACGTCCATGGTTGTCCCCCTTTCTCTCTTGCCATCCTTCTTTTCCATTCTTTTCCTTCAAGGATGCCCAAGCGCTTCTTCAACTCTTCCCTATAGTCAAAATTCACAAGAGGCACAATTAAATCATTAGAAGCATCATTATCAACAAAAGTATGAATTGAAGAGTTCGAAGGTATAGAAATGCTCATTTCGATCTTCAAAGTTTCATTCGATGCTCTTTGATTTTCTTCTTCATTATAACTCATGTCCATCAATGGACATTCCTCTTCCTCACTTTTGCTAAGGAAATTTTTCCTTTCATCCTCATTGCTTGGACCCTCTTCATCACCTTCTTTATTTGCATTTTTTTCCTCCTTCTTCTTGTTGATCCTCCATGATGGTTATATTCTTTACTTGGCATAGGAAATTTTTGAGTTGCCATTTTATAAACATGAACTGAGATTCAGTGATCTCCATGTTCCCCTCTATCCATGAATTAACCATTGCTTTGGTCTCATACATTTCTTCGTACAAGGGAAGCATTTTATCACATCTAGCATCATCTTCCTCAAATTTTTCCAACAAAAATCCATGCATCTCTAACAATATGGCTCTCATATCATGGAGTTCCCATTCTTCAAATTGAGGAGAAGCTTGTGGTATTGGATAATCAAACTCATGGCTTCTCCTATCATCATAATAAACTCTTTCTTCTTGAAATTCATACCCACATGAATCGAATTGATCATAACGCTCATAGTATGGGAACATCTCTTGAGGTTGGGGAGGAATTTCTTCATATATCCAATCTTCATAATTGGAAGGAACTTGTTGCAATTGAGAATTATCTTCATAGTTCCTCCAATCCTCATAGCCAACTCCTTCAAAGTGTGGAGAATACACCCTACTATCTTGATAATACTCTTGATTCCACATGTATGAGTTGTATCCTTCAATCTAGACAAGATAGCAAAGTATCAAATTCAAACAAAAATCACAAAACAAACAAAAATACAAAGGCAACAAGTAGCCACTTCAAACAATTCCTAAGTCTCACTATAGGCGCAAAAATTAATTCTGGCAACGGCGCCATTTGATTAGAGTGTATAGGGTAAGAGCTATTAAGACCAATCAACAAATATCGAACCCAAGGGAGAAAGTATGCAAACGAGGCCCTAAGGATATGAGTTCTAGGTAACTAGAGTTGCAACAAGGTTTTGGACTAAAATCAATACAAAATTAGCAAGAATTTAAATGGCTAAACTATGCAAGCAATATATCGAACACTTAGAATGCAAAATCAAATAGACTAGAAACAATGGGGGAATGGGGTGCAAGGGATAATCTCCATCAAGGAATCTATGATTAACAAGCTATAATTATATCCAAATGCAAATCAATCAAATTAGAAAGCATAAACCATCATGAATTTAATCACTCCATTAAAATCACAATGCCTAATGTGAGCATTCTTAGTCTTTCCCATCTCTCAATGTAGAAATCCCCAATTCATACAATCATGCAAAATTGTAACCCGATTAACACCTAATCGTGTTAGCTCAACTCTCGCCTATTGCTAGGGTGATCAACCATTAATTAAAAGATACAATTTTCCATGAAGCACAATTAAGAATCACAATTAGGAAGCAATCTAATTCAATTGATCACAATCATCAACAACTATAGCATGAGGCAATCACTTCATCCCTAATTTCAATTATCCCAAGCACAAAGCTATTAGCCCATGGTGCTACAAGCAAAAGCCATGGGTAGAAAATCTAAGAAAGCAATTAAATCACAAATCAACACAAACAATGAATTAAAGAGAGAAAAAGGTAAGAACATCACCAATTGATCTTCAATATACAAAAATAGGAATGCTTGAGTCTTCTACAATACTTGAATTCACCTTCTCCACTCTCAATTACAACTTGAATCTTCAATTTCAAATGATCAAAATGCTAATCTATGGATTACAAACTTGAATCTAATCTAAATCTAACAATCTAGTGCAATTACAATGGAAATCAAACTACAAAGTGAGAAAATTGCCTAAGGAACCACACGAAGCTGCTCTAAAGCGGCTAAGATGAGTCTATGCTCTGTTTTGGCTTCAAATGGCTTAAAAACTGAATTTTTCGATTTTGGGGTCCCTCGACTCGAGCTTGAGGCCCTCGAGTCGAGGTTCAAGAGTCACTGGCACACTTTTGCAATTTTAACTCCTGCCTCGAGTCGAGGCTCGGACCTCGACTCGAGGATCACGCCAATTCTCCATCCCTCGACTCGAGGCTCCTCCCTCGAGTCGAGGCGGCTGCTTTTTCAAATGTTTTCCCTCCATCCTCACCTCGACTCGAGGCTTTTGTCCTCGACGCAGCTCGAGTCGAGGAATTTTTTCGGACGGGACTCGGCCCCGACCCCGTTTTCACCCATCTTGTCCAACTTTTCATTCTAAGCATGCCGGTACTCTCGGTTTGGCAAAATTCCACGAATTACCGCAAAATGGACGAAAAACATTAAAAACTCACAAATAATACTTTTTTGGCAAATAAGTGATACTTTACACTTTTAGGCACAAAAACTACAACTTTAGCTCACTTTTGCACTAAAATACCCCTAAAAACATGCATCAATTCACTCCAATCATGTTCCCCCTTCATCTTGACCTGGCTGATCGGATGATGTCGGATGAGTCTCCTCAAATAATTAATCAAGAATATGCTTAAATCTATTAAGTCTCAAGAACCTAAAAAATAATAAACAAAAGTCTACAACTTTAATCATCTACTACTCTTCCTTAGACCACTGCGCCTACATATCTACCATCCTCAACTCTTTGTCCTAATTATCGTCTCTCTTTCTGGAATAGGCGGTTACGTGGCCAGCGGCAACTCCTCTTAGGGTCATCCTCAATGCCTCCAGTCTTAAGCCATCTATAGGCCAACTCTGCAGCCACATCCCTAGCTGTGGTCTCCATATCCGTCGTTCCTGTTGGCTATGATTTCTCTAGCTTCCTTTTCCCATGCTGGAGGTAATCGTTTCACCATGCACTCAAGTAAATCTTTGGGGTTAGGCGGACCACGACCCTCTCTTTGTAGCTGCACTACATCTACTAGGTACAAAATGGGGTAATTTCTAATGTACGAAACTCTCATAATATTCACTCTAGCGTCCATTTAAACTATCGGTCACCACGGTTATTAAAAAAATTAATAGACGTGTACTTAATAATAATTCATCTTATAGTGCATAATTCATATACATAAAACTTTTTTTACTAACACAATTATCTTAGCCTTGAACTTTCTTATCACACCTTGGAGTTAGCGCGGTGGCGGCGGTGGTTGGTGTACTTAAAACTAATGAATGCATGAAAATAATTAAATATTTTTTTAACAAGTCTACAAGAACGTAGACCCGCTGCGATACCACACTTGTCACATCCTAATTTTATAAGTAATTTTTAACGCTGACTTGAATAAAAATACCTTCCAAGCGTTCATAAAAATATAACTTTTTTTTATGGGAAACAATTTAATAAATACCACAAGCGGAAACATGAACATGAGAATCTCTAATAAATATTAAAAAAATGTCGACTAAAATAAATTGCATAAATTGTATCAATTTTCTTAAAAACTTAATTCACTCCAAAAATAATCTTACGAAAAAAATTTAATGTCATGCTTTATGAATTAAAAAATGCCAAAATAAATAACACCAATCAATCCACCTTGCCTCTGCCGCAACTCCGTTATTCTTAATCTGCAAAAGCACTAATTTGATTGGGGTGAGCAACCAACTAGCTCGGTGGGGTCCTATTTGTCACGATTAAATATCCAACATAATCAAAGCAAACTCACATACCACATAACCATAATGTTTGTCAAAGAAAGCCAACCATAGTAACATAGCATCATAAACATAGTTACGAAACTCATTATGTCACACCTTTGTCCTTTCCACGGGACATAAATCATAGTTTATTATGTTGCACGGTCCTTTCCACCGGAACATAAATCATAGCATAGTATGCACACGGTCCTTTCCACCGGTCGTACACATAAATAGTATGTCACACGGTCCTTTCCACGGAATATACCCATATCATATCATATAGTACATAGTAGTAAGCAACAAATCTCAATCATGCAAGGTATTTAAAAGTGACAAATAATTATCAATCGTATAGAAAACCCCACCTTAAACCTTGATTATTCCTTGGTAAATGTGTAGATATTTTAGAGCGAGGCCTCCTTGGCACCTAAAATAATAATTAATAAACTTGTCTTAGTGTTATAAATTTATTAAATTTATAGATCTTAGTATTATTATATTAATATTTATTGAATATTCAATATCCTAAGTCTTGCTTTAAAATAAAACCAATAATAATAATAATATAAAATAATAATAGTAATAATAATAATAAAAAAATAATAATAATGGTAAAGAAATGACAATCCAAAGCTGCCGAAAGAATTTGAGAAAGCAGGTATTGCTGATCATTTTGAAATTAAAACTAGTGCTCTTTTTTTTTCCTTTAACACTGAATAAAAACTAGGATAAAATAATTATTCACCACTCTTCATTAATTTCAAAGCGTATCTAATCATATTAAATTTTAATTCTAGAACTAGTTTCATCCGTTTCACAAAGCAGATGCATGATTTGGTGTTCTCATTAAATTCGTTCGAAGCTGTATATAAGACCAATTTTAAAAACTATCAACAATATTTTTTAAAAAAATATATAAATATATGTATGTATACTAATACGTTGACACATATGCACATATAAACTTACACTTTGTAAAATATGAAATTATATTAACATGGAAATCATAATTAAGTAGAGAGTATGAATAAATATAATTTGTTTATTGAATTCAACAAAAGAGGTAAGGATAAGGTGTTACCGAGGAAGAGGCGGAGGCCGGTGATGAAGTGAATGAAGAGGAAGAGGCTGTAGAGGATGAGCCGGTTGAGGAGCCGGTTGGGATGGAGGAAGATGAGGAGTATATGCCAGAGATCAACTACTCTTTGGCGGGGCGAGATGAAGAGTAGACGATGCGAGGTGGGAGCTCGTTGCGAGAGGCCATGCGACATCAACAATCTCCCCCAATTTGACCTTTCTGCTACAACACACACTGATGTATACATATCAAAATATATATAAGTCGAGTAATGTATGTATGACAGAGAATCTCATCTGCAGCATACACTCGGCCAAGCCATAACTTTGTCGTAGCAAACTAGTCAAACTAGTAAAACCGGAATAAGTAACTCAATGTTAACTTACTCAAACATAATAAACCATTAAGGTTTAAACAAAACAACAAAACAAATTAGTATCAACATCTAATCAAAATATAGAATCGGTACCGGAGCGAGCATTAACATAAAATCGAGTATCGAGTAATGCTTAAAAAATAACCTAGTATCGAGCCTAGCCTTAGTAGTTAAAACGAGTATCGAGCTTTAGACAAAATAAGAGTCTACTTAAGCAAATGTATCAAACTGATTTACAAGGGAACTATCACGAATTCTCCCCTGTGAAAGCGACTCATCATCATCGAGGTCATCGATCTGGTAAATCACCATAAAGTTCAACAACTTCCTCATCTTCATCAGCAAGTTCCACTTTGTTGCAAAGTTTGCGGTAACATCTGCGGTAGCATCAACATCGAGTCCAAATTTGCATTACCATCTCCACGAGATTTGCACCATCAACTGAAATTTCTTGATTACAACACCACGAGCACGAGCAGGTGGTACTCCCCGTGGTAGCAGAAAGTAATCACAACCAATAATCTTCAAGAAGCGAAGTTCATTAATTAATTCCTACAAAACGTCCAATTGCTGCGAATAAAGTTTTCATTAAAGTTCATAAAACCAGCGGGATAATTAGGGTTTTGTGGAGCGGCATGTGGAGCGACATGTGGAGCGGCATCTGGGCGGCCGGGAGGCAGGATTATGAGCGAGGATCGGGAACAACATTATGAGCGGCATCGGGAGCAACATTCTCTTCAACATCGGGATGCTGGTATAGGCAAATCAATTACCACTGTTTCCACTCGGCCAAAGCGGTGAGATATTCATCAAAGTAACCCTCCCCCTTAACAACTCATTTCGGCTAGGTTGAAAACCATGACTCTTCAAGTAGCCATAAATCAAATTTGGATAAGGAAGGTTCCCTTTTTGAAATATTTCCAGCAAACTTCATCAAATGATGGAAAATTACCAGCCCTAAGTTAAATCTCCTCATAACACCAATCCTAAACATCAAACGGCCTGGTCCTTAGTAACTTTGGTCGAATTTGTAGAAGGAATCCAATTATACACAATCAACTTATGAATAACCGAATATAGAGATGTCAAGTGAGCAGCAAGCATATGTCTTTGCCACCTAACTATTCTACCACCAGTCAAAGTTTGAATTACCTCATCCATAGCAGGTACATCCTCTTCATCCATGTTATCAATATGGAGGAAGGAATTGATCGGCTCGAGTGTGAATGGAACATCTCTCCCCCTAAAGTTTACAGACCGTACCAATGTGAATTTCTTCTTCCATGTCCCTTTTTCAAACTTGCATAAAAATCATAAACCCAATTAGTCACAAAAGAATCAGCAAATGTAACAACATGCATCAAACTTCTTTCTTCTAAGTATCTAACCAATCCCTTAGACTCAAACTCGGCAACATCAATGTTTCTTTCTATCAACGATTTCCTATTACTCAACTTGATAACTTTTTGATCAAAAGTTTCACTATACGAATCATCACTAGAATCTTCAAGTTCACTAGCATCCTCATCACCAACGGGAAGTTGAATCGGTACCTTTCTCGGAATGATTAGATTCTTCGCTTAATTTCTCCTCGGAATCATCACTGCTTTGTCATCTGGATTAGGTCTTTCGCACTTGTTCCAACATCGGGTACAATCTTGTCCTGTTTCTTCTTAGATAGTCTTTCTTGCTTCATTTTCAGCTCAATCGGTGGTACATTCTCGTCGAGAATCGGTATCAATGACCTGTTCACCACTTTACTTGTCAGAATTTTCAGAATCCGAATCGAAAATATCTTAATTGGTTCATTTGCAAGCTGAACCCACAGTAGGTTTCTTTTTCCTTGATGATTACGAGTAATCAACCCTAGTAAAGACACGTCCGATCTCCTCCATGGTTTTGGAGCGAGAAGATGGAGGGCTTCTCTTCCTTTTCCCCATTGCGGCCTTAACGGTGGCGGCAAGTTCCATCGGTTACGAGTCCTCGACATTGAAGAGTCGGTGTGATCGAAATGATTTCATCCTCGGCAAGTGGACTCTTCCCTTTGCTGGTTTCAACGATGGGTGCTTCCTCCATTGTTGTGTCCCTGTTTCAGCATATTGCAGCAATTGCGTGCGTCGACTTCTACGGTGGACGATTGAGGGTTTTCGAGGAGCGGGATTAGGTGTAGGAGTAGGATTAGTTTGAGTGGCGAGGTATTGAGACACATCAACCGTAATAGAGCCGATTGTGAGCTCGGGAGCGTTGGGTGCCCCTTTCGGGTTTTGAGCAAGGTTTTGAGCGATGGTTTCAGCCTTTGTGCGCTCGATGCTTCGGTGGGTATGTGAATGTTCGGAGGGTAAGCATCGATCAGCGGCATAGGAGGTGATGTGGTAGTGGATGATTCAGCAACAATCGCGGCATTAGGGTTTGTGGCCATTTCGGCGACAGATTGAGGTTTGTTTGAGAGTTTGGAGAGGTTTCGATTGAGGGTGAAGTTTGAATGTGTGAGTCTTTTGGGTTTCTGCCATTTCCACTTAAATAGAGTATTAAAATATTCAATTTAAGTTGACAAAAAAGATAAAAACTGAACATATGCAGAAATTTGAAAATAATGAACAATGATCACTTCTATGCTTTAGTATATGGAGCGACATAATTTGAAATTTATATAGAGAAAATAAAGTTACGATTATTAGTATAAACCCACAAAAAAATCTGGAATAGACTAGAACCTAGGTGGTTTAAAACATTAAATCCATGATCTCCTAAAATTTAGGGAATGAAATCATGGGTAAAAAAACTTCGAGAAAAATTCAAATTAATTAGTCGATTAATTAAAACCACACGGCATTATCTAAATAAGGTAGTAATGGGTTTAGTGTATGACCTAGTCAAATTAAGAACTTAAACATAATTAATTAATTACACAAATTAAAATAAATTCGATACTTACGATGTTGTACTCAAAATTGGAACACACACTTCAACACTGGTTTTTCCTTAGAAAAATTTTCCAATGTTACAAACAAAACAATTTTAGTTTTTCTAGCACTTCTAATCACACATTGATCCATCTTTTCAAAAGAGTGCATCGTAGTCGCGAACTCCGTGCCCCATAGTTACTCAATGGATTTGTGAGCATATTGATGTATCACTAATCACCTTTTGAAAAGAAGACATCGTAGTAGCGAACTCCGTGCTCCATAGTTACTCGTGAATTAGTACATCTTGAGTGCTTTTTCTCTCTAATTTTTTTCAATTGCATTTGATAAGTGTGAGACCTCTTTATATCTATACAACATCAATTATGATTCAAATTCATTTTCGGATGAATTAATTAATCAAGAAAAGTCCAAAATTAACCAAATTACACCTTTGTACCCGTGATGTTGTCACATATGTTACAACATTTGTAACAACATCTATCTAACTTTATTTAGATAGTGCACATACCAAGAGATTTCCTCGAAATGAGAATCTCTCATGGTCAAGAGCTTTAGTGAAAATATCGACAAACTGATTTTTAGTGGGTACATACTCTAACTTAACAATATTTTTCTCTACTAGATCCCTTATAAAATGATGTCTTATACTAATAATGTGCTTAGTGAGTGAATGTTTATGCAGGATTTTGAAATATTAATAGCACTCGTGTTATCACAATAAACGATTAACATATCACTTTTAATGCCATAATCATGAAACATCTTACTTAACCATAGAAGTTGTGTACAACAACTTCTGCCGCATGATGTATTCGGACTACTGCGGTGGATTGTGATACGGTTACGCTTTCTCTGTGCCATGAAATCAGGTTGTTTCCCATGTAGAAACAACCACCACTCGTACTTTTACGTCATCTATGTCTCCGGCCCAATCGGCCTCACTATCCCACAAGTGTGTTATTTGTGTCCTTGGTATACCAAACACCTAGATCACTTGTACTGCAGCATATCTTATGATTCTCTTAACCGCATTCAGGTGTGATTCCTTTGGACATGCTTGGTACAGCACAAACACAAACACTATACATGATATAAGTGCTGCTAGAGGTTAAGTAAAGAAGACTACCTATCATGGATCTATACAGTGTTGGATCAATTTCTTGTCCGGCATTGTCTTTACACAATTTACGTGTAGATCCCATATGTGTTTTCATTACCTTAGAATTTTCCAAACCAAACCTTTTCACCAAGTTTTTAGCATATTTGCTTTGTGAGAAGAAAATAACATCTTTTTCTTGTTTGATTTGAAGACCTAAAAAGTAATTTAGATCCCCAACCATACTCATCTCAAATGTTGCGAGTCATTGCTTCAACAAAAGCTGTTTAACATTTTATCACAAGTTGAACCGAAGACTATATCATCAACATATATTTGAGCAATTAGTAAATCTTCTCCATTTTGTTTGATGAATAAGGTATTATCAGCAATTCCTCTAATAAAACCAAATTGCAAAAGAAAGTCAGTAAGTCTACCATACCATGCTCTAGGAGCTTGTTTTAGAGCATATAGTGCTTTCTTTAGCTTATACACATGATCGAGAATATTTTGGGTTTTCAAATCCCTTAGGTTGTTCAACATATGCTTCTTCTAACAAAATGCCATTTAAAAATGCAGATTTAACATCTATTTGGTGAAGTTTAATATCAATAAAACATGCAATTGCTAGTAATAATCTAATAGATTCTATCCTAGCAATAGGTGCAAATGTTTCATCAAAATCAGTACCTTCAACTTGTGTATATCCTTGTACAACTAACCTAGCTTTGTTTCTAACAATGTTACCGAGACTCATCAGTTTTATTTCTAAAAATCCACTTAGTTCCAATGACATTGACATCATCGAGGCCTTGGAACTAGTGTCCAAACATCGTTCTTTTCAAGTGATTAAGTTCCTCATGCATAGCATTAATCCAATTTTCATCTTTTAATGCTTGATAACATTTTTAGGTTTAATTTCAGAATAGTAGCACTCTGCATTAACAACATTACAAAGAGAAGACATGCATATTGATCTTACCAAATCTGCATGCTCTTTTGAACTTACTTTCCTCTGGTTTGTACACCAAGCTGAAGCATCACCAATGATATGTCTCTGTGGATGATTTTTGGTTATACGACTAGATGGATTCAACTTCGGTGTATCTTGATTGTTACGAGATGAATCTGCTAAAATTTTAGGGGATGTTGCACGGATGTTGTAACATTCGGTGACACATTCTGCGATTTTGGTGATTATCTTGAACTTTAGTAACATCGAAACACATCTTCATCATCATTGTCATCGTAAACTTTTTATCATCATCAAACACAACATTATGATTCTTGAGCGAGTGTTAGTTCTAAGGTTAAAGATTCTATAGGCTTTACTATTTCTAGAATAACCTAAGAAGAAACCTTTATCACTTTTTGAATCAAACTTGTGAAGTTGATCCCTATCATTAGAATATAACACACACAACCAAACACATGAAAATATTTCACATTTGATTTTCTATTGTTTAGAATCTCATATGAAGTTTGATCGGAACCGGATCTCGAGAAAAACTCTATTAGAAATATGACATCTTTGTATTCAATGCTTGACCCAAAATCTCTTAGCAAGATTTTTAGATGTAAGCATGACTCTAGCCATTTCTAGTAAAGTTCTATTTTTCCTTTCGGCAATCCCATTTTGTTGTGGAGTTTTAGGTGAAGAAAACTTATGCAATATTCCTTTTCTTTCACAAAAATCGAGAAAACACACTATTTTCAAATTCCCTACCATGACCAGATCTAATTCTGCTAACTTTCAAGTTTAAAACAATTTTAAATCTTTTGTAAATAATTTTAAAAGCATTAAAAGCTTGATTTTCCTCTCAAAAGTTCAATCCAAGTATACCGAGAGTAATCATCAACCACAACAAATGAGTATTTCTTACCACCAATGCTTTCGGTTTCCATTGGACCCATCGAGATCCATATGCGGTAATTCAAAACGCGATGTGTCGAACAATGTGACAACATTTTGTGCGATATTCTTACTGTTTACCTTTTTGGCATGCACCACATACAGCGGTATTATCAAACTTCGGTTTAGGCAATCCTAGCACGGCTTACTGTTTTAACCGGTTTCCTTATGTTCCTATAATTTGTATGTCCTAATCTTTGATGCCATAAGACATTTTCATCATGTTTTATCAAATTACACACGTTTTTGTTCCCAATTAAATAGCAATTATTTGTTGACCTATTACAGTCATCAAACATTCATTATTTTTGTCAAGAACATAACATGAGTTTTTGTCAAATTTTACATACAAATCATCATCACATAATTGACTTATACTAATCAAATTAGCAAGTTGGCCATCAACATGCAAAACATTTTTAGCTTAGGAAAGCGTTCAACATTTAAAGTTCCTTTTCCAATGATTTTTCCTTTAGTACCACCACCATATGTTACGGTTCCACCATTAAACAATTCATATTCAGATAAGAAGTTGATTTGACCAGTCATATGTCTAGAACAACCACTATCAAAATACCATAAACTGGTACACATGCTTTCGAGAGAAGAGTAAACCATGTTCTGAGACAACTTTATCCTTCTTTTTAGAGACTGTCTTTGACACATATTGCTTAGAAACGTGACAGCATTTTAGACAACATTTTAACATCTTTCAGATCTTTCAGTCTTTTCAAACAATAAGGACGAATATAACCGGTTTCATCACAATAATGACACACATACTTCATTTTTCTTGTTTCTTCTTGTTAGTCTTTGTTTGAGCCTCAACTTTTACCTCGAGCGATTTTAGCTTTCACCAATTTCACGGGATTCTCAAACATAGATGATGTTTCATTTTTATATCCCAAACCAAATTTATTAGTGACCAACTACTAGAGCATCATTCATATCGGAAAAGAACTTTTGGTATAATTCTTAAAACTTAAAGAAGTTCCTTTCAGTTCCTCTTTTAGCTTAGAAATTTCCAAATCTCTTAAGTAAGTATGATTTCTAGTTTAGTCACTATTTCTTTCAAATCATCATTCTCTTTAGTTAAAGACTCTCTGATTTGACCTTGTTGCACATTTGTCTAACAAATTTTTATAGTCGATTCATCAATTCTTGTTTCTTGAAGTGTTATCTGTTTCATCAACACACCCAACAAAGCTGTTCAAATCTGGAGAAATTTGATCGATGTTGCTTGAATGTTGTAACATCCGATGCAACATCCGAGTCGAGTTATCCAGATCATCATCCAGAGAGTCATCATAATCAATTTTAGCATAAAAAGCAAGTTCCTCATCTTTTGAATCATCATTTTCATCATTTGAGTCATCACTTAAGGTAGCATTAAAATTAAGTTTTCTCCTAAGTCTGGTATTTGCACACTCATTTGCATAGTGTCCAAATCCGATGTGCATGCATCACACTTAGCGATTTTAATTCGGGATCATACCTTGATTTACTACCTTTTCGGTTTGCCTTGATTGATTACGATCTCTCCTTCTTTCGGGGTAGGTGTTGTGTTGATTTGGATCTTTGGTTGGATATTCCCCTTGGATCGCTCATCGTTTTCCTCGGTAGGAGTTAAACTTCTTTATCGGCGGGCGATGTTGTCGGGATTGTTACAACATAGGTCCGTCACATCCTCATCGAGAATCAATCTCGGTAACATAAAATTGAAGTACATCACTTGAAGCTGCTTCTCCTTTGTAAACAACAACCTTCTTGCCATCATTCTCCTCTGGTTGGATGAAGTTGATCTCATAGGTCTTAAGAATGCTTATTAGCTCATTATGACTCAACGTATACTGTGTCCTTCGCTTCTTCTATAGCACAAATTTTTGCGTCAAATCTTTTAGGAGCAACGTAAAACCTTATGCACTAACCTTGGTATTAGAAATTGGATCTCCAAGCGGTTGAGCTTCATTGGCAATCTCCGTGACACGTTCATTGTAAGATGAAATGGTTTCATCTTCCTTCATTCTCGGGTTCTCGAACTTCGTGCATAGCATTCGTAGTTTGGTTCTATGAACACTATCGGACCCCTCACAATGCTCTTGTAAGCGATCCCAAACCTCTTTTGCCTTGACACAGATTAGATATGATTTTGAACATAGTCATATCAACTAAGACAAAAATTGCATTTAAGGCTTTAGAATTGTATCTAGCAATTGTGCTTTGATCATTTGTCGATCCAGATTCACGTTTGACTTGAGTTTCTCATTCATTATCGAGGCTGAGTTCTCGGGGCTGTCCATCCAGAAAAGAACACTCCTCCAAGCACGTTCATCTATGGATTTGATATACATCCGCATCCTAGGCTTCCAATAGGCATAGTTTGTCCCATCAAGAACAGGAGGCCTAGCAGTGAGAGAGTGGATACTCCATTGCAAAAAAAAAAACACACTAAAACACGGGATCTAAACTTAGTACCGTCAAGTTTTAGGCTCGGTGCCATGAAAGTGTGCGTGTAGTGTAAAACGAGAATGATGTTGTATTGAATGTTATGACATGCACTACAACATCTAAATATCGAGAATGTGAAACACATCGGAAGATTAACACTACAATGCAAAGGAGTAAGTTTTCATAGACTTGTTAATTAAAGTCTATGATGCCTGTCGGTGAAGCGTTTCACTAATTCGAGAGTGAATACAAAAGTTTGTGTAAAGAGTTTCCAAGACAGAACCTTTACAACGGAAATAAAGACTTCAATATCACCTATTGACTCTTAAGCATTGACTAAGTGTAGTATTACAAAATATTACACCGTCAAAAGTAAATCAAAGTATCTAAGACATCTACGCAATGACACTTCAATAAACCTATATTGGTAAACGAGGTAACATGCACACGTACCAACGTAAAGGGGAAATAACGACCCTATCTCTTGGATGCACTAACGCACTCAACAATTGATATTTGGATATTCCTTGCCATTCTTTGAAGTCCTCGGTCTTCTATTTATAGATGTCCTCGGCTTCAACCATAGATCCTTGTAGATGGATCTAGAAAGACTCCAAAATAACTTACCCTTAATTCTCTCACTTAACCGTCCATGTAGGTAGTTGATTTCGTGGCTTTACTCCTGCAACCGCATGATCTAGAGTCCTTCTAAATATCTCTGGAATTAGTCTTGAATACGGATCCTTGTAGAAGATTACGGAATCCGTCCTCAATGTTGCACTTGATGTTACAACATCCATGACAACATTTGACTCGATCTTCATTCTAGATCCTTGAAGAATGTTCTAGATCTTCAACTTTGCAATGTCACAACATCTACTACAACATTGAAGTTAGAGAATAAAAGTTAGTTATATGAAGAAAGAAAGAAAGAGGTCAAATTCGATGTAGCGAGAATATGTGATACATCACATGCGACATCAACGATTACTTTCCTCGTCTGCTTTTTTCTTTTGAAGTATTAGATGAGGTAATTAATTCCTTTGGTTTCAGGGGACTAAATCTAGTTTCTATCTTTGGTTTAGTTGCTTTAACAAAAACTCTAGGTTTTATTGGATCATTTTCTTACTCCTATCAAAACCTAATCTAGTTTTATCACTAGACTTTTGTGAATTATTGAAGATTTTTCTATTGTGGTTTGGGAGTTATTGAAGTCCTAACTTGAGATTTAATTCTCTGTTAGTCTTCTTGTAACTCTCATTCTCGAGAATAGATATTTGAAAATTTATTTTCAAAGAATTCAATTCTGTTCTAACTTATCTGTCTTATCGGACAAGGTACTAGTGATCATCTCGATCGACATTCCCCCTTGAATGTACGAGTGCAGTTTCTCACTTTCCTTAGTTTGATTGACCTTAGTTAGATCAGTAATTTGATTCTTTAAATTAAAATTTTCAGTCTCTATCTGTTTATAAGCGAGATAGAGCGGTCTCCAAATCTTTCAAAAGTTTATCAATAAGACTAGGATCGATTTGAGATAAGGTATCACAATCATTATACGAGGATGAATAGTAATGTACCTCTTTTGCCATTAAGCAGATGTCATCATCGACCCAAAATCAGATGAGGATGAGGATGATGATGTCTCATGAACTTCTTCTTTCTCCCGGAAGAGCTCTACGATCGGCATACCTTCTATCTCTCTTTTTCCTCTTTTCTTCTCTCTCTCTGGGAGTAAGTTGAGGACAATCATAGTTATAGTGACCAGGCTTGTTGCATGTATAACAAATATCTCCTCTGTCTGTTTTAGGACTACTATCTCTTCGTCGATTGGTGACTTATGCTTCCTCGTGCGATCCTTTTTCTTATCATTTTCGAACTCTTTTCTTCTTTATCGATCTGTAGTTTCTTGACTGATCTGTCTCTCTTGTTTCTTTTGTACTTTATTTTCAGCCTTTCATATCTTTTTAACGAAGAGTCATTTCCTCCTTAATAGACAAATCGAGGCCTTGGAGATCTTTTGATTCATCTTGATGAAGAAATGCTCTGATCTTTCCAGATGTTGAAGATTACGCTTCATCTTCTTCATCTTCGATTTGGATGTCATATTCTAATGCCTTTAAATGAGAAAATAAAGTGTGATGTGAAATTGAAGATAGATTACGAGTAGCTTTGAGAATATTAGCTTTCTCTCTCCATCTTTTGCTTAATGACCTCAACACTTTATTGTTGATTTCTTTCTCTGTATAGGTTTTACCCAAATCATTTGTCTTGTTCGGTAGATTAGTCACCCTAACATCCGGTTGATCAACGAGACTCTCCTTCTTTCATCTTGAAAGTGTCAAAAACATGTAGAGCAGATTGCAATTTATTTTCTTTGACACGATACGAACCTTCACAGATTCCAAAGAGTTTCCCACATTTCCTTGGCAGATCTTGCATCTTTTTATCTTTTCAATCCAATCCTTGCTCAATGTTTCAATGATCTCTGTTCTAGCAACTTGATCCAGTTATGAATCTTTCTTTCATCACTTGTGAGTTACGAGCTTTTCTTTTCTTGCCTCATTCTTGTTTGGTGATTCGGTGCCATTGCTTGGTGCCTCCATGATAAAATTTAATAGGTCCTTCTTCAAGAACCTCCTCCATCCTATCATGGACAACCTTGAGATGATTTTCCAACCTGAATTTCCACTAGTCATATTCTTCTATTGAAAATTCGGGTAGACTCCTGGATTTCTTGTTCTTGCTGAAGACATGATGAGATAGAAAAATAGAACACTCCACAATCTTGTTAGTAGCATAGTTAGTAACAATAAAGAAGATGAAGAAAATCAAGAACAAATTTCAGAATCTTAGTTAAGACTTAAAAACAATATCGGACTGACTTAACAACTGCTCACGATACCACTTGTTGGTCCCGATTAGTTGAGTTGATTAAAGAAAACCTTGAGTTAACCTTCTAGGATAAAATCTAGAAGGGGGTTGAATAGATTTTATAGATTTTTTAACAAATCTTTTACAACTTATTCAAAACTTCAAAGTAACACATGGAAAACAATATTAATCTCAACTTTAATAAGATCAAAAGCAATGATATTTTAGTTTTAACTTTCGATTAAAATCAATCTTTGATTTGTTAGCTGGAAATAGAAAGAAATAAGTAAGTAATAGAAAACAATAAAGAACACGATTTATAGTGGTTCGGATTATGAATAATCCTACATCCACTCTCCTTCTTCAACTTGAAGAAGGGACTCTCCTACTAGCTTACTTACTCACTTTCAACTTACGACACAATTCGTAAAGATCTTCAAATCTTCAATCTCCTAAATTCTTCTCTAAAATCTAACTATTACGGTGAATATTGAACTTTGAAGATTACAAGTAAAGTGTTCTATAAACACTTAGAATTTTTGAAAACTCTTTTGAAAAACTTGTGAATTGATTGAGATAAAAATCCGAGTAATGAATAATGTGTAAATCAAATTTGAATAAGTGATTTGAAAAAATAAGAACTAGACCTATTTATAAGTCTGAAAAGGCAGGTTAGTTTGTTAGTCGAGTTCTAACAAGCGAAAAGCTCAACAAACTTAATCTTGAAAGCTGCTTAGCTCCTCGGATGATTTTACTCTACTCGTCTGCGGTGACTTGGTGAAGACTTCGCTTTTCTTATTCTACTCGGCTTGTCTTGACCTTGTCTGAGCTCTTTATAATTGTCTCCCTACAGACGACTAGATTTGAGCTTATCTCCGGATGACTTGTAACTTTTAGTCTCGGTGACTTGATCGAGTCCTCGACCTAATCCGATCGGCTTGGTACCGGACTGCGATCTTATTGTTCTTCATTGTCATCTGCTCTTACGGGTTGATCTTTTAACTCATCAAAACCTTCCTTGGTCTAACGGCGACCCCCAATCTTCTCATTCTTCTTCAAAATTCCATTACTGTTTGGAGAATTTTTCGCTCCAACCCTCCAATCAACCAACTTGTTTAGGCCTTCAATCAACACAATTATCTTGTTGAATAGACTAAGCTGTGGTGGTTGAAATCCATTCACGATCACCCAGATTGAAGGTCAGCGTTCCCTTCTCCTCCTTCAGCCTACGAATCAACACATCTACCAGTTCACCTAGACTCTATCAATGATCGCCCTCAAACAGAGTGCAGGCCTCGACACTCCAATGTGGGAACTTTGATCCCCCAACACAGACTTTTTGACAATAGTCATCAATAGCCTTTGTACTTCCTCCTCAACAAATTCTTCTTTAACTCCCTCCGAGTTCCCACGTATGTCACTCTCAACACCATGTCGAGCGACTCTTCCCACAAATCCTCCTTATACGTTGATGGATTTACTCCTTCCATCGGCGTATCAAAAATCCAAGCAATAGTTTCCATTGTGTAGGATAGGATTATCCCATCCACCTTCGTATCAAATCCATCGGTGGTATCGGCCATGTTCACCGAAACTCTGCTCCAAGAAGATCCGAGTTTTGCTGCGAGAGGATTTTATCGAACAAAATCCCTCAATCGAGATCCTTCCAAAGAATGAAGAATCTCACCGATAATTTGTCTGAGTCGTGTCAAAATCCACATACATCTCTGCTCTGAGTTTAATTTTGAAAATCCTTCGTTAATTTTGAACTTGGAGATATTGGTGGTAATGTAAGTAGGTTTATGGATTTTGTGGTTTTAGAAGAAGAGGCCATTTTAGAAAGTTTAGTGGAAAACTTGGGAGAATATTTTGCAATAAATTTGGCAAATGAATATGTGAAAGTGAATTTAAAAATGAAGGGGTAAGTTTTTAAACCGGGAGGAGAGAGAGGAAAAGCGAAAAAGTTGTTACGTGGCAAAAGCGAAATTGTTTTTACCGTAGATTGGCGTGGCGTGTGAAATATATCAACGGCTATACGTGAATAGTCGCTTCACCTTCAGTAGCGTTGATTGGAGTGAATTGATGCATGTTTTTAGAGTGTATTTTAGTGCAAAAAGTGATCAAAAGTGTTAGATTTGGTGCCTAAATGTGTAGAGTATAATTACATTGCCTATAAGTACTACTTGATGTATTTTTGATGTTTTTCATCTATTTTCCGAGTAAATCGGTGGAATTTGGCCAGGCCGAGAGTATCGGCATTCTTAGGATGAAGAGACGATCGAGACGGAGCAAAAACGGGAGTCGAGGCGGAGCTGAGTAGAGAAAATTTCTTGGACTCGAACTACTGGTAGAGGTCCAAGGGCCTCGACCCGAGGGTGAAGGCAATAGGCTGGAATTCCAAAAATTAGAGAGCCTCGACTCGAGGGCCGAGCCTCGAGTCGAGGATAGGGCAGGTGATCCCTCGAGTCGAGGGCTGGAGCTCGACTCGAGGCTGGCGGCGAATTTGCAAAAGTATGTTAGCGACTTAAAGGCCTCGAATCGAGGGCCCCAACCTCGAGTCGAGGGATGCCCAAAATCGAATTTTTGTATTTAAGCCATTTTGAGCGGAAAGCGAGGCATATTCTTCGTAGCTTAGATTAGAGCGGTTATTAGACAGCTTTTTGGGCGAAAATCTCATTCCATAGTTTAATTCTCCTTGTAATTGGATTAGATTCTTAGATTTAGATTGATTTCAAGCATTTGTACATTAGATTAGTGATTTGACCCATTAGATTTTCATTTCCAAGTTGTAATTGAAGAGGAGGAGATTGTAATTGGAGATATTGTGAAGACTCAAGCATTCTTATTTTTATCATTGAAGCCAATTGGTGATGTTCTTCTACTTAATTCATTTTAATTCATTGTTTGTGTTGATTAGTTTCATAATTGCTTTCTTAGATTTTCTACCCATGACTTTTGCTCTTAGCACCATGGGCTAATCATCTTGTGCTTGGGATAATTGAAATTGAGGATGATGTGATTGCCATATGCTATGATTGTTGAGAATTGTTGATCAATTGAGTAGATTGCTTCCTAATTGTGATTCTCATTGTGCTTCATGCAAAAATTATCTCTTTAGATTAATGTTTGATCACCCTTGCAATAGGCGAGAGTTGAGCTAACGTGATCCGGGATTAATCGAGGTTATAATTGTGTATGAATGTATGAATTGGGTGCTTCTCAATTGAGAGATTAGAAGTACTAAGGATACTCACATTAGGCATTGTGTAATTAATTGAGTGATTAATTGCATGATGGTTTTATGCATTCTATCTTGATTGATTTGCAATTTAATACAATCATAGCTTGTTGATCATTGATTCCTTGATGGATATTATCGAGCACCCTAATCCCATTGAAACCAAATTAATTGTTTTTGCATATTAGGTGTTTGATCATTTGCTTGCATAGTATTTGATTTTTAATTCTTGCAATTATATTGTAGTGTTTAGTGCCAAAACCCATCTTGCAACAATAGTCACCAATAACTTGAATTCTCGGGGCCTCACGCGCATATGATTGGAGTGAATTGATACATGTTTTTAGGGCTATTTTTAGTGCAAAAAGTGAGCTAAAGTGTTAGTTTTTGTGCCTAAATGTGAAAAGTATCACTCTTTTGCCTAAAAAGTATTATTTGTGAGGTTTTGATGTATTTCGCCCGTTTTGCAGGTAAATCGGTGGAATTTTGCCAAACCGAGAGTACCGGGATTCTTAGAATGAAAAGACGAACATACGGGACGAACGGGAGTCGGGCAGGAGCCCTTCTCGATAAAAATTCCACGATCTCGAGTTCGAGTCGAGGGTGCCTGAGACCTCGACTCGAGGTTCATCTTTGGAGGAAATCATTTCAGAAAATTGGCAAGCTCGACTCGAGGGAGGAGCCTCGAGTCGAGGGGACGAAAATTGCATCAAGCTCGACTCGAGGGCGAGGCCTCGACTCGAGGCTGGAGAGAAATTTAAAGAAACGTGTTAGCGACTTTAGGCCTCGACTCGAGGGCCTGAACCTCGACTCGAGGAGTGCCCAAAACCGAAAAATTCAGTTTTTAAGCCATGGAAAGCCAAAGCAGAGGGAGAGTGGATTCTAGCGATTCGGAGCGGTTTCTAGGAGTTCCTTTGGCGAATTTTACATTTGTAGCTTGAATTTACTTGTAATTGCACTAGATTGTTAGAATTTAGATAGATTCCACATTTAGATCATTAGATTAGAAGATTGGTGATTGTAATTGAAGTGTGTAGCTGAGAATTGAGAAGAAGTGAAGTTGAATTGAAGCATTATACAAGATAAATCATTCTTATTTTTGCCTATTGAAGCTTAATTGGTGATGTTCTTAACCTTTGATCTCTTTAATTCATTGCTTGTAGTGATTAGATTTTCAATTGCTTTCTTAGATTTTCTAGCCATGGTTTTGCTTGTAGCACCATGGGCTAATAGCCTTGTGCTTGGGATAATTGAAATTAGGGATGAAGTGATTGCCTCATGCTATGATTGTTGACAATTGTGATCAATTGAATTAGATTGCTTCCTAATTGTGAATCTTAATTGTGCTTCATGAAAAATTGTCTCTTTTGATTAATGGTTGATCACCCTAGCAATAGGCGAGAGTTGAGCTAACGTGATTAGGTGTTAATCGGGTTTCAATTTTGCATGATTGTATGAATTGGGGACTTCTACATTGAGAGATGGGAAGAACTAAGGATACTCACATTAGGCATTGTGATATTAATGGAGTGATTAATTTCATGATGGTTTATGCTTTCTAATTTGATTGATTTGCATTTGGATACAATCATAGCTTGTTCATCGTGGATTCCTTGATGGAGATTATCCTGGCACCCTATTCCCTCATTAATTTTAGTCTATTTGATCTTGCATTCTAAGTGTTTGATAAATTGTTTGCATAATCTTGCCATTTAAATTTTTGCAATTTGTAGTGATTTAGTCCAAGAGCTTGTTGCAACTCTAGCCATTTAGAACTCTTATCCTTGAATTTCATTTGCATACTTTCTCCCTTGGGTTCGATATTTTTGTTGATTGGTCTTAATAACTCTTACACTATACACTCCAATCAAATGGCGCCGTTGCCGGGGAGTTAGTTTTGCGCCAATAAGTGAGACTCGAGGATTGTTTGAAGTTGTTATTTGTTGTTTTTATTTTTGTTTTTGTTGATTTTATTGGTGAGAAGTTGATACTTGGATTTGTGGCATTGTAGGTGCATGCGAACAAGATCGAGTGGTGTTTCACCCTTGCCACTAAATCCGGAAATTGAGGCTACGTTGAGAAGAAATCGTGTGAGGCAGCGAAGGGAAGATATGGAAGGAGAAGATCAACGGAATGAGGAGAGAGGGGGTGGTGAACCACAAGTTGAGGAGTTGAATGGACATGGAGAGGGAAGAGTAGACAATGGAGGTCATGGGAACAATTTTAATGCTCAAGATAACCCTTTATTTCAAGGGATGCCACCACAACACTTTCCTTACCAAAATCCCTATCCTTATCCTCCACAAGTCCATCAATACCCATATTATCCACCTTATCCACCATACTACCCTCAAATGCCTTACATGAATGAGCCACGATACCATGAGCCACCCCACATTCCGAATGCCCAACCACAACCACAACCACAACCTATGAATGAACTACCACCTCAAGGGAGGCCGTTGAGAGAGTTTTTGAGCCACAACCTAGAGAGCACTACGATGGGATAGCAAGGCCGAGAATAGAAGCCAACAATTTTGAGATAAGTCCGCTTTGGTGAGGATGCTTAGAGAGAGACAATTCGAAGGCAAGGACGAAGATGAATGTCCACATCAACATATGGCACAATTCTTAGAGATTTCGGACACTACAAAATACCATGGGGTACCCGAAGATGCAAAGAAGCTTAGGCTTTTCTCCTTCACTCTTACGGGGAGAGCCAAAGCTTGGCTTAATTCTATTCCGCCCGGAACCGTACGTACATGGGAGGACCTTAGCAAAAGATTCTTGATGAAATTCTATCCGCCATCCAAGACGGTGCAAGCAAAGGAAGCTATTTCTCACTTTCGGCAAAAGAATGGAGAGACTATTCCGGAAGCATGGGAGAGATATGGTATGCTACTCATAAATTGTCCGCAACATGGTTTTTCCGATGAGCAAACCATTATGTATTTGTATACCGGCCTCAATGATTCCGATAGAGCTTTCTTGAATGCTTGTGCCAATGGGTCAATTTGGTCCAAGTCGGTGATAGAGATGAAACAAATCATGGAAAATATTGCTCAAAATTCGTTTCAAGCAAGTGTTAGTAGGGGAACCACCATCGGGTATCTCAAGTGGAGGAAATGGAGAGTATGAAGTCTATGATGATGGCTATGATGGACAAGATTGGAGCTCTTACCGTGTCACAACAAGGGGGAAATCCTCCACCACATGCTCAAGTTGATAGTTTTCAAAGCTTAATGCCTATGGAAGAAGTGAACTATGTGGGGAGGCCTCCATTTCAAGGAGGCTATCAAGGAAGCAATCATCAAGGCAATTTCCAAGGTGCAAGGCCCTATCAAGTGCCATACCAAAATAGACACCAAGGAAGTTATCCACCTCAACCTCACTTCAATGGTAACAATTGGAGAAGTCACGAAAATTTCTCATATGCCAACCCGAGAATCGCCGTCCAAACCCCTGTACTAGATCCGGGTGCCAAAGCTCCTAATAATGTGGGGAAGGCAACTACGGAGGAGTTACTTGGGATGATAGTGAAGAAGTTGGAGGAAAATGATGCAAAATTCAAGACCATTGAGCACCAAGTGGGACAATTAGCCACAACGGTTGGGAAGCTTTCTTCTACGGTGGATCACATGCAAAACAAGGGGAAGTATCCATCTACCACCGAGCCTAATCCAAAGGAGTTTTGTAGTGCTATTCAACTAAGGAGTGGTGTTAGCTATGAAGGCCCAAAGATGCCTAAAAATGGGGATGTTGAAAAAGAGGTGGTGAAAGAGGAAGAAGTTATTGAAGAAAATGTGGTTGTGGAGAAAGAAGAGGCAAGTGAAGAGCAAGCAAGAAGAGAGTCCAAGAAAGAAGAAGAGAAGTCCAAGAAAGATGCATGGGGAATGCCTATGAAAGCTAAGCCGGTTCCCTTTCCTCAAAGACTTGTGAGGAAGAAGCTTGATGAGGAGTTTGGTAAGTTTTTAAAGGTTTTTAAAAGCTTGCGTGTTGATATTCCACTATTGGATGCCCTTGAACAAATACCCCACTATAAGAAGTTCTTGAAGGAGATTATGGCTAAGAAGAGGAGTTGGGATGAAAAGGGTATACTTAAGCTCGTGGAGGAGTGCAAAGAGATATTGGAGAGAGATTTACCACAAAAGAGAAAAGATCAGGGAGCTTTATAATTCCATGTGAGATTGGTGAGAGTGGGAACCTCAAAGGCTTGTGTGATTTGGGAGCTAGTATAAATGTCATGCCTTTGTCCGTGTTTGAGAAGTTGGAGCTAGGAGAGGTGATTCCTACAAATATAAATCTTCAATTGGCGGATCAATCATATGCTCAACCATTTGGGATCATTGAAGATGTATTAGTAGGAGTTGGCAAGTTTATCTTTCCGGTTGATTTTATTGTTCTTGACATGAAGGAAGAACTTGAGGCACCTATCATACTTGGTAGACCTTTCCTTGCAACCGGAAAAGCCATTGTGAATGTTGAAAAAGGGGAGCTTACGTTGAGCTTTAATGGCGAAGAAGTGACATTTTCTAGAGCTCCAATGGAAGAAGTTGCTCAAAGCAAGATGGAGAAGAATAAATGTGGCTACATAGAGATCATTGATTTGTGCCCTTCAATGGATAGGGATGATTCTCCACCTTCTACTTCTTCTAATTCTTTAATTCATGAGCATTTTATTCCTTCTTGTAATAGGATTTCTAATAATTCTTGTGTTTCTCTTGATGATTTTAGGAAAGAGAAGGCTCTTCATGTACCTTTGCTTGATCCGGAGATAGGAAGAAAAAAGAAGGAGTGAAGGAAGTGACCAAACTTGAGCAATGCTCAAGTTTGGGGGTGTTAGAAGAAAGGAAACCACCACTTGAGAAGAAAGTTGAAAATTTTGTGGTTGGAGATCAAGTGGTATGGAGGGAGTCAAATTGGATGAGACTACTAGGAGTAGAAAGACTCAAAGAGGTGTTGAAAGTGAAGGAGATCAAAGAAGAAGGAAAACTCCTAGTGGAAGACGAAATGGGATGTTGTCTATTGACAAAGGAGATTTTGGTTAGGCACAAGGACCCTTCCATCCCAAAAGAAGTGCCTAACATTCTCGTAGATAAAAGGGAAGTATGAACTCCTAGAGTTCCGTCCGGCAAAGGACGTTAAACCTAGCGCTAGATGGGAGGCAACCCATCATTTTATTGCTTTTGTGTGTTTGTGTTTTGCTCTTTTTGTGGTTTTTGCCTTGGATTCTTAGGAATTGCTCATGCTTAGGAAATTATGCTCTTTGTTTTGAGATTCATAGGGTATTTTGAGCTTGATTGTTAATATCATTTAGAGTTGCATATTTTTATCACTCTCATTCTAAATCTTGAATTCATGCTATCATTCAAGTTTGGGGGTATTGGTCGTTATTTGTTCTTGCATCTCTTAGTGGTAATTATTTGATGTGTCGTATGCCCAATTGTAGGTACACGCACTACATTTGTTTGGGGAGTGATTGAAATTGCAAGGAAATGCAAGATCAAGAAGGAAAGCGCATAAAGCATGATGATCCCTACATGTTTGAAGAAAGATGGAGTTTAAGGGCTTATTGGTACAACACTTCCTTTCAAACTTAGACTTGTCTAAGTTTGGGGGAGGTGTTTCTCTTCCCTTCTCTAATTCTTTTGTGCTCTTCTATGATTATGGGGTTTATTGAGCTTATTGCTTATTGATGATGAGGCTATAATTGTGACTTGTATTTCTTGCATATCTTCTTGGATTGATTGATTTTGAGCTTTATTGTGGATTTAGTGTCATATTTTTAGTATCATTCATGTGGTAGTGAGTGTGCTTGAGATTATGTACATGTGCACTTGTGTTTGAATTGCAAGATTAATTGGATTTTGATTTGATCACTAGTTGATTTGTGTCTTGAAGCTAGCTTGCTTGATTAATTATGTGAAGATGAATGTGATTGAAAATTCTTGATTCATTGCTCAAATTAAGCCCGTGAGTTTTGTGCCTTCATAATCGTACATCTTATACGGTTGAATTGAATCCTTTGTGAGTGCATCATTCATGATTTGTATGCTAGAACTTGCCACTTGACTTGTGGATATTGATCTTTGTGTGATTTCATTAAAATGATAAGAGGCCATGTTGATATGATTAGTTACTTTGCCAAATACTTTCCTACCAAATACATTTGATTTCCTTAGTGAGCCATGTTGAGCCTTATGATCCTTATTCTTTGGCAAGCCAAGTGAAATTGAAACCATTTAGCCCATGTTGATTATCCTTTCTTGTCCTATGATTAGTTGAGCTTGAATGTTGGCTAATGATGGTGATTTGTTTGCTAAGTGTGGGAAGAGGATGAGCAAAGTGATGAATGAAGCATAAAAGAAAAGAAAGGTTGTGAAAGATTGAATTGTAAAGAAAATGCATGAAAAGAAAGATTCAATTTGTGAGCTTAAAAGAGAAAGCTCAAGTGAATGGTGATTGATTATTGAAGTTCAATAGTAAGAGTGTGCTAGATGAAAGTGAAGAGATGTGTATTGTATTGATTAGCTTTCATTCAAGTCTCTACTACTTAGTCACTCTTATCTATGAATATCCCACCTTTCCAAAGAGCCTACATTACAACCTAGAAGAAAGACCTCTTTGATTCTTGATTGATCATAAATGATTTTGATTGAGATTAAGTCTTGTGGCAAGCATATGGTGTACTTATTGGTGAATTGATGATTGAGTGCTTTAAACCTTGATACACTTGAGTGAAGAGTGAAACACTCCATGGAAGGAGCAATGTGTTGAGTATTTGATTGAGCATTTGTTTGAGCATGATTTGTCTTGATGGCTAGTGGATAGTTGCATTGATACAAGTGATCATTGATGAGTTCGATTGTCTTATTTTTCGCCTATGATGCCATGTGACATAATTGCAATCAATTCACTCCTTTGTTCTTAGTTTCTACGTTGCTCGAGGACGAGCAACAATTCAAGTTTGGGGGTGTGATTGGAGTGAATTGATACATGTTTTTAGGGCTATTTTTAGTGCAAAAAGTGAGCTAAAGTGTTAGTTTTTGTGCCTAAATGTGAAAAGTATCACTCTTTTGCCTAAAAAGTATTATTTGTGAGGTTTTGATGTATTTCGCCCGTTTTGCAGGTAAATCGGTGGAATTTTGCCAAACCGAGAGTACCGGGATTCTTAGAATGAAAAGACGAACATACGGGACGAACGGGGTCGGGCCCGAGCCCTTCTCGATAAAAATTCCCTGATCTCGAGTTCGAGTCGAGGGTGCCTGCAGACCTCGACTCGAGGTTCATGCTGGAGGGAAATCATTTCCAGAAAATTGGCAAGCTCGACTCGAGGGAGGAGCCTCGAGTCGAGGGGGACGAAAATTGCATCAAGCTCGACTGAGGGCGAGGCCTCGACTCGAGGCTGGAGAGAAATTTAAAGAAACGTGTTAGCGACTTTAGGCCTCGACTCGAGGGCCTGAACCTCGACTCGAGGAGTGCCCAAAACCGAAAAATTCAGTTTTTAAGCCATGGAAAGCCAAAACAGAGGGAGAGTGGATTCTAGCAATTCAGAGCGGTTTCTAGGAGTTCCTTTGAGCGAATTTTACATTTTGTAGCTTGAATTTACTTGTAATTGCACTAGATTGTTAGAATTTAGATAGATTCCACATTTAGATCATTAGATTAGAAGATTGGTGATTGTAATTGAAGTGTGTAGCTGAGAATTGAGAAGAAGTGAAGTTGAATTGAAGCATTATACAAGATTAATCATTCTTATTTTTGCCTATTGAAGCTTAATTGGTGATGTTCTTAACCTTTGATCTCTTTAATTCATTGCTTGTAGTGATTAGATTTTCAATTGCTTTCTTAGATTTTCTAGCCATGGTTTTTGCTTGTAGCACCATGGGCTAATAGCCTTGTGCTTGGGATAATTGAAATTAGGGATGAAGTGATTGCCTCATGCTATGATTGTTGACAATTGTGATCAATTGAATTAGATTGCTTCCTAATTGTGAATCTTAATTGTGCTTCATGAAAAATTGTCTCTTTTGATTAATGGTTGATCACCCTAGCAATAGGCTAGAGTTGAGCTAACGTGATTAGGTGTTAATCGGGTTTCAATTTTGCATGATTGTATGAATTGGGGACTTCTACATTGAGAGATGGGAAGAACTAAGGATACTCACATTAGGCATTGTGATATTAATGGAGTGATTAATTTCATGATGGTTTATGCTTTCTAATTTGATTGATTTGCATTTGGATACAATCATAGCTTGTTCATCGTGGATTCCTTGATGGAGATTATCCCTGGCACCCTATTCCCTCATTAATTTTAGTCTATTTGATCTTGCATTCTAAGTGTTTGATAAATTGTTTGCATAATCTTGCCATTTAAATTTTTGCAATTTGTAGTGATTTAGTCCAAGAGCTTGTTGCAACTCTAGCCATTTAGAACTCTTATCCTTGAATTTCATTTGCATACTTTCTCCCTTGGGTTCGATATTTTTGTTGATTGGTCTTAATAACTCTTACACTATACACTCCAATCAGCATACTAATTCCCTTGGGTTCGATATACTTGATTGGTCTTAATACCGCTTGCAGGAATCCTACAATCAAAATGGCGCCGTTGTCGGGAATTATGTTTTTGCGCCTATAGTGAGACTTAAGGAATTATTTGACGTGGCTACTTGTTGTTTTTATTTTTGTGTTTGTTGTTTTGTTTGTTTTTGTTGGATTTTGATACTTGGATTGGTGGTATTGTAGGTGTATGATAACTAGATCAAGTGGTATTCCACCCCGCCACGCAATCCGGAGATAGAAGCTACACTTAGAAGAAATCGTGGTAGAAGACGAAGGGAAGCAATGGAAGAAGAAAAGTTGAGGAATGAAGAGAGAGTTGTTGGTGAACCTCAAGTTGAGGATTTGCATGGAAATGGAGAAGGAAGTGTAGACAATGGAGGTCATGGGAAAAATTTTAATGCTCAAGTTAGCCTTTTCCCTCAAGGGGATGCCACCACAACATTTTCCCTACCAAAATCCATACCCCTACCCTTCACAAGCTCACCAATATCCATACTATCCACCTCATCCACAAAAATTCCCACCATACTATCCTCAAATGCCATACAATCATGAGCCACGATATCAAGAGCCACCTCACATTCCACATGCCCAACCACAACCCATGAATGAGCCACCACCTCAAGGTAGGCCATGGAGAGAGTTTTGAGCCACAACTCCGAGAGCACTACGATGGGATAGCAAGGCCGAGAATCGAAGCCAACAATTTTGAGATAAGTCCCGCTCTTGTGAGGATGCTTAGAGAGAAGCAATTTGAAGGCAAGGATGAAGATGAGTGCCCTTATGAACATATGACACAATTTCTATAGAATTCCGACACCACCAAGTACAACGGTGTGCCCGAAGATGCTAAGAAGTTAAGGCTTTTTGCCTTTACGCTTAAGGGGAGAGCCAAAGCATGACTCAATTCACTTACGCTGGGCCGTACATACATTGGAGGACCTTTCTAAGAGATTTTGATGAAGTTCTTGTTAGGATGTATACTATAAGCCTAGCTTTTGTATGAACTTCTTTTTGATATGAGATTCATTATGATCAAAATACTTGCTTTTTATGATTGTCACATATATCATTGTTTTTGTCAGATTAATTTATACCGTAGATAACATGGTGTGTGGTGTCACAGAAGATCATGCTATCAGTTCCTTATAGATTATAAATAAGAGCTCACAACCAAGATGAATTTAGACAAACCATTGGAACGGTTGTGGTGTAATTTTGTATTAGTCTATCTTGACTATAAAGTTACACTAGTACATTTTGTATGTATTGAGCAGGACCATATGAGGTTGTTCAATTTAGATCGACTATATAAAAGAATAAGACATCTGTTATTATAGATGTACGTCTTCTTAATCCCTATATAATGACAGGCACGTGTACTCAATATTTGTTTCTTTAATTTGCCAATGGGTGAGATTTATTAAATCAATAGGCTCGGTGAATTGGGAGATAACACTGTTTATATGGTGGTACATTGATTATAGAAGGAATCTGTGTCCTAATTATTTAGGATGACGATGTCCCCTTGATGAGCTCATAAAGATTATCATGTAAACCATGCAGGTGGATTTAATCCGACATGATAATAAATATGAGTGGTACTACTCTTGGAATTAGATGTAAATTAAATAAGTTGTCAAGAATTTAATTAAATTACGGACAATCGATATCTTAAACACGGGAAAATAAATGTACACATAATAAAGAAGCCCTTATTGTAATATGGGATTAGGACGGTAATTCCATTATAACTCTTTAGTGGACCGAGTTATAATTGATGGGCTTAATTTGAGTGTTTGAATTGAACACAGACGTTTAGGCCCATCGGAGGCCCAACCCTAATTCCTCCTTAGGGTCCACTGTTGTAGCATATAAATAAACCCTACATTAGAGCCTCCTAGACGTGTGAAAAACGTGAGATCGAGAGAGAGGCAGATTTTAATTCCTTAGAGGATCGTCGACCACTTGACGTCCAAGGGAAAGGGATAGGAATACTGCAGAAGATCAAGAGGTTCGTGGCTCATCCTTGATCCATGATTTTGACCTTAGAACTGGTTTGATTTCACCTATTAAGGTGAATAGGTATGTTTTATTTTTCCGGTGCATTTTATGCATGTGATCTCGAATCGGATAATCAATTAGAGTCAGCGATCCGGTGGTTCCAACAGTTATATCCACCATCCAAAACCATTCAAGCTAAGGAGGCGATTTCCCATTTACGCGAAAAGAATGGAGAGACAATACCGAAAGCTTGGGAGAGGTATGACATGTTGCTTATTAGTTGTCCCCAACATGGCTTTCGGAGGAACAAACCATTATGTACTTTTGCAAATGCCTTGATGGATGGGGATCATTCATTTTTAATGCTTGTGCCAATGGTTCTATTTGGTCGAAGATGGTGGGGCAAATGAATGAGATAATGGAGAACATTGCCCAAGATTTATTTCAAGTGTCGGTTAATCGTGGAGTACATCATAGGGTGTCACATGTTGAGGAGATAGAGTCGATGAAGAGCATGATGATAACGATGATGGACCGATTGAGAACTCTATCTACTTCCCAAAGCCAACAAAGTGTGAGTCCATCCATCCCTCATGTTTATATGTGTGCAAGTCCTATGCCGGTTGAAGAAGTGAGCTATATGGGTAGGCCTCCATTTCAAGGCAATTTTCAAGGAGGAAATTATCAAGGGAATTTTCAAGGAGCAAGGCCTTACCAAATGTCATACAAAAAAGGCCACAAGGTAGTTATCAACCTCAACCTCAAGCTCAATTCAATGGCAACAATTAGAGGAGACACGAAAATTTTTCTTATGCCAACCCGAGAGCCGCCGTCTAATTTTCTCCCGGATTTGACCGGGTGGTAAAGCACCGAATAATGAAGGGAAGGCCACAATGGAGGAGCTTCTTGGGATGATAGTGAAGAGCTTGGAGGCAAATGACTCTAGACTTGATGATATTGAAAAACAAATGGATACACGGTTCAAGACTATAGAGGCATCAAGTGCGACAATTGGCTACTACGGTTGGGGAAGCTTTCATCGACGATGGATGATTTGCAAAAGAAGGGGACAAGAGAGCATTGTCAAGCTATTGAGCTAAGGAGTGGTGCAAGATACGAAGGACCAAAAATGCCTTCTAATGATGAGAAAGAAGATGAAGAGAAAAAGGATGATGAGGGTTGTGTTGAAGATAAGCAAGAGGCCATGGAAGAGGAAGAGAAGAAGAAGCCTAACTGGTTGATAGCAAGAGAAGAAAGGGAGAAGCCTAAGCTTGTTGAGAAAGATGCTAAGGGGGTCCCAAAGACAGTTGTTCCCGTACCTTATCCTCAAAGGTACGTGAAGAAAGCATTGGATGAGAAGTTTGCTAGGTTCCTTGAAGTGTTCAAAACCTTGTATATCAACATTCCATTTCGGAGGCCCTTGAGCAAATGCCAAACTATGCTAAGTTCCTTAAAGACTTGCTAGCCAAAAGGAGGAGAATTGAAGAGCCGGAGTTAGTGAAATTGACAACGGAGTGTAATGCCGTGCTTCACAAAATCTCCCACCAAAGTTGAAGGATTCGGGAGCTTTACTCTCTTGTATGACTTAGGGAATGGATTGGAGAAGCATGCTTTGTGTGACTTGGGGGCAAGCATCAACTTGATGCCCATGACCATGTTCAAGAGGCTCAATCAAGGAAAGCTAGGGGCTACCACCGTCACTCTTCAACTTGCCGATGGGTCAACTACCATTCCAAGAGGTGTTGTGGAGGATGTCTTGGTAAAAGTAGAGGATTTTGTTCCCAGCGGACTTCATAGTACTAGAGATGGAGGAAGACAAGGATGTACCTTTGATTCTTGGGAGGCCCTTTTTAGCTACCGCAAGAGCGGTGTTTCATGTGAACGAGGGGAGGCTAACCTTGAAGCTTGATGATGAAGAGATCAGTTTCACAATGAAAGATGCAATGCAACACCAGATGGAGAAGGAGGAATGCCATGTGGTGGATGTGATTGATTCATGCCTTCAAGAGGCTTGGGAAAACTCTTCTTATACCCTTCTTTCTAATGATTATGTTATTCCTTTTTATAATAATGTGCCTAATGAATCTTGTAATTCTCATGTTCTTGATAGGGATGCATTGGAGGTGGAGGAAGTGAAGGAGATAAATTTTGAAGGATTTCCAAACCAACCTTAGAAGATCAATGAGGAAGGGAAGCCACTTGAAGAGAAGGTGAAAGGAGCACTCAAGCCACTCCCCGAGCACCTTAAGTATGCTTACTTGGATGAGAATGAAGGGAGCCCGGTAATCGTGTCATCATATCTTACATCAAATGAGGTAACCAAATTGCTTGATGTGCTATGTAAGCACAAATCGGCCATAGGTTGGTCCATTGATGATTTGAAAGGTATAAATCCCTCAATTTGTATGCATAGGATTAAGCTTGAGAAGGACCATAAACCCGTAGTGCAACCACAAAGGAGAGTTAACCCTAACATCCAAGAAGTAATTAGGAAGGAAGTGGTTAAATTGTTAGATGCTAATATGATCTTTCCTATTTTCGATAGTCCATGGGTCTCTCCATTGCATGTTTTAGCTAAGAAAGGGGGATAACGGTAATTAAGGGTGAAAATGATAAATCTATTGCAACTAGGGTAGCTACGGGGTGGTGAGTTTGTGTTGACTATAGAGAGCTCAATAAGGCCACGTGCAAGGACCACTTTCCTTTACCTTTTCTAGATCAAATGCTTGATAGGTTAAGTGGATTTGAATACTATTGCTTCTTAGATGGTTATTCCGGTTACAATCAAATTATAATTGCGCTGAAAGACCAAGAAAAGACTACTTTTACTTGCACGTATGGTCCGTTTGCTTGGAAAAGAATGTTATTTGGTCTTTGCAATGAACGTAACCTTTCAAAGATGTATGATGTCAATTTTTTATGGCTTAATTGAGAAAATGATGGAGTTATTTATGGATGATTTTTCCATTTTTGGAGAGTCATTTTATACTTGTCTAACAAATATTGACATTGTTTTGCAAAGGTGTGAGGACACGAACTTGGTGCTAAATTAGGAGAAGTGTCATTTCATGGTAAAAGAATGTATTGTGTTGGGACATCATGTGTCCACAAGGGGCTTGCAAGTTGATAAGGCCAAGATCGTGGCTATTGAGAAGTTGCTCCCTCCTAAGGATGAGAAGAAAATTCGATCATTCCTTGGTCATGCCGGGTTCTACCGGCGATTCATTAAGAATTTCTCTCAAATATCTAAATCTTTATCTCATCTCTTAGAAAAAGATGTTCCATTTGATTTTAATGATGAATGTTTGATTGCTTTCGGGGCCTTAAAGGAAAGCTTTGACTAGTGCCCCCATTCTCATCACCCCGGATGGACAAAGCCATTCATTCTCATGTGCGATGCTAGTGATTGTGCTATGGGGGTAGTTTTGGGGCAATTGAGAGAGAAGAGGTTCCATGCCATCTACTATGCTTCCAAGACTTTCAACCCAGCGCAAGTAAATTACACCATGACCAAAAGGAGATGCTTGCGGTCGTGTATGCTTTTGATAAGTTTCGACCCTATCTTGTGGGGTAAAAACTATTGTGTACGCCGATCATGCGGCTAATCAATACCTTATGTCAAAGAAGGATGCCAAGCCCGGTTGATTAGGTGGATTTTACTCTTGCAAGAGTTCGGCATGGAGATAGTAGACAAGAAAGGGAGTGAGAATGTTATTGCGGACCACCTTTCGAGGCTTGAAGGAATGGAAGAGATGAAGAGAGATGTAGAAGAGGTTGAAGAGTCCTTTCCCGATGAAGGGTTATTGAGCATTGAAGAGGTGATGTGTGTTGTGAAAGAAATAGAAACTCCAGGTTTGCAGATTATGCAAATTTTTGGCAAGTGGAGAGCTACCAACGGAGATGAATCCATATGAGAGGAAAGTTTTCTACAATTGTGTCAAGCACTTTATATGGGATGATCCGTATCTCTTCAAAGTTGGGGTTGACGGGGTTCTAAGGAGGTGTGTGACTAGAAAGGAAGGAGTGGAGATCATGAGGCATTGCCACACTTTGCCTTGTGGAGGACATCATAGCACCTCCAAAACCGTGAGGAAAATCTTGTTGTCGGGATTCTATTGGCCCACCTTGTTCAAAGATTGTGAGAAGTACATCAAGGAGTGTGATAAGTGTCAAAGGGTAGGAAACCTCACCAATAGGGATGAAATGCCTCTGAGTAAGATTCTCGAGGTGGAGATTTTTATGTATGGGGAGTCGATTTCATGGGACCATTTCCACCATCAATGGGGTATCAATACATCCTTGTTGGAGTGGACTACGTGTCAAAATGGATAGAGGCTATTCTTACTAAGAGCAATGATGCCAAGGTGGTCTTAGAGTTCTTGAGAAGAATTTTTACAAGGTTTGGAGTTCCTAGAATCTTGATAAGCGATGGTGGAAGTCACTTCGTCAATAAAGCCATGGAAAAACTCTTGTTAAGATACGATGTCAAGCACAAGGTGGCTACACCTTACCATCCTCAAACAAATGGCTTGGCTGAAGTTTCTAATCGTTTGATCAAGGGGATCTTAGAGAAGACGGTGAGAACAAGTAGAAAAGATTGGGCAAACAAGCTTGAGGATGCACTATGGGCATATAGGACCGCTTACAAGACCCCATTTGATATGTCCCCTACCAATTGGTTTATGGGAAGGCTTGCCATCTCCTAGTTGAGCTCGAATACAAGGCTTTTGGGCTATTAAAAGATTGAACCTTGATGAGGAGCTAGTGGGGGCGAAAAAGGTCCTTCAATTGCATGGGTTGGAAGAGTTTAGGATGCATGCTTATGAGAATTCAAAGATCTTCAAAGAAAAGACAAATAAGTGGCATGATTCAAAGCTTAGAAGGAAGGAATTCAAGGAAGATGATCAAGTGCTCCTCTTTAACTCTAGGTTGAAGCTCTTCCCGGTAAAGCATAAGTCACGATGGAGTGGGCCATTTCGAGTTGCAAAACCTTTTCCAAATGGGTATCCAAATGGGTACTTTGAGGTGGCAAACGAAAAAGATGAAAGATTTGTTGTGAATGATCATAGGTTGAAGCATTATCACATGCCATCACAAAAGGAAGTGTTAGATGCTCTTGACCTTAAGGATGTGCCTAGCCTCAACATTGAAAGGGAAGTGTGAACTCCTTGAGTTCCGTTCGGCAAAGGGACGTTAAAAATAGCGCTTGATGGGAGGCAACCCATCCTTTCTTGCTTTCTTTTTGTTGTTTTGTTGTGTTGCTTTGATTAATTGGGTCTTGTGATCCATGTAGGTTGTGAGAATTGCTTGGAACTTGAGGAGCTCTATACATGCTTGATGGAAAATAGAGTTTAAAGGCTTTATTGGTACAACACTTCCTTTCAAACTTAGACTTGTCTATGTTTGGGGGAGGTGTTCTTCTTACCTTAGCTTATCTTATGTGCTCTTATATTTTGGGATAGATTGATTTTAAGCTTAATTGTGAATTTATTAAATATCTTTTAGTATCATTCTTAACATAGTGAGTGTGCTTGAGATTATGTACATGTGCACTTGTGTTTGATTTGCAAGACCTATTGAATTTTGATTTGATCATGATTTGAGATGTAACTTGATGATAGCATGATTAATAATTATGTGAAGATGAATGTGATTGAAAATGCTTGATTCATTACTCAATGTAAGCCCGTGAGCTTTTGTGCCTTTATAATCGTACATCTTATACGGTTGATATGATTTCATTGTGAGTGCATCATTCATAGATATGTATGCTAGAACTTGCCCTTGGACTTTGCCATATGAGAGGAAAGTTTTCTACAATTGTGTGATTTCATGAAGATGATAAGAGGCCATGTTTAATATGATAAGTCACTTTGCCAAATTTTTCCTCACCAAAACATTTGATTTCCTTAGTGAGCCATGTTGAGCCTTATATCCTTATTCTTTGGCAAGCCAAGTGAAATTGAAGCCATTTGCCTATTTTTATGAGTCTTATTGTCCTATGTTTAGTAGAGCTTGATTGTTGGCTATAGATGGTGATTTGATTGTGAAGTGTGGTGGAAAATGATGAACTAAGTGATGATGTTTGAGAACAGAAAGGTTGTGAAAAAATTGAATTGTAAAAAAATTTGAAATGAAAAAAGAAAGAGTCAATTTGTGAGCTTAAAAGAGAAAGCTCAAGTGAATGGTGGTGATTGATCTTTGAAGTTTAAAAGCGAGTGTTACTTGATGAAGATTGAAGAGATGAGTATTGTATTGATTAGCTATCATTAAAGTCTCTACTATTTGAGTCACTCTTACCCAAATACATCATACCAATTCCAAAGAGCCTACATTACAACCTAGAAGAAAGACCTCTTTGATTCTTGATTGAACACAAATGATTGTGATTGAGATTGAGTCCATTGGTAAGCTTATGGTGTGCATGTTTGTGAATTTGATGATTGAGTGCATTTAACCTTTACACACTTGAGTGATGAGTGAAACACTCCATGGAAAGAGCAATGTTTTGAGTATTTGATGTTGCATTTATTTGAGCATGATTCATCATGATTGCTAGTGGATAGTTTGCATTGATACTTATGTTCATTGATGAGTTCGATTGTCTTCTATTTCTTCTATGGTGTCATGTGACATAATTGCAATCAATTCACTCCTTGTGCTTCTTTGCTACGTTGCTCGAGGACGAGCAACACTTCAAGTTTGGGAGTATTAAGATTGAAGTGAATTGATGCATGTTTTTAAGGTGTATTTTAGTGCAAAAAGTGATCAAAAGTGTTATATTTTATGCCTAAATGTGTAGAGTATCACTACTTTGCCTAAAAGTACTACTTGATGTATTTTGATGTTTTTCATCCGTTTTACAGGTAAATATGTGGAATTTGGCCAAACCGAGAGTATCGGCATTCTTAGGATGAAGAGACGATCGAGACGGGCAAAAACGGGGAGTCGAGAGGCGGAGCTCGAGTAGAGAAAATTCCATGAACTCGACCTCTGGCCGAGGTCCAGGCACCTCGACCCGAGGGTGAAGGCAATGGGCTGGAATTCCAAAAATCAGAACAGCCTCGACTCGAGGGCTGAGCCTCGAGTCGAGGGATAGGGTAAAGGTGATCCCTCGAGTCGAGGGCTGGAGCTCGACTCGAGGCTGGCGGCGAATTTGCAAAAGCGCATTAGCGACTTAAAGGCCTCGGCTCGAGGGCCCCAACCTCGAGTCGAGGGATGCCCAATATCGAATTTTTGTATTTAAGCCATTTTGAGCGGAAAATAGAGCATATTCTTCCTAGCTTAGATTATAGCGGTTATTTAATAGTTTTTGGGCGAAAATCTCATTCCATAGCTTAATTCTCCTTGTAATTGGATTAGATTCTTAGATTTAGATTGATTTCAAATATTTGTACATTAGATTAGTGATTTGATCCATTAGATTTCCATTTCCAAGTTGTAATTGAAGAGGAGGAGATTGTAATTGGAGATATTGTGAAGACTCAAGTATTCTTATTTTTTATCATTGAAGCCAATTGGTGATGTTCTTCTACTTAATTCTTTTAATTCATTGTTTATGTTGATTAGTTTCTTAATTGCTTTCTTAGATTTTCTACCCATGACTTTTGCTCTTAGCACCATGGGCTAATCATCTTGTGCTTGGGATAATTGAAATTGGGGATGATGTGATTGCCTTATGCTATGATTGTTGAGAATTGTTGATCAATTGAGTAGATTGCTTCCTAATTGTGATTCACATTGTGCTTCATGCAAAATTATCTCTTTTTATTAATGTTTGATCACCCTAGCCATAAGCGAGAGTTGAGCTAACGTGATCCGGATTAATCGGATCATAATTATGTATGAATGTATGAATTGGGTGCTTCTCAATTGAGAGATTTGAAGTACTAATGATACTCACATTAGGCATTGTGTAGTTAATGGAGTGATTAATTCTATGATGGTTTATGCCTTCTATCTTAATTGATTTTCAATTTGATACAATCATAGCTTGTTGATCATTGATTCCTTGATGGATATTATCCCGAGCACCCCAATCCCCATTGAAACCAAGTTAATTGATTTTGCATATTAGGTGTTTGATCATTTCCTTGCATAGTATTTGATTTTTTAATTCTTGCAATTATATTGTAGTGTTTAGTACCAAAACCCATCTTGCAACAATAGTCATCAATAACTTGTATTCTTAGGGCCTCACGCGCATACTAATTCTCTTGGGTTCGATATACTGATTGGTCCTAATACCGCTTGCCCGGAATCCTACAATCACACATGACATTAACTCGCCTTGAAATGTGTAAAAAGTAACGTTTTAGCCTACTTGATTTAACGAGTAGTAGGTTTCTTTATGCAGAGGTAGTAAATATATACGATGTAAGCCGAAATATACCTTACTTTGCATAAAGGTTTCCTATTTCAGATCGGTTTTATCGGGCTTGGTTTAAAACGACCTTGTCTTAACCTTTGAAAATTTCTCTGAGTCCGATTATTTGAAAACAAAAACTTTTTAAAGCAAAGTTAATTAAAAGCCGTTATTTTAAAATAAACTAAGTCTTATATCCGAATATAACTAGTATATAAGAATATCGGACTCAATTTGGATTTTTAAAGATCAACTCATCTGAAATTTTTTAAAAATAGATGAATTTGAAGGAGTAAATTTTTGAAAATAAGTTTTGAAGAAAACAAAGAAGGGGTGAGCAGGATGAGGAGGTTTTATGAGTTAGAAGATTCATGTTGATCTAACAATGTTAGTATTTTACATTCCTGCAAATACACAAACTCAAGAAACCATTAATAGCCAAAGTAAGTCGAGATAGGATGCAATTGATCATCTGTTTTGAAGAAATCAACTGACTATTGTGTCCTTGTCTCGATTTACTTGATGTCGAATAAGTAATTGTCAAGTCGAGATAAGGTCAATATGACTAATCCTTGATTCCTAAGAAGGAGATCAATGATATCGGCTCTGTGATTGTCCTTTGACACATATCAAGTCTGAAAATTCTTTCTAGACAAGATTTAAACACAATTATAAATACAAGATAAGAAAGAAAAGAAATACAAGATACAAACAATAGAAATTATAAATCAGCCAAGGATGCATCACGTAATCCTAACTCTAAACACAATTCCTTAAATCTAGATTCAGCTAAGGGTTTTGTAAGTATATATGCTCTACGAGACTCAGGTTGCTATCTTTTCTATCCTAATGTCATTCTTCTCAACATGATCTCTAATGAAATGATGCCTTATATCTATATGCTTACACCTAGAATGCAAGACAGGGTTGTATGTCATAGCTATTGCACTATTACTATGACGGTAAATAGGAGAGATGATGTGAGAATGTTATAATCCCTAAGTCATTGACTAATCCGAGAGAAGCCGAGAGCAACAACTACCAATTGCCATGTATTCGGCTTGATTGTGGAGGTTGCAACAGACGTTTGTTTCTTAGATAACCAAGAAATTAACTTGTTGCCTAAAAATTGACAAGTTCCGAAGTGGACTTCCTATCAATTTTACTGACCTCCAAAATCCGAGTCTAAATACCCCGAGAGCTCGAAGTTGTCATCGAGATGGGTACCACAACCCAACCTCGCAAAGTCCCTTTAAGATATTTAAGGATTTTCTTAGCCGTCTCCAAATGAGTTTTCTTGGGATTTGATTAGAATCTTGTACATACCCCAACCGCAAAGGCTATGTCGGCCTACTTGCGGTGAGATATAACAGGATCCAATCAATCCACGATACTCTGTTGCATCCGTGGGTATCCCGACTCATCCGAATCCATAGAGAAGTTAGTTGCCATAGGTATTTTAACTTCCCTACTAGTAGTCATCCCAAATTTATCTATAAGGTCCTTAGCATACTTAGTCGATGTATAAAAATATCTCTACTAAATGCATTCAATTTGCAAGCCTTGAAAGTATGTTAATTCTCCCATCATAGACATCTCAAACCTATTTTTCATGAGAACACTGAATTCTTCACACAAGGTCAGATTAGGTTAACCAAATATGATATCATCCTTCTTTTTTGCTCAATTTTCACCAACTTTTAATCTCTTCCTTCTTTCGATCTTGAATTTCCTTGCAATTTCAATCACTTTCCGATCAAATGTAGCAAGTGTACCTACAATCGAGCATAAACCATCAAATTCGTACCATAAAGAGATGCACGTGAACAATATAAACAATTATCACCCCCAAACTTAAATGTATGCATGAATTCAAAGTTTGACAAAGCGAGTGATACAAATATATATGCAACCCCCAATGGTATCAACTAAGCTCAATAAATCCAAATAATCCCAAAGCAATATATAACAATCCCCTAAGGCATGATCAATGAATTTCCTAGTCAATTCTCCAAAACAAAGACCAAAAATAAAAGGCAAACAAACACACAAAAGCAACAAAAAGGATGGGTTGCCTCCCATCTAGCACTAGGTTTAACGTCCTTTGCGGATGGAACTCAAGGAGTTCATACTTCCCTTTCGATGAAGACTTGAGGATCATCCTTGTGCCTTACTAGATCTTCCTTTGCAAAAGGGCAACATCCCCATTTGTCTTCCAATAGGAGCTTTCCTCCTTCCTTGATTTCTTTGACCGTCAAGACCTCTTTGAGTCTTTCCACTCCTAGCAATCGACTCCAATTCGATTCGCTCCACACCACTTGATCTCCAACTACGAAACTTGCTTCTTCCTTCTTATGTGGTGTCTTTCTCTCTTCTAACACCCCCAATCTTGAGCATTGCTCAAGCTTGGTCAACTCGTTCACTCCTTCGATCTTTCTATCTCCCCGGATCAAACAAAGATTCAATGAGTGTTTTTTTCTCCCTAAGATCATCAAGAGAAACACAAGACTTATTAGCAATCACTTTACAAGAAGGAACAAAATGCTCATTAATCAAAGAATTAGAAGAAGTAGAAGGTGTAGAATCATCTCTATCAATTGAAGGGTATAAATCAATGATCTCAATATATCCACACGTCTTCTTCTCCAAAGTACTTGGGGCATCTTCTTCCAATGGAGCTCTAGAAAATGTTACCTCTTCTCCATTAAAGCTCAATTTGAGCTCCCCTTTTCAACATTAATCATAGCTTTTCCGATAGCAAGGAAAGGTCTACCAAGAATGATAGGTGCCTCAAGCTCTTCCTTCATATCAAGCACAATAAAATCAATCAGGAAGATAAACTTGCCAACTCCTACTAATACATCTTCAACAATCCCAAAAGGATGAGCATAAGATTGATCCGCCAATTGAATATTAATATTGGTAGGAGTCACCTCTCCTAACTCCAACTTCTTGAATATGGATAAAGGCATGACATTGATACTAGCTCCCAAATCACACAAGCCTTGAACTTTCCCATTTTCTCCAATTTCACAAGGAATAATGAAACTCCCGGTTCCTTAAGCTTTTGAGGTAGGTGTCTCTCAAGAATCTCCTTGCATTCTTCCACCAATTTGATCACTCCCTTCTCATCCCATCTTCTCTTCTTTGACATTATTTCTCTCAAAAATTTCTTGTAATGGGGAATTTGCTCAAGGGCTTCTAAAAGTGGAATATCAACATGCAAGCTTTTAAAAACCTCCAAAAACTTACCAAACTCCTCATCAAGCTTCTTCCTCACAAGTCTTTGAGGATAGGGAATCAGAGTGGGTTTCATGGGAACTCCCCATGCATCTTTAGACTTCTCTTCTTCTTTTGACTTTTCCTTTGCTTTAATCTCTTCACTTTCCTCTTTCTCATCGACCACACTTTCTTCAATCACCTCTTCTTTCTCCACCTCTTTCTTAACTTCAACTTCCTTTGGCATTTTTGGGCCTTCATATCTAGCACCACTCCTTAATTGGATAGCACTACAAAACTCCTTTGGATTAGGCTCGATGGTAGATGGAAACTTCCCCTTATTTTGCAAATGATCCACCGTAGATGAAAGCTTCCCAACCGTTGTGGCCAATTGCCCCACTTGGTGCTCAATAGTCTTGAACCTTGTGTCCATTTGCTTCCCAATATCATCTAATCTCAAATTACTAGCCTCTAACCTCTTCATAATTATCCCAAGGAGCTCCTCCGTAGTTGTCTTCCTCATTATTAGGTGCTTTAGCACCCGGATCAAATCCGAAGGAAATTGAATGGCGGCTCTTGTATTAGCATATGAAAAATTTTCGTGTCTCCTCCAATTATTAGCGTTAAATGGAGCTTAAGGTTGAGGTTGAAAATTAGCTTGACGCCTATTTTGATATGGCACTTGATATGACCTTGCAGCTTGGGAATTGCCTTGATATCCTCCTTGGTATGGAGGCCGTCCCATGTAATTCACTTCTTCAATAGGCATAGGATTTGGACACAAATCAACTTGAGGAATATATGGACTCACACTTTGTTGGGCTTGAGAAGTAGTAAGGGCTCCCAAATGGTCCATCATCATCTTCATAGACTCAATCTCCTCCACATGGGACACTCTATGATGAGCTCCTCGATTCACCGACACTTGGAAAGAATCTTGACGAATATTCTCCATAATCTCATTCATTTGCCCCACCGTCTTTGACCAAATCAAACCATTACATGCATTTAGAAAGGATCTATCACCATCCGTCAAGCCATTACAAAAATACATGATAGTTTGCTCCTCCGAAAAGTCATGTTGCGGACAATTAATAAGCAACATTCCATATCTCTCCCATGCTTCCGGAATAGTCTCTCCATTCTTTTGAAGAAAGTGTGAAATAGCTTCCTTGGCTTGCACCATCTTTGATGGCGGATAAAACTTCATCAAGAATCTTTTGCCAATGTCCTCCCACGTCACGAACGGTTCCGGGAGGGATATAATTGAGCCAAGCTTTGGCTCTCCTCTTAAGAGTGAAGACAAATAGTCTTAGCTTCTTCGCATCCTCGGATACTCCATTGTACTTCGTGGTGTCGGAAACCTCCAAAAATTGTGCCATGTGTTGATGAGGGCACTCTTCTTCATCTTTCCCTTCAAATAGCTTTTCTCTCAACATCCTCACAAGTGCGGGACTTATCTCAAAATTATTCGCTTCAATTCTCGGCCTTGAAATAACATCATAATGCTCATGAAGTTGAGGCTCAAAGAACTTCCTTAATGGCCTACCTTGAGGTAGAGGCTCTTGCATCGGTTGTGGTTGGGCTTGTGGAATATGAGGTGGCTTTTTGATATCTCAGCTCATGGGTGTATGGCATATGAGGATAATATGGTGGGAATTGTTGTGGATGAGGTGTATAGTATGGATATTGGTGAGCTTGTGGAGGGTAGGGGTATGGATTTTGGTAGGGAAATTAATGTGGTGGCATCCCTTGAGGGAAAGGGCTAACTTTAGCATTAAAAGGCAAATTGTGCCAATTACCTCCTCCATTCTCTTGCACTCTCCCTCTCCATTGCCATTAATCTCCTCAACATGAGGTTCACCAACTCTTTCTTCATGCATCAACTCTTCACCTTCAATCATTTCTCTTCTCCTTCTCCCACGATTTCTACGAATGGTAGCTTCGATTTCGGATTAAGTGGCAAGGGTGAAATACCACTAGACCTTGTAATCATGCACCTACAAACCACCAATCCAAGTATCAAAATTCAACAAAAACAAACAACAAAATAAAAATACAAACACAACAAGTAGGCACTTCAAACAACTCCTAAGTCTCACTTAAGGCGCAAAACCAAATTCTCCAGCAACGGCGCCATTTTTGATTGCGGTAATCGGGCAAGTGACATTAAGAAAACCAAGTATATCGAACCCAAGGGAAAAGTATGGCCATGAGTCTATACGGATTCAAATTCTCAACGACTATTGTTACAATTACGGTTTGAAACAAAAACACAACAAAATGCTAGAAATCAACTCAAACAACACAATAAAGCAATTAATCAAACACTTAGAAGGCAAGAACAAATACCAAAGATCAATTGGGGATAGGAGTGCTAGAGGTAATATCCATCAAGGAATCAATGATCAACAAGCTATGATTGAATCAAATTGCTAATCAACTAAGATAGAAAGCATAGAACCATCATGCAATTAAGTCTCCATTATCTACACAATGCCTAATGTGAGTATCCTTAGTGCAACTAATCTCTCAATTAAGAAGCACCCAATTCATACAATCATACACAATTATAACCTAATTAATCCCTAATCACATTAGCGCAACTCTCGCCTATAGCTAGGGTGATCAAACATTAATCTAAAGAGATAAAAATGCATGAAGCACAACTAGAATCACAATTAGGGAACAAACTATCCCAATTGATCATCAATCATCAATAATCATTGTTGGTCCCGCTTAGTTGAGTAGATTAGTCACAACTTGATCTAGCCTTCTAGTGAAAATCTAGAAGGGGGTCAAATAGATTTTGATTTTTATAAATCTCTCAAGGCTTATTCAAAACACCCAAGTAGCACAGCGGAATTCAATTTTTAAACTCAACTTTATTTAGATCAAAAGCACACCGATATTTAGTTCCAACTTCAATTCTTAAATTAATCTTTGATTGATAAACTGAAAATTGAAATAGACAAAAAGTAAAGTAAAGCAATAAAGAACACTACGATTTATAGTGGTTCGGATTATGAATAATCCTACATCCACTCTCCTTCTCCAACTTGAAGAAGGGACTTAGCTTACTACTTACTTACTTTCAATCCGACTTACAACTTACGACTTACAAATACCTTGAGATCTTCAAAACTCCTAAATTCTTCTCTGGAATCTAACTATTACAGTGAGTAGTGAACTTTGAAGATTACAAGTAAAGTGTTTTATAAACACTTAGAATTCTTTTGAAAAACTCTTTTGAAAACTTGTGAATTGATTGTGATGATCGAAATCTAAATAGTGAGCAATGTGCAATTCGTGTTGTGTAAAAAGTATTTGAAAAATTAAAATCTAGACATATTTATAAGTCTGAAAAGACAGTCTCAACAAACTTAATCTTGAAAATTGCTTTGCTCCTCAGTGATTGGAGTGTATAGGGTAAGAGTTATTAAGACCAATCAACAAAAATATCGAACCCAAGGGAGAAAGTATGCAAACGAAATTCAAGGATAAGAGTTCTAAATGGCTAAAGTTGCAACAAGCTCTTGAACTAAATCACTACAAATTGCAAGAAATTAAATGGCAAGATTATGCAAACAATTTATCAAACACTAAGAATGCAAGATCAAATAGACTAAAATCAATGAGGGAATTGGGTGCAAGGGATAATCTCCATCAAGGAATCCATGATTAACAAGCTATGATTGTATCCAAATGCAAATCAATCAAATTAGAAAGCATAAACCATCATGAAATTAATCACTCCATTAATATCACAATGCCTAATGTGAGTATCCTTAGTTCTTCCCATCTCTCAATGTAGAAGTCCCCAATTCATACAATCATGCAAAATTGAAACCCGATTAACACCTAATCACGTTAGCTCAACTCTCGCCTATTGCTAGGGTGATCAACCATTAATCAAAAGAGACAATTTTTCATGAAGCACAATTAAGAATCACAATTAGGAAGCAATCTAATTCAATTGATCACAATTATCAACAATCATAGCATGAGGCAATCACTTCATCCCTAATTTCAATTATCCCAAGCACAAAGCTATTAGCCCATGGTGCTACAAGCAAAAACCATGGCTAGAAAATCTAAGAAAGCAATTGAAAATCTAATGACTACAAGCAATGAATTAAAGAGATCAAAGGGTAAGAACATCACCAATTAAGCTTCAATAGGCAAAAACAAGAATGATTAATCTTGTACAATGCTTCAATTCAACTTCAATTCTTCCCAATTCTCAGCTGCAAACTTCAATTACAATGAATCAAAATGCTAATCTAATGGACTAAAAGTAGAATCTAATCTAATTCTAACAATCTATGGCAATTACAAGTAAATTCAAGCTACAAAATGTAAAATTCGCTCAAAGAAACTCCTAGAAACCGCTGAACCGCTAGAATCAACTCCTCTCTGTTTTGGCTTTCAATGACTTAAAAACTGAATTTTCGGTTTTGGGCACTCCTCGAGTCGAGCTTCAGGCCCTCGAGTCGAGGCCTAAAAGTCGCTAACACGTTTCTTTAAAAATCTCTCTGCCTCGAGTCGAGGCCTCGCCCTCGAGTCGAGCTTTCTGCATTTTTCATCTCCCTCGACTCGAGGCTCCTCCCTCGAGTCGAGGATCCTGTCTTTTTGAAATGGTTTCCCTCGCATGAACCTCGAGTCGAGGTCTGTGCACCCTCGACTCGAACTCGAGATCGGGAATTTTTATCGAGAAGGGCTCTGGTCCAGGCCCCCGTTTTAAATCCCGTATGTTCGTCTTTTCATTCTAAGCCTAATGGTACTCTCGGTTTGGCAAAATTCCACCGAATTACCTGCAAAATGGACGGAAAACATCAAAATCTCACAAATAATACTTTTTAGGCAAATGAGTGATACTTTTCACATTTAGGCACAAAAACTAACACTTAAGCTCACTTTTGCACTAAAAATAGCCCTAAAAACATGTATCAATTCACTCCAATCATACCCCCAAACTTGAATTGTTGCTCGTCCTCGAGCAACGTAGAAACTAAGAACAAAGGAGTGAATTGATTGCAATTATGTCACATGGCACCTTAGAAGATAATTAAGACAATCGAACTCATCAATGATCACACGTATCAATGCAACTATCCACTAGCCATCAAGATAAATCATGCTCAAACAAATGCTCAATCAAATACTCAACACATTGCTCCTTCCATGGAGTGTTTCACTCTTCACTCAAGTGTATCAAGGTTTAAAGCACTCAATCATCAATTCACAAATAAGTACACCATATGCTTGCCACAAGACTTAATCTCAATCAAAATCATTTGTGATCAATCAAGAATCAAAGAGGTTTTTATCTAGGTTGTAATGTAGGCTCTTTGGAAAGGTGGGATATTTATGGATAAGAGTGACTAAGTAGTAGAGACTTGAATGTAAACTAATCCATACAAATGCACATCTCTTCACTTTTATCTAGCAACACTCTTCCTTTTTAACTTCAATAATCAATCCACCATTCACTTGAGCTTTCTCTTTTAAAGCTCACAAATTGAATTTTTCTTTTCATGCATTTTCTTCACAATTCAATTTTCACAACCCTCCTTCTCTTTTATGCTTCATTCATCACTTAGCTCATCATCTTCCCACACTTAGCAATCAAATCACCATCATTAGCCAACATTCAAGCTCAACTAAACATAGGACAAGAAAGGCTCATCAAAATAGGTTAAATGGTTTCAATTTCACTTGGCTTGCCAAAGAATAAGGATCATAAGCTCAACATGGCTCACTAAGGAAATCAAATGTATTTGGTAGGAAAATATTTGGCAAAGTGACTCATCATTCCAAACATGGCCTCTTATCATTTTCACAACATCACACAAAGATCAATATCAACAAGTCTAGTGGCAAGTTCTAGTATACAAATCATGAATGATGCACTCACAAAGGAATCAAATCAACCGTATAAGATGTACGATTATTAGGCACAAAAGCTCACGGGCTTAAATTGAGCAATGAATCAAGAATTTTCAATCACATTTATCTTCACATAATTAATCAAGCAACTAGCATCAAGCTACACATCTACTCATGATCATAACAAATTCCAACTAGTCTTACAACTCAAGCATCAATGCTCATGTACATAACCTCAATCATACTCGCTATATCAAGATGATACTAAAAATATGTCAATTAATCCACTATTAAGCTTAAGACAAATGAAGCTAAAAATATACAAGGTAGCCAAGACACAATTATAGCATCATCATCATTAAGCAATAAGCTCATCCAACCCCACAATCATAGAATAACACAAAAGATAGGCAAATTAAGAAAAACACCTCCCCAAACTTAGACAAGTCTAAGTTTGAAAGGAAATGTTGTACCAATAAGCCTTTAAACTCCATCTTTCTTCAAGCATGTAGGGCTCATCATGCTTTATGCGCTTTCCTTCTTGATCTTGCATTTCCTTGCAATTTCAATCACTTCCCAAACAAATGTAATGCGTGTACCTACAATTGGGCATAAGACACATCAAATAATTACCACTAAGAGATGCAAGAAACAAATAACGACCAACACCCCCAAACTTGAATGATAGCATGAATTCAAGGTTTAGAATGAGAGTGATAAAAATATGCAACTCTAAATGATATTAACAATCAAGCTCAAAATACCCTATGAATCTCAAAGCAAAGAGCATAATTTCCTAAGCATGAGCAATTCCTAAGAATACAAGGCAAAAATCCACAAAAAGAGCAAAACACAAATACACACCAAACACACCAAAGCAATAAAATGATGGGTTGCCTCCCATCTAGCGCTAAGTTTAACGTCCTTTGCCGGACGGAACTCTAAGAGTTCATACTTCCCTTTTATCTACGAGAATGTTAGGCACTTCTTTTTGGGATGGAAGGGTCCTTGTGCCTAACCAAGATCTCCTTTGTCAATAGACAACATCCCATTTCATCTTCCACTAGGAGCTTTCCTTCTTCTTTGATCTCCTTCACTTTCAACACCTCTTTGAGTCTTTCTACTCCTAGTAGTCTCATCCAATTCGACTCCCTCCATACCACTTGATCTCCAACCACAAAGTTTTCAACTTTCTTCTCAAGTGGTGGCTTCCTTTCTTCTAACACCCCCAAACTTGAGCATTGCTCAAGTTTGGTCACTTCCTTCACTCCTTCTTTTTCTTCCTATCTCCGGATCAAGCAAAGGTACATGAAGAGCCTTCTCTTTCCTAAAATCATTAAGAGAAACACAAGAATTATTATAAATCCTATTACAAGAAGGAATAAAATGCTCATGAATTAAAGAATTAGAAGAAGTAGAAGGTGGAGAATCATCCCTATCAATTGAAGGGCACAAATCAATGATCTCTATGTAGCCACATTTATTCTTCTCCATCTTGCTTTGAGCAACTTCTTCCATTGGAGCTCTAGAAAATGTCACTTCTTCGCCATTAAAGCTCAACGTAAGCTCCCCTTTTTCAACATTCACAATGGCTTTTCCGGTTGCAAGGAAAGGTCTACCAAGTATGATAGGTGCCTCAAGTTCTTCCTTCATGTCAAGAACAATAAAATCAACCGGGAAGATGAACTTGCCAACTCCTACTAATACATCTTCAATGATCCCAAATGGTTGAGCATATGATTGATCCGCCAATTGAAGATTTATATTTGTAGGAGTCACCTCTCCTAGCTCCAACTTCTCAAACACGGACAAAGGCATGACATTTATACTAGCTCCCAAATCACACAAGCCTTTGAGGTTCCCACTCTCACCAATCTCACATGGAATTATAAAGCTCCCCGGATCCTTTCTCTTTGTGGTAAGTGTCTTTCCAAGATCTCCTTGCACTCCTCCACTAGCTTGAGCATACCCTTTTCATCCCAACTCCTCTTCTTAGCCATAATCTCCTTCAAGAACTTCTTGTAGTGGGGTATTTGTTCAAGGGCATCCAATAGTGGAATATCAACATGCAAGCTTTTAAAAACCTTTAAAAACTTACCAAACTCCTCATCAAGCTTCTTCCTCACAAGTCTTTGAGGAAAGGGAACCGGATTAGCTTTCATAGGCACTCCCCATGCACCTTTTTTACTTCTCTTCTTTTTTCTTGGACTCTCTTCTTGCTTGCTCTTCACTTGCCTCTTCTTTCTCCACAACCACATTTTCTTCAATAACTTCTTCCTCTTTCACCACCTTTTTTCAACATCCCCATCTTTAAGCATCTTTGGGCCTTCATAGCTAGCACCACTCCTTAGTTGAATAGCACTACAAAACTCCTTTGGATTAGGCTCGGTGGTAGATGGATACTTCCCTTTGTTTTGCATGTGATCCACCGTAGAAGAAAGCTTCCCAACCGTTGTGGCTAATTGTCCCACTTGGTGTTCAATGGTCTTGAATATTGAATCATTCGCCTCCAACTTCTTCATTATCATCCCCAAAATCTCCTCCGTGGTAGCCTTTCCTTCATTGTTTGGAGCCTTTGCACCGGATCAAATCCGGGAGGAAATTGAACGGCGGCTCTCGGATTGGCATATGAAAAATTTTCGTGTCTCCTCCATGTATTCCCATTAAATGGAGCTTGCGGTTGAGGTTGATAGCTTCCTTGTGGCCTATTTTGGTAAGGCATTTGGTAAGGCCTTCCTCCTTGATAGTTCCTTGATAGTTTCCTCCTTGATAGCCTCCTTGGAATGGAGGCCTCCCCATATAGTTCACTTCTTCCATAGGCATTAAGCTTTGAAAACTATCAACTTGAGCATGTGGTGGAGGATTTCCCCCTTGTTGTGACACGGTAAGAGCTCCAATCTTGTCCATCATGGCCATCATCATAGACTTCATACTCTCCATTTCCTCCACTTGAGACACCCGATGGTGGTTCCCCTACTAACACTTGCTTGAAACGAATCTTGAGCAATATTTTCCATAATTTGTTTCATTTCTATCACCGACTTGGACCAAATTGACCCATTGGCACAAGCATTCAAGAAAGCTCTATCGGAATCATTGAGGCCGGTGTAGAAATACATAATGGTTTGCTCATCGGAAAAACCATGTTGCGGACAATTGATGAGTAGCATACCATACCTCTCCCATGCTTCCGGAATAGTCTCTTCATTCTTTTGCCGAAAGTGAGAAATAGCTTCCTTTGCTTGCACCGTCTTGGATGGCGGATAGAATTTCATCAAGAATCTTTTGCTAAGGTCCTCCCATGTACGTACGGTTCGGGCGGAATAGAATTAAGCCAAGCTTTGGCTCTCCCGTAAGAGTGAAGGAGAAAAGCCTAAGCTTCTTTGCATCTTCGGGTACCCCATGGTATTTTGTAGTGTCCGAAATCTCTAAGAATTGTGCCATATGTTGATGTGGGCATTCATCTTCGTCCTTGCCTTCGAATTGTCTCTCTCTAAGCATCCTCAATAAAGCGGGACTTATCTCAAAATTGTTGGCTTCTATTCTCGGCCTTGCTATCCCATCGTAGTGCTCTCTAGGTTATGGCTCAAAAACTCTCTCAATGGCCTCCCTTGAGGTGGTAGCTCATTCATAGGTTGTGGTTGTGGTTGGGCATTTGGAATGTGGGGTGGCTCATGGTATCGTGGCTCATTCATGTAAGGCATTTGAGGGTAGTATGGTGGATAAAGTGGATAATATGGGTATTGATGGACTTGTGGAGGATAAGGATAGGGATTTTGGTAAGGAAAGTGTTGTGGTGGCATCCCTTGAAATAAAGGGTTATCTTGAGCATTAAAATTGTTCCCATGACCTCCATTGTCTACTCTTCCCTCTCCATGTCCATTCAACTCCTCAACTTGTGGTTCACCACCCACTCTCTCCTCATTCCGTTGATCTTCTCCTTCCATATCTTCCCTTCGCTGCCTCACACGATTTCTTCTCAACGTAGCCCCAATTTCCGGATTTAGTGGCAAGGGTGGAACACCACTCGATCTTGTTCGCATGCACCTACAATGCCACAAATCCAAGTATCAACTTCTCACCAATAAAATCAACAAAATAAAAATAAAAACAACAAATAGCCACTTCAAACAATCCTCGAATCTCACTTATTGGCGCAAAAACTAACTCCCCAACGGCACCATTTGATTGGAGTGTATAGGGTAAGAGTTATTAAGACCAATCAACAAAAATATCGAACCCAAGGGAGAAAGTATGCAAACGAAATTCAAGGATAAGAGTTCTAAATGGCTAAAGTTGCAACAAGCTCTTGAACTAAATCACTACAAATTGCAAGAAATTAAATGGCAAGATTATGCAAACAATTTATCAAACACTAAGAATGCAAGATCAAATAGACAAAAATCAATGAGGGAATTGGGTGCAAGGGATAATCTCCATCAATGAATCCATGATTAACAAGCTATGATTGTATCCAAATGCAAATCAATCAAATTAGAAAGCATAAACCATCATGAAATTAATCACTCCATTAATATCACAATGCCTAATGTGAGTATCCTTAGTTCTTCCCATCTCTCAATGTAGAAGTCCCCAATTCATACAATCATGCAAAATTGAAACCCGATTAACACCTAATCACGTTAGCTCAACTCTCGCCTATTGCTAGGGTGATCAACCATTAATCAAAAGAGACAATTTTTCATGAAGCACAATTAAGAATCACAATTAGGAAGCAATCTAATTCAATTGATCACAATTATCAACAATCATAGCATGAGGCAAACACATCATCCCTAATTTCAATTATCCCAAGCACAAAGCTATTAGCCCATGGTGCTACAAGCAAAAACCATGGCTAGAAAATCTAAGAAAGCAATTGAAAATCTAATGACTACAAGCAATGAATTAAAGAGATCAAAGGGTAAGAACATCACCAATTAAGCTTCAATAGGCAAAAATAAGAATGATTAATCTTGTACAATGCTTCAATTCAACTTCAATTCTTCCCAATTCTCAGCTGCAAACTTCAATTACAATGAATCAAAATGCTAATCTAATGGACTAAAAGTAGAATCTAATCTAATTCTAACAATCTATGGCAATTACAAGTAAATTCAAGCTACAAAATGTAAAATTCGCTCAAAGAAACTCCTAGAAACCGCTCTGAATCGCTAGAATCAACTCCCTCTCTGTTTTGGCTTTCAATGACTTAAAAACTGAATTTTTGGTTTTGGGCACTCCTCGAGTCGAGCTTCGTGCCCTCGAGTCGAGGCCTAAAAGTCGCTAACACGTTTCTTTAAAAATCTCTCTGCCTCGAGTCGAGGCCTCGCCCTCGAGTCGAGCTTCTGCATTTTTCATCTCCCTCGACTCGAGGCTCCTCCCTCGAGTCGAGGATCCTGTCTTTTGAAATGGTTTCCCTCCAAAGCATGAACCTCGAGTCGAGGTCTGTGCACCTCGACTCGAACTCGAGATCGGGAATTTTTATCGAGAAGGGCTCCGGTCCCGACCCCGTTTTTGTCCCGTATGTTCGTCTTTTCATTCTAAGCCTAATGGTACTCTCGGTTTGGCAAAATTCCACCGAATTACCTGCAAAATGGACGAAAAACATCAAAATCTCACAAATAATACTTTTTAGGCAAAAGAGTGATACTTTTCACATTTAGGCACAAAAACTAACACTTAAGCTCACTTTTTGCACTAAAAATAGCCCTAAAAACATGTGTCAATTCACTCCAATCACTCACCTGATTTATTTTACTCGTCTGCGGTGACTTGGTGAAGACTCGCCTTTCTTATTCTACTCAGCTTGTCCTAACCTCGTCTCGAGCTCTTCATAATTGTCTCCTACAGGTGACTAGATTAGAGCTTGTCTCAGGATGACTTGTAACTTTCCAGTCTTCACCGACTTGCTCGACCAATGACCTAGTATGATTAGCTTAGTCTTTGGGACTTGGTCTCACTGTTTCTTCAGTGGTCATCTCGATCATCTGATTACTTCTTTTAACTCATCAAAACTTTCTTGATCTAACAATTTTCCCCTTTTGATGAAGTTAAAACCTGCAAGAAAGAGACACACTCACGGTGAAGTTAAGCATAGTTAATCAAGATTATCGATAGGCATACTAGAATACATTCACACTTCTATTCAGATTTATTCAAGTTAAAGCACTTAATTCATACCTTAAAAATTTAAAAAAATTCTTAAGTCTTAAGTTTATGATTTTTCAAAATATTTAGACTTTAAAAATTTTAAGTCTTAGGACTTAGAAAAATTAAAAACTTAGAGACTTTTAAGACTTAGAGAATTTTAAAACTTAGAAAATTTTAAGAAAATTTTAAGTCTAAGATGATAATTTCCTCGGATGATTAATACTTTGAAAATTTTTAAGTTTTCTTAGAAATAAAAAAACTTAAAAGCTGAAAAGCAAGGTAAACCAGACAAAACACGTATATTCACATCGTATTTATAAAGATTACAAAGAAGACTAATAGAAAAGAAAAATAAGGAAAAGTAAGATCATGTTTCTATTAGACTCCACTGGTCTTAAATGCGGAATCATCACCAATTGAATACCCTCCTTCTAAGCCGCTTAAGGTCTTCTTCTTGAACAAGTCCGAGAATCGGCCTCTGCTTTCTTTACAATTTCCACTGAACCGGTCTAGGTCCAGGGAACCATTAGGTTTCTTGGTAGGGATGGCATATTTGAAAGTTGGAGAGAATAGGTTGACGTTGAATTCCACGTCGCTTCTTCCAAGACCCGATGATAGAAGTCCGCGTCTACCTTTTCAATCCATTCGTGCCAAGCTAAGTCCGGGTCTTGCCGAGATGCTCACGGGGCCTTTGAGAATATACCAAGTATATCCACATTCCTTCCAGATTCTTCTCTTTGTATTCATTTGCATATTTACCACAAGCTAGCTTAGGAGGAGCAGACGTCGTATGAAATGGTGAATTTATCACCGCCTTGATCTCTCGATCAGCCACTTCCGCTCAGCGGTGCTCCGAGAAGACATTGGCATCCTTCCTTTTCTTCGCCTCCTTTTCTCTTTCTTACCAAAGAATTCCTTTTCTCTTCCGATCCTTTTGATCTCGAGCTTCGAAAGATTTGAATAATCAGCTTCTCTTTTGCCTTTGCCCTTGGATACGACGACCTCGGCCGCTTGCTTTCCTTTGCTTTTCTCTCCTTCTTGCTCGACTCTTTTAGCTTCATCAAGAGCTTTTCTGTCTTTTCTCTTCCTCCTTCCTTCCTTTCTCCACATCCTCCTTTACCGCCTCCTCCAATTGACTCACCTCGGCTCGAGAGCGGCTAGCTCATCGTAGACTTGAGTTTCAAGTCTTCCTTAGCTGCCTCCGAGATCAAGTGTGTTGGCCTTTGTGCCTACTTCTTTCTCGGTCTCCTCGACCACACTGTGAGGGCTTGTCTCTTTTCTTGCTCGTCTTTTTCCCCTTTTTAACTTCGAAGCCGAGTTAGTCGCTTTTACATCGAGATCGTTGCACTTGACTACGAAATCGGACTGGTCTACCGCCATCTCATTTATCACCATCTGATTATAACCCTTCACTTCTTCCTTGATGCCTTGACTCTTCCTCCATTGCTTTTACTTTGTCACCAAAGACAGAGTTAGTGACAGTAAATGATTTTATCGAGATAGAGTTACCTCCACTTCTTTCATGCTAGCAAGCATTGTCTCAATCACCGCCTCGACCATCTTCTCGTATCCTCCCTTTCATTTTCCTTTTGAAGGTTGAGTTTATCTTTTTCTCTACTAGGGTGAGGATTGAGGATATAGCAGAGACAGGGCTTAGGTCATCGTCATCTTCCTCGGACGAGGAATCGGATGAAGAAGGGGTTTGTTCTTTTTGAGTAGGCGGGAATAGGTGAGGTTTGGACTTGTGGGAGAGGAGTTGTTTCAACAGGAGATGGAGGTTGAGTTTGTGTAGTGGGGGTGGGGGTGGGAGAAGAGATTTGGATGAGTGGTGTTGGTGGTTGAGGTGAGATGTGTTCTGCTTTCAATGAGTGGGGTTTGAGCTTGACTGTTGAGGGAGTAGGCCGTTGGAGAGGCTCGAGGTACCGGCTGAGATACCTCTTCATTGCACTGTTTGGACAGATGGGATAGTAGGCTGAATTTGAGGCTCTAAAGTGCCAACACGGGGCACTTCTTCATTGCCAGTGTGGGGGATAATGAAGGAGAAGAAGATAAGTTTGTACTGTCTCGGGAATAGAGGGAAGAAGCACTTCCTTGGTTGGGGAGGGGAACCTCAATCGACCAACCTCTGCTGCTATTTTCAAAGACTGGAACCTCCTCTCGGTAGCAGGGTTGCTTTGTGTCCGTCTCACGCTCCGACCCTCCAGACTTGGTGGAGCCTTCGTGAGCTTTGAGATGCTCTTCTCGGGTCTCCTTACCAAGGGAATTTCAGCTTCCTCTACTTCCTCTTCTTCTCGAGGCTTCTCTCGGTAGAGACTGCAGATGAACCTTCTCCTTTCTTTTTCTCGAGAGGCTTTTACCGGCCGTCTCCTCTCTTCGCCTCTGGGAGACCCTTGGAATTATAGCACTGTCTCTGTGGTTTGAATCACAATCGCTTCCTCTTGAGTTGCGACCCCTGCCTCCTCCTCAGGTTCCACCGCTTCTACCCTAGCCGTAGGTACTTCCCTCTGGTTCACCGCTTTGGTCTCGGGCTTCTTCATCTGCTGTTTCGACCTCGATTCTGGCAGCGTACAGCTCACTGCCTCGAGTGCGGTACTCATCCAAGTCTCTCATCCTTTGTGAGAATCCCTTTCGCTTGGAGTACTTCTTAGTACCCACTCTCCAAATACCGCACGGTTCAGCCCCTTCGATTAATATGGTGATTTTGTTGAACAGATCGACTATCGAGTTAGGTACCCGACCCTCGGAGATGATTTGAAGGATAGCTTTTTCTTTTCTTCCTTCAACTTATGAATCAACATATCCACCAGTTCACTTGGACTCCATCCAAGATCGCCCTCATGACACACAATCTGGGTTTGGTTAACCCATCATGTGAACTCTGTTCACCCAAAGACCGATTTAGTGACCACAGTCATCGCAAACAAAACCTCCTCCTTAGAAGATTCTTCTTTAAATCCCTTCGGGTCCCTCTCGTAAGTCACCCTCGCCATTAAATCAAATGATTCCTCCCGTCGTCCTCTTTGTACGCCAATGGATTGACTCCCTCCATTGACGTGTTGAAGATTCTCGCAATGTTTTCTCTGGAGTAACTCGGTGATTGGAGTGAATTGATACATGTTTTTAGGGCTATTTTTAGTGCAAAAAGTGAGCTAAAGTGTTAGTTTTTGTGCTTAAATGTGAAAAGTATCACTCTTTTGCCTAAAAAGTATTATTTGTGAGATTTTGATGTTTTCTGTCCATTTTGCAGGTAATTCGGTGGATTTTTGCCAAACCGAGAGTACCATTAAGCTTAGAATGAAGAGACGGACATCCGGACGAAAACAGGGGTCGGGGCCGAAGCCCGCGCGAGAAAATGCCCCTGGACTCGAGCTCGATTGAGGAGCAAGAGCCTCGAGTCGAGGGCTATGCGTAAAAGGATAAAAAGCAGAAAATGGCAGCAGTCTCGACTCGAGGCATGACCCTCGAGTCGAGGTAGGTGAAAAAGGCAGGGACCTCGAGTCGAGGCGACCCTCGACTTCGAGGGGGCGCTTTTGAAATTCGGTATTTAAAGAGTTAAAGCAGGGCATTTCGTAGATAACTTGAAGAGGAGTTCATAGTAGCTTGATTAGTAGCGGTTTTGGGGCGATTTCTCAAGCCCCAAGCCAATTTCTATCTTAGATTAGAGTAGAAGTTAGATTTAGGATTAGATTTCAATTGATTGTTGGTAGATTAGACATAGATTAGCATTTGATCATTGTAATCCTTTCAATTCAAGCTTGTATTTCATTTGGAGATTGTTGTTGAAGACTCGAAGCATTCCTATTCTTGTTGATTGAAGACCATTTGGTGATGTTTTTCCTCTTTTGTCTCTTTAATTTCTTAATTGTTGTGATTTGCTTTGTGTTTGATCAATTCTATCTTCTTCCCATTGGTATTGTTTGTGGTACCATGGGCTAAATCTCTCTTGTGCTTGGGTTAATTGAAATTGATGATGAATTGATTGATGATGCTATGATTGTTGATGATTGGAGATCAATTGAGTAGATTGATTACTAATTGTGATTCTCATTTGTGCTTCATGCATAATTATCTCTTTAGATTAGTGTTTGATCACCCTAGCTATAGACGAGAGTTGCGCTAACGTGATCCGGTATTAATCGGGTGATAATTGTGTATGAATGTGTGGATTGGGTGCTTCGGAATCGAGAGATTAGTTGCACTAAGGATACTCACATTAGTTTTCTACCTAATTGTGATTCTTAATTGTGCTTTGTGTAAAATTGTTTCTTTTGATTAATGGTTGATCACCCTAGCAATAGGCGAGAGTTGAGCTAACGTGATTAGGTGTTGATCGGGATTCAATTTTGCATAATTGTATGAATTGGGGATTTCTACATTGAGAGATGGGAAAGACTAAGGATACTCACATTAGGCATTGTGATTTTAATGGAGTGATTAATTTCATGATGGTTTATGCTTTCTATCTTAGTTGATTTGCAATTTGATTCAATTGTAGCTTGTTAATTGATGATTCATTGATGGATGTTAATCCTAGCACCTCTATCCCACCATTTATTGTTGTGTTTGTTATCGCATTCTAAGTGTTCGATCTATTGCTTGCTTGTTGTTTTATTGTATTTTTGCTTGTGTTTTTGTTGTTTTTGTACCAAACCATTGTTGCAACTCTAGTCACTAATAACTTGTATTTCTAAGACCTCAGGTGCATACTTATTCCCTTGGGTTCGATATTTTGTTGATTGGTCTTAATAACTCTTACCCTATACACTCCAATCAAATGGCGCCGTTGCCGGGAATTAGTTTTTGCGCCTTAAGTGAGACTTATGAATTGTTTGAAGTGACTACTTGTTGCCTTTGTGTTTGTGTTTGTTTTGTTATTTTTGTTTGAATTTGATACTTTGAAATCTTGTCTAGATGGAAGGATACAACTCATACTTGTGGAATCAAGAATATTATCAAGATAGTAGGGTGTATTCTCCACATTTTGAAGAATTGAGCTACAATGATTGGAGGAACTATGAAGATAATTCTCAATGGCAACAAGTTCCATCCAATTATGAAGATTGGATAAGTGAAGAAATTTCTCCCCCACCTCAAGAGATGTTCCCATACTATGAGTCTTATGATCAAACATGCAATCAATATTGTGGATTCGAATTTCAAGGGGCATCGGAAGAGGAAGATTATTATGATGATAGGAGAAGCTATGAGAACGATTATCCAATGCCACAAGCTTCTCCTAAAATTGAAGAATGGGGACTCTATGATATGAGAGCTATATTGCAAGAGATGCTTGGATTTGTGTTGGAAAAATTTGAGGAAGATGATGCTAGATGTGATCAAATGCTTCCCTTGTATGAAGAAATGTATGAGACCAAAGAAAAGGTAAATTCATGGATAGAGGGGAACATGGAGATCACCGAAGTGCATTTCACGTTTATTAAGTGTCAACTCAAAGATTTCCTACGCCAAGTAAAGAACTTGAATATCATGGAAAGTCAAGAAGAAGAAGGGGAGGAAGAAAATGAAAGAAGAAATGTAGTAGAGGGTCCAAGCAATGAGGATGAAAGGAAGAAATCTCTTGTCAAAAGTGAGGAAGAGGAGTGTCGATTGATGGACATGAGCTATAATGAGGAAGAAAATCTAAGAGCATCGAATGAAACCTTGAAGATTGAAATGAGCATTTCTATACCTTCTAACTCTTCAATTTGTGATTTAATTGAAATTGATGCTTCTAATGATTTGATTTTACCTCTTGAGAACTTTGATTATAGGAAAGAATTAAAGAAGTGCTTGGGCATCCTTGGAGAAAAGAAAGGGAGAAGGATGTTGGTGAGAAAGTAAGGAGGACAACCATCATCAAAGTGCAAGGATGTGGATGATGGGTCTATCCTACATATGAACCTCCAAAATTTCGAAGCTCGAGAGGTTGAGATACAATGGCAAGGAGGATCGCTATCCTTGGCCATTTCGATGAAGGAAGATGGAAGTGAAAGAATAAGTCCGGCATAGGACAATAAAAATAGCGCTTGATGGGAGGCAACCCATCCTTTTTATTTGTGCTTTTGGTAGATTAGTGTTTTTGTTTTGTTTTTGGGAGATTTGGCTAGCTACTTAATTGCTCATGCTTAGGATTGTGCTCTATACTTTGGGATTCATATAGTTTTGAGCTTGATTGTTAATATCATTTAGAGTTGCATATTTTTATCACTCTCATTCTAAACCTTGAATTCATGCTATCATTCAAGTTTGGGGGTGTTGGTCGTTATTTGTTTCTTGCATCTCTTAGTGGTAATTATTTGATGTGTCTTATGCCCAATTGTAGGTACACGCACTACATTTGTTTGGGGAGTGATTGAAATTGCAAGGAAATGCAAGATCAAGAAGGAAAGCGCATAAAGCATGATGAGCCCTACATGTTTGAAGGAAGATGGAGTTTAAAGGCTTATTGGTACAACATTTCCTTTCAAACTTAGACTTGTCTAAGTTTGGGGAGGTGTTTTTCTTAATTTGCCTATCTTTTGTGTTATTCTATGATTATGGGGTTTATTGAGCTTATTGCTTATTGATGATGAGGCTATAATTGTGACTTGTATTTCTTGCATATCTTCTTGGATTTATTGATTTTGAGCTTTATTGTGGATTTAGTGTCATATCTTTGAGTATCATTCTTTATGTAGTGAGTATGCTTGGATTTATGTACATGAGCACTTGTGCTTGATTTGCAAGATTTATTGGATTTTGATTTGATCATGAGTTGATATATAGCTTGAAGCTAGCTTGCTTGATTAATTATGTGAAGATGAATGTGATTGAAGATGCTTGATTCATTGCTCAATTTAAGCCCGTGAGCTTTTGTGCCTTAATAATCGTACATCTTATACGGTTGATTTAATTCTTTGTGATCGCATCATTCACATGATTTGTATGCTAGAACTTGCCACTAGACTTGTTGATACTGATCTTTGTATGATGTCTTGAAAATGATAAGAGGCCATGTTTGATATGTTAAGTCACTTTGCCAAAATATTTTCCCCACCAAATACATTTGATTTCCTTAGTGAGCCATTTTGAGCCTATTATTCTTATTCTTTGGCAAGCCAAGTGAAATTGAAGCCATTAGCCTATTTTAATGAGCCTTCTTGTCCTATGTTTAGTTGAGCTTGAATGTTGGCTAATGATGGTGATTTGATTGCTAAGGGTGGGAAGATGATGAGCTAAATGATGAATGAAGCATGAAAGAAAAGAAAGGTTGTGAAAAATTGAATTGTGAAGAAAAGTGCACGAAATGAAATGATTCAATTTGTGAGCTTTTAAAAAGAGAAAGCTCAAGTGAATGGTGGAATGATCATTGAAGTTCAAAAGGAAGAGTGTTGCTAGATGAAAGTGAAGAGATGTGCATTGTATGGATTAGTTTACATTCAAGTCTCTACTACTTAGTCACTCTTATCCTAAAATATCCCACCTTTCCAAAGAGCCTACATTACAACCTAGATAAAGACCTCTTTGATTCTTGATTGATCACAAATGATTTTGATTGAGATTAAGTCTTGTGGCAAGCATATGGTGTACTTATTTGTGAATTGATGATTGAGTGCTTTAAACCTTGATACACTTGAGTGAAGAGTGAAACACTCCATGGAAGGAGCAATGTGTTGAGTATTTGATTGAGCATTTGTTTGAGCATGATTTGTCTTGATGGCTAGTGGATAGTTGCATTGATACAAGTGATCATTGATGAGTTCGATTGTCTTATTTTTCGCCTATGGTGCCATGTGACATAATTGCAATCAATTCACTCCTTTGTTCTTAGTTTCTATGTTGCTCGAGGACGAGCAACAATTCAAGTTTGGGGGTATGATTGGAGTGAATTGATACATGTTTTTAGGGCTATTTTTAGTGCAAAAAGTGAGCTAAAGTGTTAGTTTTTGTGCTTAAATGTGAAAAGTATCACTCTTTTGCCTAAAAGTATTATTTGTGAGATTTTGATGTTTTCTGTCCATTTTGCAGGTAATTCGGTGGATTTTTGCCAAACCGAGAGTACCATTAAGCTTAGAATGAAGAGACGGACATCCGGGACGAAAACAGGGTCGGGCCGAAGCCCCGCGCGAGAAAATGCCCTGGACTCGAGCTCGATCGAGGAGCAAGAGCCTCGAGTCGAGGGCTATGCAGAAAAGGATAAAAACGGAAAATGGCAGCGGTCTCGACTCGAGGCATGACCCTCGAGTCGAGGTAGGTGAAAGGCAGGGACCTCGAGTCGAGGCCTGACCCTCGACTCGAGGGGGCGCTTTTTCGAAATTCGGTATTTAAAGAGTTAAAGCAGGGCATTTAGAGATAACTTGAAGAGGAGTTCATAGTAGCGAGTTAGTAGCGGTTTTGGGGCGATTTCTCAAGCCCCAAGCCAATTTCTATCTTAGATTAGAGTAGAAGTTAGATTTAGGATTAGATTTCAATTGATTGTTGGTAGATTAGACATAGATTAGCATTTGATCATTGTAATCCTTTCAATTCAAGCTTGTATTTCATTTGGAGATTGTTGTTGAAGACTCAAGCATTCCTATTCTTGTTGATTGAAGACCATTTGGTGATGTTTTTCCTCTTTTGTCTCTTTAATTTCTTAATTGTTGTGATTTGCTTTGTGTTTGATCAATTCTATCTTCTTCCCATTGGTATTGTTTGTGGTACCATGGGCTAAATCTCTCTTGTGCTTGGGTTAATTGAAATTGATGATGAATTGATTGATGATGCTATGATTGTTGATGATTGGAGATCAATTGAGTAGATTGATTACTAATTGTGATTCTCATTTGTGCTTCATGCATAATTATCTCTTTAGATTAGTGTTTGATCACCCTAGCTATAGACGAGTTGCGCTAACGTGATCCGGTATTAATCGGGTGATAATTGTGTATGAATGTGTGGATTGGGTGCTTCGAATCGAGAGATTAGTTGCACTAAGGATACTCACATTAGTTTTCTACCTAATTGTGATTCTTATTTGTGCTTTGTGTAAAATTGTTTCTTTTGATTAATGGTTGATCACCCTAGCCGTTGGTCCCTGGAGAGTTGAGTTGATTAAAACCTTGAGTAAGCTTCCTAGAACAAAATCTAGAAAGGGGGTTTGAATAGATTTTGTAGATTTTTCAAATCTTCCAAAACCAATTCAAAATATCGATTGAGCACAATGCGGACTATGATTAAATTCTCAACTTCTTATAAGATCAAAAGCAAGGTTGAAATATCGATTTTAGTTAAGATTCTGAATTTAACCCTTGATGAAACACAAATTGTAAGTCAAATAGAAAATAAAGAAAGCAAGAAATAACACCGGATTTATAGTGGTTCGGATTTTAAAATCCTACATCCACTCTCCTTCCTCAATTTGAAGAAGGGACTCTACTTATCGCTTACTTTCTTACTTCCACCTTACAACTTACAATTTGTACAATTCTTTAAATCTTCAATCTCCTAGACTCTTCTTCTAGAAATCTAACTATTACAGTGTATATTGAATTTTGAAGATTACAGTAAAAGTGCTCTAAAAACACTTAGAACTTTTTGAAACTCTCTAGAAATTCTTGTGAAAAGATTGTGAAATACGAATAGTGAATTGTGTCAATCAAATATGCATAAGTGTTATCTATATATAAAAATGAAAACCTAGACCTATATATAAGTCTGAAAAGTCGGTTAGTTTGTTAGTTAGTTCTAACAAACTTGAAATCGCTTAACAAACTTAATCTTGAAAATCGCTTAAAACCTCGGCCGATTCTTCCTACTCGTCTGCAAATGACTTGGTGAAGATTAGCCTTTCTTATTCTACTCGGCTTATCTTGACCTCGCCTCGAGCTCTTTATACTTGTCTCCCTGCAGATGACTAGACTTGAGCTTGTCTCCGGATGACATGTCATTCCTCGTCTCCACCGACTTGAACTAATCTTGACCTAGTCTCGATCAGCCTTCGTACTAGAACTTAGTCTTCGCTCTACATCATAGTCTGCTCATCTGAGCAGTCTTTTAACTCATCAAAACAATCTTGGTCTAACAATTTCCCTTTTTGATGAAGTTAAAACCTACAAGAATAGACACACTCACAGTGAAGTTAGTTTAGAGTTTATCAAGATCAATAGATAGGTATCAAAGCACATTTTTCACATTACAACATGCATTTATTCACATATAAAAACTTTAGATCTTTTAGACTCCCTAAAAAAACTTAGAAAACCAAATGAGTCTTCAAGACTTAGTTAAAATTTGAAAACATTTTTAAGTCTCGAGAGATAAAATTCTCGATGACTTATACTTAAGAAAATTTTAAGTTTTTCTTAAAACAAAAAATAAAACTTTAAGAAATTAATACACATAAAATGAATCAAACAAAGTATATTCATATTGGATTTACAAAGATTACAGATGAGAAGATAATAGAAAAGTAGAAATAAGGAAAAGAAAAATCCTGCTTCTATCGGTCTTCCCACCGATCTTCATCCGGAATCATCACCCAATTGAATACCCGACTCCTAAGCCGCTTTATATCCTCCTCTTGAGTGAGTCCAGATTCAGCCTCTCGCCTTCTTCAAAATACCCTTTACCTGGTCTAGGTCGAGGATCCATCGATTTCTGGCGGGGATGGCATACTCAAAAGGCTGGAGAGATCGAGGTTGACGTTGAACTCAACATCGGCTTCTTCCAGCAGACGATGATAGAACTCCGCATCAACCTTCTCCATCCACTCATGCCAAGCTAAATCTGGATCTTGTGAGAAGCTCCAGGGGCCCTTGAGAATATACCAGAAATATATCCACATTCCCTCCAGATTTTTGTCTTTGTACTCACCGCATATTTCCCACAAGCCGACTTAGGAGGAGCAGATGTGTTGTGGAATGGCCTGAACTTCCCACCGCCTTGATCTTTGATTAACCATTTGCGTCAGCGGTGCTCCGTAAGACATTGGAGTCTTTCTTCTTCCTCTCGCTTCTTCTTTTCTTTCTTGCCAAAATATTCCATCTCTCTTTTAATCCTTTTGATCTCGCTTCTTACGAGAGATTGGAATAATCAGCCTTCCTCTTTCCTTTTCCTTTAGCGGCGATCCTGGGATGATTTCACTGATTCGGGCTCGCCGATCGCTACTTCTTTTTTTTCCTTTACCCTTGGCTCCTTGATTCAGATTCTTTTAATCGAGCCAAGAGCTTCTCTCGACCTTTCCTCCTCTTTCTTTCCTCCTCTTCTCCTCATCCTCTTTTAGAGCTTCCTCCAGCTTAACTCACCCTCACTGAGAGCAACCAGCTCATCGATTTGATCCGAAGCTTCCTCCCCGGCTGCCTCCGTGATCACCGTGTTGGCCTTCATGTCCACTTCTTTCCCGGTCTCCTCGACCACACTGTGAGGGCTCGCCTTTTCTCTCGCTCTGCCTTTTTCCCTTTTTAACTTCAGCAGCCAAGTCTCGAAAGTTTTGTATCCAGAGCATTGCACTTGACCTCGAAGTCTCGAGTGGTCTATAGCCAACTCATTCACAACCAGCTGATTGTACCCCATAACCTCCTCCTTCAACGCCCTCACCTCCTCCTCCATTGATTTCACTTTTACCAACCAGCACAGAGTTAGTGACATTTACAATTTTATCGTATAAAGTTACCTCAACTTCTCTCATGTCAAGGCTAGCATTGTGTCCGTTATGACTTTGACCATCCTCCTTGTCCTCCTTTCCATCTTTCTTCGAATGTAGCATTGATTTTCTTTTCGACAAGGGTCGGGATTGAGGAGATGGCAGTGGTTGGGCTTAAATCGGTGTCATCATCCTCAGCTTGAGGAGTCGACGAGGAAGGTGTTGGTTCCAGTTGAGTAGATGGGAGAGGAATATCTTGTGTTTGAATAGTAGGAAGAGAAGAGTAGGATATTATTGGGATTGGTGAGGTTTGGACTATGGAAGAAGGGATTTGCTCGAGATGAAGGTGGGGGTGGGATTTCGGGTGGTGGTGATGATGGTAGAGGTGGGATTTGAGTTTTGAGCTTGGGAGTTGGATTGTAGGGATTTGGATTGTAGGCCGTTGGAGAGGCTCGAGGTACCACACTGGATACCCCTTCATCGCCCGATTGACCGATGGGAGTTCAGCCGAGGCAAAGGCTCGAAATGCCAGCCTGGGCATTTCTTCATTGCAGTGCAGGTGAAAGTTGAGGAGATGGAGAAAGACTTATACTCGCCTGCGGGATTGGGAAAGAACAGCTTCATCGGTTGGGGAGAGAGAAGCCTCCACTGACCAACCTCGGCTGCTATCTCAAGAACCGAAGCCTCCTCTCGTAGCAGGGTTGATGGATCTATCTCGTTGTTCGGAGCTACCAGACTTGGTGGATCCTTCAGAGCTCGGGGTTGCTCGCCTTGGCCTCCTCACCAAGGGAATTTCGCTTCCTCTTCTTCCTCTCCATCTCGAGGCAACCTTGGCGTAAGCAGCGAGATGAGCTTTCCCCCTTCTTCTTTTCTCGAGGCTTTTACCAACCTCCTCTTCCTCCTCCGAAACATCCTCAGGACCACAGCACTGCTTTCAAGCAGGTTGTTCTTGAGGTGCGACCTCACCGCCGCCGCTTCATGTCCCTCTCGCTTCGACCTCCACCGGGGCCACTTCAACTTGTTCACCGCTGGACTCGTCCCTCATCACTGCAGCCGCCACCTCTCGAGCTCGGGCCGCATCGACTCATCATCCGAGTCTGAATTCCTCCTACTGTCATCCTTTGTCGGGATGCCCTTCTGCTTTCGAGTACTTTTTGGTACCCACTCTCCGGGCCACTTCCTTGTTCAGCCCTTCAATAAGTACGGTGATTTTGTTGAATAGGCCGATCAGTAGAAGTGGGAATCCAACCCTCCTCGATGATTTGAATGTGAGGCGCTTCTTCTCCTCCCTCGGCTTGTATATCAACAAATCCACCCAATTAACTTGTACCCCATCCAAGATGGCTCGCATCACACACAACTGGGTTTGGTTAATTCCCATCATGTGAGCTTTGCTCACCCAACACCGCTTTTGTCACCACCGTCATCGCAGCCTCTATATTTTCTTCTCAACAAGTTCTTCTTCAAATCCCTCGCGAGTTCCTCAGAATTAACCCTCGCCATCATATCAAGGATTCTTCCCACTCATCTTCTTTGTACGTTAATGGATTAACTCCCTCCATTGACGTATCAAAAATCCTTGAAATGCTTTCCTTGAATAACTCGGTGTCGTTCCATCGACAAGTATCAAAACCTTCCCGAGTGTCCTCCATTCTTGCCAAAAATTCTCGCACCCTACAGATCTCGCTCGTTTTTGCGGAGACTTTAGTGAAAGAAATCCTTCCGAGTCGAGAAGCTTCAAGAAGACGAAGGATTTCTGCAGACTCCGGGTCATTTGTGGTTTGAAATCGACATACATTTCCGCTTTTAAACGGTTTTTGAAATATTCCTCATTCATTTTGAAATGAGAAATATTTGTGGAAATGTATGTGGGTTTATAAGTTTTGGTAGTTTTTGATGAAGATGCCATTTGGAAGTTTTTGTGAATATGAAAAAATTTGACAAAATATGCGGGTTTTCTGAGTATGGAAAGAAAAGGTTTTAGGGAAGAAGAAGATGTATTTATAGGGGGAAGATTGGAAAGAGAAACCGCCATTTTTGAAATTATGAATTAATCTCAGCCATTTATTTAAAAAGTTTTACCGAGAATTAATCAACGGTTAAAAACTAAGATAAACGATTAAGATTCAGCGTGAATTGTAATCGCCTTCGGAATGCGTAAATAGTTACTTTATAGACAGTTGATTTGACCGATATAGGTTACTTTATTCAGAGAAGTAAGTATACTGGCGTCACCACGTGATATCTTACTTCAATGAAGGTTTCCTAAACAGATGGGTTTGAAAAAGCATTAGCTTAAAAAGCAGATAAGTTTTAGAAAGTCATGCGATAGAGTAACCTCGTCTCGATCCTCGAAAACCAACAATTTATATGTAACTTTTTAGCATTTTTCAAACCGAGGTTTAAACAAAACACAATTAGATTTAATTTTTCGAACAAATTTTTAAGAAACAGATCAGACTCGGGTTAATAATAAAGGAGTTTGAAAAAATAATCGTTGTTATACGAGACCTCGTTCTGCAAAGACATAAACTCACAAGAAACCATCGAAGCTTAAGGTAAATCGAGATAGAATGTTAATAGTCATCATTTTCTGTAAGTTCAGGTGACTATTATGTCCTTGTCTCGATTTACTAAATGTCGACAAGTAATTATCAATTCAGTATAAGGTCAATATGACTAATCCTTGATTCTTGATTCCTAAAAGGAGATCAATGATATCAACTACCTGATTGCCCTTTGACACATATCTAGTGCCGATAATTCTTTCTAGACATTAATTTAAGGAAAAGAAAAGGAATAAGAAAACAAATGCACACAATTAGAAATCAGCTAAAGATGCATCAAGTAATCCTAATTCTAAACACATTTCTTTGAACCTAGACTCGGCTAATGGTTTTGTAAGAATGTCGGCTTTTTGTGATTCAGTGGCAATTTTCTCAATTCTAACGTCATTCTTTTCAACATGATCTCTAATGAAATGATGCCTAATATCTATATGCTTGCATCTAGAATGTAAAACAGGATTGTAAGTCATTGCTATTGCACTATTACTATCACAGGTAAATAGGAGCATTGATGTTTGAATATTGTAGTCTCTAAGTCATTGACTAATCCAGAGGAGTTGAGAGCAACAACTTCCAGTGCCATGTACTCGGCTTCGATTGTGGAGGTGGCAACAGATGTCTGTTTCTTAGATAACCAAGAGATTAATTTGTTGCCTAAGAATTGACAAGTTCTGAAGTGGATTTCCTATCAATCTTACATCCTCCAAAGTCTCGAATCAATAACTTTGTTAGCTCAAAGTTGTCATCACCGGGTACCATAACCCTACTTGCAAGGTTCCTTTGAGATATCTAAGAATTTTCTTAGCGATCTCCGAGATGACTTTTCTTGGGATTAGGCGGAATCTTGCACATACCCCAACCGCAAAGGCTATGTCGGCCTACTTGCGGTGAGATAGAGAAGAGATCCAATCGGTCCACGATACTCCGTTGCATCGGTGGGTATCCCTCGCTCATCTGAATCCATTGAGAAGTTAGTTGCCATAGGTATTTTTACTTCTCTGCTAGTAATCATTCCAAATTTCTCAATCGGATCCTTAGCATACTTAGATCGATGTATAAATATACCCTTACTCATCTGTTTAATTTGTAAGCCTAGAAAGTATGTCAATTCTCCCATCATTGACATTTCAAACCTCGTTCTTCATGAGAATGCTAAACTCTTCACATAATTTGATTAGGTGAACCAAAAATTATGTCATCTACATAAATTTGAACTAGTAAGATGTTGCCATCTACTTCCTTTCTAAACAATGTTCTATCAATCTTACCTTTAGAAAAACCATTTGATGTCAAGAAATCGAGATAGAGTATCATACCAAGCTCACGGGAGCTTGTTTCATCCATATAGAGCTTTGTTTAGTTTATAGACCTTGTTATTGATCTTAAACCCGGGAGGCCGCTCTACATAGACCTCTTCAAGTAACACACCATTAAGAAAAGCAGACTTAACATCCATTTGAAAAACTTTGAAAGACTTATATGCAAAGAAATGCCAAGAACAATCTTATTGCCTCTAATCTGCAACCTGGAGCATAGGTTTCATCATAGTCTATTCCCTCGACCGTGAATAACCTTGTGCAACCAGTCTTGCCTTATTTCGAACAATAATATTGTTCTCATCTGCTTTATTTTTAAACACCCATTTGGTGCCTATAATCTTTACGTGTAATGGTCTTTCCACTAGATCCCATACATTTTGTCTTTCAAACTCGATGCAGCTTCTTCTGCATGGGTACATTATCGATTTGGGTCCGATAATGCTTCCTCAATAGACTTGGGTTTAAGAAGCGACACATAACAACCGAAAAGACTTTCGAGTCTAACATCATTCGTGTTTGCACACTACTAGATGGATCTCCTATAATCGATCGGATGGATGATAACTTCTCATCCTTTTGCCTATATGAGGAGAAGTATCCTCATCTTGAAGTCTCGATTGGCAACTCATCCGACTCAACCTCAGTGACGTTTCCCCTTCATCGGTGACTCAGGCCGATCACCGATGTCAAAGGTGTCTCGATTCGAAGGAGTCTCGATCGAGAAGATGTCTTCGATTATCGGATGGGAATTCTTCTTCATCCGATTACGAGTCAAGAGTAGGTAGATAAATAGTTCTATGTTTAGTCTTGGATAATTCAATTTTATCTAGATTTTCAGAAATTTGATTCACTTTATCCGAGAAGGAATACAACTCATCAAAAACAACATGAGGAGTTTCCTCCACACAAAGAGTTGTCTTGTTAAAAACTCTAAATGCTTTTGAAGTATTAGAATATCCCAAGAATATTCCATCACCGCTTTAGCATCAAAAGTTCTTAACTTAGATTTCCCATTGTTATGAATGAAACACTTACAACCAAAAGCTTTGAAATATGAGATCCTTGGAATCTTACCCTTCCAAATCTCATAAGGAGTCTTACCCTTATCTTTGACAACTAAGCACTCGTTACGAGTATAGCAAGCCGTGTTGATAGCTTGACCCCAGTAACCTATGAGGGGTATTATACTCACCAACATGCTTATTTGCTTCCTTCAAAGTTCTATTCCTTCTTTCAACCACTCCATTTTGTTGAGGAGTTCTTGCTGAAGATGTCTCATGAATAATTCCAAACTCATTGAAGAAATTAGATAAACAAGAATTCAAAAATTTGCACTTTATTACTCCCGATTTTAATAATATTAACTCCCTTTTCATTCTCAATTTATGCGAACAGATCGGGAATCTTGTTCATAGTCTCATTTTTCTTGAAAAGAAATATGACCCAAGTGTATCTAGAAAAGTCATCTACTACAACAAGAGTATATTTCCTTCCACCGAAACCGAGAGGAGTAACAGTCCAAACAAATCCGGATGAAGAAGTTGCAACACTCTTTCGGATGAGGAGGAGTTAATACTCTTAAATGAGTGTCTAGGCCGTTTACCTTTTTGACAAGCATCACATTTAAGATCAGTTGATAAATGTTTTTCGTGTAATCCCTTAACAAGGTTCCTCTTAGCCAGCTTACTAAGGGTCTTGAAATTCGAGATGACTAAGCCTTTTATGCCATAGCCACCGATATCTTCTCCACCCTTAGCCATCGAGACAAGTATCTTGGGAACAACTATTAAAGTTGGCCACATAGACATTACCCTCGTCTCAAGCCGCTTAATAGTACCTTATCCGAGGAATTATCCAAAATATCACATTTATCTCTTGAAAAATTTACAAGAAAACCTTTATCACAAAGCCGAGAAAGCAGATAATGATTATGTTTCAAACCTTCAACAAAATATACCTCGGATACACGAATATCCTTGATAATCAAAGTACCTATACCTTTAGTCGACCACAATTATTATCACCAAATACAACTCTTGGACCATCAATATTTTGAAAATTTGATAACAGGCTTCTTGTTATGGGTCATATGTTGTGAGCGTACCACCTTGTCAATGTACCATATTGAAGCTAAGATCTCTTCCTTAAGTGATGATCCCCGTGAATCCGTAAAAGCAGATTAGTTTTGAGGTACCCTAGTGATCTTGGGTCCTTTTGGGTCAAGAATCACTTTAGGAATCCAAACAAACATCTCATCTCGCAGACAATAAGTCGACTCAGATTTTCTACCAAATCTGTCTACAATAATATCATTTTTAAATGACAACTTGTTGTATTCAGATTGGGTAATTTTCCTAAACTTAGGAAATGTAGGATAGCATTTGCTCCTTCCATCAAAAGAATTATAATAAGAAAATCTTCTTATTTTGGTTCTTGGATTCCTTCTAGTCGATAGGAATTCTTGGTGAATTCTTGGTTTCGATCGGAAGCTATAGTCCTTATCTCGACTAGTTGGTTTCCATGGACCAATTTTAATATCCTTTGATTGAGCAGATGCTTTCACAAATTTCCTAGGTTTTTGAACATCCGATTTATTGTTCCTATCATAGCCAAGTCTGTCTTATCATGAGATTTCTCGGGAAGTATTAAAAATGTGATCTATTATCGATTGTGAATTATTAAGGTGACTAATTTTGAAGACAAGCTTCTCATTGTCTTTCTTAATTAATTCATTTTAAAGACAGACTACTTCAAATTTATCTTTTAAAGTCTTGATTCATTTTCTAATCTTTCGAGATAAGGTCGGTGATGTACTAGCTTGATCGATGAAAACATTCCCCACTTGAATGTTTCCTCGCCTCAAAGTCAGTTCATCACCCGCTTGCCTTTATTTAGAATTTGAATCGATCCTTTAAAAATAAATTCTCTGTCTCCACTGTTTATAAGCAGCTAAAGATGTCTTTAAATCTCTCAATAATTCATGTATAACAGTTTGGTCATGATCGGATGCAGATCGACAAGAATCATTATCTCAAGATGAATAGTAGATTACCTCATTAGCCATGAGACAGATCTCATCATCGATCCAAAATCAGATGAGGATGATGAAGATGATGATGATTTCTTTGGCTCTTTTTCTTGAGCCAACAAAGCTCTTTGATCTCGCAAATCTCCTCGTCTCTTTTCTTCCTCTTTTCTTCTCTTTCTTTAGGAGTCGGTTGAGGACAAGTCATAGCTGAAATGTCCTGGCTTGTTGCAAGTATAGCAAATGTCACTCCTATCTCGATCTGGGACTGGAAGTATTTCTTCCAACAGGTGATCTGTATCTTCTTGTCCGCCTCTTGTTTTTGTCATCATCGAAGATTTATCTACCTTCCTATCCGATCTCGGATCTTTGTCTATCTCTTCCCCGCAAATCTCAATTTATGTCTCTTATACTTCATTCTCAATTTATCATACCTTTTTGTAAGTAAAGCCATCTCGCTTCTTTCAAAGATAGATCGGCTCCTACGGACTACTGTTGACACCTTGTCTTCTTTCTTGACAAAGGCAACAGATTTGGATGAGGTGCTTGACTCCATCTCATCTTCCTCATCTTCTATCTGAATATCATACTCTAAAGCTTTAAGATGAGAAAATAAAGTATGGTGAGTAATAGAGGATAAATCTTGAGTTGCTTTAAGGATATTGGATTTTTCCCTCCATCTCTTGGTTAATGATCTCAAAATCTTGTTGTTAATCTCCTTCTCTGAATAATTCTTTCCAAGGTCACCGCTTTGTTAAGAAGATTTGTCAACCTCATATCAAACCGATCTACGTACTCATTTTCTTTCATCTTGAATGTTTCAAATGTGTGCAATCTTGGCGTAGCTTGTTCTCCTTCACTTGGTCGATCCTTCACAAACATTAGCTAAGGTTTGCCACATTTCTTTGGTCGTTTTACATCTCTTAACCTTCTCTATCCAATCTTTACTCGTAGTCTCTATGATTTCTGTTCTAGCTACTTTGTCAAGATTGTGGACCTTCCTTTCATCATTAGTCAATTCGTAACTCTTCTTCTCTTGCCTAGTTCTTGATTCACCGCTTCTGCTCCAAAGGCCGGTACCTCCATGGAAAAACTTTATAGGACCTTCCTCAAGAACCTCTTCCATTCTATCATGAATGGCCTTTAGATGATTTTCCATCCTAAATTTCCAATAATCATACTCTTCAATTGAAAATTCAGCAGATTCCTCGGACTTATTACTTTTACCCGATGACATGATGAAAACAAAGAAAAAATACTCCACAAAATCTTATTAGTAGCACTGTTAGAAATGAAAGAAAATGAAGAAAATCAAGATTATTTCGTAATCTTGTTCAAGACCTAAAATCAATATCGTAACAGCCTTAACACCGCTCCGATACCACTTGTTGGTCCCGGAGAGTTGAGTTGATTAAAACCTTGAGTAAGCTTCCTAGAACAAAATCTAGAAAGGGGGTTTGAATAGATTTTGTAGATTTTTCAAATCTTCCAAAACCAATTCAAAATATCGATTGAGCACAAATGGACTATGATTAAATTCTCAACTTCTTATAAGATCAAAAGCAAGGTTGAAATACTGATTTTAGTTAAGATTCTGAATTTAACCCTTGATGAAACACAAATTGTAAATCAAATAGAAAATAAAGAAAGCAAGAAATAACACCAGGATTTATAGTGGTTCGGATTTTAAAATCCTACATCCACTCTCCTTCCTCAATTTGAAGAAGGGACTCTACTTATCGCTTACTTTCTTACTTCCACTTACAACTTACAATTTGTACAATTCTTCAAATCTTCAATCTCCTAGACTCTTCTTCTAGAAATCTAACTATTACAAAGTGTATATTGAATTTTGAAGATTACGTAAAAGTGCTCTAAAAACACTTAGAACTTTTTGAAACTCTCTAGAAATTCTTGTGAAAAGATTGTGAAATCAATAGTGAATTGTGTCAATCAAATATGCATAAGTGTTATCTATATATAAAAAATGAAAAACCTAGACCTATATATAAGTCTGAAAAGTCGGTTAGTTTGTTAGTTAGTTCTAACAAACTTGAAACCGCTTAACAAACTTAATCTTGAAAACTCGCTTAAAACCTCGGCCGATTCTTCCTACTCGTCTGCAATGACTTGGTGAAGATTAGCCTTTCTTATTCTACTCAGCTTATCTTGACCTCGTCTCGAGCTCTTTATACTTGTCTCCCGCAGATGACTAGACTTGAGCTTGTCTCCGGATGACATGTCATTCCTCGTCTCCAAATGACTTGAACTAATCTTGACCTAGTCTCGATCAGGCCTTCGTACTAGAACTTAGTCTTCAGTTCTACATCATAGTCTCGCTCATCTCGGAGCAGTCTTTTAACTCATCAAAACAATCTTGGTCTAACAATTTCCCTTTTTTGATGAAGTTAAAACCTACAAGAATAGACACACTCAGTGGGTTAGTTTAGAGTTTATCAAGATCAATAGATAGGTATCAAAGCACATTTTTCACATTACAACAGATTTATTCACATATAAAAACTTTAGATCTTTTAGACTCCCTAAAAAAACTTAGAAAACCAAATGAGTCTTCAAGACTTAGTTAAAATTTGAAAACATTTTTAAGTCTCGAGAGATAAAATTCTCAGATGACTTATACTTAAGAAAATTTTAAGTTTTTCTTAAAACAAAAATAAAACTTTAAGAAATTAATACACATAAAATGAATCAAACAAAGTATATTCATATTGGATTTACAAAGATTACAGATGAGAAGATAATAGAAAAGTAGAAATAAGGAAAAGAAAATCCTGCTTTCTACTGGGCCTTCCCACCGATCTTCATCTCGGAATCATCACCAATTGAATACCCGACTCCTAAGCCGCTTTATATCCTCCTCTTGAGTGAGTCCAGATTCAGCCTCCGCCTTCTTCAAAATACCCTTTACCAGCCTAGGTCCAGTGGATCCATCTCGATTTCTGGCAGGGGATGGCATACTCAAAAGCCGGAGAGATCAGGTTGACGTTGAACTCAACATCGGCTTCTTCCACAGACGATGATAGAACTCCGCATCAACCTTCTCCATCCACTCATGCCAAGCTAAACTGGATCTTGGCCGAGAAGCTCCGGGGCCCTTGAGAATATACCGTAAATATATCCACATTCCCTCCAGATTTGTGTCGAACCCATCCCGGGTATCCCTCATATTGGCTATAAACTCTGCTCCAAGTAAGTCGCCAGATTCGATTTTGAGGAGATTTCATTGACAAAAGTCCCCTTAACCTTGACGCTTCCAATAACTGAGGATCTCTGGATTACGGATCTCGAGTGGTTTCAAAGTCTACATACATCTCTGCTTTCGATTTTTGATAATTCTTCATTCATTTTAAAACGAGAGGTGTTTGTAGAAATATATGTGGGTTTATGGGTTTTGGTAGTTTTAGAAGAAGAGGCCATGGTGAATTTGTTTATGGTATTGGAAAATTTTAGAGAATTTGCAAGTTTTCTCGAAAGAGAAAATGGTTACATGAGGAAGAAGATGTATTTATAGTGAGGGAGAATTTGAGAGAGAGAAACTGCTTTTGAAAAGCGGGTTTTATTCTCGAGTCGCTCATTTTAAAAGATTTACCTTGTCTGAATCAACGGTTAAAATTTGGATAAACGATTGGGATTCAACGCGTGTAAATAACTTGACTTTGGAATGCGTAAAAAGTAACTCTATAGATCGTTGATTTGACCAAAATAGGTTTAGTTTATGGAGAGAAGTTACTATCCTTATCGTCACCTAGGGTTACCTTTCTTTGCATAAATGTTTTCTAAAACAGACAAGGTTATGAAGTTAATCGATAAATGGCCTCGTCTGGGTTTCAAAACAGATCTAGTTTTGTTAAAAAAATGAAAATAAACAAACTTAGAATAGGATTTCTAAGATTAGTTTCTCCAACCAATTTCTCCAACTAATAAAAACAATTTGAGAGATTATTTTGAAAACACAATTTGTACTACCACATAGAGGTAATCGGATGAGAAGGTTTGTAACAGATGAGTAGATGCCGTCGATCTATTAACCCGATTTGTGATCTATTCCCGCACGGACATAAACTTGAAGAAGCCATTAGTAGCTTGGGTAAGTCGATAAGATGCAATGGTCATCGAATCCATAGAAGTCACCGACTATTGTGTCCTTGTCGATTTACGAAATGTCGTATAAGTAATCATCAAGTCGGATAAGGTCAATATGATTAATCCTTGATTCTTGATTCCTTAGTAGGAGATCAATGATATTAGCTACTGATTGTCCTTTGACTCATATCTAGTCCGATAATTCTTTCTAGACATAGTAAACTAAATTGAGAGAGAAAGAATGGAAAACATTGAAAAGATTAAAGATTAACTAAAGAAGCATCTAATAATCCTAATTCTACAGAAAGTTCTTTAAACCTTGTCTCTGCCAAAGGGCTTTGTCAAGATGTCTGCTCTTTGAAAATCACCAAAATCATTTCAAGTCTCGATATTACCTTTCTCAACATGATCTCGAATGAAGTGATGTCTTATGTCAACATGCTTGTGTAGGATCGGGTTCTCGGGTAATAGCTATGACACTATTACTATCACAAAAGATAGGTACATCTTTGGTGATAATGTTATAGTCCCTTAACCGTTGACTTATCCAGATCGGTTGTGAACAACAACTTCCACCGCCATATACTCGGCTTTAGTTGTGGAAGTAGCTACAGAGGTTTGTTTCTTAGACAACCATGAAATCGCCTTACTACCAAGAAATTGGTAAGTACCAAGTAGATTTTCTATCTATCTTACCCCCACCAAAGTCTCGAGTCTCGAGTATCCAGGACAACTCAAAGTTGTCATCACCGGATACCACAATCCAACATTTACCGTGCCTTTCGGATACTTAAGAATTTTCTTCACGCTTCAAGATGGCTTTTCTTAGGATTAGCTTGAAATCGTGCGCAGACTCCAACCGCAAATGAAATATCGTGTCTACTAGCGCTTAAATATAATAATGAACCAATTAGACCTCAATACTTGGTTTGATCAGTGTCTTCTCCTTTTCATCGGATCCATTGAAAAGTTTGTCATCATAGGTATCTTGGCTTCTCGACTAGTACCTATTCCAAATTTTTCAATGAGATCTTTTGTGTATTTGGCTTGATTTATGAATATTCCCTTCTTAAATGTTTGACTTGGAGTCCAAGAAAATAAGTCATCTCTCCCATCATAGGCATTTCAAACTGCTTTTCATAAGATGACTGAATTCTTCACACAAAGATATGTTAGTTGATCCAAAAATAATATCATCAACATAAATCAACTAACAAAAGATCACAACCAAATTTTTTTCTAAAGAGAGTTCTATCAATTTCGCCTTTAACAAAACCATTTTGAATTAATAATCGGACAAGGTGTCATACCATGCTCTAGGTGCTTGTTTAAGTCCATATAGAGCTTTCCTTGTTTATACACCTTGTCTCCTTTGACAAAACCAGGAGGTTGCTCTACATAAACTTCCTCGGCTAGGATTCCATTAAGAATTGCCGACTTAACATCCATTTGAAAAACTATGAATCTTTTAAAAGCAAAGGCATAGGCTAAAAACAATCTTATGGCTTCTAGACGAGCCATCGGGTGCAAAGGTTGCATCATAATCAATCCTACCGATTGTGAATAACCTTGAGCAACTAGTCCGGCTTTATTTCTAACCACAATATTGTTTTCATCCCTTTTATTTTTAAAGACCCATTTAGTTCCAATGACTTTTTGATGATGAGGCCTTTCAACAAGCTCCCACACATCTTGTCTTTGAAATCGATTTAGTTCTTCTTGCATGGCATTAATCCGGTTGGAATCGCTTAGAGCTTACGTAATATATTTAGGTTCAAGTAATGACACATAGCAACCGAACATGCAATCTTGATTTAGTTGGGTCCCCCTCGAACTCCAGTCTAAATCTCCAATTATCTCTGCTCACTGGGTGATATGGCATTACTTTCTTACCTTTATCTTTTACAATGGATGAAGTTTTGTCTGAATTATTTATTTCAAATGATTCTATGTTACCTTGATGACTCTACCCGATCATCCGAGGTATTGGTTGTCCCGATCACCGGTGAGGAAGGGCTTCCGTGTTCTTTCTCTTTGTTTGAATCTGGTTCTTTCTCTTCATCCGATTCGATTCTTGATTGTAGAATTTTATGGTTGATCTCTTGATAGTCATCTCGATCCGGATCATCCGATATCTTTGTGATGTCCCCTGTCTTACTATACTCAAAAGAAGATTCATCAAATACAACATGTGGAGTTTCTTCTACACACAAGGTTGTCTTATTAAAAACTATATATGCTTTTGATACGGATGAGTATCCCAAGAATATTCCATCTCGCTATCTTGGCATCAAAAGTTTTTTATTGAGATTTACCATTGTTGTGTATGAAACATTTACAACCAAATATATGAAAGTATGAAATTTTGGGGGATCTTCCCTTCCAAATTTCATAGGGAGTTTTGCATTTATCTTTAACAATCAAACTTCTATTTTGAACAAAACAAGCTGTATTAACAGTTTCGCCCAAAACCCGTGTGGAGTGTTGTACTCGGATAACATTGTTCTAGCTGCTTCTTTTAAGGTTTTGTTTCTCCTTTCAACTATTCCACTTTGTTTTGGAGTCCGTGCCGCAGATGTTTCATGAGCTATGCCATTCTCAATGCATTAGTTAGTAACAAGCTTATTAAGGAATTCAGTACCATTATCACTTCTAAGTTTAACAATAGTTAGCCCTTTTTCATTTTGAACCTTTTTAAGAAATTCGGAATCTTAGTCATCTCATTCTTTTTGTATAAGAAAATAACCTGGTGAATCTTGAAAAGCCATCAACAATTACCAAAGTATATTTTCTTCCACCAACCGAGAGGTGTGATTGGACCAAAAGATCCATATGAAGAAGTTCCAAAATTCTTTACGAAGAAGGACTACTTATTGTTTTAAAAGAAGCTTTAGTTTGTTTTCCTTTTGACAAGAATCACACACATGGTTCTTTGAAAATAATTTATCAGGGAGTCCTTTAACTAAAGATTTCCTTTCTATTTTGTTAAGAGTTTTGAAGTTTAAGTGACCAAGACGCTTTGTGCCACACCCAACTTAAATCATCCGAACTCTTAGCAACAAGACAAGTATCTTTAAGACAACTTTTGAAAATAAGCAACATAAATGTTACCTTGTCTCGACTAGCAGCTAATAGAATATTTTCATTAATACCGTCTAACACAAAGCATGCATTATAAGTAAATTTTACACTTAACCCCTTATCACAAAATTGTGAAACAGATAGTAAATTGTGCTTCAATCCTTCCACATAGTAGACTTCATTTACTTTAATATCACCTATCATTAGTGTCCCTACACCTTTGGTAAGTCCATAATTGTTATCTCCAAACATTACTCTTGGTCCGTTTATGGTCTCGATAGTTAGAAAGAAGACGTCTTTCATAGGTCATATGCTTGGAGCGACCACTGTCAATGTACCAGATGACCTCAAGAATGTCTCCTCTTTCAACTATCTTCTTATCTTCCTGCAATCATAAATTTAATGCTTAGGTACCCTTTGTACTTTGGGTCCTTTCATGTTAATTTTACATTTAGGTATCCAGGACAAAGATATCAATGTTCCTTAAAACCATAGATTGAAGTTTACATCCATATCTATCTACTAAGATAAGACTTTCAAGATCAATTTTGTTTAACCGATCTTTTGTTATTGTCTTGTATCTTGGTAAAAATGGATATGTTTTACTTCTTCCATCAAAGCCTATACCTAGGATATGATTTTGACTTAATCTTTGGTTTGACCTTAGGATCAACTTTCCTCGTCTGTGTTTTCTTTTCGAAGTATCGGATGAGGTAATTAATTCCATAGGTTTCCAAGGACTAAATCTAGTTTCTGTTTTTGGTTTAGTTGCTTTAACAAAAACTCTAGGTTTTATTGGATCATTTTTCTTACTCCTATCAAAACCTAATCCAGTCTTGTCATTGGACTTTTGTGAAGTATTGAAGATTTTATCTATTGTGATCCGAGAGTTATTTAAAAGCCCTAACATGAGAATTAATTCTCTCGTTAGTTCTTTTGTAATTCTCATTTCAGAATAGATGTTTGAAAATTTTATATTTAAAGAATTCAATTCCATTTCTAACTTGTCTCTGCCTTATCGGACAAGGTACTAGTGATGGTCTCGATCGACATTCCCCCTTGAATGTACACTCGGTTTCTCACTACCCTTTGTTTGATTGACTTTAGTCGGATCGGTAATTTGATTCTTTAAATCAAATTTTGATCTCTATCTGTTTATAAGCGAGATAGAGCAGTCTCCAAATCTTTCAAAAGTTTTTCTATTAGACTAGGATTAGTTTCAAATAAGGTACCATAGTCATTATCCGAGGATGAATAGCAATGCACCTCTTTTGCCATTAGACAGATGTCGTCATCCGATCCAAAATAATATGAGGATGAGGATGATGATGTTTCATGAACTTCTTCTTTCTCGGCTAGCAGAGCTCTCTCGATCAAAGATACCTTCCGTCTCGCTTTTTCCTCTTCTCTTCTCTTTCTTTTGGAGTGAGTTGAGGACAATCATAACTATAGTGACCAGGTTTGTTGCATGTATAACAAATATCTCCCTGTCTGTCTTAGGACTACTATCTCCTCTTCTAATTGGTGACTTGTGCTTTCTCGTCGATCCTTTTTCCTATCATTGTGCGAACTCTTTTTTTCTTTATCCGATCTATAATTCCTTCGACTCCGATCTATCTTTCTTATTCCTTTTGTACTTCATTCTAAGCCTTTCATATCGCTTTTAACAAAAGAGTCATTTCCTCCTTAATAGATAAATCAGATGCCTTGGAGATTTTCTCGGATTCTTCTTGATGAAGAAATGCTACAGCTTTTCCGAGATGTTGAAGATTCTCGCTTTATCTTCTTCGTCTTCAATTTGGATGTCATACTCTAATGCCTTGAGATGAGAAAATAAAGTGTGGTGTGAAATTGAAGATAGATTCTCGAGTAGCTTTAAGAATATTAGCTTTCTCTCTCCATCTTTTGCTTAATGACCTCAACACCTTATTGTTGATTTCTTTCTCTGAATAAGTTTTACCCAAATCACCTGCCATATTTTGAAGATTAGTCGAGTCTAACATCTAGTTGATCAATGGATTCTCCTTCTTTCATCTTGAAAGTGTCAAAAATATGTAATACTGATTGCGGTTTGTTTTCCTTGACACGATCTCGATCCTTCACATATTCCGCAAAGAGTTTCCCACATTTTCTTGGCAGTCTTGCATCATTTCACTTTTCGATCCAGTCTTTACTCAATGTTTCAATGATCTCTCGTTCTAGCAACCCGATCTAGAATATGGATCTTTCTTTCATCACTTGTGAGTTCGGAGCTCTTTTTCACTTGCCTAACTCTTGTTTCAGCGGCTACGGTGCCGTCACTTGTACCTCCATGATAAAATTTGATAGGTCCTTCTTCAAGAACCTCCTCCATTCTATCATGAATTGCTTTGAGATGGTTCTCCATTCTAAATTTCCAGTAGTCATATTCTTCGATTGAAAAATTAGGTAGACTCCTTGATTTCTTGCTCTTAACAGATGACATGTTGAGATAGAAAACCAAAACTTACAAGATCTTGTTAGTAGCACAGTTAGTAAAATAAAGAAGATGAAGATAATCAAGAATTAATTTCAGAATCTTGGTTAAGACCTAAAATCAATATCGTGACAGCTTAACACCGCTTCCGATACCACTTGTTGGTCCCACTTAGTTGAGTTGATTAGTCACAACTTGATCTAGCCTTCTAGTGAAAATCTAGAAGGGGGTTGAATAGATTTTGATTTTTATAAATCTCTCAAGACTTATTCAAAACACCCAAGTAGCACAATGAATTCAATTTTAAACTCAACTTTATTTAGATCAAAAGCACACCGATATTTAGTTCCAACTTCAATTTCAAATTAATCTTTGATTGATAAATTGAAAATTGAAATAGACAAAAAGTCAAGTAAAACAATAAAGAACACTACGATTTATAGTGGTTCGGATTAATAATAATCCTACATCCACTCTCCTTCTCCAACTTGAAGAAGGGATTTAGCTTACTACTTACTTACTTTCAATCCGACTTACAACTTACAACTTACAAATACCTTCGGATCTTCAAAACTCCTAAATTCTTCTTTGGAATCTAACTATTACGGTGAGTAGTGAACTTTGAAGATTATAAGTAAAGTGTTTTATAAACACTTAGAATTCTTTTGAAAAACTCTTTTGAAAACTTGTGAATTGATTGTGATGATCGAAATTTGAATAGTGAGCAATGTGCAATTCGTGTTGTGTAAAAAAGTATTTGAAAAATGAAAATCTAGACCTATTTATAAGTCTCGAAAACACGGTTAGTTTGTTAGTCGGTTCTAACAAACTAAAAGCTACTCAACAAACTTAATCTTGAAAAGCTGTCTTGCTCCTCGGTGATTTATTCTACTCGTCTGCGGTGACTTGGTGAAGACTCGCCTTTCTTATTCTACTCAGATTGTCCCGACCTCATCCGAGCTCTTCATAATTGTCTCCTGCAGATGACTAGATTTGAGCTTGTCTCCAGATGACTTGTAACTTTCTATTCCTCGGCTAACTTGCTTAGTCAATGACCTAGTCTAATCGGCTTAATCTTGGGACTTGGTCTCACTGTTCTTCGTGGTCATCCGATCATCTCAATTACTTCTTTTAACTCATCAAAACTTTCTTGATCTAACAATCATAGCATAAGGCGCTTAAATCATCCTCAATTTCAATTATCTCAAGCACAAGAGGATTAGCCCATGGTGCAAAGTACAAAATCCATGGGTACAAAATCTATTTGCAAAATCACAAAGCTAAACACAACAATTAAGAAATAGAATTGAGAAAAGAGGAAGAACATCACCAATTGAATCAAATGAACAATAATAGGAATGCTTGAATCTTCAAAAGTTCTTCTTCTCCAAAGGAATTACAAACTTGAATTGAGAAAACTAGAGGATCTAAGTCTAATCTAAGCAAGAATTAATTAAAATCTATCTAAATTTACCAATCTAATCTACCTACAAGGAAAAATTTGGCTTGGGGCCTAAGAAATCGCCCCAAAACCGCCGGTAATCGCTCTAGAGGTGGTTATGGAAGATTATGCTCTATTTTTCGCTCAAATAGGCTAAAAACAAAAATTTTCTAATTCTAACACCTCGACTCAAGGTTGGGGCCCTCGAGTCGAGGCTCGTGAAGTCATGGATGCACTTTTTAAAATTTCCTCCAGCCTCAAGTCGTGCTCCGGCCCTCAACTCGAGCTTGTTGTTTTTGCCACGATCCTCGACTCGAGGCTCGGCTCTCGAGTCGAGCTTACTTTAATTTTTCAAATTCCAACTTCCAGCCGGCACCCTCGGGTCGAGGTCCCCGGCCCTCGACTAGAGGTCAAGTCCAGGAATTTTTCGACCCAACTTCCGCCTCGACCCTCGTTTTTGCCTGCCTCGTTCGTCTCTTCGCCATGTGAATGCCGGTACTCTCGGTTTGGTCAAATTCCACCGATTTGCCTGAAAACGGGATGAAAACATCAAAAATCCATCAAGTAATACTTTTTAGGCAATGTAGTGATACTCTACACATTTAGGCAAAAAAATAACACTTTTGACAACTTTTCGCACCAAAATACCCCTAAAATCAGGCATCAATTCACTCCAATCACAATGCAAGCATCAACCACACACAACAATATAAATCAACCAATATTAATGACACGGTTAGGCTCAAATATCTTTTGGTATTTTGATCATAGCTTACAAACTATCTCTATCTTACTACTCTTTTCTCGAGTCAAATCACAACACACCATCTCATTCATACAGTGTCCCATGTGAAAAAGATTTAATCGATGAAGATGATCATGTTGACGATGATGGATCGATTAGGAGCCCTTACAACATCTCAAGCTCAAAATGCAAAATAGGAGGATGTCAAAGCAATTACCTAGGCAATTACCAAAATGCAAGGCCCTATCAAGTGCCTTATCAAAATAGGCCTCAAGGTAATTTTCCACCTCAACCTCAAGCTCAATATAATGCTAACAATTGGAGAAGACATAAAAATTTCTCATATGCCAATCCGAGAGCCGTCGTTCAATATCCTTCCGGTTTGATTCGGGAGCAAAAACTCCAAACAATGAAGGAAAAGCAACCATGGAGGAGCTACTTGGGATGATTGTGAAAAGGCTAGAGTCCAATGATTCTATATTGGATGATATTGGGAAGCAAATGTACTCTAGGTTCAAGACTATTGAGCACCAAGTGGGGCAATTGGCCACAATGGTTGGAAAACTCTCATCTACGGTGGATCATTTGCAAAATAAAGGAAACATCCGTCTACCACCGAGCCTAATCCAAGAGAGTTTTGTAATGCTATACAATTAAGGAGTGGTGCTAGATATGAAGGCCTTAAAATGCCCAAGGAAGGTGAAGGTGAGAAAGGAGTTGAGAAAGAGGTGGAGAAGGAAGAAGTGATTGAAGAGAGTGTGGAGGTTGAGAAAGAGAGTGATGACAAGATCAAAGCAAAGGAAGAAGCAAAGAAAGAAAAGAATTCCAAAGATGTGTGGGGAGTGCCAATGACTCCCATTCCGGTTCCCTATCCTCAAAGACTAGTGAAGAAGAAGATAGATGAGGAGTTTGGTAAGTTTATGGAGGTGTTTAAAAACTTGCATGTTGACATTCCACTTCTAGAAGCCCTTGAACAAATTTCCCAAGACAAGAAATTTTTGAAGGAGATAATGTCAAAGAAGAGAAGATGGGATGAGAAGGGAGCAATCAAGTTGGTGGAAGAATGCAAGAAGATTCTTGAGAGACACCTTCCTCAAAAGCTTAAGGATCTGGGAGTTTTGTGATTCCTTGCGAAATTGGTGAGAATGGAAAAGTGCAAGGCTTGTGTGATTTGGGAGCTAGTATCAATGTTATGCCTTTATCTATATTCAAAAGGTTGGAGTTAGGAGAGGTGATTCCCACCACTATTAATCTTCAATTGGTGGATCAATCTTTTGCTCATCCGTATGGGATTATGGAAGGCGTATTAGTGGGAGTTGACAAGTTTATCTTTCCGGTGGATTAATGTGGAAAAAGGAGAGCTCAAATTGAGATTTAATGAAGAAGATGTGACATTTTCTAGAGCTCCATTAGAAGAAGATGCTCCAAGTGCTTTGGAGAACAAGGAATGTGGTTATATAGAGATCATTGATTTGTTCCCTTCAAAGGATAGGGAGGATTCTAACTCTTCTAATTCTTTAATTAATGATCATCTTATTCATTCTTGTAATATGATTTCTAAAAAGTCTTTTCTTACTCTTGATGATCTTAGGGAGGAAAAGACTCTTTTTGCATCTTTGCTTGATCCGGAGAAGAAAGGAATGAAAGAGTAGTGAGAAATGTGTCCAAACTTGAGCAAGGGTGTTAGAAGAAAGGAAGGTGCCACTTGAGAAGAAAGAAGGAAGTTTTGTGGTTGGTGATCAAGTGGTGTGGAGTGAGTCCAATTGGAGTCGGTTGCTTGGAGTAGAAAGACTAAAAGAAGTCTTGATTGTGAAAGAAATCAAGGAAGGAGGGAAGCTTCTATTGGAAGACAAATGGGGATGTTGCCTCTTTGCAAAGGAAACTCTAGTGAGGCATCGGGAGGTGCCTAATGTCCTCATTGAAAGGGAAGTATGAACTCCTCAAGTTCCGTCCGGCATAGGACGTTAAACCTATCGCTTGATGGGAGGCAACCCATCTTTTTGTTGTTTTTAGGTGTTTGTGTGTGCTTCTTGTATTTTGTTTTAGTTTGTGTTGTTTTGGAGAAATTACTTGGAGCTATTTGATGATGCTTAGGTGATTTTGATGTATATTGCTATTGGATGATTGGAATGAGTGAGCTTATTTGATACCTTTGGGAGTTGCATGTCATTGAATTACTCTTTTGCCCAACTTTGAATTTTATGCTAAAATTTAAGTTTGGGGGTGATGATTGTTCTTAAATGTTTACTTGCATTTCGTCATGGTAAGAATTTAATGGTGTCTTGTGCTCAATTGTAGGTACACTTGCTAGATTGGATTGTGGAGTGTTGGAATTGCAAGAAAATGCAAAAGCAAGAAGGAAAAGTTCATAAAAGTTGGTGAATTTAGGCAAAAGGAAAAGACTCCGGTTTCCTCGATCAAATGAGCAACCGGGCTTAAATCGAGGGACCAAAAAGGTTAGTATGTGCATATTGGGGTTCGTTGGATTGTTAGGGTCGATTTTGGGTGTTTTGGGGGTCGAGTCGGATCCAGAATTTTGTAAAATAGCCACTGGACTCGACCATAGGTCGAGGTGCATGGACCTCAACACCGAGGGATTTTGACTTAGTGAAATTTTCAAAAAAAAGTCATCAAGCTCGACTTGAGCTGCGAGCCTCGAGTCGAGGGAGATTCAAAGCGACAAGCACGACTCTAGGGCTAGACCTCGAGTCTAGGGGCACACTTTTCAGACAACCTCGAGTCGAAGGCGTGAAGTACGACTCGAGGCCGGGTCCTTATTTTAAAAACACGTCGGTTTCCCTCTTTCCCAGTTCGAATTTCCCAAGCCCTATTTTTCCCCTCTCGAAATTCCTCTGCATTTCACCAAACATTGAACAAATTTCACCATCACTCTCATAATTAAATCCATATATCATTCATTCATCCATAAAGATTCAAACTTTGAGGGTTTTTAGAAGAATTTTGGGGATTTTTTTTTTTTTTAAGTAGAAGTGAGTGGGTGCCCTCAACTATATCCAAGTCTTAATTTTTTTTTAAAGAAAGGTATGAATTTCCCATCCCTTGGCCTTTAAATTTTCGTCCTTGTGTTGATTGATGCATGGGTATTGATAGTTTTATCTGATTTTGTGATTTAAATTTGGAATTTCATTGTGGCATTTTATCAAACACCTTGCGTGCATACAATTTTGGACGAATTTGAGGGTTTTGTTGGATACTTTGGATTAATTGTGGAATACTAGGACATACTAGTGATGAGTTGAGCTTATTGTATTAGACTTAGTTGATTCATAGTCTTGTGAGTGAGTTTGGATGATTTAGTTAGAATTCCTTGTGAATCATATTGCATTATTGTTATGATAGAGTTGCTTATATGTGATTGAATTGATGAATTTACTTGTTGAGTGGCCAATTTTTGGATAAAATTTTTGTTGAGCATATTGCATATAATTGTGAGCTTAATTGTGGTTTATTGAAGGTTGAGGCCATTTCATTAAGTATACATATCGTGTGATACATAGAGCATTCCTATTGCCTAATTCATTGAGTTGTGTGCTTGACCAAGTTGTTTGAGTTAGTTGATTGATTCACATAGGAATAATTGAGTGTTGGAGCTTCGCAATGCATGATTCATTCATTCTTATTTCTTGTTGTGTGTATTGCCCTCGTGAGATGATTATGGTGCTAATCTTGCCTTGACAATGTGTAGGAAAATGTTTCGAGGGGCCGACGGACACGAGTATTCAAACGTTGATTTCTAGAAGGTGGTAGACACGGTGAGATTTGCAACAAGATACCGGCCCAAGTGGGAATTACATGGAATGACTATGAATGGAGGAAGTACTCGATCCTTTATGGAGAGTTGCACGATAAGGTGGTCAAAACTCGTCTAGTAGACCACAACCGTATGGTGGCGATGGGGATCAGGGCGACATCCCATGGCTATTTGAGCAAGTGGGAATGTCGGAGTTCTTAGCGAAGAGGCTACGCACGTATTTAGGCCTAACTTCGGAGTTCTTATGTATGTTCACTTTTGACAAGGCAAGGAAAGCAAAGTTTCCAAGGGCAATCACTTTCGAACTAATGGGGAATGAGTATACTTTGACGGTGAATGAAGTGAATGAGATGTTGGGAGCACCGACCGATCTGGACGACACATTGTTGAAGCCGAGAAGGGACTATAATGCAAAACAAATTTTGATACGAATATTGGATTCGAGAGCACCTTTGGAACAACCACAATTCACCCCGGGAAGTCCAAGAATACCCACATCCGTAACCCGGTCATGAGATATTTGGAGAAGATCCTCTCGGGCATAATCTTTGCTCGATCCGAAGGAGGAGCCGTGATTTCGGAAGAACTCTATGTTATGTAGTGTTTACTCCATGGGGTGAGGTTCAATGCCGGACCATACTTGTGTTACTTATTCAAGAAGGTGAAGAGCACCCGATTCGCCAAAGTTCAGTTTGGGGGTCTCATCACCTTAATAGCCGAGCACTTTGGGATTCTCGACCCATAATTTGAGAGCATTGGAGGGTCCCGACCTTACCACCGATAAGATAAGGAGGATGAGGTCCTTGGACCTAATTGAGAGGACTTGGTGTTTTCAACAACACCTACAAGGCCGCCTCCGCTACCGAACAAGAGGCTCACTATTGTCTTTAGTGCGGCGGGCCAAGTGACAATCAACCTCCGGATGTAGTCGCAGAGGCATACCAAGGCTATTGAGGCATATACTAGAGAGCATGGAGTTAATCTCCAAGATGAAGACCAGGAGGAGGAAAGGGGATCGGATGATGATGAAGAAGAGGATGAGGAAGAAGGGGAAGAGGCCGATGATGAGCCGGTGGAGAAGCCGGTAGACATGGAGGAAGATGAAGAATCGGTGCCCGAGATTAATTATTATTGGCAAGAAGAAATGAGAAGCCGTGAATTTGAGGCCGGAAGCTCGTCGAGGAGGCCTTGGACGTTAACGAGAAGAGATGTGGGCGGATAGTCAAAGGATGCAATTGGAATGCCTTACCCGCCAAGACGAGTGCTTCCGTGTCCTAGAAGAATCGAGGAGGTTCAATGAAGAGACACGAAGAATGCAAGAGGAGTATCTTAAAAACTAACAAGACATGTATGCTCTCCTCCAAAACATGAGCTCGTGGCTGATTGCGGTAATCGGGTAAGCGATTTTAAGACAGCCAAGTATATCGAACCCAAGGGAAAAAGTATGGCCGTGAGTCCCTAGAAATTCAAGTTCTCTATGAATATTGTTGCAAATGCGGTTTAGGCTCTAAAACTCAATACAAAGCTAGAATTAAAAATCAAACAACAAGCAAGCAATTTATCAAACACTTGGTATGCTAGAACAAGTAACAAAGATCAATTGCGGATTGGGGTGCTAGGGATAATCTCCATCAAGGAATCAATGATCAACAAGCTATGATTGAATCAAATTGCAAATCAACTAAGATAGAAAACATAAAATCATCATGCAATTAAGTCTCCATTAATCACACAATGCCTAATGTGAGTATCCTTAGTGCAACTAAATCTCTCAATTAAGAAGCACCCAATTTATACAATCATACACAATTATAACCCGATTAATCCTTAAATACGTTAGCTCAACTCTCACCTATTGCTAGGGTGATCAAACATTAATCTAAAGAGATAAAAATGCATGAAGCACAATTAGAATCACAATTAGGGAACAAACTATCTCAATTGATCAACAATCATCAACAATCATAGCATAAGGCAATCAAATCATCCTCAATTTCAATTTTTCCAAGCACAAGAGTATTAGTCCATCGAGCAAAGTACAAAATCAATGTGTAGAAAATCTAAATGCACAATCAAATAGCTAATCACAACAATTAATGAATTGAAAAGAGTAAAGAGGAAGAACATCACCAATTGAAACAAAATAATCAATAATAGGAATGCTTGAATATTCACAAGTATCTTCAAAAGTAATCTCTTCTTTACTTGAATTACAAATTGGAATGGAAAAACTAATGGATCAAAAGCTAATCTAAGATACAATTAATCAAAATCGATCTAAATCTAACAATCTAATCACTCTACAATGAGAATTAAGCTATGGAACTGGAAAATCGCGCTAAAAACTGCTAGAAATCGCTTTGGGGAAGATTATGTTCTATTTTTCGCTCAAATAGCTTAAAAAGCTAATTTTCCGAAAATTGACACCCTCGACTCGAGGTTGGGGCCCTCGAGTCGAGCTTGCCACTTTTCCCAGATCCTCGACTCGAGGCTCAACCCTCGAGTCGAGCTTCCTTAAAAATTGGAATTCTCTCTTTGTGCCGGCACCCTCGGGTCGAGGTCTCGGCCCTCGACTGCAGGTCGAGTCCAGGAAATTTTCTCAACCCGACTGCCTCTCGACCCTTGTTTTCGCCCGTCTCATTCGCCTCTTCGCCATATGAATGCCGGTACTCTCGATTTGATCAAATTCCACCGATTTACCTAAAACGGGACGAAAAACATCAAAAATCCATCAAGTAATACTTTTTAGGCAAAGTGGCGATATCGTACACATTTAAGCACAAAATCTAACACTTTTGATCACTTTTTGCACTAAAATACCCCCTCAAATTATGCATCAATTCACTCAAATCATAATACCCCCAAACTTAAAGTGTTGCCCGTCCTCGAGCAACGTATCAAATAAGCACAAAAGAGTGAATTGATTGCAATTAAGTCTAATGGCACCATAGATGAAAAATATGTCAATCGAACTCATCAATGAACTCAAGTCTCAATGCAAACTTTCAACTAGCAATCAAAATGAATCATGCTCAAACAAATGCAACATCAAATACTCAAATCATTGCTCCTTCCGTGGAGTGTTTCTCTCATCATGAAGTGTATCAAGGTAAAATGCACTCAATCATCAAATTCACAAACATGTACCCCATAAGCTTGCCAAAAGACTCAATCTCAATCACTATCTTTTGTGTTCAATCGAGAATCATAGAGGTCTTTCATCAAGGTTGTAATGTAGGCTCTTAGGAATGGATAGGTGAATTTAGGTAAGAGTGACTCAAATAGTAGAGAACTTGAATGATAGCTAAACACTTCACTACACTTCTCTTCAATTCGTCATCAATCAACTCTTTCTCATGCCTTTCAAAGTTCAATCACCACCCTTCTTTTGAGCTTTCTTTCTTTCTTTTAAGCTCACAATTGAATTTTTCTTCTTTTCATTTTCACACTTTCTTCACAATTCAATTTTTTCTCACCCTTTCTTTTCTTATCTAAATCAACTTAGCTCATCATCTTTCCACCACACTTTACAAGCAATGTACCATCTGTTAGCCAACAATCAAGCTCTATTAAGCATAAGACAATAAGGCTAATCAAAATAGGCAAATGGCTTCAATTTCACTTGGCTTGCCAAAGAATATGGATACTAGGCTCAAAATGGCTCACTAAGGAAATCAAATATTTTTGGTGGGGAAAAATTTGGCTAGGTGACTTATCACTACAAATATGGCCTCTTATCACTTTCATGACATCACACCAAGATCAATTTCAACAAGTCCAAAGGCAAGTTTGTTGGGTCCCTTTAGAACGAGTTTAAACACAAAAACAAGATACCCTCTAGTGATAATCTAGAAGGGGGATGAATAGATTATCAAAAACTTTTGCAAGCTTAGATGATCTATTAACTCCTAACTCAGATTTACAAATGAAACAAATTTTGTTTATACTCAATTCAATTAGGATCTAAAGCTTTGTCGGATATCAAATTTGTTGTCAAGAAATAATCAATGAAAACAAGTAATAAGCAATGAGAAGAAATAACACCAGATTTATAGTGGTTCGGATCAAACGATCCTACGTCCACTCTCCTTCTTCGAACTTGAAGAAGGGCCTTCACTTACTTACTTCCTTCTTTCTTGCTATCTTACTTACAATGATGAATCTTCAGCCTTACAATGAATCTTCCTAACTTCGAATATCTATGGCTTGAAGATTGAATGAAAAAGTGTTCTATAAACACTAAGAATCAAAAACGTATAAAATGTTCTTGAATATATGTAATTCTTTGTTGCTTGTGTATACAAAGTATGATGAAGAGTGCTAAGTGTCAAAGTTAATTCTAAATAGATTTCTATTCCTATTTATAGAGAACTCCTCTTGGCGCTTGTAACTTCCTTGAATTCAGTTTGTTGAAAGTTGTAATCGATTAACTAATTCTTGAAATCGCTTCTTATTTGGTCGTAATCGATTCTTGAATTTAACTAACTCTTCTAGCTTGTCTCGATTCTTCACCCCGTCTTGAATCTCCACCTTGGTGATTTTCTACTCGTCTCGATTCTCTATCCGATCTTCTACCTCGTGCGGTTCCATCATCGCCTCTGCTTTCTGTTCTTGTCTCTATCCGACTTCTTTCAAATCAACCCTATCTTATTTCTATACTTAGTCTATATAAAGTTTTTATTACATCACCGACTATACATTGTCTTCACCGGTCATCTTACTTTACACTTTAACACATCAAAACTAAATACAAATTTCTTTTCCTAACAATTTCCCCCTTTTTGATGATGTTAAAACTCAGCTCAAGAAAAGAAATGTTAGTACTCTTAAAAATAAAAAAATAAGCAATTTGATCACATAGTCGATAACTAGAACAATTAGTATTATTAACAGATGATTAGAAAATCATGAATCAGATATTTAAGAGTTTGAAAATGAAATAATACGCTTTCAGGAATTAAGAAGTTAATCGATTAGTTTTCAGAAAAACAACAAAAGATTGAGAGTAGATCAAAAATTTATTCACGCCTATATCGGTTATCATGCAAATCACACAAAAACAGATAAGATGAGAGAAGTATAAAACTAGTCATACCATCTATTCTCTTACTCGGAACCTTAAGCCAGTCAAAACCCGCTTCTTTAGTGAAATAGTTTCACCTCCTCTCGCAAGATCACTGTGGCTTCGCTTTGATTATCGTTGTTTAATCTTCTCAAGGTCCAGATGACCATCACTGTTAGAGGGGGTTCCATCTCGAGAATAAGCTGGTGCGACTACATCCGAGTTGAATTCATCATTTGCAAGGTTGATAAGATATTGATACATCTGGGGTCCTTCTCTTCCAGCCAATTATGGAAAGCTTCGTCTTCTTCGAGTCCCCACTTAATCACTTTGCAGACATGAAACCGGAAAATCCAGCCCACTTCGAATGGCCTCCACCTTGCCTCGATCTCGCCATTAATAACACTTCTTTGGGGACTACTTCGCTTCTATGATATGGCCTAAGGACTTCTTCCCCTTGCTCATCTGTTATCTTCTCGAACCCATCTTCTAAGAGATCGATCATAATATTTTCCTGCTTTGCCTTCTCCTGCTCTCTTCTCCTCTTAGCCTCCCTTCTCTTATACTTCTCCTTCTCATCTCTTTTTCTTTTTCGATCTTTTCTTCTCGCATCTATCTCAGCTTGTGATTTCTTTGGAACTTGAGTCGTTCTAGATGATCCAGAAGGAGATGTAATTTGAGCTTGAGCTTGAGCGTGTTCTTGCACAGGGGGCTTCTTTTGTGGGTTCGATTCTTGTCTTCCTTACAACCTTTTCTCTCTTCTCCTCGATTTCTTCTCTTCGCTTTTAGCAATTCTTCAGACAACTCTTCAATTTTCATGCTCAAAGCCATGATCTTATCTTCTTGCTCGTCTACTCTTTTCTTGAGCACACTATCTTCCCCTTTTTAGCATCAAGAAATCGGGTATTGCAGATAGTGGCTACTTGTTCAATTTGGCTTACAAGCTCTTCTCGTACATGCCCCGCCTTATGATCAAGCTGGTCATATCTCTTCTTTTGTCCGACCTCAGCTTTTCTAAACTCATCATCCATGAATTGCTTAATGCTCGTCGTCCCGCCTATCTTTCTCCAGAGCGAGCCGCATCTTTAGGACTTGATGAAATGATGCCTCCTTGGCTTTCCATGCTTCTTTTACTTGCTCCTCAACCGAATCTTTGATCTCAACAAAGCGTAACGAACATACTGCTTTTACCCATTCATCCCGAGAGTTCATCTCCTTAGCAATCTGCTGCCTTAATCGCAGCCATCTCTGCTCTCATGTCTTATTCCTGAGAAGTATAGATCAATCTTGGTTTTCTCGTGAATTGCAGCTTTCTACATTCTCCTTGATTGATGATGAGATGACATTTGGAACTAGTTGAAAAGCATTCGACAAGCGGTCTTGATTTTGAACTTCGGCTTTTAATGCATCCATTTCGGATACGCATACGTATGTGGAGGGCATGGTCTGCTCACCGTAAAGATTTATTTCTTCAAATTCAGGTTCGGGTTGCACCTCAACACCGCTCGCTTTGTGCCTCCTCACCGTATCCATCCCACTGGCTCATCGGCAGCTCTCCACCGACATTACTTCCTCCACCCTTTCCTCCTCCATACCAACTTCTTCTTTCCTCTGCTCTTCCCCCTTCTCACTGTTTTCATCTCCTCTCGAGTCTCATCTCCAAGATATACTCGTTGTAGAATGTAATCAACAAAGGCATTTTCGGTGAGTATATCTTGGAATGATTTCAGCTTTGCTTTCTTGAGAACCTCCTTCTCCCCGGATGGCTAAATTGTTTCCTCCCGCCTCGCCTATCAGAATAGCTGTCTCCTCAAAAGATCCAAGCCTCGAGTCTTCTTAACAGATAGACATCGATAAGCTCTTTCAACGGCTCAGCTCATCTTTGAGAGTGGACTCTTGTCTCGAGAAGAAACTTTTTCCCAAGGATTCGGAGTGAGGTCTCGGTGAGGTCCCAATTCTCCAGATGGATTTGGTAAGTTTAAGAAAAGATTTGGTTCGATGAGGTTGTGGGTAGGAAGGAGAATGGGTCGTATGAGGTTTGGGTGGGTGTTGGACTTATGGGAGTGGGCCGTTTAGAGGCTCGGGCAGCGGCCTTGTCTCGCTTCTTCATTGCTGTGTTGGTAAGGGATGGATTCAGTACTCCATCCTCGGATGAGGATGAAGATGATGAGAGTGATTTAATTTCCTCTTCCTTTTCTCGAGTCATCTCAGACGAGACTTCTACTGTCTCCGTCTCGGCCTCGATATACCAACCTCCTCACTGGAACACTTCCCCCTTGGGAAGGCTGTCCCTTTCCTCCTCTTCTTCCTCGGTGCAATCTCCTCCTCCTCCTCGATGAGGATTCATCGGCTAACACAGCCTCCACTTTCTTCTTTCCTTTGGCCTTAGAAGCCTTCTTCCTCTCGTGACCGAGATGGGGTGTCTCCTTCGAGTCTGTTGGACCGAAAGGTTTCTCATCCTCGACAAGCAAACCCTTCTCGTTTTGTGAACTTTTTCACCCCGTCCTCGCTACCAAGCTTGTCCGTCCCAATCTTGTGTTCAAGTATGATGGTGATTCTTGCCATCATACTTGTTATCTTGGTCGGTGACCATCTTATCACCTCGGTGATACCTCTGTCTTGACGAACTTCTTTCTTTCCTCCATCGACGGGAGTACACTGCCTCGAGCCCAATTAATATCAGCTCCATCTATGATGGCCCTCGACAAACATATCCGTGGCTTAGTCAATCCGGCCGTGACTCGTTGTTCTCCCAGTATGCACTTGGTCAAAATAAGCATCGAGAAGCCTATACTTTCTCCGTAACATTCCCTTCTTCGATTTGCAGAGTTATGCTTCCGGGTTTTCCTTGCCATCATTTTGTAACTCTCCAAATACTCTTCACCTTGTACAAGAATGGGTTGCCTCCGGTGGTGTTTAAGCCAAAAATCTCGCCGATATCGAAATTGAAACATGAATTTTTCTAGACTTTTCAAGAGTCCGAATTCTAGTTTCTAGTCCAAGATTCTGTTGATTTTGCTCGGTTAAGAATTCGGCGGCAAGATCATCAAGGGTTTTGGGTTTTGATGGTTTCATAGAGCAATATTTCTTCAAACCTCTGTCTTGTAGAAGTTGAAGAATTTCTCTGGTTTCGGATCGGTTGAAATGTCCCATTCCACGTACATTTCGGATTTTGTACGTTCTCTCGATGGATGCGAGATCATATTCATATTTGATTACTGCTCTTTCCAGTGTCCGCCATTGATGAGTGTTTGAAGGTTTTTAGGAGGGAAAAGAAGTTTTAAGAGAAGAAGAAATATATGTGTGCGTAAATGCAAATAATGCACACGAATGTCTATTTATATGGAAAATATAATAATAAACAATTATTAGAATAATAATTGCCTCGTAAAAGTGTAAATATAGCCTTTTCGAATCGCCATTAATGCAATTATGGCATTTATTTTGAAAAGTGTACAGAATAATATTTAATATGTCGCGCGTGAGATTGAGACGGTTCATATTTCAGAAACCGCCTCCACTTACGGCGCGTGAAGTATACTCGGTGTGTTTCAAAATTGGATTTGATAAAAATTTCGGGTCCATAGTAACTTCTCTCGACATAGTTACTTATTTAAGAAATTACTTTTCGCTTAATTGGAGAGATACAATAAAATATTATTAATTTTAGAAGACAAAATTTGAACCCTTATTCTTTAATTTTGTAAAACAAAATATTTTATTTTACTTGAGTAACTTCATTTTTAATGAATGATAGAGTGAATTATGATATTAAATTCATATATTAATTATATGAACCCAATATTCATAATTAAAAGAATGTAAGAAAACTTCTGATTTTTCTCCTTATGCGGTTTGATAGCATCACTGCATCTCCTTGTATCTTTTGAACAAAATTGACATTGACTTGTATTTCGAATCTTGTCACCTTTGTTCTTCTTTGAAATCACGAGACACTTAGAAAAATTGTTAGTAACGAGTAAGTCGATAAGGTTCAATAGTCATCCGATTACGTAGGAGAAAGTTTGACTATTACATCCTTATCCGATTTACTTATGTCGAACAAGTAATTATCAAGTCGATATGGTCAATATGACTAATCCTTGATTCTTGATTCCTATAAAAGGAGATCAATGATATCGGCTACTGATTGTCCTTTGACACAATCTTGTCGATAATTCTTTCTAGACATACTATATTAAAATAAGGAAAACAAGGTTAATTCAAGAAGATTTGATCAAGAGATGATTAAAGAACCATCTAATAATCCTAATTCGACTGAAAGTTCCTTAAACCTTGTTTCGCAAGAGGCTTTGTTAATAAGTCTCGCTTTTTGAAAATCAAGAAGAATTTTTTCTAGTCTCGATATTGCCTTTCTCCACATGATCTCGAATAAAATGATGACGAATGTCAACATGTTTGCATACGGTATGTAAGACTGGGTTCTAGGTAATAGCTATGGCACTATTACTATCACAAAAGATTGGTACATCTTTGGTGATAATGTTATAGTCCCTTAGCCGCTGATCGATCCAGATAAGGCTGTGAACAACAACTTCCGGTGCCATGTACTCGGCTTCGTAGTAGAAGTAGCTACAGAGGTTTGTTTCTTAGACAACCATGAAATCAGCTTACTTCCCGAGAAATTGGCAAGTTCCGGATGTAGATTTCCTATCTATCTTACACCCACCAAAATCTGAATACGAGTATCCAGACAACTCAAAGTTATCGTCACCGGATACCACGAGTCCTACATAGATTGTACCTTTCAAATATTTTAGAATCTTCTTTGCAGCTTCAAGATGACTCTTCTTAGGTTTAGCTTGAAAACGTGCACATACACCCACCGCAAAAGAAATGTCAGTCTACTAGCGATTAAGTATAAAAGAGAGCCAATTAAACCTCTATACCGCGTCGATCGGTGTCTTCTCCTTTCTCATCTGGATCCATTGAAAAATTTGTCATCATAGGTATTTTGGCTTCTCGGCTGGTACCTATTCCAAATTTCTCAATAAGATCTTTGGTATATTTTGCTTGATTTATGAAAATTCCTTTTTTGTCCGCTTAATTTGAAGTCCAAGAAAGTATGTCATTTCTCCCATCATGGACATTTCAAATCTGTTCTTCATAAGATGACTAAATTCTTCACACAAGAGTAGGTTAGTTGATCCAAAAATGATATCATCAACATATATTTGAACTAACAAAAGACCTTTATCAGATTCTTTCCTAAATAAAGTTCTATCTATTTTACCTTTTACAAAACCATTTTGAATTAAATACTCGATAATGTATCATACCATGCTCTAGGAGCCTCGTTTAAGTCCATATAGAGCTTTCCTTAGCTTATAGACCTTGTCTCCTTTGACAAAGCCTCGGAGGTTGTTCTACATAGACTTCTTCGGCTATGACTCCATTTAGAAATGCAGATTTCACATCCATTTGGAACACAAGAAATCTTTTATAAGCAAGCATAAGCTAAGAACAATCTTATGGCTTCAAGACGAGCAACCGGTGCAAAGGTTTCATCATAATCAATTCCCTCAGATTGTGAATAACCTTGTGCAACCAATCTAGCCTTATTTCTTACCACAATATTGTTCTCATCTTTCTTATTTTTGAAAACCCATTTTGTTCCAATAACTTTTTGATGATGAGGTCTTTCAACAAGCTCCCATACATCTTGTCTTTGGAATTGATTTAATTCATCTTGCATTGCATTTATCCAATTGGAGTCAGTTAGAGCTTCAAAGAATAGTTTTAGGTTCAAGTAATGATACATAACAACTAAACGCAGATCTTGGTTTATCTCGTGTCCTTGTCTGGACTCCGAATCTAAACTTCCAATTATCTCTGCTCATTTGGATGATAAGTCGATACTCGTTTACCTTTATCTTTTACTGGATATGAAGTCTTATCTCGGGATATTTTCATCAATTAGTTCTCGTATTACCTTCAGGAATATCTCCTAGTCCATCTGGTAGTGTAGTCGCTCGATCGGATGACATGGAAGAACTCTCGCCTTCCTTATCTTTATCCCCTCGTCTCGTGTGTCTTCCTCATCTCGATTCTCGACTGCAGTAAATAGAACTTGACTGATTTCTTGATGTTTAATCTGTTAAGATCTTCACTATCTTGGTGACATCATCCGTACTTTCGGACTTGGAAATTTCATCAAAAACAACATGTGGTGTTTCTTCCACACACAATGTAATCTTGTTAAAAACTCTATATGCTTTAGATACAGATGAGTATCCTAAGAATATCCCTTCGCAATCTTAGCATCAAAAGTTCTTAACTTTGATTTTCCATTATTATGAATAAAACACTTACAACCAAATATATGAAAATATGAAATTTTTGGTATTCTCGCCTTTCCATATTTCATAAGGAGTTTTGCATTTATCTTTCACAATTAAACACCTATTTTGAACAAAACATGCAAGTATTAATGGCTTCGCCCAAAACTCGTGTGGAGTGTCATACTCGTATAACATAGTCCTTGCCGCTTCTTTCAAGGTTCTCGTTCCTCCTTTCTACCACTCCATTTTGCTGGGGTGTTCTTGCAGATGATGTTTCATGTGCTATACCATTCTCAGACAATAGTTAGTAACAAACGAGTTGAAACTCAAGTACCTTTATCACTTCTAATCTTGACAATATTTAGTCCTTTTTCATTTTGAATTCTTTTGAGGAATTCTGAATTTTGTTACAGTCTCATTCTTTTTGTACAAGAAAATAACCCAAGTGAATCTAGAAAAATCATCTACAATCACTAAAGTATACTTTCTTCCACTAAAACTTAGAGGTGTAATCTGGACCAAAAAGATCCATGTGTAAAAGTTCCTAATCCTTTGAGAAACAGTGGACCATTTATTGTTTTGAAAGAAGTTTTGGTCTGCTTTTCCTTTTTGACAAGCATCACAAACATGATTTTTAGAAAATATTTTATCTGGAAGTCCTTTGACTAAAGATTTTCTTGTTATTTTGTTAAGAGTTTTGAAATTTAAATGACTAAGACGTTTATGCCATAGCCAATTTAAATCTTGAACTCTTAGCAATAAGACAAGTATCCTTAGAGCAACTCTTGAAATTTGCAATATAAATATTACCTTGTCCGACTCGGTAAGTAAAATATTTTCATTTAAACCATCCAAAATAAAACATGCATCATGGGTGAATTTTACACAATATCCTTTGTCACAAAATTGAGATACAGACGGTAAATTATGTTTCAAACCTTCCACAAAATATACTTCATTAACCTGAATATCTCCAATCATCAAAGTTCCAACTCCTTTGGTTAGACCAAAATTGTTGTCACCGAACATTACTCGAGGTCCATCTATTGTGCCGATAGTTAGAAAGAAGTCTTTTCTCATAAGTCATATGCTTAGAACATCCACATGCCTATATACCGGATGACTTCAAGAACATCTTGTTCAACTATTTCCTTATCCTTCTGCAATCACAAATTAATTCTTAGGTACCCTTTGTGTATTGGGTCCTTTTTCGTCAAGTTGATACTTAGGTATCCAAATAAAAACATCCAAGTTTTTCAGAACCAATGATTGAATTTTGCAACCATATCTATCCACTAATATTAGACTATCTAGATCAATTTTATTCAATTGATCTCTAGTGATTGTCTTATATCTTGGAAAGAATGGATAACACTTGCTTCTTCCATCAAAACCATTATACTTTGGGAATGACTTTGGTTTAGTCTTCGATTTCTTTTGGAAACATTTCTCCTTATCTCGTATTTTCTCTTTTGAAATATCGATGGGGTGATTTGCTCCTTTGATTTCTTTGGACTAAGTTACTGTCTTTTCCATAGTCTTAGTGGCTTTGACAAAGACTCTTGGTTTGATAGAATCATTTTTCGTGTTCCTATCAAAACCCAACTAGCCTTATCACTAGGCTTCCGAGAAGTATCAAGATGTTATCAATTGTAGACCGAGAGTTATTAATATGTCCTAACTTGAGATTTAAATCTCTGTTAGTCCTTTTAAAATTCTCATTCTCCATATTGATATTTGAAAATTTAATTTTTAAAGAATTCAATTCTTTTTCCAACTCATTGATTTTCTCGGACGAGGAACTAGTAGAAGTCTTTGATTGACATTCCCCTTGAATGTACAATCTAGATTCTTCCTTGTCCTGTCTCGATATTCATTTGTTAGACTAAGAATTTGATCCTTTAAACTTAAATTTTCAGTCTCTATCTGTTTATAAGCGAGATAAAGCCAGTCTTGAATCTTTTAGAAGTTTGTTAATGAGACATGAATCGATTCAGACAAGTTATCATTATCATTGTCTGAGGATGAGTAGTAGTTTACCTCCTTAGCCATTAGGCAAATGTCATTGTCGATCCGAAAGCTGGATGAGGATGAGGATGATGATGTCTCATGTGTTTCCTCCTTTTCGGCAAAAGAGCTCGTTGATCCGCATACCTCCTATCCCGTTTCTTCCTCTTTTCTTCTCTTTCTCTAGGAGTGAGTTGAGGACAATCATAGCTAAAATGACCAGGTTTATTGCGGGTATAACGTATATCTCCTCTTTCGACTTTGGACTACTCTCACCTCGTCGATTGGTGATTTGAATCTTTTCACCGGATCCTTCTTTTTGTCTTTGTCTCGAATACTTCTCTTCCTTGTCTCGATTTATAATTTTGACGATTAAACCTATCTCTCTTATTCCTTTTATACTTCATCTTGAGTCTCTCATATCGTCGATCAATAAAGCCATTTCCTCCTTTACCGACAAATCGATGCCTTAGAAATCTTGTCGAATCTTCTTGATGAAGAAATGCCACAGTCTTTACTGAAGTAGATGACTCGCCTCATCTTCTTCATCTTCAATTTGTATATCATATTCCAAGGCTTTCGAGATGAGAAAATAGAGTATGATGTGAAATAGATGACAGATTCGTGTAGCTTTGAGGATATTTGCTTTTTCTCTCCATCTTTTGCTTAATGATCTCGAGTACCTTATTATTGATTTCTTTCTCGAATAGGTTTTACCCAAATCAGCGACTTTGTTCACCAAATTGGTCAATCTTACATCCAATTGATCCACGCTTTCTCCATCTTTCATCTTGAATGTATCAAATGCATGTAAAACTGATTGCAACTTGTTTTCTTTAACTTTGCTCGACCCTTCACAAACATTTGCAAGAGTCTTCCACATATCCTTAGCAGCTTTTACATCTCTTTACTTTTTCTATCCAGTCTTTGCTCAATGTCTCTATAATTTACGTCCTTGCTACCCGATCCAAATTGTGAATCTTCCTTTCGTCATTTGTCAAATCAAGACTTTTCTTTTCTTGTTGACTTCTTGTAGTAGAAGATTCAGCTCCAAGACTAACAACTCCATGGTAGAATTTTATCGGGCCTTCCTCAAGAACCTCTTCCATACGGTCATGAATGGCCTTTAAATGATTCTCCATTACGAACTTCCAAAGTAATCATATTCTTCAATAGAAAAATCGGTAAACTCCTGGATTTCTTATTTTTGAGAAGACATTGTAATTCAAGATGCTAAAAACAACTTATCGAAATGTTAGTGACTCGGTGATAAGAAATCGATTTCAATGAAAACTCAGATATTTCAAGACCACAAATCTCTATCGTAATGCCTTAACACCGCTCCGATACCACTTGTTGGGTCCCTTTAGAACGAGTTTAAACACAAAAACAAGATACCCTCTAGTGATAATCTAGAAGGGGGGATGAATAGATTATCAAAAACTTTTGCAAGCTTAGATGATCTATTAACTCCTAACTCGTATTTACAATGGAAACAAATTTTGTTTATACTCAATTCAATTAGGATCTAAAGCTTTGTCGATATCAAATTTGTTGTCAAGAAATAATCAATGAAAACAAGTAATAAGCAATGAGAAGAAATAACACCAGATTTATAGTGGTTCGGATCAAACGATCCTACGTCCACTCTCCTTCTTCGAACTTGAAGAAGGGCCTTCACTTACTTACTTCCTTCTTTCTTGCTATCTTACTTACAATGATGAATCTTCAGCCTAACAATGAATCTTCCTAACTTCGAATATCTATGGCTTGAAGATTGAATGAAAAAGTGTTCTATAAACACTAAGAAGAAAAACGTATAAAACGTTCTTGAATATATGTAATTCTTTGTTGCTTGTGTATACAAAGTATGATGAAGAGTGCTAAGTGTCAAAGTTAATTCTAAATAGATTTCTATTCCTATTTATAGAGAACTCCTCTTGGATTGTAACTTCCTTGAATTCGGTTTGTTGAAAGTTGTAACTCGATTAACTAATTCTTGAAACTGCTTCTTATTTGGTCAGAATCGATTCTTGAATTTAACTAACTCTTCTAGCTTGTCTCGATTCTTCACCCTGTCTTGAATCTCCACCTTGATCGATTTTCTACTCTGTCTCGATTCTCTATCTCGATCTTCTACCTCGTCTGGTTCCATCATCGCCTCTGCTTTTCTGTTCTTGTCTCTATCCGACTTCTTTCAAATCAACCCTATCTTATTTCTATACTTAGTCTATATAAAGTTTTTATTACATCACCGACTATACATTGTCTTCACCGGTCATCTTACTTTACACTTTAACACATCAAAACTAAATACAAATTTCTTTTCCTAACAAAGTTCTAGCATACAAATCCATGAATGATGCACTCACAAAGAAATTAATTCAACCGTATACTATATACGATTGTTAAGGCACAAAAGCTCACGGGCTTATATTGAGCAATGAATCAAACATTTTCAATCACATTCATCATCACATAATTATCAATCACACTAGCTTCAAGCCACATATCAACTCATGGTCATATCTCGTGATATTCGTATCTCTAATTAGTTATTTACCAACAAAATTTACTCATTTTTATTAACTTATATGAGTGACACGTTATTTATTTATAATTTTTTTCATTTTACTCCTTAAGTTTTAAATATATGACATTTTATTGAATTAGTAGTCATAAACTTCTACCTAAATTGTTAATTAATCTAAAGTAATATAAGTAAATTAAGTGTCAACTACTCATAAGTCAATATGCTTCATGTATTTTGTGCATTATAAATTATTTCTTTGTGTGCTACTTGTAATCTCGTACTATTTTATCTTGTTTTAAATATTGTATTAAATATATATTTTTACCTACTTAGTGGTGAGACAGGTAATTAACTTTATTATAAGATTTTATTTAATCCGTTTTGTACTACTCAATTGTTACTACCTTTAGTGTTAACGTGAAAATTAATTATAATTGTGATACCCGAGCTTCTCACTACTCATTAACTAATATATTTCATGCATTGAGTGCATTTTTAATTAATTAAGTGCTACTTGTGATTTTGAGTTATTTTGTCTTGCATTATTTTATTGTGCTTTTAAATACTGAATTAATTAAATATGTCTTTATATGTTTAGTGGTGAGAAAATTAATTTATAAGTGATGATTTTAATGATGTTTGAGTACTAATGTAATTTATTTAATTATTGATGATAAATTAGATGTTACTATTTTTATAAATTGAGTTTTAATATTTAAATTTTAATTTAATTAAATAAATTCTGGGTATACATATACATGTGCGTGAAGTATGTCTAGATAAGGAAAACAAAAGAAAAATAATAAAATATAAAAACTTACCTATTAAGCTAAGTTTAAGGCGGTGGGAGGATATGATATGTATACCATATCAATTGGAGCAAGAGTACCGAAATAGATAGGCAGAGAGAGAGACAAATAAATAGGAAGAGAGAGAGACAAAGCGCGAGAGAGAGGGTGAGAGAGAGACTGAGGGAGAGAGAGGGGGAGAGAGAGAGTATCGTGCGAAATTCGAATCATTTTGGTAAGTATTCGACTTCCGTCAATTGATAAATTTTATACCGTTTTAAAGCTCGTGATGAGTAGAACAAAACCCTACCCTCAAATTATTAATAATTGTTCTTATTTGGTAGTGAAAGATGATAAAAAGAGTTTAGGATTTGATTTGTCAACGCTCGCGGACTTGAGATAAGCGAGAAATTCATTTGCACCTACAATGCATAAATATAATATTTGTGAAGTATTTATGCTTAATTATGATTTGTGATATTTGATTGATATTTAATGGTTATTGTGAAAAAGCCCGTGAGCTCAATGTTTTATGTGGATTAAATATGTGAGTTCGGTGATTATCGTGAAATGAACCCGTGAGTTCAGTTATAATTATGAATTGAACCATGAGTTCCATGATTATTGTGAAATGAACTTATGAATTCTCGCAATTTTATAGAAATGGATAGGGTGATTGAATTGGTGAGTTGTGAGTAGAAATGAATTAGGCGAGTGATTAGACATGAATTAGAGAATTTCAAAGTGAGAACGGAAGGGGCGACCTAGGAGTTAAGGCGACCGAGAGAGAATCGCGTATGCTACCTAGAGTGGGCCACCGAGTTCAATTGTTGCGAGAATGAACTGTGAGTTCAATGATCATCTTTAAATGAATTTGTGAATTATATGATTATTGCAGAAGTGGAAATGGTGTTATGAGAATATAATTCTATTGTGTGTATATGCTACATTGCATCATGCATATCATGCATTAACATGTAAATGTTTTATCAAATGGCGTGTTTGGCCACATTATGCACCGAGGGCGGCAGGGGCAACCTAGGAGTTAAGGCGACCGAGGCAGATCTCGGCGTATGCTACCTAGCGTAGGCCACCGTCTCATGTGCTATGGTGTTGTCGCACATATATTGATTTTATAGAGGGGACTTCGAACGGATAGGGGGTCGATTTGGTGATGGACCTCGCTAGGCCGTTAGAGGGTGGGATCCTCAACGGTATGGAGTCGGCGTGGAGGGATGACTTCTTGGTGGTCATGAGGGGCGCGATGGGGGGACCCTCGGTGGCCACAAGAGGATGGGCCTCACGTCGAGGGCATACATATAGTGGCCACTTAAATATAAACAAAAATTCAGCTTAGTGCTCGTGTTCCGGTGCATAGTAGTGAGTCGAGCCCTAACGAGTGTTTCATAAATAAATTGATGATTTTAAAGAGAGTGCATTGTGCATTGGGAGGTTTTCGAACCGAATATCACATCATGCATAATTTCTACTTACCGAGAGATTTATAAATCTCACATAGTTTATGCATTGTAGGTAATCGATGATTTGTGAGATTGTGATTCTCGACAAGTGTGCGGCTCTGCGGGTTTTGAGTGGCTGTGTACATAGATGACGACACTGTTGGGTCAAACCGTGGGCTTGTATTTTGAGTTGTATTTTATTAAGTTTTGTATAATGTGTTCTTTTTGTCACGTTTTGAAGTGTTCATTGTCTCTCTGTTAAAGCATTTGAAAAAAAAAAGTCGCACGTGCGCACGAGTCATTTCTTGTAAAATTATTCACAACTCACTTTTCTTGTTAATTAGTATTTATGGCTGGGTTGTCAAAAGGTGGTCGTGTTAATATCAAAAGTTTAATTAATCTTTCAATCAAGCACAAGTGCTCATGTACATAATCTCAAGCACACTCACTATGTCAATAAAGATAACTCAAAGATATGCAATAAATCCACAATTAAACCCAATACAAATTAATGCCAAAAATATACACGGAATCCAACTTAACACTATAGCATAATCATCATCATACCAATAGCAATGAGCTCAATACATTCAAAACACCACAAAATCATCCATACAAATCAAGTACCCACGAATCCATAAAAAGTTAAACATTAAGTACATCCCAAGCAACCACAAATCATCAATACAAATCATCAATAGAAATCAAAGAGATAGCTAAATGAACTAGAGGAGAGGGATGAGGAAATAAGGGGAATCTCCCTAATCATTAGTCGGCAGCGGTGGAGGAGGATAGTGGCTCGGGCCCAAGTTCCACGAGCTCATATGCTTTGGAGGACAGAGTACATGTCTTGCTGGTTCTTCGATACTCTACCGCATCCTCCGAGTCTCTTCATTAAATCGACGGACTCCTCCATAACTTGGAAGCACTCGTCTGTCGCGTGAGGCACTCGACCGCATCCTTTGACTGTCACCCACATCTCTTTAGTAAGTGTCCATTGTCTCGCGACGAGCTCCCGGCCTCGAATCGTCTACTCCTCATCTCATCCCGCCGGTAGTAGTTGATCTCCGGCATATACTCCTCGTCCTCCTCCATCCCAACCGGCTCCTCACCCGGCTCATCCTCTTGACCTTCTTCCTCCTCTTCATTCTCCTCATCTGCAACCTCTGCCTCTTCCTCGGATCCGGATCCTCCCCGCCGCTCTTCCTCCTCATCATCATCATCACGGAGATTCACTCCATGCTCTCAAGTATAAGCATCGATTGCCTCGGTGTGCCTTTGAGACCACATCTCGGAGGTTGATCGTCACCGTCCCACGGCTCCAAACACTGTAGTCAACCTCTTATCGTGAATAGGGAATCGTCCTCCGAGGTGCCGCTGAAAACACCAAGTCCTCCCGATGAGGTCTAGTGTCTTCATCCGCCTCATCGTGTCGGTAGTCGATCAGGCCCCTCTAGCGCTCTCATACTATGTGTCGCGATACCGAAGTGCTCGGCTATCGGTGTGATCAACCCTCCAAATTGAATCTTTTTAATCGGGTGCTTTTCACCCTCTCAAACAAATAGCATAGATAAGCGGCAAAGCATTGAATTTGATCCCGTGGAGGAAGCACCACAATACATATAACTCCTCCGAAATAGCCGCTCCTCCCTCGTAACAGTGCAAAAATGGTACCAAAAAGGATCTTCTCCAGATATCTCATCACGGGGTTGCGGATCCGGTACTCTTCGACTTTCCCGGAGTGAATCAGGCTGCTCAGGTGCCCCCGTATCCGATAACCATCTCCGTAACTTCTTTGCATTGTACTCCCGCCTCATGTTCCGGTGAAGGAGCCATCTGGATCGGTCGGTGCACCTAGAATCTCATTGATCTCATTCATTGTCGAGTGTACTCGCTCCATACCAACTCGAACGTAATAGCTTGTGGGAACTTTGCCTTCCTAGCCTTGTCGAAGGTCACGGTGCACAAAAACTCGAGAGTGAGCCCCAAATACGTCCATGGCCTCTGGACCAAAAACTCGGACATGCCGACCTGCTCGAACAACCGGGTCTTCACCACCTTGTTATAAATCTCAGCATACAAAATGGAGTGCTTTCTCCATTTGTAGTCATCCTACGAGAATACCCAGTGATCCGGCATCTTGTTCACGAATCTCATGGCTCTCTCTCTTTTCGGAAGTCCTCATCGAATAGTCGTGATCGTCGGCTCCTTGAAACATTTTCCTATAAAATTCCCAAGGCAACAATTAGCACATTGTAGTAGCAATACGGGCAACATATGAGATCAATTAAGCACCTAACGAGACAATCATCACAACTCCAATCTCAATAAGTCCTAAGTGAATAAGCAACTAGCTCAAACAATTTGGTCAAACATCACCATTCAAGCAATATAGGTAATAGGAGTGCTCACTAAATTCCCACATATATTCATACTCAATTAAATGACCTCATCAATCAATGTCAACAATTAAGCTCACACAAATATCCAATTAGGCTCAACAAATTTACCCAAAAAGAATATGCCATCTAACCGAGTAATTAGAATAATATCAATCACTAATCATGCACTTCTATCATCAATCATACAAAACTTGACCAAATACCACTATATGAACTTCACTAGGAACTCCAAAATCATGCAAAACGCATCCCCAAGGCCAAAAAATCACAAGGCATAAGCAAATCATCTCAACTAACCCTAAACATGCCTTCTAACTCAATAAGAAATCCAAACAAATCACTCAAAATGCTCAAATTTGTCCAATAATCAAATGCATACAAGGTGCTCGTAAAAATGCCCAAATGAAATTCAAATTTCAAACACAAAATTTGGCAAAATTTAATCCTACCCATGCATTAATCTACTCAAGGACGAAATTAAAGAGCCAAGAGAGTGAGAATTACGTACCTTGTGTCTATGAATTCGGCCTTGGAACGGAAATGGAAGACACCCACTCAACTTCTCAAAAATCCCAAATTATTCTCACAAAAATCCTCCAAGTTATGATTTTAATGATATGGGTGATGAATATGTAATGGGAAAGGGGAATGAACGGTGAAATTGTGCAATATGGTGACGAAAATGGTGAATTCACGCAGGGGATCGGGAAGGGGCAAGCTCGACTTGTGAATGGGGATCTAAAACTGATGCGTTTTATTTAAAAATGCCACCAGCCTCGAATCGTGCTTGACCCTCGACTCGAGGCATACTGAAAATGAAGCCCCTCAACTCGAGGCTCAACCCTCGAGTCGTGGCTGTGATTTTGAATTTCCACCTCGACTCGAGGCTCAGGCCTCGACTCGAGGGATGAGTGATTTTTGAAAATTTGCCTAAGTATGGATCCTCGACCCGGGATTGGCCACCTCGACCAGAGGTCGAGTCCAGGAATTTTTACGGATTCCCGCACCCGGCCCGATCCACGAAACTCCTAAAAATGACCTATTCGACCCCAACGACCCTAAATATGCAAATACTAACCTTTTGTTCCTCGATTTAAGCCCGATCGCTCATTCGATCGAGGAGACCGGGTCTTCCTTTTTGCTCAATTTTCACCAATTTTTAAGCACTTCTTCCTTAGTCTTGAATTTCCTTGCAATTCCAATCACTTCCCGATCAAAGATAGCAAGTGTACCTACAATCGAGCACTAAAATCATCAACTCATTACCAATAAGAGATGCAAATGAACAATAAAGCGATCATCACCCCCAACCTAATTCCCCGCAACGGCGTCATTTGATTGGAGTGTATAGGGTAAGAGTTATTAAGACCAATCAACAAAATATCGAACCCAAGGGAAAAAGTATGCACATGAGGTCCTAGAAATACAAGTTATTAGTGACTAGAGTTGCAACAATGGTTTGGAACAAAAACACAAAACACTAGCAAGAATACAATTAAACAATAAGCAAGCAATAGATCGAACACTTAGAATGCGATAACAAAAACAACACTAAATGGTGGGATAGAGGTGCTAGGATTAACATCCATCAATGAATCATCAATTAACAAGCTACAATTGAATCAAATTGCAAATCAACTAAGATAGAAAGCATAAACCATCATGAAATTAATCACTCCATTAAAATCACAATGCCTAATGTGAGTATCCTTAGTCTTTCCCATCTCTCAATGTAGAAATCCCCAATTCATACAATCATGCAAAATTGAAACTCGATCAACACCTAATCACGTTAGCTCAACTATCGCCTATTGCTAGGGTGATCAACCGTTAATCAAAAGAAACAATTTCACATGAAGCACAATGAAGAATCACAATTAGGTAGAAAACTAATGTGAGTATCCTTAGTGCAACTAATCTCTCGATTCCGAAGCACCCAATCCACACATTCATACACAATTATCACCCAATTGAACCCGGATCACGTTAGCGCAACTCTCGTCTATAGCTAGGGTGATCAAACACTAATCTAAAGAGATAATTATGCATGAAGCACAAAATGAGAATCACAATTAGTAAGCAATCTACTCAATTAATCTCCAATCATCAACAATTATAGCATCATCAATCAATTCATCATAAATTTCAATTAACCCAAGCACAAGAGAGATTTAGCCCATGGTACCACAAACAATACCCATGGGGAGAAGATAAAATTGAACAAACACAAAGCAAATCACAACAATTAAGAAATTAAAGAGACAAAAGAGGAAAAACATCACCAAATGATCTTCAATTAACCAAAATAGGAATGCTTGAGTCTTCAACAACAATCTCCAAATGAATTACAAGCTTGAATTGAAAGGATTACAATGATCAAAGACTAATCTAAGGCTAATCTAACAACAATTAATGGAAATCTACTCCTAATTCTAACTTCTACTCTAATCTAAGATGGAAATTGGCTTGGGGCCTGAGAAATCGCCCCAAAACCGCTACTAACTGCTACTATGAAGTCTTTTCTCGGTTGTTTCGAACCGCCTCGCTTAAATACGAAATTTTGGAAAAACCTTCCCCTCGAGTCGAGGGTCGGGCCTCGACTCGAGGCCCCCGCAAAAATCCTCGCCCTCGACTCGAGGGTCATGTCTCGAGTCGAGGCTCATGCCATTTTTCTGAATTTGGTCCTTTCTACATATCCCTCGACTCGAGGCTCTTGTCCCTCGACCCAGAGCTCTCGAGTCCAGTGGCACTTTTCTCACACGGGGCTTCGGCCCGGACCCGTTTTCGTCCCGGATGTCCGTCTCTTCATTCTAAGCCTAATGGTACTCTCGGTTTGGTAAAATTCCACCGAATTACCTGCAAAAAGGACGGAAAACATCAAAATCTCACAAATAATACCTTTTAGGCAAAAGAGTGATACTTTTCACATTTAGGCACAAAAACTAACTCTTTAGCTCACTTTTGCACTAAAATAGGCCCTAAAAACATGCATCAATTCACTCCAATCAGGTGTCGGAAATCTCTAAAAATTGTGCCATGTGTTGATGAGGGCACTCTTCTTCATCTTTCCCTTCAAATTACTTCTCTCTCAACATCCTCACAAGTGCGGGACTTATCTCAAAATTATTCACTTCAATTCTCGGCCTTGCTATACCATCATAACGCTCACGAAGTTGAGGCTCAAAGAACTCTCTTAATGGCCTACCTTGAGGTGGAGGCTCTTGCATCGGTTGTGGTTGGGCTTGTGGAATATGAGGTGGCTCTTGATATCGTGGCTCATGGGTGTATGGCATATGAGGATAGTATGATGGGAATTGTTGTGGATGAGGTGGATAGTATGGATATTAGTCAGCTTGTGGAGGATAGAGGTATGGATTTTGGTAGGGAAATTGATGTGGTGGCATCCCTTGAGGGAAAGGGCCAACTTGAGCATTGAAAGAAAAATTGTGCCCATTACCTCCTCCATTCTCTTGCACTCTCCCCTGTCCATTGCCATTAACCTCCTCAATATGAGATTCACCAACTCTCTCTTCATTCATCAACTCTTCATCTTCCATCATTTCTCTTCTCTTTCTCCCACGATTTCTACGAATTGTATCTTCAAATTCGGATTGAGTGGCCAAGGTGGAATACCACTAGACCTTGTAATCATGCACCTACAAACCACCAATCCAAGTATCAAAATCAACCAAAAACAAACAACAAAACAAAAATACAAACACAACAAGTAGCCACTTCAAAAAATTCCTAAGTATCACTTAAGGCGCAAAAACTAATTCCCTAAGCAATGGCGCCATTTTGATTGCGGTAATCAGGTAAACGATTTTAAGACAACCAAGTATATCGAACCCAAGGGAAAAAGTATGGCCGTGAGTCCCTAGAAATGCAAGTTCTCTATGGCTATTGTTGCAAATGCGGTTTATGCTCTAAAAACTCAATACAAAGCTAGAATTAAAAATCAAACAACAAGCAAGCAATTTATCAAACACTTGGTATGCTAGAACAAGTAACAAAGATCAGTTGGAGATTTTGGTGCTAGGGATAATCTCCATCAAGGAATCAATGATCAACAAGCTATGATTGAATCAAATTGCAAATCAACTAAGATAGAAAGCATAAAACCATCATGCAATTAAGTCTCCATTAATCACACAATGTCTAATGTGAGTATCCTTAGTGCAACTAATCTCTAAATTAAGAAGCACTCAATACATACAATCATACACAATTATAACCCGATTAATCCCTAATCATGTTAGCTCAACTATCGCCTATTGCTAGGGTGATCAAACATTAATCTAAAGAGATAAAATGCATGAAGCACAATTAGGGAACAAACTATCTCAATTGATCAACAATCATCAACAATCATAGCGTAAGGCAATCAAATCATCTTCAATTTCAATTATCCCAAGCACAAGAGTATTAGCCCATGGAGTAAAGTGCAAAATCCATGGGTAGAAAATCTAATTGCACAATCAAATAGTTAATCACAACAATTAATGAATTGAATAGAGTAAAGAGGAAGAACATCACCAATTGAATCAAAATGATCAATAATAGGAATGCTTGAATCTTCACAAGTATCTTCAAAAGTAATCTCTTCTCCACTTTAATTACAAATTGGAATGGAAAAACTAATGGATCAAAAGCTAATCTATGGTACAATTAATCAAAATCTATCTAAATCTAACAATCTAATCACTCTACAATGAGAATTAAGCTATGGAACTGGAAAATCGCCTAAAAATTGCTAATAACTGCTTTGGGGAAGATTATGCTCTGTTTTCCGCTCAAATGGCTTAAAAGCTAATTTTCCGAAAATCGACACCCTCGACTCGAGGTTGGGGCCCTCGAGTCCAGGCTCGTGATATCGTGATAGCACTTTTCAAAATTATCTCCAGCCTGACTCGAGCTTCAGCCCTCGAGTTGAGCTTGCCACTTTGCCCTGATCCTCGACTCGAGGCTCAACCCTCGAGTCGAGCTACCTTCAAAAATTGGAATTCTCTCTTTGTGCCGACACCCTTGGGTCGAGGTCCCCGGCCCTCAACCAGACGTCGAGTCCAGGGAATTTTCTTGACCTTACTTCTGCCTCTGACCCCTATTTTCGCCCATCTCGTTCATCTCTTCGCCGTATGAATGCCGGTACTCTCGGTTTGGTCAAATTCCATCGATTTACCTAAAAACGGGATGAAAAACATAAAAATCCATCAAGTAATACTTTTTAGGCAAAGTAGTGATACTCTACACATTTAAGCACAAAATCTAACACTTTTGATCACTTTTTGCACTAAAATACCCTCAAATCATGCATCATTTCACTCCAATTAGTGGCATCTTGGACCGGGCTACTACCCACCTCCTCCGCCGCCTCCGATGAACGATTAGGAGTCTAGCCCCTATCTCTTAATCCCTCCTCTCTTAGTCTTATTTAGTTATCTCTCTTTAATTTCTTAACTCTTGATTTTTGGTACATGATGATGTTTATAGATGATTTTAATTTGACTTGGACTTATTTATTTTCATTGCTTGTTCATTGATGGGATGATTATTTTGAAATTGTTTTGAATGGGTTTTTAATGAATGTGTGATTATTTCTTAGTAAGTGGTTGATGAATGAGATGATGTGTTGTAACTTGACTTGTGAAAAGAGTAGGAAGATAGAGATGTTTGTGAGCTATAATCAAAATACCGGTGAGATTTGAGCCTAAACGAGACATTAATATCGGTTGATTTTCATTGTTGTGAGTGGTTGATACTTACATTGATTCCTAGAACTTGCCCGGTTTTGCTTGAATGATTACTCTTGTGAATTGCTAGAAATGAGATTAGGCCATGTTTGTCAAATGAGCTAGAGCTAAAAGATACATTACCCTTGTGATGATAATCCCTAATTAACCAAGTTGAGCCTTAAGCCATGAATTTTTGCTAGCCTAATTATAAGCTTATAGACCACTTTTGAGCCTAAAAAGTCCCACATAGTGGAGGATAAGATTAGTGCTAGGAACTTGGGTAACAAGTGGAAGGGAAAGAAAAGTTGAGCATAAAGAGTCAAAATATGATAAAGAAATGAATGCAAGGGTGGTAAAGTGCTAGAAAAAGAAGCACAAAAGAAAGGAAAAGGGAATGTGAATGATTACAAAAGAGTCAACAAAAGAAGAATGTTAAGTGAAGCAAGTGAAGTGATGGCATTGAAGTGAAGTTTATAAGAAAGATGAGAACACTAGTTATTAGCATGGATCTATATTCTCCATTATGTTTACTCACTTACATAATTCCCAAATGTTCCCTACCTTTCAAAAAGCTTAACGTTACATCCAAATGAAAGACCTTTTTGATCTAGCAAGACACTTGAGTGAGAAATGAGAGATGTAAATAACGGGCAAGCTTATGGTGATTCATGTAAGTATTTGACATTTGAGGGATTTAATGACCCAAACACACTTGAGAGAGAGTGAAACACGGCCGTGAGGATTGTGGTGAATGAACTATCTTGATTCTTGATTGCTCTTATAGGAAGTTGAGTCGTGATGCATTATCTTATAAAATTGACACTTGTTGAGTTAATGATTGCATGTTCGTTGAATACTTATTCGATTCATCTTGATTTGATCATTTCTTGATGTGGATATTCTCATTGCTCGAGGACGAGCAACATTGTATGTTTGGGGGTGTTTGATGAGTGGTTAGAAGTGCATGAATAATGTGGTGTTTATTTACAAAAAGTGAGGAAAAGTATTAGTTTTTAGCTTAAAGGTGTAATGTATCACTTCTTTGTATGAAAAGTATCACAAGTGGGAATTAATGAATTTTTATGTGTTTTGTCTCGTTTTCAGATATTTTGGTGGAATCGACCAAATCGAGCACATGAATATTCACACGGGAGCGAGACGAATCAGACCGAGAAAATGGGGGTCAAAGGTGGTCAACGGGTCGGAAAAAATCCTGGACTCGACCTTTGGTCGAGGTCCAGTCCTCGACTCGAGGATGAAGCCGCTTTAAAAATATGCCAAAGTGTTGAAGGCCTCAACTCAAGGGCACCAAGCTCGAGTCGAGGGTTGCGAGAAAGGCGGCAAGCTCAACTCGAGGCATGAAGCTCGATTCTAGGTAGGAGAAATTTTAAAGAAATGTGGGCACGACTTCACCAAGCTCGACTCAAGGTCCTTAGGCTCGAGTTGAGGCTTTTGATTTTTAGAAAATTTCCAATTTAATCCCCTTGACGAAAAACAAAGCATATATCATTCCATAGCAGTTACCTTTCGCTTTTAGGTGATTTTTCGGTTTCCAAGCTAAATTCTCCTTCTAGGTTGATTAGATTCATAGTTGTAGCTAGTTTCAATTGATTGTTGATTAGAATAGCCTTTAATTCACTAGATTAGTCATTTGAGTTGTAAATCCATTGAAGAAGAGATTACAATTGTGGAGATCAAGCATTCAATTCATTGTTGATTTGGCAAATTGGTGATGTTCTTCCTCTTTACTATGTTCTATTGCTTAATTGTTATGATTCTCATTATGATCATGCAATTAGATTTTTCACCCATGGATTTTGCACTTTGCTCCATGGGCTAATTCTCTTGTGCTTGGGATAATTGAAATTGAGGATGATTTGATTGCTCTTGCTATAATTATTGATGATTGTTGTTTAATTGAGATAGTTAGTTCCCTAATTGATGATGATAATAGTGCTTCATACATTTTTATCTCTTTTGATTAGTTTTTTATCACCATAGCAACAAACGAAAGTTGAGCTAACGTGATTAGAGAATAAATGAGTTATAATTGTGTATGATTGTATGAATTAGGTGCTTCATAATTGAGAGATTATTTGAACTAAGAATACTCACATTTAGGCATTGTGTGATGAATGGAGACATTATTGCATGATGTTCATACTTCCTATCTTGGTTAAATAACAATTTGATACAATTATAGTTGTGATCATTGATTCCTTGGTGAATATTATCCCTAGTACCCTATTCCCACTTGATACTTGAGTTTGCTTAGTTTGCTACTTGTTCGAGCTTAATTTGTTGCCTAATTCATTGCTTGCTTGTTGATATATTTTGTTGGTTCTTGGTTTTATAGGTTTTGATGATGTTTTTAAAACACATATGTATTAGGACCAGTGAACTTGTTAGTCACCTAATGATCTAGTTAGGTTAGTAGTTGTGCTAAGGTAATCTTGCTTAGACCTATCCAGATAGTTTGTGAATGTATAAGAACCGAAGAACAGAAGACTCGAGAACAGAAGACTCGAAGACAAGACTTGAAGACAAGAAACTTGATCGAAACATTGACAATCAGAAAGAATAAAGGCTGCTACCAAGAAGATCTAGAAGGTTTCTTATATTCCGAAAGGTTGTCATTAAAGAACTAGAAGACTTATAACGCAGAATATGAACACAACTTATGAAGGTCAAGTAGTCGAGAAGACTTGGACAAGGAGATAGCATGGTTGTGAAGCTTGCTAGGGTAAAGAAGGAAGACTTATTTGGTTCGTAAATTCATCAATCAATATTCCGTATCAATCGAGTTTATTGATTAGGAGATAGAAATCTTAAAAGTCAATCTATCAAGAGATAATTGATCGATTCAGACAATCAATTATCTAAGTCAAAAATATCTTCCTAAACGGCTACTTACCATTTCGTTGAAGACCGATTATCAATCGAGCCTAACGGCTAGTTGATTTTTGGAATCTATAAATCGAATGAAGAATTTCAAAATCCCGATGGTATTATGCACGATAAGCTTCAAGTGAGAAATTCTATCATTCAAAAACAAGGCATGCATATTCATTCAAACCACGAATCAAAACACACGATTGAATCGAAGATCCGATTCTCGGTTTAAGAATTGTAAAATCACCTTCCTATATCTCGAGTATGAGAGAAGGTCGATTGTTCGTTAGATCTACGAGTTAGAATAAACTCTAGGATCATCTTTTTGTATCAAGGGAAGGAACTTGTAAAACCTCCGTGTTCATAACCTCAAGTGATAGAGGGAACAAGACTGGAAGATTTGGTGGATAGTAAGACCCCGTGGAGTCGGGGAGAGTGGACGTAGGATCGTTATATTCGAACCACTATAAATGTTGGTCCCAATTGGTTGAGTTGATTAAGAAACTTTGAGTTAACCTTCTAGGACAAAATCTAGAAGGGAGGGGGAGTTGAATAGATTTTGTCCTAGAAGGTTAACTCAAAGTTTCTTAATCAACTCAACCAATTGGGACCAACAAGTGGTATCAGAGCGGTTGTTAAGGCATTACGATATTGATTTTAGGTCTTAACTAAGATTCTAAATTTTCTTGATTCTCTTCATCTTCTTTATTGTTACTAACTGTGCTACTAATAAGTTTTTGTGGAGTGTTTTGTTTCTTTATCTCATCATGTCTTCAGTAAGAGCAAGAAATCCAGGAATTTACCTCGTATTTTCTATTGAAGATTATGATTATTGGAAATTCAGTGATGAAGAATCATCTCAAGGCTGTCCATGATAGGATGGAGGAGGTTCTTGAAGAAGGACCTATAAAATTTTATCATGGAGGCACTAGCAATGTCACTCGAATCAGCTGAATCCAGAGCCGAGACAAGAGAAAAAGAGTTACGAATTGACAAATGATGAAAGAAAAATCCACAATCTAGATCAAGTAGCTCAAACCGAAATCATTGAGACTCTAAGTAAAGACTGGATTGAGAAGGTTAAGAGATGCAAAACAGCAAAGAAATATGGCAGACTGCAAATGTTTGTGAGGGATCGAGATCAAGTAAAAGAGAATAAGCCGCAATGGGTCTTACACGCCTTTGATACATTCAAAATGAAGGAAAATGAATCTGTGGATCGCTTAGAGGTAAGGTTGACGAATCTCCTCAACAAAGCAAATGACCTTGGAAAGAACTATACAGAGAAGGAGATTAATAACAAGATACGAGATCATTAACCAATAGATGGAGAGAAAAATCCAATATCCTTAAAGCAACTCAAAATTTATCTTCTATTACTCACCATACCTTGTTCTATCATCTTAAAGCTCTAGAGTATGACATTCAAATAGAGGATGAAGAAGATGAGATGGAGTCGAGCACCTCATCCAAGTCTATTGCCTTTGTCAAAGAAAGAAGACAAGATGTCAACATAATCTATAGGAGCTGATCTATCTGGAAGGAGCAGATGGCTCTGCTCACCAAAAGGTATGATAGATTAAGAATGAAGTATAAACGAAATAAATTGAGATTTGCAGGAAAGGGACAGATCAAGATCCAAATCAAGAAGAAAGGAAGATGAGTCTACGAGATGATGACAAAAGCAGGAGCCGACAAGAAGATTCGAGATCACCTGTCAAAAGAAATCCTTCCAGCCTAAATCAGACAGGAGTGACATTTGCTACACGTGCAACAAGCTAGGACACTTCAGCCTATGATTGTCCTCAACTAACTCCTAAAGAAAGGGAAGAGAAAAGGAAAAAGAGAGACAGGAGATTTGCGAGATCAAAGGGCTCTGTTGGCTGAAAAAAGAGTCAATGTAGTGCCCCAAGTTCTCTTCTTTTAAAATAATATTTCTTTGGGTCAAGCGCTACTAAATATAATTAAAAACTCATTTCAGAGATACGATAATAAAATTATTATCCTTATAAGCGGAAGCTATAGCCAAATTAAAAATATTAACCCCAAAGCAACCAGAAATCGGTGATACGTACTTAAGAAAAGAAAATTTAACAAACCTTGCTCACAGCGATAATTATACATCCAAAACAAGAAGAGCAAAATATATTTTTGTTACAGAGCGTTTCACCAAAACACCATTATCTTTCACTCCAGTTGCAAAACTTATAATATATATAATAATTACACAACTTATCCAAAAGTACAGATCTTTGCATCCTTATCGTCCCTTCACCTCAAACTCAAGATCTGTAACAATGGATATGAGGGTGAGTGTTTCAAATACACCCGGTGGAATAATCTCAATGATTGCACCGATAAAATGCATATGCAAATAACACATAACATGAAAACATAACTCTTGTGCACATTATACGGGCCATTACCCGGCTTGAACATTGTATGGGCCATTACCGGCTTGAACATAGTACGGGCCATTACCCGGCTTGAACATTATACGGGCCATTACGGCTTGAACATAATACACATAATACGGGTCATTACCCGGCTTGAACATAATTTCACAATTGTTGCATAATCATGACATATATTACTCACATATCACACCTTAACATAGCAATCATAACATAGAATGTTAAACTCAATGAAGAGTGGAAATTATCCCACCTAGTTTGATATGAACACTGTTTTGGAGCAGAATCGCTTTTATGCTTCGAGTTCTTGGCCCTACAAATGATATCGTGCGCTCGAGAATATTATAATAGATATGATAATTAACTTATAATAACTATAATAAGAGCTTCCTAAAGTTATAGGACCACCGGATTTGGTACAGAGGTTAAAGGGCAAACCATCTTTTCTTAAGGATTTTAAAGTTCGATTAATGTGTTTGACGGTCAAAAGATAAACTAGCTAGTTATTGATAATATAATCCTATTTAGAGCGTGTATAAACTCGTTGGGATAAAAACGGACTTGAAACGGAGAATTTGGATTAAAAACGGGAGTTTACGGCGTACAGACCATTCAGGGGTAAAATGGTCATTTTTATAATGCTTTCCGTCCCGTGATTTTAGAATTAAAATGTAGATCTTTGAATTTGGAACAATTTGACGCTGGTTTGGATCAAATCGGATGAAAAACGAAGATTCTACAAGCGTTTGAAAATGAGGGGCAAAATTGTAATTAAATGAAAAGTCAATGTTGACCGTTGACCTTTGACCGTTGACTGGTCAACTGACCAGAATTGAGAATTTGCATTTTAGTCCCTGAAGTTAATCTAATTCTCTTTGGCCTCCTCTACTTTCAAGCTTTTGTACAAGAGGTCCCTACGGTCATTCTACACCTCCGATTGGAAAACCGAAAATACCGTTGGAATCCTTACAATCTCGGCTTCCTATTTCACCCAAGCTTCACCTCAAACGGTCACCGGAAAGGTGATGGCCATTTTGACAGAGAACGATGAATTTTTCACTTACGCCATTAACGTCCATTTCAAGCTTTTGATACTCTATTTTCATCATTCCTACTCACAATTAGGCCTATGACCTTTACTACATCCCATAATGACTCGAAACGTAAGAATCCACAAAAATAAAGTTTAATTCTAAACGTTGAAACCCGTTTCTACGCGTCACTTTCGGCTTATTTTTCTACTAATTTCATACACCGATTCTAACAATGGAGAATAGAATTTTACTCTATGCACAGAGACTTCACAACGGTATAAGCTTCGCCACCTATCGTTTGCCGAAACGACGGTGGTGATTGAATGAAAAAGCACATTTAAACACTAATTTTCGAAGTTTCGCATTAAATTATCGGACGCTACAGGAATCGAAACAACAAGCTGATCTTATTTCTACAATCTACTTAATCGCTACGAGCATTTCCATATATAATATGATAATCTAGGAGAAAACCGCCGGCGACGGAATAAGGCGGCGTTATTACGACGGAAGAAGATAAAAAAGAAAAAAAAACGTACCTTACCTCGGGAAGAAAGGAAAAGTGACGATGATAATATCGACCCTTTTTACTTATCTATAACCTTTACCTTATCTGTAAACTTACGTTATATTTTAATTAAATTAACTTATAATATATATATATATATATATATATATATATATATATACATTTCTATTTAATACCTCTTATAAATATATTTGTATACAAATACACATTATTAAATACTATTAAATATTTAAATTTTCTATTTCAATTAGAAAAATTATCAAATTATAATACTTAATTTATTAAAATTAATAACATGCATTAATAATTCATATAAAGATTTCGGGTTATTACAGTCAAGAAAATCATCATCATCATCATCCTCATCCGATTTCGGATCGGATGATGAAATTTGTCTCATGGCTAAAGAGGTAGTTTGTTATTCATCTTCGATAATGATTCTTGTCGATCGCATCGATAATGATCAAGCATTATTCATGAATTATTGAGAGACTTAAAGACATCTCATTTGCTTATAAACACTAGAGGCGAGAAAATTTGGCTTTAAAGGATCAAGTTCAAATTCTAATTAAAGGAAAGCAGGTGATGAACTATCTAGAAACCGAGGAAACATTCAAGGGGGAATGTTTTCCTGGCCGAGGCTAGTACATCACCTAGCTTACCCGAAAGATTAGAAAGTGAATTGAAGTCTTTAAAAGACAAATTTGAAGTAATCTGTCTTTGAAAATGAATTAATTAAGAAAGACAATGAGAAGCTAGTCTTCAAAATTAGTCAACTTAATAATTCACAATCAAAGAATAGATCATATCTTTAATACATCTCAAAAATCCCATGACAAACAGGTCTTGGTTATGTGAAATAATAAATCGAGATATTCGAAACCTAGGAAATTTGTAAAAGCATCCGATCAATCTAAAAAGGTTAAAATTGGTCCTGAAACCAATTAGTCAAGTAAGGATCGCATTTCCCGGCTTGAAAACAAAAATTCAATTTGGGTCTCCTTATAAGACTAAGAGAAATCCAAGAACCAAAATAATAAGAAGAAATTCTTATTATAATCATTTTGATGGGAGAAGCGAGATGTTATCCCACATTTCCTAAGTTCGGAAAATTACTAAGTCTGAATACAACAAATTATCATTTAAAAGTAATACGATTGTAGACAGATTTGGTAGAGAGACCAAGTCTCGATTTATTATTTGGAGATGAGATCTTTATTTGGTTACCTAAAGTGATACTTGACCTACAAGGACTCAAGATCACTAGGGTACCTTATAACTAATATGTTTTTCAGGATTCACGGGGATCATCACTCAAGGAAGAGATCTTAGCTTCCATATGGTACATTGATAGTGGTTGTTCACAACACATGACTCATAACAAGAGGTCATTATCAAATTTCTAGAGCATTGATGGTCCAAGAGTATTATTTGGAGACAATAATTGTGGTCGGACTAAAGGAGTAGGTACTCGATTATCAAGGATATTCGGGTATACGAGGCATATTTTGTTGAAGGTTTGAAACATAATCTGCTATCTGCTTCCCCACTTTGTGATAAAGGTTTTCTTGTCAAATTTTCTAAGGATAAATGTGATATCTTAGATAATTCCTCGATAAGGTACTTTTAATCGGCTTCGGACATGGCAATGTCTATGTGGCTAACTTTAATAGTTGTCATAAAGATACTTGTCTCGATAGCTAAGGGTGGAGATGATCTCGGTGGCTTTGGCACAAGAGGCTTAGTCATCTCGAATTTCAAAACCCTTAGTAAGTGGCTAAAAAGAACCTTATTAAGGGATTGCTCGAGAAACTTTTATCTACCGATCTTAAATGTGATGCTTGTCGGAAAGGTAAATGACCTAGACACTCATTTAAGAGTATTAACACCTCTTCATCTCGAAAGAGTTTTACAACTACTTCATCTCGGATCTGTTTGGACTGTTTCTCCTCTCGGTTTCGGTGGAAGGAAATATACTCTTGTTGTAGTAGATGACTTTTCTAGATACACTTGGGTTATATTTCTTTTCAAGAAAAATGAGACTATGAACAAGATCCCCGATCTGCTCTGCATGATTCGTAATGAAAAGGGTGTTAATATTATTAAAATAAGAAGTGATAAGGGCACAAAGATTTTTGAATTCTTGTTTATTTAACTTTTTCAATGAGTGTGGAGACATCTTCAGCAAGAACTCCTCAACAAAATGGAGTGGTTGAAAGAAGAAATAGAACCTTGAAGGAAGCGGCTAGGAGCATGTTAGTGAGTATGAAACCCCTCACAGGTTACGGGTCAAGCCATCAACACACTTGTTATACCTGCAATGTGCTTGGTTGTAAAAGACAAGGGTAAGACTCCATATGAGATTTGGAAGGGTAAGATTCGAAGAATCTCATATTTGAGCTTTTGGTTGTAAGTGTTTCATCCATAACAATGAGAAATCTAAGTTAAGAACTTTTGATGCTAAGGCGGTGATGGAATATTCTTGGGATATTCCAACACTTCCAAGGCATTTAGAGTTTTTAACAAGATAACCCTTTGTGTGGAGGAAACCCCTCATGTTGTTTTTGATGAGTTGTATTCCTTCTCGAGATAAAGTGAATCAAATTTACTGAAAGTGTAGATAAAATTGAACTAACCAAGACTAAACATAGAACTGTTTTTATTTACCTAGTCTTGATTGAGAATCGGATGAAGAAGAATCCCCATCTCGATAATCATAAGACAACTTCGATCGACTCCATCGCAATGAGACACCCTTGACATCGGTGATCGGCGGGGGTCGGTGATGAAGGGGGAACGTCACCGAGGTAGAGTCGGAGGAGTTGCCTACCGAGACTCAAGATGAAGATCCTTCTCCTCATATAGGCAAAAGGATGAGAAGCTACCATCCATCTCGATCGTATTATAGGAGATCCATCTAGTAGTCTGGAGACACGAATGATCTTTGGACTCGAAAGTCTATTTAGTTGTTATGTGTCGCTTCTTGAACCTAAGTCTATTGAGGAAGCTCTATCTCGATCCAAATTGGATAAGCGCCATGCAGAGGAATCGCATCGGTTTGAAAGGCAAAATATTTGGGAATTAGTGGGAAGACTCTTACATAGAATGATTATAGGCACCAAATGGGTGTTTAAAAACAAAGCAGATGAGAATAATATTATTGTTCGAAATAAGGCAAGATTGGTTGCACAAGGTTACTCACACCGAGGGGATAGACTATGATGAAACCTATGCTCCCGATTGCCGATTAGAAGCAATAAGGTTGTTCTTGGCATTTGCTGCATATAAATATTTCAAAGTCTTTCAAATGGATGTTAAATCTGTCTTCCTTAATGGTGTGTTGCTTGAGGAAGTCTATGTGGAGCAGACCTCACTGGGTTTAAGATCAATAACAAGGTCTATAAACTCAACAAAGCTCTATATGGTGAAACAAGCTCCCGAGCTTGGTATGATACCTTATCTCGATTTCTTGACATCAAATGGTTTCTCAAAAGGTAAGATTGATAGAACTTTGTTTAGGAAGGAAGTAGATGGTAATATCTTATTAGTTCAAATTTATGTAGATGACATAATCTTTGGTTCACCTAATCGAAATTATGTGAAGAGTTTAGTATTCTCATGAAAACATGTTTGAAATGTCAATGATGGGCAAATTAACATACTTTCTAGGCTTACGAGTTAAACGGATGAGTAAGGGTATATTTATACATCAGGTCTAAATATGCAAAGGATCACGATTGAGAAATTTGGGATGACTACTAGTAGAGAAGTTAAAATACCTATGGCAACTAACTTCTCTATAGATTCAGATGAGCAGGGATACCCACAGATACAACGGAGTATCGTGGGTGATTGGATCTCTTCTCTATCTCACCGCAAGTAGGCCGGACATAGCCTTTGTAGTTGGGGTATGTGCAAGATTTCAATCTAATCCCAAGAAAACTCATGCGGAGTCTGCTAAGAAAATTCTTAAATATCTCAAAGGAACCTTGCGGGTAGGGTTATGGTACGCGGTGATGACAACTTTGGTGACAGGTTATTGATTAAGACTTTGAGGGATGTAAGATTGATAGGAAATCCACTTCAGGAACTTGTCAATTCTTAGGCAACAAATTAATTTCTGGTTATCTAAGAAAGCAGACATCTGTTGCCACTTCCACAATCAAGCCGAATACATGGCGGTGGAAGTTGTTGCTCTCAACTCCTGCGGATTAGTCAACAACTTAGAGATTATAATATTCAAACATCAGTTGTTCCTATTTACCGTGATAGTAATAGTGCAATAGCTATGACTTACAATCTCGTTACGCATTCTAGATGTAAGCATATACACATTAGGCATCATTTCATTAGAGATCATGTTGAGAAGAATGACATTAGAATTGAGAAGATAACCACCGAGTCACAAAGAGCGGACATACTTACAAAACCATTAGCCGAGTCTAGGTTTAAAGAATTATGCTTAGAATTAGGATTACTTGATGCATCTTTAACTCGATTTCTAAAGCTGTTTGCATCTGTTTAATGTATTCCTTATTTCCGGTTATTTCTTTTCTTTAAATCAATGTCTAGAAAGAATTTTCAGACTAGATATGAGTCAAAGGGCAATCGTTTGATATCATTGATTTCCTTCTTAGGAATCAAGAATAAAGGATTAGTCATATTGACCTTATCTCGACATGATAATTACTTATTCGACATTTGGTAAATCAGACGAGGGCACAATAGTCACCGATTTCCTCGAGAAATGCATTGACTATTTACACCCTATCCGATCTACCTCAAGTTACTAATGGTTTTCCTTAAGTCTATGTCTTTGCGGGAATAGGTCACATATCAAACCGTTTCACCTCATCTTTCCTCAATCTTTTATTCGAGACACCTTTGTTTCTAAAATAAACTCCATATTTTTCATAAAATTCTTTTTAGATTGATTGGTTGGAAAACCTAACTTTAGAAAATTAAGTCTGAGCCTGTTTATTTAAATGTTTTTAAGATTGCTAAAAGTTAAAACTAAGCTATTTTTGAAATCGACAGGTTACTTTATCAAATGACTTTACAAACCCATCTGTTTTTAAAACCCATCTATTTTGAAAACCCTTATATGAAGTAAGGTAACCCTAGGCCGACGTCAGGTATACTTACTTCCCTGCATAAAGTAACCTACATCTCACAAATCAACGATCATAAAGTAACTATTTACGCATTGCAAAGGCGAGTAACATCCACGCGCTGAATCCCAATCGTTTATCCCGAGTTTTAACCGTTGATTCATGCGCGAAAAACTTTTAAATAAACGGCTTAGATCAATTTAAATTTTCTAAAAGGCGGTTTCTCTGTCCAATTTTCCCTCCTATAAATACGTCTTCTTCCTCAATCAAACCTTTTCACTTTGAAAGCCATACATACACTCTGCTTAATTTTCAAAAACTCTCGCTTTATTTTCATGAGCACTTCCCTAAAACCAATTGGAGTTACATCAACCATGGTGGAGGTACATAATGATACATATAACAAGAAGACTAAGTCTGAGATGTGTGTTGATTTTGAGACGACTACCGATGGTGAATCAAGGGAGATCTTGGGTTTATTGGAGAGGCGGGATTGAGGACATTTTGTTCCAAGAAATCCACCTCCAATAAAACTTTGGATATGAGGGGGATTGAGTTCTATGTCAACGGGACAATTAAAAATGGAGTGTTCAAGACTCGAGTATACGGCGAGGTTCTTACTGTTACTCCGGCGGAGGTGGCCGGATATTTGATACCAGCGGTGAGGGAGTTAACCCCACTTACATACAAATCGATGACCGGGTAGAATCATTTGAGATGATTGCCGGAATTCGATGAAGGACCGCGATCGGAGCTTAAGAAGAAGATGCTCCGAGCGAGATATCGTCTTCTCGATGACGATTGTGACTAAGGTTATTCTTGGGGAACAGAGTTCCCATGATGGGCCGACCAAACCCAGCCGTGCGTTATGAGGGCAATAATAGACGAAGTTCAAGCCAATCGGCCGGGATGCTACCGGAGAAGTTTGAGACAGAGAGGAAAAGGCCGGAGGTGGTAGGTGGAAAGTGGCGAGGCGAGGTCAATCACTAGCCTTATTCAATAAGGTGACGGTGATTCGGAGGACCCGCGACACCAAATTAATCGGGTTGATGGAGTCGACCCTATACAAAACGAAAGGAATCCCGACTAAGGATGAGCCGCTTGGGGTTCCAAGTGACTCGGATGAAGGAGGAGCCGAGGTCGGAGCTCAGGTTCCAAAGTGAGGAAGCCGAGGAGGAGGAAGAAGAGGAAAGAGAGGAGGAGCGTAGACGGTGAGCTCACTGAGGCTTCACACTCGATGAAGTCAAGGAGAAGGCCAAGAGGAGGAGGAGGTTGGTGAAAACCTCGGAGCTTGGGGAACATCTCGCGATCACCCGAGTCTTACGCGTGAAGAGGCAATGACGCCGGAGATAGCAGCCCGGTGGTCCAATCGAGAGGAGGTTCAAGACATCGGCTGCGAGAGGACCCTCCCCCACTCACGAGGCAGTACAATTCTCCCCTCCTCCCCTCTCCACCCCACTCGCGATGAAGAGGTGGCCCAGCCGGCACCTCCGAGCCTCTAAAACAGCCTTCTACTCCCAAATCACCCAAGCCACAACCTCATCTACTCTTCCTCAAACCCAAACTTCATCCCCTCCACCCTCCCCATCCGAGATGTTGTCCTTCCTTACAGGACCGATACGCCCTACCCCCATATCTACCATCTCCCCACCAGCCTTACCCACATCTTCTAAAACTCCTTCCCACAACCCAATCCAACCCACCATACCTTAGCCAACCCCATCTCCACCACCCACTACTTCGAAATTCCACCCCTTCCATCTTCACCCCCACTGTAAATCCCCCTCCCCCATCGACGCCCTACTTCATCCCACCCTTCTCAGCCCCAGCCGGTGGATACCTCCAACATTTTTGGGGATATCCACACGAGCTCCCCAGTCCAACTTCTCCCACCACCTCTTCCTCATCCGATTCGAGAGGAAGAGGCCACCCAATCTTCGCTATATCCTCGGCCTTTGAGGACTGCATAAGAAGATAATATCCAAAGTTCAGAGGCCGATGGAAAGGAAGACGAGGAAGGTGATTCGAGCAGCCACCGACACAATGCTCGCCAACATGCAGATAGCCGAGGTCAACATTTTACGCAATCTATCAGCCAATCTCGGATCAAGTTGTTGGTACTAGGCCGAGTGACACGGAAGAGGAGGTCAAGGCACTCGCGTAAGGTGGCGGCTAACAACGAAGTCTGGTCAATGCACTCACATCGATCGAGGCCCGGCTTCGAGGTTCGTTGTTCGGCTTTGGAAAAACTGACTCCGAGACACTCCAAAATGAAGTCAAAAGAGGGAAGGAGCTGAAGGAAGAATGGACACCCTCACAGTGGAGTCTTGTCACTCCTGAGACAAGGTAGATTCAAAGGCGACTCACTGAGTTGGAGGCAGCCAAGCGCAGACATCAAAATAAAATCGACGAGCCGGCCGCTTTGCAACCTGGGGTGACCCAGATAGAGGAGGCCATCCGAGAGGATGAGGAGAAGAGGAGGAAGGAGGAGGAAGAGAAGTCCGAGGCACCGCTGGCCAAGATGAAAGAATCCGAAAACCCGAGGCCAAGGGCAATGGTAAAGGCAAGGCGGTGGAAAAGTCTTCATCGGTGGCGGTGATCGCCCTGCAGCCGAGCGCAAAGGAAAGAGCGACCACTCAAACCTATCAGCTAAACATATCATAAGAATCCATGCTGAGAAGGAGAAGAATGAGAAGCGAGGAGAAGAAGAGGCTGAAGAAGTTGGGGAAAGCAGAGTGAAGTGGGATAGGGATACTCGGAAGTGGGTATCCAAAGCAACAGATGAAGCGGACTTCCGCCTGTCCACGAACATCAGCCTCCTCCCAAGATGGTTTCAGGGAAGTACACCGGTGAGTACAAGAAGAAAACCACGGATGCCGGATGGATGTACTACCGAGTACATCTTGAAGGCATCTCCATCTGGAGCAATGATGAGGATATGAGCCGGCATGAATGGATGGAAAAGAAGGACGCCGAGCTATATGGGAAGCTGCTCGATGAGGTACATAATGTGTTCAAGTGCGATCTAGTCGCACCACCCTATGAGCAAGTTACCCCTAAGCTGAAAGAAGACGGCTCTCCGAGATCCGGAATGGGTCGATCACCATAGCCAAAGCGAAAGGGAATCGAGCTCACGCACGAGGATGAACTCAAACAACTTAGAGCGAGGATTTTCAAGCTGGTTGAACATTCCAAAAGCTAGCAGATGGGGAATCCGATAGACGGGATTTTCTTTTCCTTATCTTTTTATTTTCTATCGGTTCATCTATACGTAATTACGTAAATTTGTGAATGAATATATGTGGACTTATGTGAAATATTTGTCTTAGTTTCTTAAAGTTTTTTTCTTTAAGAAAAACTTAAAATTTTTCTAAGTATAAATCATTTGAGAATTTTATCTCTCGAGACTTAAAAACTTTTTCCTAAAAATTATCTAAGTCTTGAGACTCAAATTTTTAAGTATTTCTAAAAGAGTCTAAAGGACTTAATTTTTCTTAAGTGCTTTAATGTGAATGAATCTGTTGTAATGTGAAAAAGTGCTTTGATTCACCTATCGATTATCTTGACTAACTCTAGTACTAACTTCATTGTGAGTGTGTTTCTTCCTTGAAGGGTTTAATTTCATCAAAAAGGGAAATTGTTGGATAAAGAAGTTTTGATGAGTTAAAAGAAGCGGCTCGAGATGATCGAGACCACTGAAGAGCAGTGAGATTGAGACCATAAGCTAAAGTGATCAGACGGGGACGAGAACCAATCTAGTCACCGAGGTCCGGAAGAGTACGAGTCATGCGGAGACTAGCTTGAGTCTAGTCATCTGCAGGAGACAAACATGAAGAGCTCGGGACGAGGTCAAGACAAGGCTGAGTAGAATAAGAAAGGTGAGTCTTCACCAAGTCACCGAGATTAGTAGAGTAAAGTCGATTGAGGTCAAGAGCGGTTTTCAAGATTAAGTTTGTTAAAGCGAGTTTTCAGTTTGTTAGAATCGACTAACAAACTAAGCTGTCTTTTGAGACTTATAAATAGGTCTAGGCACTTCATTAAGCATACACACTTCATATAGAACATACTGAGAATACACATAATTCACAAGTTATTTTCCAGACAATATTCTCTAAAAATCACAAGTTTTCTAAAAGCACAAAATAGTTTTTCAAGATTTCTTCATAGATTTTTCTAAGTGTTTGTAGAACACTTCCTTGCACATCTTCAAATACACTTCTTTATCTTAGAGTTAGATTTCGTAGTTTTGGTTAGAGTTTTGAAGAGTTGAAGATCGATTGTAAGTTGAAAGTTGTACGATTGTAAAGTAAGAAAGTAAGCGAGATAGTAGAGACCCTTCTTCAAATTGGAGAAGGAGAGTGGATGTAGGATTGTTATAATCCGAACCACTATAAAATCGGTGTTCTTTCTTGCTTTTCTTTACTTATCTGTTCGATTTCCAATTTATTGTTCAAGGGTTAATTTGAGAATCAAAGTTAAAATCTGAATATCGGTTTGCTTTTGATCTTAACAAAGTTGAGTCTAATATTGAATTTTCACTTTGTGTACATCGTGGTACTTTGAATCGATTTTAAAAGATTTGAAAAATCTACAAAATCTACCCCCTTCTAGATTTTGTCCTAGAAGGTTAACTCAAAGTTTCTTAATCAACTCAACCAATTGGGACCAACAATAAAAATCTACGTGTCTTTACAAGCTTTACGCATACATATTCATATATGCTCATTCATCATAGTTTTAATAAACTGCACTAAACTTGACAAGTATCTTTCAAGAAGGTTTTCATTAAAAGGGTTTTTCAAATACACACGAGACAAGCTTCCGCACCATCGAAGACTTTGACTTTCCAAAGTCTGTGATCTCACATAGCACACTACGAGTACTTATGTAGAAGACTTGCAAAGTCTACTAACCTCACACTCGGCTCACGAAAAGTTGTAAAAAGTTTTGAGTGTGGGAAAGTCTATTCAATCCCCCTTCTAGACTTTCCACCTCCTTGCACATCTCGTCCGAGACCAATAAATGGTATCGAGAATAGTGGTTCAACCGACCACCGGCTTTGGTTACCAATACTCTTTGAAGAAAGACTGTTGTGGTCACTGAGCGAGATCTTGAAAAGCTGTTTTCATAAAATTCATTACATTCAACTGCATAATTGTTCTTTTGCTAACATGATTTTTCAAAAGAAGAGCAATAAGGCCAGAAAGCTATCGAGAATTCTCTATCGAAGACTATGACTCTGGATGTTCTCGCATGGAAAATCACCTTGGTGCGATACATGATAGGATGCTTGAAATTCTTGAAGAGGGACCTATCAAATTCTCTGGGATCTAGTGAGTTCGGGAAGTGGTGGGCGAGACTTTAACTCGTCGGAAAACGAGAAAAAAAGAAGCGAATTGTCAATCAAGAGAGGAAATTGTTCAATCTCAATCAAGTTGCTCATACAGAGATTATAGAAATGTTAACCAGAGAGCTTACTGAAAAAGTGAAAACCTGCAAATGCGTAAAGAAATGTGGGTGACACGGCGCTAATGTGTGAAGGATCAAAACAAATCAAGAAAAACAAAGCTGATCAATTCTTCATTCATTGACACTCTCAAGATGAAGCCGGATGAAACTATTGATCGATTGGACTTGAGGCTGACAAATATAATCAATAAAGCTAGTTCCCTAGGGAAGTCATACACTACGAAGGAAATAAACAACAAAATTCTCGAGATCATTGACTAGTAAGTGGAGAGTAACGTTTCTTGTGATCAAAGATACCAAGGTTCTCAATAGAACAAGTCATCATGAATTATTCTCTCATCTTAAAGCTCATGAATTTGACCTGAAACAAGAAAAAGATGAGGATGAAGGAAATTCGAGTTCTATAAGTAAAGAAGTGGCTTTCAAGGTTACATCTACTACTTCATCAAAAGAACCGGTGGAAGAAGATCGAGTATGAAAGAACAGATGGCATTACCGACTAGAAAGTTTGACAAGATGAATTCAAAGTTTGACAAATATAGAAGAAACTGGAAGAACACTAGGCGACAGGTTTTAAAGCGATACAAAGTCTTCTACCGGCACAGACGGGAGATCGACGATTCTAATGATGAAAGAAGATCTGAGAACTCCTGAGAGAAGAAGAGAAGGAAGTCCCAAAAGGAAAGATTTTTCACCTAGAAGAGATTCAAGTCCCGGAAGATCGACAAGAGATGGCAATGCTTTACATGTCATAAACCTGGACACTTGATTATGATTGTCGAATTAACTCCTAGAGAAAGAGAAGAAAAGAGACTTAAGAGGAATAGAAAGTTTGCCGATAAGAGAGCTCTAGTAGCCGAGAGAAGAAGATTCCTCATTGAGCGACACAACCTCTTCATCGAGACTTTTCTTGACAATGACTTATGTCTTATGACTATTAGTGATGAGGTAACCTCGACTCTTGTTCTTAAATGCGCTTCTTGCATCTCTCTAGCGAGAAGAGTTTGACCATAACTTTGTTGATAAGTTAATTGGAGATCTCAAAATTGCTATAAACGCTTATAAGCGTGTGGAAAAGGAGAACACTAGCTTAAAGGCTAAGATTGATCTACTCACTCAAGAATCTACCGGCAAGTCTTACGGAATATCGGTAGACTCTAATCGAGATAACTTGAGAAGAGTTAAACACTCTTAAAGCTGAAGTATCTTTGAGCGAGGTAAGTTGGTATAAAGGTTGCTTCGAGAATCTTGAGAAGAGTGATCGATTGAAAATCCTACAAGCAAAGTTTGATGAGCTTTTCTATCAACATGAGCGTGTAAAAACTAGTGAGGAACGTTTAAGTTTCAGATTGGATCAACTGAATAAAGCTTATCATGTTGTTCAAACAATAGTTAATTCGTCTCAAACACCTAACGTAAAGAAGCGAATTGGTTTCACCTTTGCTCAATCCTCACAAGTTCAAACAAGTGTACACGAGAAGAGTACACATGTTATTGGTGATGATCTGGTAGGAGCAGGTTCCAAACCTAAACCTACCGATAAGAGAAAGAAGGTCGTTGATTGGAGTGAATTGATGCATGTTTTTAGGGTGTATTTTAGTGCAAAAATTGATCAAAAGTGTTAGATTTTGTGCCTAAATGTGTAGAGTATCACTACTTTGCCTAAAAAGTATTACTTGTGAGATATTTGATGTTTTTCATCCAATTTACGGTGTAAATCGGTGGAATTTGGCCAAACCGAGAGTATCGGCATTCTTAGGATAAGAGACGATCGAGATGGGCAAAAACGGGGTCGAGGCGAGTCCGGGTCGAGAAAACTCCTGGACCCGACATTTGGCAATAGGTTGAATTTCAAAAAATGGAGGCAAGCTCGACTCGAGTGAGCCCTCAAGTCGAGGATCGGGCGAAGGAGATCCCTCGAGTCGAGGGCTGGAGCTCGACTCAAGGCTGGAAGCAAAAATGGAAAATCGTGTTAGCGACTTCAAGGCCTCGACTCGAGGCCCCCAACCTCGAGTCGAGGATGCCCAAAATCAAAAAATTTATATTTAAGCCACTGAGCGGAAAATAGAGCATATTCTTCCTAGCTTAGATTAGAGCGGTTATTTTACAGTTTTTGGGTGAATTTCTCATTCCGTTGCTTAATTCTCTTTGTAATTAGATTAGATTCATAGATTTAGATAGAATTTGATCATTTGTACCTTAGATTAGTGATTTGATCCATTAGTTTTTAATTTCCAAGTTGTACTTGAAGAGGAGAAGAGATTGGAATTTAAGATATTGAAGTGAAGCATTCTTATTTTTATCATTGAATCCAATTAGTGATGTTCTTCCACTTTACTCTTTTTAATTCATTAATTATTGTGATTTGCTTCTTAATTGTTTACTTAGATTTTCTACCCATGGGTTTTGCTCTTAGCACCATGGGCTAATACTCTTGTGCTTGGGATAATTGAAATTGGGGATGATGTGATTGCCTTATGCTATGATTGTTGATAATTGTTGGTCAATTGAGTTAGATTGCTTCCTAATTGTGATTCTCATTGTGCTTCATGCTAAGTTATCTCTTTAGATCAATGTTTGATCACCCTAGCAATAGGCGAGAGTTGAGCTAATGTGATTAGGGATTAGTCGGGTTACAATTGTGTATGAATGTATGAATTGGGTGCTTCTTAATTGAGAGATTAGTTGCACTAAGGATACTCACATTAGGCATTGTGTTGTTAATGGAGTGATTAATTGCATGATGGTTTTATGCTTTCTATCTTAGTTGATATACAATTTGATTCAATCATAGCTTGTTGATCATTGATTCTATGATATATATTATCCCTAACACCCCTATCCCCCATTAAATTTTAACTAATTATTCTTGCATATTAGATGTTCGATTAATTGCTTGTCTTGAGTTTGAATTTTAATTCTTGCAATTGTATTGTAGTTCTTAGTGCCAAAACCGATTTGCAACAATAGTCACCAAGAACTCGTATTCCTAGGGCCTCATTGCATACTTTTTCCCTTGGGTTCGATATACTTGATTGGTCTTAATACCGCTTACCCAGAATCCTACAATCAAAATGGCGTCGTTGCCGGGGAATTAGTTTTTACGCCTTAAGTGAGACTTAGGAATTGTTCGAAGTGGCTACTTGTTGCTTTGTATTTTGTTTGTTTTGTGGTTTTTGTCTGAATTTGATACTTGCTATCTTGTCTAGATGGATGGATATGACTCATACGCATGGAATCAAGATTATTATCAAGAGAGTATGGTTTATCCTCCACACTATGAAGGATTTGGCTACGATAATTGGGGGAACTATGAGGATAATTATCTAATGCAATAAGTTTCATCCGATTATCAAGATTGGAGATGTGATGAAGTTCCTCCCCCACCCCAAGAGATGTTCCGTATTATGAGCATTATGATCAAATATTTGATCCACGGGTTGGATTTGAATTTCAAGGAGCATCGGAAGGAGATTATTATGATGATGGGAGAAGCTATGAGTATGACTACCAAATGCCACAAGCTTCCTCTCATTATGAAGAATGGGCACTCAATGATGTGAGAGATATCTTGAAGGAGATGCTTGGAATGTTGTTGAAGAGATTTGAGGAAAATGTTCCCCTTGTATGAGAACATCTATAAGACCAAAGCAATGGTTGATTCAATGATAGATGGGAACATGGAGATCACCGAAACTCAATTCATAATCTTAAGAAGTCAACTCAAATATTTTCTAATCCAAGTCAAGAAAATAACCATCATGGAAACTCATCAAGAAGAAGGGGAGGAAGAAAATAAAAGTGAAGATGGAGAAGAAGAGGGTCCAAGCAAGAAGGATGAAATAGAAATTTTTTTGTCAAAAGTGATGAAGGGAATGTCCATTGATGGACATGAGCAACAATGAACAAGAAAATCTAGAAGCATCGAATGAGGCATTGAAGAACGAAATGAGCATTTCTATACCTTCAACCTTTTCAATTTGTACTTTAATTGAGATTGATGCTTCTATTGATTTTATTTTACCTCTTGTGAACTTTGATTATAGGAAAGAATTAATGAAGTGCTTGGGCATCCTTGGAAAAAATGGTTGGAACTACCGATCGCCGACTCTATGAAATTATCAGAGTTCGGGATCGCGATCCACATAAACGCAGCGGATAAAATTATACCTTTATTCACCATAATAGGTGAAGACGAACCAGTTCTAAGGTCGAAGCTGCGATCGAAGGATGAGCGTCAAACCTCACGGTCTTCGCCGTATTCCTATCCCTTTCCCTTGGACATCGAGTGGTCGACGATCCTCCAAGGAATCGAATCCGCCTCTCTCGAACTCACGTTTTTTCACATGTCGGAGGCTCGATGTTAGGAGTTTATTTATAGGCTACAACGGGGACCCTAAGGAGGAATTAGGGTTGGGCCTCTGATGGGTCTAAATATCTGTGTTCGGTCCGAACACTTTACTTAAGCCCATCAATTATAACTCAGTCCACTAAAGAGTTATAATTGAATTACCGTCCTAATCCCATATTATAATATGGGCTCCTTTATTATGTGTACGTTTATTTCCCGTGTTTAAGATATCGAATGTCCATAAATTAATTAAATTACTGACAACATAATTAATTTATATCTAATTCCAAGAGTAGTACCACTCATCTTTATTATTATATCGGATTAAATCCACTGCAGGGTTTACATAATAATCTTTATGAGCTCCTCAAGGGGACATCATCATCCTAAATAATTAGGACACGGATTCCTTCTATAATCAACAAAGACACCATATAAACAATGTTATCTCCCAATTCACCGAGCCTATTGATTTAATAAATCTCACCCATTGGCAAATCAAAGAAACATACACCGAGTACACATGCCCATTATTATATAGGGATTAAGAAGACATACATCCATAACAACGAGAGGTCTTGTTCTTTTATATGGTCGGTACAAATTGAACAACCTCATATGGTCTGCTCAATACACACAAAATGTACCGGTGTAACTCTATAGTCAAGATAGACTAATACCAAATTACACTACAACCATTCCAATGGTTTGTCCAAATCCATCTTGGTTGTGAGCTATTATTTGTAATCTATAAGGAAGCTGATAACATGATCTTACGTGTGACACCACACACCAATCTGGACAAAATAATGATATATATAACAATCATAAACACTAAGTATTTTGATCATAATGAATCTCATATTAAAAGGATGTTCATACTCAAAAAGATGTTCATACAAAAGCTAGGCTTATAGTATACATCTTAACAATCTCGCACTTATACTAAAAGACTATGCTTCCATAATTGCTGCCATACATCGATTCTCATCCCTTCAACATGCCCATCAAAAGCTTTTCTTTGGAAGAGCCTTTGTGAAAGGATCTCGCTAGGTTATCCGCTGATGCAATCTTGGCGACAACAACTTCTCCTCGTTTCACGATGTCTCGTATCGAGGTGGTACTTGCGCTCAATGTGTTTGCTTGCTTTGTGGGCTCGTGGTTCCTTCGAGTTTGCCTGCACTGCTGTTATCACAATAAATTGTGATAGCTTTAGGCAAACTAGGAATCACTTCTAAGTCCATCAAGAAGTTTAAGGCCATACAGCTTCTTTGGCCGCCTCGGAGGCTGCCACATACTCGGCTTCCATGGTGGAGTCCGAAACACATTTACGCTTTACACTCCTCCATACTATGGCTCCACCTCCCAAGGTAAACATATAACCCGAGGTAGATTTATTGTTGTCCCTATCCATTGGAAATCGGAATATGTGTAACCCTCGGGAAGTAAAGTATACGCTTGGTAAACCGACATATAATTTCTAGTCCTTTTCAGGTACTTTAAAATATGTTTTACCGCAGTCCAATGTCCTTGTCTGGGTTACTTTGATATCTACTAACCATGCCCACGGCAAAACGAGATATCTGGCCTCATACATAGCATTGCATACATTAGGCTTCCTACGGTGAAGCATAAGGAACTGCCTTCATGTCCTCTATCTCCTTTGGTGTCTTAGGACACATCTCTTTAGATAAAGGTACTCCATGTCGAAAAGGTAGAAAACCTTTCTTGGAGTTTTGCATGCTAAAACGAGCCAAGATAGTATCAATTTATGAAGCTTGAGATAAGCATAACATTCTTTTCTTGCGATCCCTTATAACTTTGATCCCAAGAATATGTCCAACTTCTCCCAAGTCCTTCATATCAAACCGCTTGGACAACCATACCTTTACGTCGACAACACCTTGACATTGTTGCCAATGAGCAAGATGTCATCTACGTATAGTACAAGAAATACCACCACGTTTGTCACTCTTCTTGTATACACATGACTCATCCGGACATTGAATAAATCCATAAGACTGGATTACCTCATCAAAACGGATATTCCAAGATCTCGAAGCTTGTTTCAACCCATAAATGGACCGATTAAGCTTACATACAAGATGCTCTTTGCCCTTTGCAATGAATCCTTCTCGGTTGCTTCATATAGATGTTTTCTTCAAGACTTCCATTAAGGAAAGCTGTCTTGACATCCATTTGCCAAACCTCATAATTCATATGAGCATGATAGACAAAAGAATCCGGATAGACTAAAGCATGGCTACCGCGAAAAGGTTTCCTCATAATCGATTCCTTCTTTTGAGTGTACCCCTTCGCTACAAGCCTTGCTTTGAAAGTTTCTACTTTCCCGTCGATCCTCTTTTTCTTTTGTAGACCCACTTACAGCCAATGGCTTTTACACCATTTGGTGGTTCTACTAGCTCCCGGACTTGATTAGAATCCATAGATTCTAATTGATTTCATTGTTTTTCCCAAGATTCTGCATCTTTATCTTGGAGTGCTTCGTCATAGCTCCGAGGATCCGATTCGTGTTCACTGTACTAAGTCTAAAGACTCTCCCAAAAACATGAATCTATCGGGTTGTCTAACAACCCTCCCACTATGACGAGGCACTTGTGGTAATAGTGTATCATTAGTAGCGAGATGGTGCCGACCCATGTGGTATCTCATCGTGTACTCTTGGTACTAAGGTAGAAGTTTCTCCCCTTATTTCTTCTAAAATAATTTTACTCATGGGCTTGTGGTCCATTACATAGTCCTCTTCTAAAAATCGGGCATTTGTGCTAACAATTACCCTACTGATCTTTAGGACTATAAAACAAACCACCTTTCGTTCCTCTAGGATAGCCCACAAGCAATCGAACTTATGTACGAGATTCCAACTTATCGGCATCTCCTTTCGGCACATGTCTTTGGACTACCCCAAATCCGAATATGTTTCAAACTAGGCTTACGCCCATTCCACAATTACGTGGGAGTAGAAGAATCTTGTCTTAGAAGTAACCAAGTTCAGAATGTATCTTCTTTGTTTCCAGGGCATACCCCAAAAGCGAACTTCGGTAATTACGAATAGCTCATCATTGATATAACCATTTCCAAGAGAGTCATATTCCTTCGTTCCGCCACACCATTCTGTTGGGGTGTACCAGTGTGAACAATTGGGATTGAATCCGCTTACGATAAGTAATTCCTAAACTCTCCTAAGAGGTACTCGCCACCACGATCAGATCGTAGTGTTTTGATATATTTACCATGACGCTTCTCCACATCAGCCTTTTACTCTTTGAATTTATCAAAGCACTCGGACTGCGGCGCTTCAAATAAATATATCCATATCTCGAATAATCATCTATAAAAGAGACAAAATATTCGAAACCACCTCTTGCTTGAGTAGACATAGGACCACATAAATCAGGAATGAACCATTTCCAACACTTCTTTGACTCTATACCCCTTGGCTTTAAAAGACCTTTTGGTCATTTTCCTTCCAAGCAGGACTCGCGAGTCGGATAGTTTTCCACTTCCAATGAACTCAAAAGTCCATCGGCTATCAACCTTTGAATCCTACTCAAGTTAATGTGACCTAATCTTAGATGCCAAAGATATGTTTGGTTCGAGTTTTTAAGGTTCTTTTCGCTTATTTGAGTTGGAAGATGTACTATTAATTTCCATTTGTTGCTTTGTGGGAGTTATTGGATTGAGAGTATATAAATTGCCAATCAACGTGCGAGCAGGATAATAGCACTATTTTTCTTGACAACCACTTTGATATCAAAAGAAAGCAGAATATCTATCCAAAAATAACTTAGAAACTGAAATCAAGTTCTTTCTAAAACAAGGTACGTAAAGAGAATTTCTCAAAACCAAAGTCTTATTCTTATCAAAAATAAATAAACATCTCCCACTGCTTTGCTACTTTCGTAGCGTCGCCCATGTAGATGGTAATCTCACCCTCACTAAGTCACTGGTTTCTGGAACCCTGCAAAGAATTGCAGGACATGATCGGTGGCTCCGTATCTACACACGGTGCCGGTAGATAACACCGTTAAACATGTTTCAATAGTTAGTGAATATGATATACCTTCTTTTTCCTTTTTATGGGGGCAATCTACCTTCCAATGTCTGCCGCTTGCACAAAAAGCATTTGCCCTTAGGCTTCTTCACGCCACTTGGTGGACCAATTTTCTTTGGTTCACTGCTTTCTTGCCAAACCAGCTTGTTTCTTTTTTTTATCACTTTGCCTTTTGGCTTAGATGTAGAAACATTTTCAGCAATATAAGCTTGAGAAGCTTACGAAATAACCCTTACTGCCGCTTGGAGTTACGCGGAAGTTCCGCCATCGAATACAACCTTTTGTTCATGTTGTAGTTCAAAGGAACTGCTCAAAACTCTTAGGCGGCGTCTTGAGAAACGATATCGACCTGGGTTTCCCCATCGATTTTAGCTCCAAGGACTTCCATCTCATTCAAATGAGCCATCATCTTGAGGATATGATCCCTTACGGGTGTCCCCTCGGTCATGGTGGTCGTCATTAAGTTTCTCATGGCCTCTTGCTGGCAGCCCGACTCTAGTGTCCGAAGAGTTCTTTGAGATTGAGCATCATCTCATAGCGAGAGGTCATGGCACGATGCCGATGTTGCAACACATTTGACATAGAAGCCAAAATGTAACACCGCGCCATCTCATCCGCCTTGACCCACTTCTTATAAGCCTCTTTCTCCTCTTCACTAGAGTTTTCATCGGGTTTTTCAGACAAACCTCGGTGAGTACAAACTTGTACTCTTCAAAGATCAAGACAATGTCCAAGTTTCTTTTCCAATCAATATAATTAGGACCAGTAAGTTTATTTTCTTTAAGAATAACGAAGTGGATTGAAAGCCATGGTAAATCCCGAGAAACACGTAAATGCATTATGATCAAAATTAAGAATTTAAATCAATATTGTTTCCCTCAAACAATACAATTAAATTCATCAACACCTCAAAACACCGTGAAGTTTGTATGCCACGATAGTGTGGACGTATACTAATTCAATCATTTGTAAGAGGAGGTTTTACCCATTAATTTCATCATTTTGTCAAACAAAATAAAAATTAATAGTTGGTTTGTTTTTAGCCATACAAATAACAACACTTACTCCGATGGGGAGGATACTATTATATGCATCTAAGTGTATACTATTTCTTAATACCAAGTCAATTACCTAGGTTTGTGCCTCTTGGGATGGAGAAGATAACACGCTCCTAAATAACTTACTTATAATTATCCATAAGGAAGTTTGATCTAGTGATCCGCAAACAAACACATCCGATATGGAAGAAGGCACTTAAAACCAACGTTCATGTTTGAATGCATCACTTACAAACCAGAAATGGAGGCTATGGGATTTGTTGAAAAATAACCCCTCTCCCACTTAGTTATTTAACATGAGGGATATTAATATTAACATGCATAACATATGAAACACATAAAGCATGCTAAACACAATAACACATATGAGAAAGAATAAATATGGAAAATAAAATTCCAACTATTATGGCCTCTTTCATGCTCCCATGTTCTTGAATGTTCGCCGTCAAATGGGGTGCGGAGCAGCGCCCGTTCGAAAAAAAAGTCCATCGATTCTTTGCTATCCATCTGGTTCCGCCATCGACCATCCTAATCTGTTCCTATTACGGTTTTATCCAACTATCCTATACATCATCTAGATCGAAATAAAACCTACACGACAGGACCGCCGTGGTTATAACTATTACAATCATTCACCAACCCAAAACAAAAACTTCGACAGTCCGAGGGTTTAATACATACATAAACATACATGTTGACCATAATAGTTGGATTTAGGGTTCTGCAAAAATATCGAATATTCACATACCCAAAAAAATAGATCTACGATTAACATCGAATCCTTAATATAATGATTTATGATAATCATGCAAACCCTAATATGACAGATTTACAAATATCATGCAATCCTATTCAATATCAAATCATGAAACTCTATTATACCGGATCAAGAAACCCTATTATAACAGATCAAGAAACCCTATTATAACAGATCAAGAAACCCTATTATAATAGATTTACAATAATCATGCAATCCTAATAAATCGGATCTATGAATAACCGAATCAATTGCATAGAGTCGAAAACACGGCTCTAATACCAATTGTTGGAACCACCGATCGCCGACTCTATGAAATTATCGATTCGGGATCACGATCCACATAAACGCAGCGGATAGAATTGTACCTTTATTCACCGTAATAGGTGAAGACGAACCGATTTTAAGGTCGGAGGCTGCGATCGAAGGATGAGCCTCGAACCTCACGGTCTTACGCCGTATTCCTATCTCTTTCCCTTAGGCGTCGAGTGGTCGACGATCCTCCAAGGAATCAGAATACGCCTCTCTACGATCTCATATTTTTTTCACACGTCGGGAGGCTCGATATTAGGGTTTATTTATAGGCTACAACAGGGACCCTAAGGAGGAATTAGGGTTGGGCCTCACGATGGGCCTAAATATCATGTCTTCGATCCGAACACTTTACTTAAGCACATAAATTATAACTCGAGTCCACTAAAGAGTTATAATTGAATTGCAAATCCTAATCCCATATTATAATATGGGCTCCTTTTATTATGTGTACGTTTATTTCCCGTGTTTAAGATATCGAATGTCCATAAATTAATTAAATTACGACAACTTAATTAATTTATATCAAATTCCAAGAGTAGTATCACTCATCTTTATTATTATGTCGGATTAAATCCACTGCGAGGTTTACATAATAATCTTTATGAGCTCCTCAAGGGGACATCATCATCCTAAATAATTAGGACACGGATTCCTTCTATAATCAACAGACACCATATAAACAATGCTATCTCCCAATTCACCGAGCCTATTGATTTAATAAATCTCACCCATTGGAAAATCAAAGAAACATACACTGAATACACGCGCTGTTATTATATAGGGATTAAGAAGGCGTACATCCATAACAACGAGAGGTCTTGTTCTTTTATATAGTCGGTACAAATTGAACAACCTCATATGGTCCTACTCAATACATACAAAATGTACTAGTATAACTTTATAGTCAAGATAGACTAATACCAAATTACACTACAACCGTTCCAATGGTTTGTCCATTTCCATCTTGGTTGTGAGCTATTATTTATAATCTATAAGGAAGCGATAGCATGATCTTACGTGTGACACCACACACCATGTTATCTACGGTATGGATTAATCTGGACAAAATAATGATATATATAACAATCATAAACAATAAGTATTTTGATCATAATGAATCTCATATTAAAAGGATGTTCATACAAAAAGATGTTCATACAAAAGCTAGGCTTATAGTATACATCCTAACAAAAAGAATGGAGAAGGAGTGTAATGCCCGGAATTCGAGAAAGTCGACCTTTGAGGTCTGACGTCCTAAACCCGAGTCATCACTTAGTGAACCATAAAATCGAGCCAAAAAATTCTTTTTAGAAGGCAAAGCTATTCATTTGAGTTGCAGCGGAAGACTTCACAAACACTTATTTAAGACGTTTGAACCATATTCATAACTAAATGAAGAGATTAATCGTTTGACAAAAGTCACGGTGAGTCTAAGGTTCAACTCTCGGGAAAATCGTAGTGACGAGTCTTTAACAAAAATACAAATTTTTGTAAAGATATAAAGCGACCCATTTAGATAAAGGAGAGTGGAAGCGGGTCGTCTATTGCAGCTCCCGGGCCTCTATCTCGTGACACGAAAATATTAGTTATAGGGCGTGAGATAAAATCTCGATGGATGACACATGTCTGTTATACGGATTGACAGGAAATCCCAAAATAGTTGAATGTTTTATGCTTTATTCTCATCTTTCGTTATTTACTTCCTTGTTATGGCATTGTGTTCATTTGTATTAGGTAATCTTCCGTTATGAAATTCTCATCCTTTAACTTCCGTTCGATTAAGAAAATCATCTTTCTTTAAAGCAGTTAGTACATAAATATAGCACGTATGAGATGGCACATGATAGTTTCCTATCACATCCGATCTCCGTAATCACATTGTGGAATGGCACGTTTACACGTCCGAGACCCGTAATCATCACTACAACATAACTTAGATTATGTAACACCCCTAAATTGTTACCTATTGTGCATAAAGTGTTACTTAATAAGTGTTACCTAATAAGTGTTACCTAATAAGTGTTACCTAATAAGTGTTACAACATGGTGTTACATAAAGTCATTTATGTTGTATTGCATATTGCGGGATGGCACGCTTACACGTCCGAGACCCGTAATCATATGGGAGGGCACATGATAGTTTCCTATCACATCCGGACCCGTAAACTTTCATCATATGGGAGGGCACATGATAGTTTCCTATCACATCCGGACCCGTAAACATTCTTCATATGGGAGGGCACATGATAGTTTCCTATCACATCCGGACCCCGTAAACTTTCATCATATGGGAGGGCACATGATAGTTTCCTATCACATCCGGACCCGTAAACTTTCATCAATGGGAGGGCACATGATAGTTTCCTATCACATCCGGACCCAGTAAACTTTCATCAATGGGAGGGCACATGATAGTTTCCTATCACATCCGGACCCGTAAACTTTCATCAATGGGAGGCACATGATAGTTTCCTATCACATCCGGACCCGTAAACTTTCATCAATGGGAGGGCACATGATAGTTTCCTATCACATCCGGACCCGTAAATTTTCAGCACATCACATAGGGCTTGCCCTCTTTTCATAAAATAATAAATAAAAGTAAAATATAGCTCATCATTTGACGATCACACATTTAAGTTATACATTCACACGCTTTTGGTATTTGCATCTTTCGAGGAATCTGTTTATGTTTGATTCAGAAAAGCTCGACAACGATCCATATAACATTAAGCGGCTATCTGAGATAGTGTCACCCACCTGGAGAACTTTTAAGAGAAAGTTTAACTTCTTGATTGCTTAGGCCTCTCGTACAAAAGTCTCGGTTTACGGTTCCGACCGTACTCTACCTAGCACAATCCGTATGTTTAGTTCGACGAGATCATTTGTCCACTTTGAAAACTTAGGTTCTTGATCTTATTGTGCCTTCTAAAAACTAGGCTTTCATGAAGAAGGGGTACTTTATTTTATCAAAAGCTTCTATGGGTTTAATCCTACGTCCACGGCTTTATTGGTGTACTACGGTTTGTAGGTCACGAAATTGAGACTTTCGGTTCCGTTCATTTTCAAGAAAACACGTAAGACACTCAAGTATAAGCATTCCTAAAGTATCATGTATGCCATTTGATATTCAAACATGCATTTCATTAAAAGTTTTGGCCATTTAATTTAATCAAGTACCAGTCAATGAAGAAACAATACCTATACATGCATAAATGAAATAAAATACTTAGACTCATTGGAAAATTATGAAATTTTAGTATGTTGTACATTTTTCAGTGTAGAACAAAGTTTATTAAGGGTCCAAGTTCATTTGAGTTACGGAATTATAGCAGATTTTGTAATAAGGACTCTAAATTTCTGTTTCGGCCAAACAGTGACCTCAAATTATAAAATCCGTAACTCTTTGTAGAAATATCCAAAAATTATGAAATTAAAACATGTGATGCAGTACTCAAGTATGAACAACTTTCATTCAGGGACCCAAGCCATTTGACTTACGGATTCTGTCCAGAAAAATCGTGAACATTCAATCCATCGTTTGGCTCGGTTACTGAACATGTCTTACGAGAAAATTCATAACTTACTGGATACTCGTTTAAAAATCACCAAATTTAGGAAAATTGTTAAAAACAGATTTTAGGTCATTCATGAATTTTTCCATGATTTATACAATAGTCTAACTGGAAAAATAAATTCATGAAACACAGAATAACCCTATGCGTCGAACATCGACCAGGTACTCAGAAAACGAATTTTATCTCATAAAGTACTAAACGAAAAGTCATGATTTTTGATTATGATTTACAACACATCAAGGAGAACATCCCAGATTTTTCCTAGAATTTTATAACTGTCAGAAAGGGGATAAATAACAGAAATGAGTCACTGCTCCCAGATTATGCACATTTACGTCACACATATTTCCACGATTTTATTCTCCTTACACATTGACCAGAAAATTATGAAATTTAAACATGTTGTTCTATACTTCAAATAATACATCTAGGAATTTTTCCATGATTTTTAAACGGGTGGAAAGGGTCCAAATGAATTTTACAAAACGGATAAGCAGCTAGGGCATATACTTCGGCAGTTTCATACTTCAAGTATAACTTCACCATTTTGACTCCAAACACCATAATTCCAACTCAAGCACTCCATATAAGATTAAAGCATATCAAAACAAGCTCTTAGGGCTTCCTAAACTATTTTTCCTAAGTCTTCTAAGCTAAGAAGGCATAAGACTAAAAGAAATGGCTAGGAGGCTTACCCTTGGAGAGTTTCTTCCCTTTCTTGAGAGCCCAAAGCTTTTGTTGTGTGGAAACAAATGAAAGGGGCAGCAACCTATTTATAGAAGGGAGGAAGGGGAGAGGGACGGCAGTTTGGGGTGATGGGGAGGGAAATAGGGAGAGGTAGTACACTAGGTAGGTCTTTAGAGTATAGTTTTGGGTAAAAAAAAGGTACACTTGCACTATTCCCCCTCTAACCTCCCACATGGTCGGTTATTTTTGGGCAATTGGGCTGTTAATTGGCAGCCCACTATTTAATCTGATATTGTGATCTCGACGTTGAATTTTCGGTATTTTTCGGTTCGAGTTTCGGCTCAGAAAATTTATTAAAACGCAGCGATTGGAAAACAAACATTTTTCATTAGGGTTTTCTTGAGTGTTTCTCACCTTTAAAGGACTCATTGATCATTATTAAATAAATCCAGTTACGGATGTGAGTTCGAAAAGTATCGATAGATTTTCGGGTTGAAAAACCGTTAAATCGATTAGAGAAAAATTAAGAAAACCACATAGAATTTAAATCAATCAATAAAATAAATCAAACTTAGAAAATCAAATATAAAACTCTAGGTTTTGGTTTTGGGTTATTACATCCTACACCCCTTAAGAGAAATTTCGTCCCGAAATTTACTTACCTATTTTGAAGACGTCGCGGGTTCTTAGCTAAGTACTCATCCTCTCTCTCTCTCTCTCTCTCTCTCTCTTAGGAGCTCCATCCTTTCCGTGTTTGCTTCTTGTACTAGTACTATCGGCAAATTCTTAACTCCTCGAGACGTGAACCTTCCCTTCTAAGATTGTTGCACACATTTCCTCGTAAATCAACCCTTAAATTTATCTCTAAACTTCAAAAGAACCCGATTGTGTCTTAGGTTGCTTAAGTACTTTCTCTACTAAACCCTGGATGTTCATTGCATTCCCGAATGGAACATTTACGTCCAACGTTTCGTTAAAACTTTTCAATCGAGGTTTTACTTAATCCTTAGATATGAGTGCGAGGCTCCAACATTAAGTAATATATGAGCACGTAAACCAAGTTCTAGCAACGTACTTGTCGGTCATTCGTTGGGAGTCGGATCCTCCATGTCATTTTCTACCGTTATGGCATTTATCTCGGTACGTCTCCTTTGTCCTTGAGCAGGAACGCCTCCCCTTGGCGGTCCAGGTAAATGGTAGTCACCACTTGGAGGCCACAGGTAGATGATAGTTATTCACAAACGGCCGACGACCACGATCCCATCTCTCTAGGGGTGGCCCTTTGGTTAGTTGAGGGCACTCGGAGACTCTGTGTCCCGGTTGGCGGCATCTGTAACATGTGTTGGTCCCTTTAAGGCATGGTCCTACATGCGATTTTTCACAACTAGGGCAGGGGTAGTGGGGGTCTTGGCCCATGTTGAGTAACTAGGTTGTTTTCTTTTTGTGGTCAGGCTCGAGTTCTTAAAATTTGGAAACCAATTTTTGTTCGCAGACAAAGCAGGTGGGGTTTGCCTAAACTCCAGTCCTAGACCGATGGACACAATGAGTGCACGGTCGAAGACTTCACCATAGCTTGAGAGCTTTAATCCGGCCTACGACACCTCCAATCTCTGGTCTTAGGCCTCTCTCAAATCTCCTTGCTTTCCTTTCGTCCATTTCCACTAGGTGTGGAGCATAACAGGATAATTTATTAAATTGTTTTTCATACTCGATCACCGAAAGGGTTCCTTGTTTAAGATTTACAAACTCTACCTCCTTCGATCTCGGAGAGCACAGGGAAAATATCTCCTCATAACGACTTGTTTGAAATCTCCCCAAGTAAAAGCTTCTCTTTCACCGGTAGTCATAATACGCTCATGAGCTTCCCACCACCGAGCGGCATCCTCGGCCAATTGAAGCTGGGCACACGAAACTTTTTGTGCTTCGAGTCATAGTCATATGGCGGAAAATTCGCTCCATCTCGAGAGATCCACTCCTCTGTTCCCATTGGTCCTTCATTACCCTTAAGTGCAGGTGGTTGCGGTCGGCGGAGCTGTTCGACAATCGAGTTGGCATGGGGGTGCTGGGGTGGTGCAGGTAGGCGGCGGCGGTGTTTGTTGCCTTTGCACGAAAGTTTGTAGGGAATTGAAGAATTCTCGTGCCATCTCGGCTCCCGATGCGGCAGTGGAGCTTGGCGCCCTCTGAGAACCCTCGAGACGGTTCTTGATTAGCACGGGTTTTCCTTCTAGGCGGCATCCTAGGGCGGGGTCTAAAGGAAATAAAATATTTTACATTATATACGTATGATTAAATTCAAAACAAGAGAATCCAATATTTAACAACACGGTATTAAGTCAATCATGCATGGGAGCACGCGATAGCTGTGAACATCTTTGTCCAGGACGGCGGCACGGTTGTTGAGCTCGACGATGCATGTTAGAGAGGTAATAACACATATTGTAAATATTAAGATAAAAATATAACGGATAGAATAGAATATCTCACAAAACTACGTGAGACTAACATACATATATAATTGACATGAGAAAGACGAGTTCTCAAAGTTTAAATGGAGAGTCAAAGAGGCTCCAACGAAAATTTAAAGATGCGAGGCTTTAAAACAAAATAATTTAACTAAAATAGACATTACATATATATGGCAAAGTCAACTACACGAGTGATACGAGGCTGCTATAAAAAGATTTGGCTTGCTAAGCGAAAGGGGTTACGGAGGTCTAAGGCCAAAAATGGAAGAAGAAAATAGTAGTAGTGTATAAAGGGCAAAAACGAAAGTGCTCGCACAAAATCAAACATATAAGTAAATACACAAGTAGTCAAGTAGATTTCACACACATGCGCACAAAATCTATTAAGGCATGCATAATTCATTTTCTTGGAAATATATTTTCTTTGTTGTTTATTCTCATGTTTTTTTCTTGTTTGTTTTCGGTTCTAACTTGTAACGGTTTTGTTATTCAACGAATAAGACATTACGCACCTTGAGGCTTATTTCCGGTTTGCTTGCAATAGACAACCTCCCACAAGTAACATTTAGTCGGGCTTTTATAAAATTTGTTTGTTTTCTAAGTGAAATTTTAAAATGAAAGGAAAAATAAATCATTCGGTCCGAAGTTTTGAACATAAGCTCGATACCACCTGTAACGCCCGGAATTGAAAGTCGACCTTTGAGGTCTGACGTCCTAAACCCGAGTCATCACTTAGTGAACCATAAAATCGAGCCAAAAAAATTCTTTTTAGAAGGCAAAGCTATTCATTTGAGTTGCAGTGGAAGACTTCACAAACACTTATTTAAGACGTTTGAACCATATTCATAACTAAATGAAGAGATTAATCGTTTGAAAAAGTCACCGGTAAGTCTAAGGTTCAACTCTCGGGAAAATCGTAGTGACGAGTCTTTAACAAAAATACAAATTTTTGTAAAGATATAAAGCGACCCATTTAGATAAAAGGAGAGTGGAAGCGGGTTGTCTATTGCGGCTCCGGGCCTCAATCTCGTGACTGAAAATATTAGTTATAGGGCGTGAGATAAAATCTCGATGGATGACTTGTACGCTGTTATACGGATTGACAGAAATCCCAAAATAGTTGAATGTTTTATGCTTTATTCTCATCTTTCGTTATTTACTTCCTTGTTATGGCATTGTGTTCATTTGTATTAGGTAATCTTCCGTTATGAAATTCTCATCCTTTAACTTCCGTTCGATTAAGAAATTCATCTTTCTTTAAAACAGCTTAGTACATAAATATAGCACGTATGAGATGGCACATGATAGTTTCCTATCACATCCGATCTCCGTAATCACATTGTGGAATGGCACGTTTACACGTCCGAGACCCGTAATCATCACTAGATTATGTAACACCCCTAAATTGTTACCTATTGTGCATAAAGTGTTACTTAATAAGTGTTACCTAATAAGTGTTACCTAATAAGTGTTACAACATGGTGTTACATAAAGTCATTTATGTTGTATTGCATATTGCGGGATGGCACGCTTACACGTCCGAGACCCGTAATCATATGGGGGCACATGATAGTTTCCTATCACATCCGGACCCGTAAACTTTCATCATATTGGAGGGCACATGATAGTTTCCTATCACATCCGGACCGTAAACTTTCATCATATGGGAGGGCACATGATAGTTTCCTATCACATCGGACCCCGTAAACTTTCTTCATATGGGAGGGCACATGATAGTTTCCTATCACATCCGGACCCCGTAAACTTTCATCATATGGGAGGGCACATGATAGTTTCCTATCACATCCGGACCCGTAAACTTTCATCAATGGGAGGGCACATGATAGTTTCCTATCACATCCGGACCCCGTAAACTTTCATCAATGGGAGGGCACATGATAGTTTCCTATCACATCCGGACCCCGTAAATTTTCGGCACATCACATAGGGCTTGCCCTCTTTTCATAAAATAATAAATAAAAGTAAAATATAGCTCATCATTTGACGATCACACATTTAAGTTATACATTCACACGCTTTTGGTATTTGCATCTTTCGAGGAATCTGTTTATGTTTGATTCGGGAAAAGCGACAATGATCCATATAACATTAGCTGGTTATACGAGATAGTGTCACCCACCGGAGAACTTTTAAGAGAAAGTTTAACTTCTTGATTGCTTAGGCCTCTCGTACAAAAGTCTCGGTTTCTGGTTCCGACCGTACTCTACCTAGCACAATCCGTATGTTAGTTCGCGATCTTTTGTCCATTGAAACTTAGGTTCTTTATCTTATTGTGCCTTCTAAAAACTAGGCTTTCATGAAGAAGGGGTACTTTATTTTATCAAAAGCTTCTATGGGTTTAATCCTACGTCCACGGCTTTATTGGTGTACTACGGTTTGTGGAGTCACGAAATTGGGACTTTCGGTTCCGTTCATTTTCAAGAAAACACGTAAGACACTCAAGTATAAGCATTCCTAAAGTATCATGTATGCCATTTGATATTCAAACATGCATTTCATTAAAAGTTTTGGCCATTTAATTTAATCAAGTACCAGTCAATGAAGAAACAATACCTATACATGCATAAATGAAATAAAATACTTAGACTCATTGGAAAATTATGAAATTTTAGTATGTTGTACATTTTCAGTGTAGAACAAAGTTTATTAAGGGTCCAAGTTCATTTGAGTTACGGAATTATAGCAGATTTTGTAATAAGGACTCTAAATTTCTGTTTCGGCCAAACAGTGACCTCAAACTTATAAAATCCATAACTCTTTGTAGAAATATCCAAAAATTATGAAATTAAAACATGTGATGCAGTACTCAAGTATGAACAACTTTCATTCAGGGACCCAAGCCATTTGACTAACGTATTCTGTCCAGAAAAATCGTAAACATTCAATCCATCGTTTGGCTCGGTTACTGAACATGTCTTACGAGAAAATTCATAACTTACTGGATACTCGTTTAAAAATCACCAAATTTAAGAAATTGTTATAAACAGATTGTAGGTCATTCATGAATTTTTCCATGATTTATACAATAGTCTAACTGGAAATATAAATTCATGCAACACAGAATAACCCTATGCGTCGAACATCGACCAGGTACTCAGAAAACAAATTTTATCTCATAAAGTACTAAACGAAAAGTCATGATTTTTGATTATGATTTACAACACATCAAGGGGAACATCCCAGATTTTTCCTAGAATTTTATAACTATCAGAAAGGGGAGAAATAACAGAAATGAGTCACTGCTCCCAGATTATGCACATTTACGTCACACATATTTCCACGATTTTATTCTCCTTACACATTGACAATAAAATTATGAAATTTAAACATGTTGTTCTAGACTTCAAATAATACATCTAGGAATTTTTCCATGATTTTTAAACGGGTGGAAAGGGTCCAAATGAATTTTACAAAACGGGTCAGCAGCTAGGGCATATACTTGGCAGTTTCATACTTCAAGTATAACTTCACCATTTTGACTCCAAACACCATAATTCCAACTCAAGCACTCCATATAAGATTAAAGCATATCAAAACAAGCTCTTAGGGCTTCCTAAACTATTTTTCCTAAGTCTTCTAAGCTAAGAAGGCATAAGACTAAAAGAAATGGCTAGGAGGCTTACCCTTGGAGAGTTTCTTCCCTTTCTTGAGAGCCCAAAGCTTTTGTTGTGTGGAAACAAATGAAAGGGGCAGCAACCTATTTATAGAAGGGAGGAAGGGGGAGAGGGACGGCAGTTTGGGGTGATGGGGAGGGAAATAGGGAGAGGTAGTACACTAGGTAGGTCTTTAGAGTATAGTTTTGGGTAAAAAAGGTACACTTGCACTATTCCCCCTCTAACCTCCCACATGGTCGGTTATTTTTGGGCAATTGGGCTGTTAATTGGCAGCCCACTATTTAATACAGTATTGTGATCTCGACGTTGAATTTTCGGTATTTTCGGTTCGAGTTTCGGCTCCGAAAATTTATTAAAACGCGCGATTGGAAAACAAACATTTTTCATTAGGGTTTTCTTGAGTGTTTCTCACCTTTAAAGGACTCATTGATCATTATTAAACAAATCCGGATTACGGATGTGAGTTCGAAAAGTATCGATAGATTTTCGGGTTGAAAAACCGTTAAATCGATTGGAGAAAAATTAAGAAAACCACATAGAATTTAAATCAATCAATAAAATAAATCAAACTTAGAAAATCAAATATAAAACTCTAGGTTTTGGTTTTGGGTTATTACAAGGAGGATGGTGAGAGAGCAAGGGGGACAACCATGGACATTGTGCATATATACGTGTGGTTGGCCTACCAATGATGAGAACCTCCATGATTTTGAAGCTCAAAGGATGAGATATAATGGCAAGGAGGACCAATATCCTTGGCCATTCCGATGAAATGAGTTTGAAATGAATGAATAAGTCCGGCATAGGACATGAAAAATAGCGCTTGATGGGAGGTAACCCATCCTTTTTGTTGCTTTTGTGTGTTTGTGAGCTTTTGTTTTTGGTTTTGTTTTGTTGGAGAATTGGCTTGGAATTTATTTGATGATGCTTAGGAGATTATGATATATATTGCTATGGAATGATTGAGCTTATTTGGTACCATTGGGAGTTGCATATCATTTAATCACTCTTTTGCCAAACTTTGAATTTCATGCCAAAATTTAAGTTTGGGGGATTGATTGTTTGTATTGGTTAACTTGCAACTTGTCTTGGTAAGGATGTAATGGTTTTGTGCTCAATTGTAGGTACACTTGCTAGATGAAGTGAGAAGTGCTTTGGGAAGCATGATGAGCCCTACATGTTTGAAGGAAGATGGAGTTTAAAGGCTTTATGGTACAACACTTCCTTTCAAACTTAGACTTGTCTAAGTTTGGGGAGGTGTTTTTCTTTCTTTGCCTATCTTTCGTGCTCTTATATGATTTTGGGGTTTGTTGAGCTTAATGTTTATGGATATGATGATGAAGCTATAATTGTGTCTTGAATTTCTTCCATATGATTTTTGTTGATTTTTCATTGAGCTTAATTGTGGATTTATTGCATATCTTTGAGTTATCTTTGTTGATATAGTGAGTATGCTTGAGATTATGTACATGTGCACTTGTGCTTGATTTGCAAGATTAATTGAATTTTGATATGATCTTGAGTTGATATGTGGCTTGAAGCTAGCATGATTGATGATTATGTGATGATGAATGTGATTGAAGATGCTTAATTCATTGCTCAATTTAGCCCGTGAGCTTTTGTGCCTTAATAATCGTACATCTTATACGGTTGGTTTGATTTCATTGTGAGTGCATCATTCATAGATTTGTATGCTAGAACTTGCCTTTAGACTTGTTGAGATTGATCTTTGTGAGATGCCATGAAAGTGATAAGAGGCCATGTTTGATTGATAAGTCACTTTGCCAAATTTTTCCACACCAAAGACATTTGATTTCCTTAGTGAGCCATTTTGAGCTCAGGTATTCTTATTTGTTGGCAAGCCAAGTGAAATTGAAGCCATTGGCCTATTTTGATGAGCCTTATTGTCCTATATTTAGTAGAGCTTGATTGTTGACAAATAGATGGTGCATTCCTTAAAAAGTGTGGTGGAAGATGTTGTGCTAATTGATGATTGTGAAAGAAAGAAAGGTTATGAAAAATATTGAATTGTGGAAAGTGTGAAGTGAAAAAGATGAAAAATTCAATTTGATGAGCTTAAAAGAAAGAAAGCTCAAGTGAAGGGTGGTATTTGAACTTTGAAATGCACAAGAAAGAGTTGATTGATGAGTGATTGGAGTGTATAGGGTAAGAGTTATTAAGACCAATCAACAAAATATCGAACCCAAGGGAAAAAGTATGCACATGAGGTCCTAGAAATACATGTTATTAGTGACTAGAGTTGCAACAATGGTTTGGTACAAAAACAACAAAAACACAAGCAAAAATACAATACAACAAGGAGCAAGCAATAGATCGAACACCTAGAATGCAATAACAAAAACAACACTAAATGGTGGAATAGAGGTGCTAGGATTAACATCCATCAATGAATCATCAATTAACAAGCTACAATTGAATCAAATTGCAAATCAACTAAGATAGAAAGCATAAACCATCATGAAATTAATCACTCCATTAAAATCACAATGCCTAATGTGAGTATCCTTAGTCTTTCCCATCTCTCAATGTAGAAATCCCCAATTCATACAATCATGCAAAAATTGAAACTCGATTAACACCTAATCACGTTAGCTCAACTCTCGCCTATTGCTAGGGTGATTAACCATTAATCTAAAGAGACAATTTTACACAAAGCACAATTAAGAATCACAATTAGGAAACAAACTAATTCAATTGATCACAATTATCAACAATCATAGCATGAGGCAATCACTTCATCCCTAATTTCAATTATCCCAAGCACAAGGCTATTAGCCCATGGTGCTACAAGCAAAAACCATGGCTAGGAAATCTAAGAAAGCAATTGAAAATCTAATCACTACAAGCAATGAATTAAAGAGATCAAAGGGTAAGAACATCACCAATTAAGCTTCAATAGGCAAAAATAAGAATGATTAATCTTGTACAATGCTTCAATTCAACTTCACTTCTTCTCAATTCTCAGCTGCAAACTTCAATTACAATCACCAATCTACTAATCTAATGATCTAAATGTGGAATCTATCTCAATTCTAACAATCTAGTGCAATTACAAGTAAATTCAAGCTACAAAATGTAAAATTCGCTCAAAGGAACTCCTAGAAACCGCTCTCAATTGTTAAAATCAACTCTCCCTCTGTTTTGGCTTTCCATGGCTTAAAAACTGAATTTTTCGGTTTTGGGCACTCCTCGAGTCGAGCTTCAGGCCCTCGAGTCGAGGCCTAAAGTCGCTAACACGTTTCTTTAAAATTCTCTCCAGCCTCGAGTCGAGGCCTCGCCCTCGAGTCGAGCTCGCTGCAATTTTCGTCCCCCTCGACTCGAGGCTCCTCCCTCGAGTCGAGCTTGCTAACTTTTTGAAATGATTTCCCTCCGCCTGAACCTCGAGTCGAGGTCGGTGCACCCTCGACTTGAACTCGAGATCGGGAATTTTTATCAAGAAGGGCTCCGGCCCGACCCGTTTTCGTCCCCGTATGTTCGTCTTTTCATTCTAAGAATACCGGTACTCTCGGTTTGGCAAAATTCCATCGATTTACCTGCAAAACGGGCGAAATACATCAAAACCTCTCAAAGTAATACTTTTTAGGCAAAAGAGTGATACTTTTCACATTTAGGCACAAAACTAACACTTTAGCTCACTTTTTGCACTAAAAATAGCCCTAAAAACATGTATCAATTCACTCCAATCATACCCCCAAACTTGAATTGTTGCTCGTCCTCGAGCAACGTAGAAACTAAGAACAAAGGAGTGAATTGATTGCAATTATGTCACATGGCATCATAGACGAAAAATAAGACAATCGAACTCATCAATGATCACTTGTATCAATGCAACTATCCACTAGCCATCAAGACAAATCATGCTCAAACAAATGCTCAATCAAATACTCAACACATTGCTCCTTCCATGGAGTGTTTCACTCTTCACTCAAGTGTATCAAGGTTTAAAGCACTCAATCATCAATTCACAAATAAGTACACCATATGCTTGCCACAAGACTTAATCTCAATCAAAATCATTTGTGATCAACCAAGAATCAAAGAGGTCTTTCTTCAAGGTTGTAATGTTGGCTCTTTGGAAAGGTGGGATATTTATGGATAAGAGTGACTAAGTAGTAGAGACTTGAATGTAAGCTAATCATACAATGCACATCTCTTCACTTTCATCTAGCAACACTCTTCCTTTTTAACTTCAATGATCATTCCACCATTCACTTGAGCTTTCTCTTTTTAAAGTTCACAAATTGAATCTTTCTTTTCATGCATTTTCTTTACAATTCAATTTTTCACAACCTTTCTTTTCTTTTATCTCTTAACACATCATCACTTAGCTCATCATCTTCCCACACTTAGCAATCAAATCACCATCATTAGCCAACATTCAAGCTCAACTAATCATAGGACAAGAAAGGCTAATCAAAATAGGCTAAATGGTTTCAATTTCACTTGGCTTGCCAAAGAATAAGGATCATAAGGCTCAATATGGCTCACTAAGGAAATCAAATGTATTTGGTAGGAAAGTATTTGGCAAAGTAACTCATCATATCAACATGGCCTCTTATCATTTTAATGAAATCACACAAAGATCAATATCCACAAGTCAAGTGGCAAGTTCTAGCATACGAATCATGAATGATGCACTCATAAAGGATTACTATAAACCGTATAAGATGTACGATTATGAAGGCACAAAACTCACGGGCTTAACTTGAGCAATGAATCAAGAATTTTCAATCACATTCATCTTCACATAATTAATCAAGCAACTAGCATCAAGCTACACATCTACTAATGATCATAACAAATTCAACAATCTTACAACTCAAGCACAAATGCTCATGTACATAACCTCAAGCATACTCACTATATCAAGATGATACTCAAAAATATGTCAATTAATCCACTACTAAGCTCAAGACAAATGAAGCTCAAACACAATATATCAAGGTAGTCATAACACAATTATATCATCATCATCATTAAGCAATAAGCTCATCCATCCCCAAAATCATAGAAGATCACAAAAGAATTAGAGAAGGGAAGAAAAACACCTCCCCAAACTTAGACAAGTCTAAGTTTGAAAGGAAGTGTTGTACCAATAAGCCTTTAAACTTCAATTTTTTTCTTCAAACATGCATAGAGCTCCTCAAGTTCCAAGCGAATCTCACAACCTACAAGGATCAAAAGACCCAATTATTCAAAGCAACAAAATGAAACAAACACACAAAAGCAAGAACGGATGGGTTGCCTCCCATCAAGCGCTATTTTTATTGTCCTTTGCCGGACGGAACTCTAAGAGTTCACACTTCCATCTCACTTCCTAAGTAAGACACATCCTTTAGATCAAGAGCATCCAAAACCTCTTTTTGTGAGTTAACATGGTAGAGCTTCAACCGGTGTCCATTCACTATGAATCTTTCATCCTTATCATTCATCACTTCAAAGTATCCATTAGGAAAAACCTTCACAACACGGAAAGGTCCACTCCACCTTGATTTGAGTTTACCGGGAAAAAGCTTCAACCTTGAGTTGAATAGTAACACTTGATCTCCTTCTTTAAACTCCTTCCTTCTAAGCCTTGCATCATGCCACTTCTTGGTCTTTTCCTTAAAAAGCTTTGAACTCTCATAAGCTCTCATCCTAAACTCATCCAACTCATGTAATTGTAAAGCCCTTTTTTCTCCCACAAGTTCTTCATCAAAATTCAACTTTTTAAGAGCCCAAAATGCTTTATACTCCAACTCCACCGGAAGATGACAAGCTTTTCCATACACTAATTGATAGGGAGACATGTCAAGGGGTGTCTTAAAGGCGGTTCGATATGCCCACAATGTGTCATCAAGCTTTGTTGCCCAATCCTTTCTACTTGTCCTCACCGTCTTCTCCAAAATACCTTTAATCAAGCGATTTGACACCTCGGCTAAGCCATTCGTTTGTGGATGGTAAGGAGTAGCAACCTTGTGTTTAACATCATACCTTAACAAAAGCTTCTCCATGGCTTTGTTAACAAAATGGCTACCACCGTCACTTATCAAAATCCTTGGAACCCCAAACCGTGTGAAGATTCTCTTCAAGAAGGATATCACCACTTTAGAATCATTGCTTTTGGTTGGAATGGCTTCTATCCATTTAGTAACATAGTCAACCCCTACAAGGATATATTGATATCCCTCCGACGGTGGAAATGGCCCCATAAAGTCAACTCCCCATACATCAAAAATTTCCACTTCTAAGATATTGCTCAATGGCATCTCGTCCCTCTTGTTAAGGTTCCCTATCCGTTGGCACTTGTCACATTCCTTGATAAATCTCTCACAATCCTTAAAGATGGTTGGCCAATAGAATCCCGCCAATAAAATCTTCCTCACGGTCTTAGATGTGCTATAATGTCCTCCACATGGTAGAGAGTGGCAATGCTTCATGATTTCCTCCCCTTCTTTCCTTGTCACACACCTACGAAGCACTCCATCTACTCCCACCTTGAAAAGGTATGGATCATCCCATACAAAATGTTTGACCGGTTATAGAAAACCTTCCTTTCCAAAGGATTCATTTCCGCGGCAATTCTCCACTTTCTAAGAAATTAGCATAATCGGCAAACCAAGGAACATCCCCTTCCTTTACCACACTCATGACTTCTTCAATACTTAATAATCCCTCATCGGAAAGGTCTCTTCAACTTCCTTGACATCTCTTTCCGTCTCTTCTACTCCTTCAAGTCTAGAAAGGTGATCCGCTATGACATTTTCACTTCCTTTCTTATCCACAATTTCCATGTCAAATTCTTGCAACAATAATATCCAACGAATCAACCTAGGCTTGGCATCCTTTTCGACATGAGATACCGAATGTGGCATGGTCGGTGTACACAATAGTTTTCGAACCCACAAGATAAGGTCGAAACTTATCAAAGCGTACACCACCGCAAGCATTTCTTTCTCGGTAGTGGTGTAATTGACTTGGGCGGATTAAAAGTCTTGGAGGCATAGTAGATAGCATGAAACCTCTTCTCTCTCAATTGTCCTAAAACGACCCCCATAAGCGAAATCACTTGCATCACACATGATAATGAAGGGCTTTGTCCAATCCGGAGTGATTAGAATGGGTGCACTAGTCAAAGCTTCCTTCAAAGACCTAAAAGCAATCAAACAATCATCATTAAACTCAAATGGCACGTCTTTTTCTAAGAGATGAGATAAGGGTTTAGAAATTTGAGAAAAGTTCTTTATGAATCGCCGATAGAACCCGGCATGTCCAAGGAATGATCGAATTCCCTTCTCATCCTTAGGTGGAAGTAACTTCTCAATGGCCACAATTTTCGCCTTATCCACTTGCAATCCTTTTGATGATACATGATGTCCCAATACAATGCCTTCCTTAACCATGAAATGGCATTTCTCCCAATTTAGCACCAAGTTCGTATCTTCGCACCTTTGCAAAACAATATCAAGATTAGCAAGGCAATTATCAAATGACTCACCAAATACGGAAAAATCATCCATAAATACCTCCATAATTTTCTCAATCAAGCCATGAAAAATTGACATCATGCATCTTTGGAAAGTGGCGGGAGCATTACAAAGGCCAAATGGCATTCTTTTCCAAGCAAACGGCCCATACGTGCAAGTAAAAGTAGTCTTTTCTTGATCTTAGGTGCAATCATAATTTGATTGTATCCGGAATAACCATCTAAGAAACAATAATAATCAAATCCACTTAACCTATCAAGCATTTGATCAAGAAAAGGTAAGGGAAAGTGATCCTTGCACGTGGCCTTATTAAGTTCTCTATAGTCAACACACACTCGCCACCCCGTAGCTACCCTTGTAGCAATTGATTCATCATTTTCTCCCTTTATTACCGTAATTCCCCTTTCTTAGCCACCACATGTAAGGGAGAGACCCAAGGACTATCGGAAATAGGAAAAATCATATTAGCATCTAACAATTTCACAACTTCTTTTCTAATTACCTCTTGAATATTAGGGTTCACTCTCCTTTGTGGTTGAACTATTGGTTTATGGTCCTTTTCAAGCCTAATCCTATGCATGCAAATTGAAGGATTTATACCTTTTAAGTCATCAATGGACCAACCTATGGCGGATTTGTGCTTACGAAGAACATCAAGTAATTTAGTTACCTCATCAAATGTAAGATATGACGATACAATTACCGGGCAACCTTCATTTTCCTCCAAATAAGCATACTTCAAGTGCTCGGGTAATGGCTTAAGGGCTCCTTTCACTTTATCTTCACTTAGCTTACCATCTTCATTGTTTTCCAAAGGTTGATTATGAAATCCCTCGAACTTTATCTCTTTCACCTCCTCCACTTCCAATGCATCCCTATCACAATTATAAGAAACACAAGATTCATTAAGAATATGATTATATGATGGAATAACATAATCTTGAGAGAAAAGGGTATAAGAAGAATCCTCCCAAGCCTCTTGAAGGCATGAATCAATCACATCCACAACGTGGCATTCCTCCTTCTCCATAGGGTGCTTCATCACATCCTTCATTGAAAAATGAAGCTCTTCATCATCAAGCTTCAAAGTAAGCCTTCCTTCATTCACATGAAACACCGCTCTTGCGGTCGCTAAAAACGGCCTCCCTAAGATCAATGGTACATCTTTATCCTCCTCCATCTCAAGGACTACAAAGTCCGCCGGAAACACGAATTCTTCTACCTTGACCAAAACATCCTCCACAATACCTCTTGGAATAGTCGTTGACCCGTCGGCAAGTTGAAGAGTTACGGTAGTGGCTCCTAACTTTCCTTGGTTGAGCCTCTTAAACATAGAAAATGGCATCAAGTTAATACTTGCCCCCAAGTCACACAAGGCTTGCTTCTCCAACCCATTACCAAGATCACACAAAAGAGTAAAGCTACCGGATCCTTCAACTTTGGTGGAAGCTCTTGTTGAAGCATAGCACTACACTCCTTGGTCAATTTAACTAACTCCGGCTCTTCCATTCTCCTCCTTTTTGCTAGCAAATCCTTAAGAAACTTTGCATAGTGAGGCATTTGCTCAAGGGCCTCCGAAAAAGGAATGTTGATATACAATGTTTTGAAAACCTCAAGGAACCGAGCAAACTTCTCATCTAATGCTTTCTTCATGTACCTTTGAGGATAAGGCAATGGAACAACCGTCTTTGGAATCCCTTTCTCATCCTTTTCAATAATCTTTTGCTTTGCTTTCTCTTCCCTTGCCATCAACCACTTTGGCTTCTTCTTTTCTTCCTCCTCCATCACCTCTTGCTTTTCTTCATCACAACTTTCATAAGGCTTATCCTCTCCATCCTCTCTTGAAGGAAATTTTGGTCCTTCATACCTTGCACCACTCCTAAGCTCGATGGCTTGACAATATTCCTTTGGTTCTTTCTTTTGCAAATCATCCACCGTAGACGAGAGCTTACCAACCGTAGTAGCAAGTTGCCCTACTTGATGCTCAATCGTCTTGAAACGAGTGTCCATTTGTTTCCCTAAATCATCAAGCCTTGAATCATTTGCTTCCAACTTCTTCACAATCAACCCCAAGATCTCCTCCGTAGTTGCCTTTCCTTCATTGTTTGGAGCCTTTGCACCCGGATCAAATCCAGGAGGAAATTGAACGGCGGCTCTAGGATTAGCATATGAAAAATTCTCGTGTCTCCTCCATGTATTCCCATTGAATGGAGCTTGTGGTTGAGGTTGATAACTTCCTTGTGGCCTATTTTGGTAAGGCATTTGATAAGGCCTTCCTCCTTGATAGTTCCCTTGATAGCTTCCTCCTTGATAGCCTCCTTGGAATGGAGGCCTACCCATATAACTTACCTCTTCCACCGGCAATGAACTTGGCCCAACATCAACATGAGGAACGGATGGAATAACACTTGCTTGGCTTTGTGAAGTCGTAAGAGCTCCCAATCGGTCCATCATAGTCATCATCATACTCTTCATACTCTCTAGCTCATCAACTTGTGACACTCTATGATGTGCTCCTCTATTAACCGACACTTGGAATGAGTCTTGAGCTATGTTCTCCATAATTTCATTCATTTGCCCCACGGTTTTTGACCAAATCGATCCATTAGCACAAGCATTCAAAAATGACCTATCCCCATCCGTCAACCCATTGCAAAAGTACATAATGGTTTGCTCTTAGGAAACCATGTTGAGGGCAATTAATAAGTAACATGCCATACCTCTCCCATGCCTCCGGTATCGTCTCCCCATTCTTTTGTCGGAAATGGGAAATAGCCTCCTTTGCTTGCACGGTCTTTGATGGTGGGTAAAATTTCATCAAGAATTTCTTTGACAACTCCTCCCATGTCCGTACGGTCCCGGGCGGTAATGAATTCAACCATGCTTTTGCTCTTCCTTTCAATGTAAAGGCAAATAGCCTCAACTTCTTGGCATCTTCGGGCACCCCATGGTATTTTGTAGTATCGGCTATCTCAAGAAATTGTGCCATATGTTGATGTGGACACTCATTTTCATCTCTACCCTCAAATTGCTTCTCCTAAGCATTCTCACCAAAGCGGGACTTATCTCGAAGTTATTGGCATCTATCCTCGGCCTCGCTATCCCATCATAATACTCCCTAAGTTGTGGTTCAAAGAACTCTCTCAAAGGCCTTCCTTGAGGTGGTGGCTCATTTACATGTTGTGGTTGTGGTTGTGGCGGCTCATGGTATCGTGGCTCTTGATTATACGGCATATTGGGATAATATGGTGGAAATTGTTGAGGATGAGGTGGATAGTAGGGATATTGATGAGCTTGAGGTGGATAAGGGTAGGGATTTTGGTAGGGATAATTTTGTGGTGGCATCCCTTGAGGAAAGGGGCCAACTTGAGCATGGTAGTGATTCCCATTACCTCCATTTTCTCCTCCTCCTACTCCTTGTCCATGTACCTCCTCTTCTTGAGGATCACCCACTAATCTCTCCTCATGCCTTTGCTCTTCTCCTTCCATAGCTTCCCTTCTTCTTCTCACACGATTTCTCCGCAATGTAGCCTCAATCTCCGGATTTAGTGCCTTTGGGGAGGTGTTTTTCTTTCTTTGCCTATCTTTCGTGCTCTTATATGATTTTGGGGTTTGTTGAGCTTAATGTTTATGGATATGATGATGAAGCTATAATTGTGTCTTGAATTTCTTCCATATGATTTTTGTTGATTTTTCATTGAGCTTAATTGTGGATTTATTGCATATCTTTGAGTTATCTTTGTTGATATAGTGAGTATGCTTGAGATTATGTACATGTGCACTTGTGCTTGATTTGCAAGATTAATTGAATTTTGATATGATCTTGAGTTGATATGTGGCTTGAAGCTAGCATGATTGATGATTATGTGATGATGAATGTGATTGAAGATGCTTAATTCATTGCTCAATTTAGCCCGTGAGCTTTTGTGCCTTAATAATCGTACATCTTATACGGTTGGTTTGATTTCATTGTGAGTGCATCATTCATAGATTTGTATGCTAGAACTTGCCTTTAGACTTGTTGAGATTGATCTTTGTGAGATGCCATGAAAGTGATAAGAGGCCATGTTTGATTGATAAGTCACTTTGCCAAATTTTTCCACACCAAAGACATTTGATTTCCTTAGTGAGCCATTTTGAGCTGGTATTCTTATTCGTTGGCAAGCCAAGTGAAATTGAAGCCATTTGCCTATTTTGATGAGCCTTATTGTCCTATATTTAGTAGAGCTTGATTGTTGACAAATAGATGGTGCATTCCTTAAAAAGTGTGGTGGAAGATGTTGTGCTAAGTGATGATTGTGAAAGAAAGAAAGGTTATGAAAAATATTGAATTGTGGAAAGTGTGAAGTGAAAAAGATGAAAAATTCAATTTGATGAGCTTAAAAGAAAGAAAGCTCAAGTGAAGGGTGGTATTTGAACTTTGAAATGCACAAGAAAGAGTTGATTGATGAGTGATTGGAGTGTATAGGGTAAGAGTTATTAAGACCAATCAACAAAATATCGAACCCAAGGGAAAAAGTATGCACATGAGGTCCTAGAAATACATGTTATTAGTGACTAGAGTTGCAACAATGGTTTGGTACAAAAACAACAAAAACACAAGCAAAAATACAATACAACAAGGAGCAAGCAATAGATCGAACACCTAGAATGCAATAACAAAAACAACACTAAATGGTGGAATAGAGGTGCTAGGATTAACATCCATCAATGAATCATCAATTAACAAGCTACAATTGAATCAAATTGCAAATCAACTAAGATAGAAAGCATAAACCATCATGAAATTAATCACTCCATTAAAATCACAATGCCTAATGTGAGTATCCTTAGTCTTTCCCATCTCTCAATGTAGAAATCCCCAATTCATACAATCATGCAAAATTGAAACTCGATTAACACCTAATCACGTTAGCTCAACTCTGCCTATTGCTAGGGTGATTAACCATTAATCTAAAGAGACAATTTTACACAAAGCACAATTAAGAATCACAATTAGGAAACAAACTAATTCAATTGATCACAATTATCAACAATCATAGCATGAGGCAATCACTTCATCCCTAATTTCAATTATCCCAAGCACAAGGCTATTAGCCCATGGTGCTACAAGCAAAAACCATGGCTAGGAAATCTAAGAAAGCAATTGAAAATCTAATCACTACAAGCAATGAATTAAAGAGATCAAAGGGTAAGAACATCACCAATTAAGCTTCAATAGGCAAAAATAAGAATGATTAATCTTGTACAATGCTTCAATTCAACTTCACTTCTTCTCAATTCTCATTTGCAAACTTCAATTACAATCACCAATCTACTAATCTAATGATCTAAATGTGGAATCTATCTCAATTCTAACAATCTAGTGCAATTACAAGTAAATTCAAGCTACAAAATGTAAAATTCGCTCAAAGGAACTCCTAGAAACTGCTCTCAACTGTTAAAATCAACTCTCCCTCTGTTTTGGCTTTCCATGGCTTAAAAACTGAATTTTTCGGTTTTGGGCACTCCTCGAGTCGAGCTTCAGGCCCTCGAGTCGAGGCCTAAAGTCGCTAACACGTTTCTTTAAAATTCTCTCCAGCCTCGAGTCGAGGCCTCGCCCTCAGTCGAGCTCGCTGCAATTTTCGTCCCCCTCGACTCGAGGCTCCTCCCTCGAGTCGAGCTTGCTAACTTTTTGAAATGATTTCCCTCCACTGAACCTCGAGTCGAGGTTCCGTGCACCCTCGACTTGAACTCGAGATCGGGAATTTTTATCGAGAAGGGCTCTGCCCGACCCCCATTTTCGTCCCGTATGTTCGTCTTTTTCATTCTAAGAATACCGGTACTCTCGGTTTGGCAAAATTCCACCGATTTACCTGCAAAGCGGGCGAAATACATCAAAACCTCTCAAAGTAATACTTTTAGGCAAAAGAGTGATACTTTTCACATTTAGGCACAAAAACTAACACTTTAGCTCACTTTTTGCACTAAAAATAGCCCTAAAAACATGTATCAATTCACTCCAATCAATGAGATTGGAAGAGAAGTGTTGTGAAGAGTTAGCTAACTTTCAAGTTCTCTACTATGTTAGTCACTCTTACCTAAATCATGCTACCCATTCCTAAGTGCCTACATTACAACCTAAATGAAAGACCTCTTTGATTCTTGATTGAACACAAATGATAGTGATTGTTATTGAGTCCTTTGGCAAGCTTATGGGATACATGTTTGTGAATTTGATGATTGAGTGCATATTTACCTTGATACACTTGAGCGAAGAGTGAACCACTCCATGGAAGGAGCAATGTGTTGAGTATTTGATGTTGCAATTGTTTGAGCATGATTTATCTTGATTGCTAGTAGAGAGTTTGCATTGATACTTATGATCATTGATGAGTTCGATTGTCTTCTATTTCTTCTATGGTGCCATGTGACATAATTGTAATCAATTCACCTCTTGGTTCTTATTTGCTACGAAGGTGTGCGTAAGTGTTTATACAGAATGTCGTCACGAATGTTGGCACAATCGGGAACAACACAAACTAAAATAAAAGAAGAAATACACATGCGGAAGTCTTAAACACTTTGCAAGATGGATATCAAAATTTTCGTATAGACTATAAATAAGTCTATACCGTCAATCGGCATATTATCACTAGTAATTGTTAAGTGATACAATCGGTGAAAACATAAGCCACACCGTAAATAGATCTACGTATATAGTGACTAGACAATGATCAACCTAACCTATCACTAATACATATAAAGACCCAATGTTGAGTGAAATGTTGGAACATTCACCAACGGAAGTATCGAGTATGAAACTACAATAAATTCTATAATCTATGCCAATAGACTATGCTAGATTGTGTTTCCCTCAACTTCAAGTTTTAATCTTCATAGCGGCCGTGTATATATAGATAAATCTGGACTCTTAATGCTTGAAGATAACTTCCACATCCCCTTGAAAATAGGTAACTTCCATGTAACTTCCCCATGATCTTTATAACTTCTCTTTGCTTGCCTTTTCAAACGCATGACTTCTGAATCGCCGTAAGTCTTCATTACGAAAGAAAACAAGACATTGACCAAGACAAAACGTGGGTTAAGGGTTAGTGGAAGTGGAAGGACGAATTCGATGTTGTGACCGAGAATGTTGGCACATTCTCGAGTAACACTCGTCATAACATCAACAATCTCCCCCAATTCGGCCTTTCAACCGGAACACACACGATGTTGTATCATTGTACGAGAATGTGTACACAATAGAGATAAGTAAATAAACATCAAGTAAATGACATCTCATTACTTAGCCAAAAACGAATAACACTTAAACATAAAACATCACTAAAACATAAATTACGAACATAATAAAGACTTAACACTTAATAAAATCAAAATCGAGCTAACACAAAACAATAACACTTAAACGAATCAAAAATCAGAGCTTAAACATAAAATGAAAAAAATAAAACTAAATAACCTAACTAAACGAAATCGAGTAATAAGACACAAAAACATATAACACAATAAATCGTAGTTTTAAGACGAAAACTATAAGAAACCTAAACAAAGAACATAACAAATACTAGACTCAAACAAAATAAAATCAGAGCATAGTAACAAACTAAGTACCAAACCAATATTAAGTTCAACATCATACCTAAAATATAAAATAAGTTCGAGAAGACATAAATATAAACAGAAAAATAAATTGAGTCTTTACAAAAATAGATAAAGCTTATAAATGAAGATTTAGGAGAGGATTGGGCTGTAGAGTATAACAATTTGCATCTTCATAAGTTTGCACGAACTCCCCTTTCTTCAAGCTTCTCCATCTTCGAAAGCTCCCCTCGCTTAATGTCGCCAATCATCCAAGTCATCATACAAAGACACCGAGATCTTCATCATCCCACCCATCGCATTAATCTTCTCAAAGGCATCCACGTCCATGTTCGAACTGCTGGGTCCATCATTGTTGTTTGGATTTGTGGGCACATTCTCCGGCGCATTCTGGGTTTCGGGCCACTGTCCTCCGGTTCAAAGCAGCAGATCAACAACCCGGCAACTTGAGGCGCAACATCAGGTCCTACTCCCCCGTGACGGTAGAAAGTAGTGCTTCCTGCACCCTCTTGTGCATCTCAAGGTTGCTCAACGAGACACTTGGCATTATTGATTGAATTTTACTGTCATAGCTATGATCTCGAATGAATTGTGGCTGTAATTGCGGAATGTTGGCGGCATGTGTGCCAACATCTCTCGGCACATCACTGGTTAATCAGGAGGAATTTCAGCGGGGGCATTCGGATCTGTGAAGGCGAGATCAATTACACGTGGTCAGTCTTTAGTACATGTGAGATTCCTAAACTCGGAGCAAACGAACTTATTATCTCTGAATTTTCCCTCACGAAAACCAAGAGTGAGATCATCATAAAAATCAGTGGGATACGGCGGCGAGTCCTTTACTTGATACCCTTCCGAATATGTCATCATATTGTCGAAAATTGTCTTCCCAAAGTTGAATATTTGCAAGTGGCCAATTTTGTACATAAGTACAGCTTGTTCGGAAGTAAGGGTAGTGGTGTTGGATGAGGGCAGCCAATTGTACACAATCAATTTGTGCAAGACACTATACAAACTAGTGAGGACCGAGGAGTTCATCCTATACCTCCCACCTTTGTTTGTCTCCCTCCGATGATTACACTTATCACTTCATCAAGGTTATCAATAGGAGGATCTTCATCATCCCTAGTCCTAAGAAAGCTGTTAATCTTAGCGGGAGTAACCTCAATCACCTTTCCCCTAAATTTGACCTTTCCGTAATTCTTAGAATTGACCCTAGAAATACCGCCCTTCAAGTTGGCATAAAATTCATACACCCATTCAATCGGATAAGGAGTGACAAATTGAGGTGCAAACAAGAAAGACCTTTCTTCCGGATAACCAACCAAATTCATAGAAACAAAGTCATCCATCTTAATTATCCTTTCTCCAACAATCGGTCTAGTTCTTAAAGTCCTAAACTTATCACTATCCACACCATTATAGCTATCATTAGAATCGGACGAAGACATATTCAGAGAGGAATCTATGTACCTCATCGATTTAGCCTTACTTGCTTCGGATGAAGAGGACTCGAGTCGAGAGGATGATGTGTCCATTGGTGTGCCAACATCCTCCGGCACATCCTGCGGATCATTTCTCTTTGCTTCTCTTCTCCAAACGAGCAGCCATTTACGCCAATGTTTGATTCATTTTTGAATCCTCGGTACTCCCTTAGGCCGAGCACCTAGCAGAGGCTTGACCGCTTGTTTCCTTTTCTCGGGATTGCTTCTTGCATGTCTTCTTGGATGAGTCCGAATTAAAGACTTGTATTGGCTTTGAAGCAACACCATCATCATGCTTCTGCTTCTTCCCTTTCTCGAGTAATCGACTTTTTGCCCATGGTGCGGTAAGAACGCCATTTCGACCACGCCCCTAGAACTCGTCGCCTTTTGTCGAACGGTTTCAAAGCGAGCAGTGAGCTCACCAAGTGTCGGTCGAGTCGGACGGGTCTTCTACCGGAGCATCTTGCGGTTATTGTGGCGGTGTAAACACTAAGTGTTTGTCTGCTGGAAATCAACCTCCACGTCGCCGACCTTGACAACGGTGGTAAATCGCCCGCTTAGTGAGGGTTTTGAACGCATAAACGATCTGATCGAGGTGGCTCTTTCAGCTATCTCCACCATCATTGGATATGTTTCGAGAATGGGGGCTTCGCTAGCTTATTGCTAATCGGATTTTTGTGGTGTTCCGCCCAAAATTGGAGTTTCGAGGATTTGGGAAGGAATTTCAGTAGGTGGGAGAGGAACATGGACAGAGCCAACCCTAATAGAAGAGGGTGATGTTGGGACTGGTGCGCCAACACTGCCGGAGACATTCTGTGGCCATTGTTGCAAGAAGTCGAAGGTTTCGAGAGGTAGAAGATAATGCTAGAGAGGTTGAGTGTTTGGATTGTGAAGGTGAGAGGTCTTTTCGATCAGCCATATTAATCACTGCAAACACTATTCAAATTAAATTAATAAAATAATAAATTTGAATATAAATAGGCCGAGGGAAAGAACTAATACCACAAAGTATGATTAATAATACCTTTCGAATACTTGTGCTAAAATTCGAAACTTTGATAAAATGTATAGAACACACTGAATATTAAGGACCTTAAATAGGGAATAGAAAGATTGCGAAGTTGTGAACACATCGAAGTTAAAAGATAAGATTTAATCACATACATAAAAATTAGGGCATTATCAAATGTTGGAAGTTTATTTCAATGACATGTTAAAAACCGCCTGATTTTAGATAAAATAACCGCACAAATAATTAAATTAGACAATATAATATTGCTGGGAATAATTTAAAATAAATAGATCTCCATAAAATAATATTCGGAAATTTTCAAACTCGTAGAGGTAAATATACATATGAGAACCAGAATGTTATTCACCGAATGTCGGCACACACACTTCTCAATACGCTTTTACATGAAATAAATTCATTTGTGTTGCACTATATTTTGCTTTTCTCACTTATTCACATTGATCCATTTTTCCGTAAGAGATCATCATAGTTGTCGACTCCGTGTCCCATAATTACTCAATGGATTGTGAATATATTGATGCATTCAAGTCACCTTTTGAAAAGAGAACATCGTAGTTGTCAACTCCGTGTCCCATAGTTACTTAGTGACATAACATCTAATTGTGAGTTTATTTAATTGCATTTGAGAGAAGTGTGTCCAGGACAATTTATATTAATCACGGGTTCTAATACTATTTACACAAGAGAGTTCAAAAATACTAATTATTACAATACTTAGACAAATTTAAATAAATTGTTCTAGTGTTGCTACAAATGTTGGCACATTTGTCACAACACACAGCAAATATAGGTCTAATTAGTGCATAAACCTAGAGATTTTCTAAGAGAAGAAAACCTCTCATTAGAAAGGGCTTTAGTAAAAATGTGCCGCAATTTGCTTTTCGGTAGAAATGTATTCCAACTTTACAACTTCTTTTTCTACAAGGTCCCTAATAAAGTGGGGTCTAATACTTATATGCTTAGTTAATGAATGTTGCACAGGGTTCTTAGATATATTAATTGCACTTGTATTATCACAATAAACAGTAAGAGTATTGCTCTCCAAACCGTAATCATCGAACATCTTCTTAAGCCAAAGAAGTTGAGTACAACAATTTCCGTGGCTATGTATTCGGATTCATCCGTGGATAGGAAAACACAATTTTGTTTTCGGCTATGCCAAGAAACAAGATTGTTACCCATGTAGAAAAATCCACCACTTGTACTCTTCCTATCATCACTATCATCCGCCCAATCTGCATCACTATAGCCAATCAAAGAACAATTAGTGTCTTTGCTATACCATATTCCATAATCACATGTGCTCTTGATTGGAGTGTATAGGGTAAGAGTTATTAAGACCAATCAACAAAAATATCGTATGCAAACGAAATTCAAGGATAAGAGTTCTAAATGGCTAAGGTTGCAACAAGCTCTTGAACTAAATCACTACAAATTGCAAGAAATTAAATGGCAAGTTTATGCAAACAATCTATCAAACACTTAGAATGCAAGATCAAATAGACTAAAATCAATGGGGAATTGGGTGCAAGGGATAATCTCCATCAAGGAATCCATGATTAACAAGCTATGATTGTATCCAAATGCAAATCAATCAAATTAGAAAGCATAAACCATCATGAAATTAATCACTCCATTAATATCACAATGCCTAATGTGAGTATCCTTAGTTCTTCCCATCTCAATGTAGAAGTCCCCAATTCATACAATCATGCAAAATTGAAACCCGATTAACACCTAATCACGTTAGCTCAACTCTCGCCTATTGCTAGGGTGATCAACCATTAATCAAAAGAGACAATTTTTCATGAAGCACAATTAAGAATCACAATTAGGGAGCAATCTAATTCAATTGATCACAATTATCAACAATCATAGCATGAGGCAATCACTTCATCCCTAATTTCAATTATCCCAAGCACAAAGCTATTAGCCCATGGTGCTACAAGCAAAAACCATGGCTAGAAAATCTAAGAAAGCAATTAACAATCTAATTACTACAAGCAATGAATTAAAGAGATCAAAGAGTAAGAACATCACCAATTAAACTTCAATAGGCAAAAATAAGAATGATTAATCTTGTACAATGCTTCACTACAACTTCAATTCTTCCCAATTTCAGCTGCAAACTCCAATTATAACCAACCAATCTACTAATCTAATGAACTAAATGTGGAATCTATCTCAATTCTAACAATCTAATGCAATTACAAGTAAATTCAAGCTACAAAATGTAAAATTCGCTCAAAGAAACTCCTAGAAACCGCTCTGAACCGCTAGAATCAATCCCCTCTCTGTTTTGGCTTTCAATGGCTTAAAAACTGAATTTTTCGGTTTTGGGCACTCCTCGAGTCGAGCTTCAAGCCCTCGAGTCGAGGCCTAAAAGTCGCTAACACGTTTCTTTAAAAATCTCTCCCGCCTCGAGTCGAGCTTCTGCATTTTCATATCCCTCGACTCGAGCATTTGATTGGAGTGTATAGGGTAAGAGTTATTAAGACCAATCAACAAAAATATCGAACCCAAGGGAGAAAGTATGCAAACGAAATTCAAGGATAAGAGTTCTAAATGGCTAAGGTTGCAACAAGTTCTTGAACTAAATCACTACAAATTGCAAGAAATTAAATGGCAAGTTTATGCAAACAATCTATCAAACACTTAGAATGCAAGATCAAATAGACTAAAATCAATGGGGGAATTGGGTGCAAGGGATAATCTCCATCAAGGAATCCATGATTAACAAGCTATGATTGTATCCAAATGCAAATCAATCAAATTAGAAAGCATAAACCATCATGAAATTAATCACTCCATTAATATCACAATGCCTAATGTGAGTATCCTTAGTTCTTCCCATCTCTCAATGTAGAAGTCCCCAATTCATACAATCATGCAAAATTGAAACCCGATTAACACCTAATCACGTTAGCTCAACTCTCGCCTATTGCTAGGGTGATCAACCATTAATCAAAAGAGACAATTTTTCATGAAGCACAATTAAGAATCACAATTAGGGCGCAATCTAATTCAATTGATCACAATTATCAACAATCATAGCATGAGGCAATCACTTCATCCCTAATTTCAATTATCCCAAGCACAAAGCTATTAGCCCATGGTGCTACAAGCAAAAACCATGGCTAGAAAATCTAAGAAAGCAATTAACAATCTAATTACTACAAGCAATGAATTAAAGAGATCAAAGGGTAAGAACATCACCAATTAAACTTCAATAGGCAAAAATAAGAATGATTAATCTTGTACAATGCTTCACTACAACTTCAATTCTTCCCAATTTCAGCTGCAAACTCCAATTACAACCAACCAATCTACTAATCTAATGAACTAAATGTGGAATCTATCTCAATTCTAACAATCTAATGCAATTACAAGTAAATTCAAGCTACAAAATGTAAAATTCGCTCAAAGAAACTCCTAGAAACCGCTTCCGAATTGCTAGAATCAATCCCCTCTCTGTTTTGGCTTTCAATGGCTTAAAAACTGAATTTTTCGGTTTTGGGCGCTCCTCGAGTCGAGCTTCAAGCCCTCGAGTCGAGGCCTAAAAGTCGCTAACACGTTTCTTTAAAAATCTCTCTGCCTCGAGTCGAGCTTCCTGCATTTTCATATCCCTCGACTCGAGGCTCCTCCCTCGAGTCGAGGATCCTGTCTTTTTGAAATGATTTCCCTCCAAAGATGAACCTCGAGTCGAGGTTTGTGCACCCTCGACTCCTACTCGAGACCAGGGAATTTTTATCGAGACGGGCTCCGGCCCTGACCCCGTTTCGTCCCGTATGTTCGTCTTTTCATTCTAAGAATACCGGTACTCTCGGTTTGGCAAAATTCCATCGATTTACCCGCAAAACGGGCGAAATACATCAAAACCTCACAAAGTACTACTTTTTAGGCAAAAGAGTGATACTTTTCACATTTAAGCACAAAAATCATACTTTAGCTCACTTTTTGCACTAAAAATAGCCCTAAAAACATGTATCAATTCACTCCAATCACCTGCCACATATCTAATTATCCTCTTAACCGAATTCATGTGAGATTCTTTAGGATCAACTTGATAACGAGCACATAAACAAACACTAAACATGATGTCCGGCCTACTAGAAGTCAGATACAAAAGACTACCAATCATCGACCTATACAATGTTGGGTCAACATTTGTGCCAACACTTGTCCTTTACACAATTTTTGTGTCGATCCCATAGATGTCTTCATGTGTTTAGCATTGTCTAATCCAAACCTTTTCACAAGATTTTTGGCATATTTACTTTGACAAAAGAAAATATCATCCTTGCATTGTTTAATTTGAAGACCTAGAAAGTAATTCAAGTCTCCAACCATCGACATTTCAAAGGTAGTGGTCATTTCTGCACAAATAATTCAAGCATTTTCTCACATGTAGAACCAAACACAATATCATCAACATATATTTGAGCAATAATAATATCATATCCAGAATGTTTTATAAACAAGGTCCTATCAGCTTCACCTCTATAAAAACCGAATTCAACAAGAAAACCGGTTAATCTACCATACCATGCCCTAGGTGCTTGCTTCAAGCCATATAAAGCTTTCTTAAGTTTATAAACATGATCGGAAATTCATGATTCTCAAATCCTTTAGGTTGTTCTACATATGCTTCTTCCATAAGAATTCCATTTAGAAATGCGGCCTTAACATCCATTTGATGCGCTTTTATATCAATGTAGCATGCAATAGCAAGTAATGCCTTATGGATTCAATTCTAGCAAAGGAGCAAAAGTCTCATCAAAATCAATTCCTTCTACTTGTGTATAACCTTGAGCTACTAATCTAGCTTTGTTTCTTACAACATTACCAGATTCATCAGCTTTGTTTTTGAAGATCCATTTCGTACCGATTACATTCAAATTATCGTGCCTAGGCACAAGTATCCAAACATCATTCCTTTCAAATTGATTTAACTCCTCATGCATTGCATTAATCCAGCTTTTCATCTTTCATTGCTTCATCAATATTTTTAGGTTCATTGAAAGAATGAAAACATTCAAAGTTCACCTTGTTACACATAGATGTCATACAAATCGATCTTACCACATGTCTTGCATCAAAACTCAATTTTCTCCTTGTTTGTACACTGATTGTGGTTTACCTATGATGTTGTTGTGGATGATTTTTGAGAATCACGGAAGATGGCAACAGCAGGATAAGACATAGTTCTATTAATTTCTCGGATGTTGAGGTGATGTTGCTTGGATGTGGGCACATTTGTAGCAACATTCTCAATCGATTCGAAATTCCAGAACTTTGCATCTGCTCAATAAGATCGATTACATCTTCTTCAATGGCATTATCTCGCAAGACTTGCATTATCATCAAAAACAACATTCATAGATTCTTGAACAAGATTCAGTCCTAAGATTATAAATCCTAAAAGCTATATTGTTTCTAGCATAACCAAGAAAGAAACCCTTGTCACTTTTTGAATCAAATTTGTGTAAGTGGTCTCTATCATTCGTAATGTAGCAAACACAACCAAAGACATGAAAGTATTTGATTAGGCTTTTTGTTATTCAAAACTCATAAGGAGTTTTAGTGGAATTATGTCTTAAATAAACTCTATTGGATATATGACAAGCGGTATTTAAAGCTTCACCCAAAACCTTTTTGAAAGTTTCTTGGATAAAAGCATTACTCTAGCCATCTCTTGTAGAGTTCTATTTTTCCTTTCGGCTACACCATTTTGTTGAGGTGTTTTAGGAGAAGAAAACTCTTGAATTATACCTTTGTCTTCACAAAAATTAGTGAATAAGATGTTCTCAAACTCCCTACCATGATCAGACCTTATTCTTTTAACCTTAGTGTCATAAACATTTTTAAAACGTTTATAGAGAATTTTGAAAACTTCAAAAGCATCCGATTTTTCCTTAAGAAATTCAATCCATGTAAACCTTGAATAATCATCTACTATGACAAAAGAATATCTCTTACCACCAATGCTTTCAGTCTCCATTGGTCCCATTAAATCCATATGCAAAAGTTCAAAGCAATGTTTCGTAGTACAATGTGTCAACATTTCATGTGACATTTTGACTTGTTTACCACTTTGGCAGGATCCACACACATTTGACCTACGAATTTGTAACTTAGGTAGACCTTTAACCGCATCAAATTTCAATAATTTGACAATATTTCTATAATGAGCATGTCCAAGTTTTTGATGCCAAAGTGTACTCTCATCGGTTTGAACATTAAAGCATGCTTGATTCGAATCAATTAGATAACAATTATCCACAGATCTATTACCAACCATGAGACAATTATCATCATTGTTTAACATATAGCATGAACTTTTATCAAACTTTACATGCAAGTCATCAACACATAATTGACTAATACTAATCAAATTTGCAAGTAAACCTTTAACATGTAAGACTTTTGTCAAGTTTGGAAAACCAGGAACATTCAATGTACCTATACCAATAATTTTACCTTTTGAACCTCCTCCATATGTAACATTTTCACCATCATATGCCTTATAATTAGTGAGATAGTTTTCCTCACCGGTCATGTGTCTAGAACACCCACTATCAAAATACCATAGTCCCTAACACATGCTTTTAAAGATGTATAGACAACATTACATATGATTTGATTTTTTTCACCCAAGTAGATTTTTGAACAGGTTTTGAAAAGATTTTTGAACCGTTTGTTTCGAATGTTGAGCGAGAATGTGGCAGCATTTTCAAAGACATTTTAGAAAACTTTTTATCTGTCTCATTCTAAAACAGTTTGGTCGTTTGTGACCCTCGGTGAAACAATAATGACAAACATCCTTCTTTCTAATCATTTTTCAACTTTTCGGAGTTCAACGAAGGTTTAGTAAACACAACAGGTTTGTTATTGTTTAAAGACCGAGTGATATTACCATTATAACCAAGACCATGTCTACTTGTACTTCCAATTGTCGATTGCCTCATCAAGTTTGGCTGAACTTTGAATATCTTTTGAAATTCATTGTTGTTCCTTTGAGTTGCTCTTTGAGGTTGCATAACTCCAGATCTTTCCTTGTTAGTATGACCTCAAGCTTTATCACCAAATCCTTTTGATATGACTCTTTAATAGTCATGTCCCTTAAGGCTTTACGAGTGGATTCTAACTCCTTTTCAAGCTTTTGATAAGCTGGACTTACAATCCTTGCAAACATTGTTAGAAGTACCTGCTTTATCTACACAAGAACTTGAGAAACAATTAAATTCTGGAACTTCCAATGTTTCCTCAAATGTTGGCACATTTGACTCAACATCGAGAATCATCCAAGAAATCATCAAGAGTATCATCATATATAATCCTTGCGAGAAAAACATATTCTTCATTCTTATCGTAATCATCTTCACAATCAGATTCATCACTTAAGGTAGCATTGAAATTTACCCTTTTTCTCAAAAGAGTGTTGGCACATTCATTAGCATAATGACCAAAACCAGAACATGCATCACATTTAATATTTTTCCTATATTCGATCATATTTGATCTTGTTACCTCTATCAAATTGCCTAGGTTGATTAACATTCCTATTTTTATCGTGCAATTGACGTGAACTACCAACTGATCTCTATCTTGATTCTTAATTTGCAAATTATTTCTAAGTCTATTTGCTCTCTTTTTCAAAAAAGCATTAAAGCGCTTAGTCAGAAAGCAATGTTATCGGCATTGTCGGCACAATCATCAATAACATCTTCATCGAATCTATTTCAGTAACAAACGGTTGTTTATCGGTATTAGAAGATGTTTCTCCTTTGAAAACAGAAATTTTCTTTTAGATTTCTCATTATCTCTTTGAGAAAAATTCATTTCATGTGTTTTCAAAATACTCACCAACTCATTTTGAGTAATAGCATCGTTGTCTTTAGCTTCCTCAATAGCACATATCTTAGCATCAAAACGTTTAGGAACAGCTTCTTAAGATTTTATGTACTAACCTTGTATTGGATATAGCTTCACCAAGTGCTTGAGATTCATTGAGATCTCGGTGATTCTTTCATTGTAGGAGGATATGGTCTCATCTTCCTTCATCCTTAAATTTTCGAACTTGGTTCCAAGCATACTCAATTTTGTCCTTCTCACACTCTCGGATCCTTCACAATGTTCTTGTAATCTCTCCCATGCATCTTTTGCAGATACACAATTAGAAATTATTTTGAACATGGAAACATCCGTAGAAGTGAATAAGGCATTAAGTGCCTTTGAATTGAAGCTGGCCGTGGTCACCTCATCATTTGTCCATTCTAACTCCCTCTTGATTTGAGCTTGATATTGTCGGTGGCTGGGCTGTTGGTGGAGTCCAACCGGTTAAAATACTCCTCCATGCACGTTCATCAATGGACTTGATGTACATGTGCATCTTAAGCTTCCAAATTGCATAATTTGTACCATCGAGAACCGGTGGCCTAATTGAGCTGTCATAGGATAATCCATCGTAATAAACCACACCAAACACGGGATCTAAACTCGGGATAACGAGTTCAACGACTCGGTGCCAATTGAAGGTGTGCGTAAGTGTTTATACAGAATGTCGTCACGAATGTTGGCACAATCGAGAACAACACAGACTAAAATAAAAGAACAGAAATACACAAATGGAAGTCTTAAACACTTTGCAAGATGGATATCAAAATTTTCGTATAGACTATAAATAAGTCTATCTTGCCAATCGGCGTATTATCACTAGTAATTGTTAAGTGATACAATCGGTGAAAACATAAGTCACACCGTAAATGGATCTACGTATATAGTGACTAGACAATGATCAACCTAGCCTATCACTAATACATATAAAGACCCAATGTTGAGTGAAATGTTGGAACATTCACCAACGGAAGTATCGAGTATGAAACTACAATAAATTTTATAATCTATGCCAATAGACTATGCTAGATTGTGTTTCCTCAACTTCAAGTTTTAATCTTCATAGCAGCCGTGTATATATAGATAAATCTGGACTCTTAATGCTTGAATATAACTTCCACATCTCCCTTGAAAATAGGTAACTTCCACGTAACTTCCCCATGATCTTTATAACTTCTCTTTGCTTGCCTTTTCAAATGCATGACTTGGTAGCGCCGAAAGTCTTCATTCTGAACGAAAACAAGACATTGACCAAGACAAAATGTGGGTTAAGGGTTAGTGGAAGTGGAAGGACGAATTCGATGTTGTGACCAGAATGTTGGCACATTCCGAGTAACACTCGTCATAACATCAAACTACGTTACTCGAGGACGAGCAACATTTCAATTTTGAGGGTATTATGATTGGAGTGAATTGATGCATGTTTTTGGGGTGTATTTTAGTGCAAAAAGTGATCAAAAGTGTTAGATTTTGTGTCTAAATGTGTAGAGTATCACTACTTTGCCTATGATGCATGTTTTTAGGGTGTATTTTAGTGCAAAAAGTGATCAAAAGTATTAGATTTTATGCCTAAATGTGTAAAGTATCACTACTTCGCCTAAAAAGTATTACTTGTGAGATATTTGATGTTTTTCATCCCGTTTACAGGTAAATTGGTGGAATTTGGCCAAACCGAGAGTACGGCATTCTTAGGATGAAGAGACGATCGTGACGGGTGAAAACGGGGGTCAAAGGTGGAGTCCGGGTTGAGAAAATTCCTGGACTCGACCTGCAGTCGAGGTCCAGGGCCTCGATCCGAGAGTGAAGGCAATAGGTTGAATTTCAAAAATGGAGGCAAGCTCGACTCGAGGATCGGGGCGAAGGAGATCCTCGAGTCGAGGGACTCGAGGCTAGAAGTGAAAATGGAAAATCGTGTTAGCGACTTCAAGGCCTCGACTCGAGGGCCCCAACCTCGAGTCGAGGGATGCCCAAAATCGAAAATTTTGTATTTAAGCCCATTTGAGCGAAAAACAGAGCATATTCTTCCTAGCTTAGATTAGAGCGGTTATTTTACAGTTTTTGGGCGAATTTCTCATTCCATAGCTTAATTATCTTTGTAATTGGATTAGATTCATAGATTTAGATAGAATTTGATCATTGTACCTTAGATTAGTGATTTGATCCATTAGTTTTTCATTTCCAAGTTGTAATTGAAGAAGAGAAGAGATTGGAATTGAAAATATTGAGAAGATCAAGCATTCTTATTTTTTATCATCGAATCCAATTGGTGATGTTCTTCCACTTTACTCTTTTTAATTCATTAATTGTTGTGATTTGCTTCTTAATTGCTTACTTAGATTTTCTACCCATGGGTTTTGCTCTTAGTACCATGGGCTAATACTCTTGTGCTTGGGATAATTGAAATTGGGGATGATGTGATTGCCTTATGCTATGATTGTTGATAATTGTTGATCAATTGAGTTAGATTGCTTCCTAATTGTGATTCTCATTGTGCTTCATGCTAAGTTATCTCTTTAGATTAATGTTTGATCACCCTAGCAATAGGCGAGAGTTGAACTAACGTGATTAGGGATTAATCGGGTTATAATTGTGTATGAATGTATGAATTGGGTGCTTCTTAATTGAGAGATTAGTTGCACTAAGAATACTCACATTAGGCATTGAGTGGTTAATGGAGTGATTAATTGCATGATGGTTTTATGCTTTCTATCTTAGTTGATCTACAATTTGATTCAATCATAGCTTGTTGATCATTGATTCCTTGATGGATATTATCCCTAGCACCCCTATCCCCCTTTGAATTTTAGCTAATTGTTCTTGCATATTAGGTGTTCGATTAATTGCTTGCCTTGAGTTTGAATTTTAATTCTTGCAATTGTATTGTAGTTCTTAGTGCCAAAACCGATTTGCAACAATAGTCACCAAGAACTCGTATTCCTAGGGTCTCATTGCATACTTTTTCCCTTGGGTTTGATATACTTGATTGGTCTTAATACCGCTTACCCGGAAACCTACAATCAGTTATTGATCCAGCAAATTAGTTGAATGGGAAGAAGAGTAATTATACTCAACAACCTAAACAACTGATGAGGTATCAAAGGAATGGGGAATCCCAACTTAAGAAACCTCGGCAAGGTCGGAAAAGTAGACATTAGCCGAAACCATCTCTGTAGAGACAGCCTCGGTGAAGACTACACAACCTAAGAAAGCTTCAAAGGTTGCTAAACACTCTACTAAACCTTTTGTGCCTGTAAGATATGAATCTTTTAATGGCTCAAGTAGAACGTACCCTTATTATCGGATCCCTAGAACCATTGCACAATGGCTGATCACTTCAACTGGAGGACATCAAGTCTTACGGAAGAAACACTGACACCCATAGACATGCATCTAAGAAGGCACCAATTGATGAAATTGTCTATGTTGATATGTATGGAAGGAAGATAAGATCTTGAATATGATGAGAAGGATCTATTCCTGTGGATTACTAAAAGATGTTCTAACCCTCAAGGACCCAACTCTAAAGGGTACCTAAAACTTAACTGAACGTGCAGGACTCCGTGGATCAAAGAAGAAGAATTGCTGGAAAAGTTGTTTGGTACATCGGCAATGTTGCTCGAAACATATGACCGGAAATAAGCATTCTTGAGCTCAATGCAAATACAAAATGGTCCACGGGTGGTGTTTGGCGAAACAACTTTGGTATAACCAGAGGTGTTGGAACCTTACACATTGGCGATGTACGTGTAGAAGAAGTTCTCTATGTAGAAGGACCGAAGCATAACCTACTATCTCGTATCTCAATTCTGTGATAAAGGATACTCAATTAAGTTCTCTAGTTCCTCTTGTGTTGTTTCTTATGGTCAAGATGATCGAGATACTTTTGGTGGCCCGAGAAAGGGCAATGTTTATGTTGCGAGAATTTCAAAATTGTCCTAAGAACACATGTTTGGTTGCGAACAACACTCAAGAAGCTAGCTGGTTATGGCACAAGAGACTAAGTCATCTAAATTTCAAGACGCTGAACAAAATTGCTAGAAAGTCTCTTGTAGAAGGACCGCCTAATGAAGTCTTCTCAAGAGATCAAACCTGTGATTCTGTCAAAAAGGAAAGCAAACCAGAGCATCATTCAAAGAAGTAACATCTTTAACGACAAGCAAAGTACTACAGTTACTTCACATGGACCTTTTCGAAGCCGTCTCTCCTATGAGTTTCAGTGGAAGGAAGTATACACTAGTTGTGGTTGACGATTATTCAAAATTCACATGGGTGATATTTCTATTAAAAAAGAATGAAACTATCTCCAAGATACCCGAGCTACCGAAAAGATTAGAAAACGAAAAAGGAGAAAACATTGTGAAAATCAAAAGCGACAAAGAAACAGAAGTTTCTAAACACACATATAGAAAGCTATTGTAAGTGAACATGGTATTCAACATGAAACATCTGCAGCTCGAACTCCACAACAAAATGTAGTGGCAGAAAGACGAAACGAGAACTCTTAAAGAGGCTGCAAGAACAATGCTAGCATAATTTAATGTTCCTCGAGAGATTTTGGGCAGAAGCCATAAACACCGCTTGCTACACTCAGTAATCGAAGCCTACTAAACAAAGATCATGGAAAAACACCTTATGAATTGTGGAAAGGTAGACTTCCTCGTGTTTCTTTCTTTCGTGTTTTTGGGTGTAGGTGTTTCATCCATGACAACGGAAAATCCAAATTAAAAATCTTTGATGCCAAGGTTGCTGATGGAATATTCTTAGGATATTCCAAAGTACAAGCAAGGCTTATCATGTTTTTAATAGAAAGACTCTTGTGGTGGAAGAAAGACCACACGCGGTATTTAACGAATTCTCTTGTGAGTTCAAGGCGTAATATGTGGAATCACTAGCAAAAGGGCTGGAAGATCTGAATGTAAAGGAAGCTCCAATATATGTCAAAGTACATTTATCTATTCTGGATTCAGACTCTAATGATGATCAGCTAGGTTCAAAGTCCTCGTTGGAAAAGAGAAAGTTATCTTTGCCGATATTGAAGAAACATCCCAAGGAGAATCGTAAGAGAAGACATCAATGCAGGTGAAGCATCTCCCAAAACACCAATTGTCAAGCATCAAATTCAGCGGGAATCTCGAAGATGATTCACTTGAACGCAGCCTTCGTAAGAGTTGGGCACATCTAAGGTACACCATAGAAGGAATTGGATGGTCGATCATTCCAGAGATTTAATTCTCGGGAAACCCTCTTGATGGTGTGAAAACAAGAAGAAAAATGAATTTGGATGGGTGTTTAGCATTTGCTATGTCTCACTTCAAGAACCGAAAACAATAGAAGAATCTCTTTCGATGCAAACCGGATTGAAGCAATGCAAGAAGAGTTGAATCGGTTTGCAGACAAGATGTTTGGGCATTGGTTGATAGACCATGACATCAAAAGGTAATTGGTACAAAATGGGTATTCAAGAACAAGAAAAATGAAAAGGATGAAGTAACAAGGAACAAAGCAAGGTTGGTCGCGCAAGGTTACTCTCGGTCAAGGTATAGACTACGATGAAACCTTTGCACCAAAGAGCAAGATTGGAAGTTATTCGACTATTTCTAGCCTATGCAGCACATATGAGATTCAAAGTGTATCAAATGGATGTAAAGTCTGTATTTTTAACGGAGTCCTAGCGTAAGAAGTTTACGTTGAACAACCTCCAGGATTTGTTCAAGGAAACAAAGTATATCGTCTCAAGAAAGCTTTGTATGGATCAAGCAAGCTCCAAGAGCATAGTATGACATGCTTTCACAATTTCTTCTTGATCATGGATTCAAGAAAGGAAAAATAGATAGAACACTCTTCGTAAATGAAGAAGATCAAGATATTCTCGTTGGTTCAAATTTACATAGATGACATAATATTTGGGTCTCCAAACAAGAAACTTTGTGAGAAGTTCGGTGAGTTGATGCAAAGCAAATCCGAGATGTCCATGATGGGTGAAATTAATTACCTTCTCGGACTACAAGTGAAACAAACTTCCAAAGGAATCTTCATCAACCAAGCAAAGTATACCAAGAATATGTTAGAGAAGTTTGGAATGCAGTCTAGCAAGGAAGCAAAGATACCAATGATGACTAACTACAAGATGGATCCAAATGAAAGTGGTGAAAGAGTTGATCGTACAAAGATACGGAGGATTGATAGGATCCCCGCTATACCTAACAAAGAAGCGTACTAGATATATCTTTCGTTGTAGGTGTATGTGCAAGATTTCAATCGAATCCAATGAAAAGTCACATGGAGGCAGCAAAAGATATTGAAATATCTCAAGGGAACAACAAACTTAAGCTTATGGTACCCTACCGATGATAACCTTGAATTAAGTGGATAATCATATTCCGACTATAGAGGATGTAGAATTGATAGGAAATTAACTACCGGTACATGTCGGTTTCTAGGCAAGAAGCTAATATTGTGGTCCTCAAAGAAGCAAACTTTAGTTGCTACTTCAACCACGTAAATGTAATACATGGCCTGCCGGAAGTTGCCGCTCACAACCACTTTGGATAAGTTAAGGTTGAAGGACTATCAAATAGAAGCCAAAGAAATACCAATCTTTTGTGACAAGATTACTAGTGCGATTGCAATTACTCAAAATCCAAGATTTCACACTAAATGTAAACACGTGGATATCGAGACATCATTTTATTCGAGATCATGTGGAAAGGAAAAGTATCGTACGGAAAGATTCACACCGATCGACAGAGAGCAGACATTCTTACTAAACCTTTAGCGAAGCAAGGTTCGAGAGAACTATCGGTGAAACTTGGACCGTTGGATCCAGGAGAGAACATTTCAAAAAGAGACCGTTGAAGCGAGTAGAAAGCTTATGAAGAAAGGATGAAACCTGCTAAAAGATATATTCTATATAAGAAGGTTTTCAAATTCAACCTAGAAGGGCTGCAAAACTTGCCTAGAAGGTTTACCAAGCTTGCGTAGCAAGGTTGCAAACCTTGTCACATAAAGACTCGACATATCTACGTGGCATTAGCCGACTTTACAGCTTAGCTATTAGATACGTTCTCTCTTTCTCTCTCCTTCTGCTATTTTTTTTTAAAGATTTTTTATTTAAAATATTCCCCGTTATTTGTTTATCGATATCTTTCGTAATATTTTATCTCCTAAGAATATATCCTCAAAGACATTGGATTATCTTTTACATGTCAAATCAAATCTTAATTATTGCGAAAATTAAGGATTCACGATTTTTCTAAAATATTTTATTACCTATTTCGTGGATCCGAAAGTCTTTTAAATTTGGAAAGTTTATTTTTGCGTCCATAAGCTGAGGTCACGCACTTATTGGAATTCGAGCCGCATTGCACTCATAACCGCTCGATCTAATCGCAACATGCCAATCAACGGTTACCCATTATTTCGCTATTTTAAAATTTGTGGTTTCCTTTTCCGTCTCATATAAATACTTCATCATCCTTATTTTTCCTCACTTACACCTTTTCTAAAAATCTCTCTGAAGATCTCTTAAAACTTTTCTCGCATTCTTCGTATTCGCATTATCTCACTTTGCAAATGGCTCCTAAGCATTCTTCTTCCACGAAATCAGCTAGCAAGAGCAAAAGCAAGGCCGTGGATGCTCTCCATGGACTTCTACTCAAACCACCGGCACGAAGCAATGGAAATCATTACTCTTCTCTCGATAGGGGCCTAGCATGCATTGTTCTCGCACATTCGGGGAACGCAGAACACTCAACGCTTATGTCGTACAATTTCGATAAGGACAAAGTTGGAGATGATGGTCTGATGACGAGGGTTAACGACCAATCTTTAACGGTCACGAGGAATGACATCCACACTCATCAGGTCTTTCTCTTCATGGTATTGATCCAGAAACTTACATGTGGGATAATTATCTTACCACCTTTCGATCGCTAGCGAAAACCTCTAGTCGCCATTTCGTCACCGATTTGAAGAAGGGGTTTTGAGATGAAAATATAGGTTGTTTTTTGACATTATGGTAAACGTTATCTTTGGGAAGCGTCGAGTATGGATTCTCCGAGTCACCTAAGACTGTGTGCTCTAAAGGCGATAGTTGACGGGGTGGCATGTATAGGAGTAAAAATTTGGGTAGTGGAACAAGATGTTTCGATGTCTAACAAGATCACGGTCTTGTTAGAACGAATGTTACCTGGTGTTGATTGGGATCCAAAATGGACTAAGTCTTACACCAAGGCTAAGTTCATGCTTAATAAAGATGAAGATCTATCCGGACCTTCGGATACCGATGTTGAAGGAGTTGGACCGATAGCTATAGGCGAGGGGAACACGGTGATGAAGAAGATGGAAACTCATCGGGGAATGAGGATGAATCCTCGAGAGGAGGAGGAAGGAACTGAATGAGGAAATGAAATGTGTTAACAAAGTGCAAGTGATGAGGGAAAGGTTGCGACAAAGAAACCCGAGAAGGAGTCCTCTAAATCAGCAAGCTCGAAGGAGGAAGCAAGGTCAAAGTCTGCTAAGCTCGGTTCGAAGGCTCTAGGAATCGACTCTTCGGCGGTGAGGATCAAGTTCCTAAACCAGGGGAGCTCGAATGTCTAGACCTATTGCCTCCGACCTGAAGGGACCATCAAGCTGTTGATACAATGGAGATTGAGGATTCTTCATCCAAGGAGCCGCGAGCTCGCTAACGAGGAGAAGGTATCATCTCCTTTTCTCTGTCTTTTCATGACGTTCTTTCTAGTCCTCGGAAGCTTTGTCTACGAAAGAAGTCGGAGATGAAACCACGGAGTTGGGTGCCGCTGGAGCCAACCACCCAGGTTGCGGAGGTGAATCCCGATGTTGAGAACAGCCAACCAAGCTCTGCCTTAAGAAGTCGTGGCCCATTTGAAGATTGCTTGATGGTGGAGGCGACTTCATGGGTAGATAGCAAGTATCCAAGATTGCCGGATCATGATGGCGAGAGAAAGTTGCCGATAGAAATCATTTTACGGAGAAACGCTCGGTTGCGAACGGTGATGATTTAATTCTGTTGATAGAAGAGATGGGAGGGAACGTATTCTCGGATTGGGAGTATGATTTACGTAGCAAGGCGGGTGTGGGACGAGCCTTTGATCCGTCCTCGGACCATAAAGTTGATCGTTTGGTAGCAAGGTTGCTTTGGGGAATTAGAACTGCCGAGGAGAACACTGGATCTTTGTGTTAGCCATGAAGTCGGGAAAGTTGTGAATTCTCCTCCCTCTTCGTTACCTAATTTCTCTTACGTACGCTTACCAAATTTTATGCCTCGTTGTTGTTCATGATAATTTGTATAAGAAATATGCTTTGCTAAGTTTGCACGAGTTAAAGGATCGTATGCTAGTATGCTACTATGTTCACCGTGCTTGATGCCAAATATGCTCCATTGGTCTGAAGTATTGAATCATCCAAAGCATACATCGATGCCGCGATTCAAATGGTCCGCAAATGATCCAAAGGACGGCCGTTGAGATGTTTGGTCGAGCAAAGAATAGAACACCGTTGATACCCTAAGTGGGATGATGCTAAAAATGTCAATCAAGTCCGGATTCAGTTGAGGCCATGAGTGATCTAAAGGAGAAAAGTGAAGCAAACTTGAAGCGAGTTGTCAAAGAAAGGGAAGCACAATCGAAGGAAGCTAAGGTTAAGGCAAACCGTCCGATTGACATGCGATTACATCGATACGGGAATGCAAAGCAAGCCTTAAGGGATGGTATTGATCGAATGAGTCCTTTCGGTTATCTCTGCAGGAGATGGGGAAGCGATTTTCTCTTGTTATGAAACAGAACAAGGACATCACCGAAGCTACATCTGCATTACTCTGAACATTGCTGGCGGCAAAAACATTGGCTTGATGTGGAAGATAAGATTGCTAAGCCTATAATCGCGAATGGCGGAATTGAACAAATTTGTGGAAAAAATTGATGCCTATCGGAAAGACATCTTCGGCCGCACTCAGCTCTGGATGCCAAGTGGTCACCCTTTTTTATGGATGTTAAGAAGGGGGAAGAAGAGTTGAGAACTCGACTTGAAAGGAAAGGAGTCCGAATTGGGCGTGCAAGAAAGGTTGAAGGCAATAGAAGACTTCTTGTTGGAACAGGAGGAGAAAGTCGAATTGAAGAAGGCTCTCGGAGAGTCGGCAGACTTAGGGACACAATGGGTACTGTTGCTACGATCCCTACAATCTCGGCAGATGTTGCTATTGGAGAAACCTCCCAACCTAGCAAGAGAAGAAGGTTGGTTACGATGGCTAAGAAAGAGAAGGTTGATGCGGAGGAGATTGAAGCCCTCCATTAGGAAGCGTATATGGCGGATCTTGAGGCGGAAGAATGACCGAAGATGTGACTCAACAAGGTCTCAAATTCCTTGCGCATGAAGATAAGAGTACTAAAGCCGGAGCAAGTTCAAGGAAGAAAGTGTTTGTCGCTAGAAGGTTTGCTTCCAAACCTTGAATCAAAGAAGAAGTCTGCGGGTAAGAGAAAGAAGAAGTCTGCTGAGGAGAGGCAGATATGGATTTCATCCTTCCTCATAACACGAAGGGTTTGTGGACGATTGCTTTGTCCGATGGAAAGGATAAATGACTGGAAGGTAGCCAAGAGAGACTTCATCTGCTCATTTTACGTCTGCCGAGACTATTGGGGTTGGAGCGACGGTAGATGAGGCCTACATCCCTTGGATGGAAGAGAAGCATGGAAGTCTGTGGGGCGACATCCTAAAAGCTTGATGGAGTTTAATCTTAATCGTCATGCTCCCGAAGTTTGAAAAGATCCCTACCCTGTGATGGCCAATGGTAGTCCTGGATCACCGAGTATTCAAAGGACGATCAAGACTCGTCTTGCGGAAGTGAGGCCTCCAATGGGATCGAGATAATAGGGGACTGTATGACAGGTGTATGACTGGTTGTTCAGAGAAAGTCATAGGAGATATGACTAAGGTTGGCGGTTACCGCTAAAGGAAATTGGATGAAGGGTGAAGGATGAAGGTTCTTTGTTTGAAGGAAGTTCTCTCTTTTGTCTATCTTTATATTTTATGTTTGTATTTATGCTTTTGCGTTATCTAGTTAATAGGCACTAATGTACGTGTAATCGATGATTGCTGATTATTAATGAAAAGTGCTTATTTTCTCGATCAAGACAACTTATCGTTGTTTAAAGTATCTGGGATCTGGTTTAAAGGTCTCTGATTTTATTGGGTTTGTTTCTGCTTTCAGTTTTCCAACAGGTTTTAACATCATCAAAAAGGGGGAATTTGTTGGTTCTTGATTTTATAGGTTTTGATGATGTTTCTAAAACCCATATGTAATAGGAAAAGTTGAACTCGTTAGTCGGTGATGATCTAGATAGGTTAGTAGTTGTGCTAAGGTAATCTTGCTTAGACAAATCCAGATGGTTTGTGAATGTATGAGAACCGAAGAACAGAAGACTCGAGAACAGAATACTCTAAAAATAGAAGACTCGAGAATAGAAGACTCAAGACAAGACTTGAAGACAAGAGACTTGATCGAAACATTGACAATCGGGAAAGAACAAAGGCTGCTACCAAGAAGATCTAGAAGGTTTCTTATATTCCAAAGGTTGTCATTAAAGAACTAGAAGACTTATAACGCGAAGATGAACATACTTATGAAGGTCAAGTAGTCGAGAAGACTTGGACAAGAAGATAGTAAGGTTGTGAAGCTTGCTAGGGTAAAGAAGGAAGACTTATTTGGTTCGTAAATTCATCAATCGAATATTCCGTATCAATTAGTTTATTGATTAGGAGATCGAAATCTTAAAAGTCAATCTATCAAGAGATAATTGATTGGATTCAGACAATCAATTATCTAAGTTAAAAGATCATCCTAAACGGCTACTTACCATTTCATTGAAGACCTGATTATCAATCAAACCTAACGGTTAGTTGATTTCGGGAATCTATAAATTAGAATGAAGGATTTCAAAATCCCGACGGTACTATGCTTGCGATAAACTTCAAGTGAGAAATTCTATCATTCAAAAACAAGGCACGCATATTCATTCAAACCACGAATCAAAACACACGATTGAATCAAGATCTAATTCTAGTTTAAGAATTGTAAAATCACCTTTCAATATCTCGAGTACGAGAGAAGGTTGATTGTTCATTAGATCTACGAGTTAGAATAAACTCTAGGATTATCTTTTGTATCAAGGGCAGCAACTTGTAAAACCTCCCGTGGTCATAACCTCAAAGTGATAGAGGGAACAAGATCGGAAGATTTGGTGGATAGTAAGACCCTGTGGAGTCGGGGAGAGTGGACGTAGAATCGTTATATCCGAACCACTATAAAAATCTCTATGTCTTTACAAGCTTTCTGCATACATATTCATATCTACTCATTCATCATCGTTTTAATAAACTCCGCACTAAACTTGTTAAGTATCTTTCAAGAAGGTTTTCAATAAAAGGGTTTTTCAAATACACACGAGATTAGCTTCGCACCATCGAAGACTTTGACTTTCCAAAGTCTGGCTGATGGAGAGAATAATGAAGAGCTCAAGACGAGGTCAAGACTAGCCGAGTAGAATAAGAAAGGCAGGTTTTCACCAAGTCACAGCAGACGACTAACTCAAGATCACCGAGGTCAAAACGGTTTTAAAGAAAAGTTTGTTAAACGGTTTTTAGTTTGTTACAACAAACTAACCATCTTACAAGCTTATAAATAGAAGTAAGCACAGTTCTTAGATGAATGATTAGCATTCTTCACTCAAACTCACATTTTTATAAGCACTCACAAGTTTTCAAAAGTTTCTTAGTTTTCTAAGTGTTTACGTAACACTTCTCTCGTACATTTTCAAAACATAATCTGCACCGTATTTTCTAGATTTTCTAGATTAGATTGATAGTTTAAAGATAGATTGAAGATAAAGATCGTCAACCATTGTAATTGCAATCATCGGTGAGTAAGTAAGTAAGTAAGTAAGTGAGTGAGTCGAGACCCTTCTTCAAGTTGAAGGAGGAGAGTGGATGTAGGATCTTTTGATCCGAACCACTATAAATCGTTTGTCATTTACTTTACGCATTTATCTTTCTCGTTGATAATCATTGTTCAAGCAAATTTATTTCAGATTACTTTTTTATCCTAATCCAAAAGATTAAGTCTAAAATTGTTTCCGTTGTTCAACTTTGGTTTCTTGAATTGGTAATCTGAATTTTGTAAAAGATTTGGATAATCTATTCAACCCCCTTCTAGATTATCCCTAGAAGGTTCACTTGTCTTCTCTAAATACTCAATCTCGGGACCAACAAGGTGGCGGTGAAGTTCTAGTTCCGGACCTCTAATCATGGGGCTGAGTACGAAGTGTTGATTAAAGGAGCGGAGATGACCGCCGAATTGGGAGCTCAGGGTATAATTATATCCTCGAGACTCTCAATTAGTGACTCAACAAGTGACCAGAGAATGTGATGCTAAGGACCCCAAAATTGTGGTCTATAGAGAACGAGTAGCTGAATTAAAGAGCAAATTCCATCATTTTGAGGTCCATCATATACCTAGAGAAGAAAACATAGGCGGATGACCAGCTCATCTCTTGTAGGAGGAACTGGTAAGGTAACACCGGTTCTTGGAAAACAAGAAGGAACAGAGCCATTTGCAGGAGCAATTAATGATGCAGCAGATTGGAGAAGTGAGGTATGGAGGGCGTTAACCTAGGACCCTACTACCGAGTCTAGGAGAGATAAAAATTTAGAATTTGGTTCGTATAATTGGGGTTCAATTTCATAAATGATCATTTACTTGTCCTATTTGAGGTGCTTGTCTAACAGTGGAAGGGAAACATGTTTTGAAAGAAATGTATGAAGGGTGCGCAGCCTAACCACGCCGGATCTAGAGAAATGGTGAGAGGAAAAGAACCTTGAGGGCTGGCTACTTTTGGCCAACCATGAATGAAGATGCCAAGGAGCTGGTGAGGAAATGCGAGAGATGTCAAAAGCATGGTTCGTTGATACATTTACCAGCAGATGAAACGAGAGCTATGTACGTCCCTTGTCCGTTTGCCAAATGGGGAATGAACCTGGTTGGGCCCTTTCCTCTAGCAAAAGGGCAGAGAAAGCTCCCGATTATGGCTATAGATTATTTTAGTAAGTGGGTAGAGGTTGTCCCCTTGGCTAAAATTGATGAAGAAAATTTTATTAGATTCTATTGGAAATATATATATTATAGGTTTGGAGTCCCTAGAATCTTGATATCGAGATAACGAGACTCAATTCTATGGTGAGAAGATCCAAGAGTTGTGCAGGATGTTAAAGATCCAGCAGAAGTTTATTACGGTGGAACACCCGCAGACCAATGGCCTGGTTGAAGTAACCAATCGTATCCTAGTAAATGGGATTAAAGCGCGACTCGAGATTACACGGGGAGCATGGGTCGATGAGCTAGACTCAGTCCTATGGGCCTATAGGACCACTCCGAGAACCACCATTGGTGAGTCTCCCTTTCGATTAGTGTATAGAGCTGATGTTATTTTGCCAGCAAAGATAGGGATGAAATCCCATTGATCGCACACTTTAATGAAGAGAGAAACCAAGAAACTGATGGAAGAGAATCTTGATATACTAGAAGAGGAAACAGAGATGGCCAGATTGAGAGCCGAAAGATATAGAGCAAGGATCAAAGAAGCATACAACAAAAGGGTGATCCCAAGGTCATTAGAAAAAGGAGACTTTGTTCTGCGGATGGCAAATGCCCCGAAATTTGTCAAGAAGTTGGAAACCAATTGGAGGGGCCTTACAGGGTCATACATGTACTTTGGGTGGAGCATATGTGTTAGAAGAGATGGACGGAGCACCAGAAGCACGTCTCTAGAATGTCCCCAATTTGAAGAGGCTCTTTGTTTAGGGATGTCTTTTGATGGTTTTTATAATTGATGTTGTTTTCCTTTTTCTCGTAATTATTGTACTTCACTAAGACTCTTTTTCCCCTCTTATGGGTTTCCCACCGGGTTTTACCATTAGAGGTTTTTTAAGGAGGCTAGCTTAGGTCCCTAATGGCATTTAGTAGAAATTCATTTTTGCCTTTTCGCTCATATGGAGTATTATTTCAATTTTATGCAAAGTGAATTGAGTTATATAGAATTTATTCGAATTTGTGAGATAAATGATGAAATTTTGATCGTAATACCTAAAGGGTCTCTAACAATTAAAAAATCCAACATTGATTGGTAAAAGATCTTGTGAAATAATTTAAGCATCAAAACAATGAATAGGTAAAGAAATACATCGTCGAATGCAGGAAGTTCAAAAGAACTTAAGGATATTAGTTGGGTAAACTGATGTTTACTTAAGTTTTTTTAAAGTTCGGAGAGAACCTTAAGAGTTTTTGAGGCTCGGAGAGAGCCGTGGGATTATTAAGTGAATATGAATATTCACTTGGGATTTATTAAGGTTCGAGAGAACCTTAAGAGTTTTTAGGCTCGAGAGAGCCGTGAGATTATTAAGTGAATATGAATATTCACTTAGGATTTTTTTAAAGTTCAAAGAGAACCTTAATTTTGAGGCCCAGAGAGAGTCCTAAGATTATTATGTGAATATGAATATTCAATTAGGATTTTTTAAGATTCAAAGAAAACTTTAAGAGTTTTTAGGCTCGAGAGAGCCGTGAGATTACCAAGTGAATATTCGCATGGGATTTTTTAAGGTTCAAAGAGAACCTTAAGAGCTTTTGAGACCGAATATGAATATTCGCTTGGGATTTTTATGGTTCGAGAGAGAATCTTAAGGCTCCATTTGGATGGAGTCATTTGAAATCCATGGATTTGAGGATAATACACTATACATTTACAAATCAAAATGGAGAAAAACTAAATGAATGGATTTGGTTCACACAAATATTACTTATAAGTGGGAGGATTTCAAATACCCAATAAAATCTAGTCATTTGAAATCCTCTCACTTCTCCCACTTGTGCTTAATATTTGAGTGACAAATCTATTCATTTAGCTTTTCTCCATTTTAGTTTGTTTGAATTCATGTTATATCATCATCAAATCCCTTGATTTCAAATCCACTCCATCCAAATGGAGCCTAAGAGTTTTTAGGCTCGAGAGAGCCGTGAGATTATTCACTTAGGATTTTTAAGGTTCAAAGAGATCCTTAAGAGTTTTGAGTCTCGAGAGAGAGCCGTGGATTATTCACTTAAAATATTTTAAGGTTCGTAGAGATCCTTAAGAGTTTTTAAGGCTCAGAGAGAGCCGTGAGATTATTAAGTAAATATGAATAGAGTAACACTTGTGTGAACCAGGTGCATACGAAGAACTCTATTTTTATTATCACTTTCATGCACATTCAGTGTCACCTGTCATGCACATGCACTATCACCGTAATATTTTTTTCGCAGATTATTAAAACTTTTTTCTACTGATTATTAAAACTTTTTTTTCCGCAGATTATTGCGAGTAATATTTATGATTTTTTGAGGTTTTAGAGAGGGCCTTAAACTTTTTTCTATGAATTATTAAGTGAATAATCATTCACTTGGAATTTTTAAGGTTCGAGAGGGCCTGAGGAAGTGAAACTCGATCTTATGATCTTTCAGACTCTACATTGAGGGAGTTGTCGTAAGCCTACTGTCAATGGCATATGAGTAAATGCCTAGTTTAATATTGAGGGGTTCCAAATTATTCTCAACTTTTATTCCGACCTTGAGATCCCGGTATCGTTAAAAGCAAAATTCTAGACTAGCGAATCTCTAAGTCCAATAAAAGGCAATATTGGTAAAATGAAAGGCTTGTTAGGACAATACCATTCAAAGGTCCCAAGAGGACCTAATTAGTGCAGTAAAAAAATAAAAAGGCTTGTCGGGACACAAACAAAGACGGCGAGAGGCCTATCGGTTTCATCGCGGGACACAAACAGCCCGGAAGTGAGATATATTATTTGATGCATAAAAACTAAATTGTTCAAAAAGCCAGGGGAATGTAAAAAGGGAATTTGTTGGGGGAGAATTAACAATTTCCTGCTTGAATGGTGACTGGAGCCACCACCTTCATTTTTCACCTCCTCTTTAACAACCGTCCGCTGTCGGCGGGATGGGAAGCAGACTAGCAGGCTAACCTTAGTATTCTTGAGCTATTAAACAACGACACTTATACCACAGAGCCACCGTGGCTCATCTCGGGTCACCATCCCGTCACAAGCAGGGAAATTTGGAGGAGTTTTCAAGGATTGGAGGGAGCCTCTCGATCATACTCTCCTGTTGAAGTTGGGATTACGGTGTTGGCTAATATTTGCATCGAACTTATGATCTACGAAGAAGGGAATGTAGTTGTTGGTCCCGGACAAGATGTGTAAGTAGGTGTAAAGTCTAGAAGGGGTGGTTAAATAGACTTTACCACACTCAAAAAATTTTTACAACTTTTCGTGAATTTGAGGGTGTGGTTAGAAGACTTTGCAAGTCTTCTATAGGTACTCGAGTGTCTTTGTATGTAACCAAAGAAACTTTAGAAAGCTCATAGTTGAATGTAAATGTGCAGAAAGCAATAAAAGATACAGAGATTTTTATAGTGGTTCGGATATAACGATCCTACTTCCACTCTCCCCGACTCCACATGGGCCTTACTATCCACCGAAACCGGTCTTATCTCCTCTATCTCCTTGAGGATTTGACCACAGGAAGTTTAACAAGTTCCCGCCCTTGATACAAATAATGATCCTTGAGTTACGACTAACTCTAAGATCTAGTGAATAATCAACCTTCTCTCTTGAGAAAATGGAAGGTGATTTACGCTTCCTAAACAAAAATCAAATTCTTCAAAAAAAGCTGTTTAAGTTTGATTCTCGATTTGAATGAATGAGTGTGTAATTGCAATGAATACTGTTGGTCCCGTACGAGATGTGAAAGGAGGTGTAAAGTCTAGAAGGGGGTTGAATAGTGTAACGCCCTGAATTCGTAAAGTTGACCCTCGAGGTCCGACGTCCTAAACCCGAGTCGTCACTTAGTGAAATATAAACACCGAGCCGAGAAAATTTCTTTTGAATAACAACCGATTAAGTTGCAGCGGAAAAATTTAGAAACATTTTACTTAGTGAAGAGGAACTCTTTTAAAATAAAAGATCAATATCTACTTTGATCAAACCATCCGCGAGTACAACTCCTGTGGGGAGATAATGACGTAAAATTTGTAAATTATTCATTACAAAAGGTTGAAAGTTACTGATACGATTTATTTATTAATTAAGAGAGAGTGGGAAGCGGTCGTCTGCCGAGCTCCCGGGCCTCATTCTCGCAACTTGAAAATATTAAGTTTGGGAGAGTGAGATAGGAATCTCGATGGGTAACTTTGTATGTTGTTACACAGTTGTGAGAAAAACCCGAATATAATTGAATCTTTTATTCTTCTCTTATCTTTAGTTATGCGTTGCGGCATTTAGCCCATTTGTACAAGGTAATCTTGAGTTATAAGATTTTCATCCTTCAACTTTATTCGATTAAGAGATTATCTTTCTTTGACAGCTTAGTATATATATATAGCACATTTGAGATGGCACTCTAGTGCGTCCGATCCTCGTAATCACATTGTGGAATGGCACGTTAATACGTCCGAGACCCGTAATTCTCCGTCCCAAATGAGGTGGCACTAGTGGCATTTCGCACACAATCCAAACCTCTACCATCCTTATTGCTCCCGTGAGGTGGCACTAATGGCATTTCGCACACAATCCAAACCCTCTTCCAACCTTATTGCTCCCGTTTATATAGGGCTTCGCCCTCTGCAGATCAATAGAGATAATAACTCTCGTATGTAACATATAAAAACAAATAAATCAAAGTAAATGAAGCTTGTTTTCGTATATTCTTATAGTTAGGAGTTGTGCATTTGCATGCTTTTGAGTTGTTCGCGTCTTTCGAGAAAGCTGTTTATGATTGATTCAGGGAAATCGACAACACTATATAACATTAACTAGCTATACAGATAGTGTCACCCACCTGTAGAACTTTTCAGAGAAAGTCTAACTTCTTGATTATTTAGGCCTCTCGTACGAAAGTCTCGGTCTCTCGGTTCCGACCGTACTCTACCTACCACAATTCGTATGTTTAGTTCGACAACTCTTTTGTCCATTAGAAACTTAGGTTCTTGATCTTATGGTGCAAGGCTTTGAACGAAGAAGGGGTACTTTATTTTATCAAAAGCTTCTATGGGTTAAGTCCTATGTCTAACGGCTTTGTTAGTGTAGTACGGTTTGTGGGTTCCGAATTTGGGACTTTCGGTTCCGTTCATTTTCAAGAAAAACACGTAAGACACTCAAGTATATGTATTCATAAAGTATCATGTATGACATTTGATATTTAAACATGCACTTCATTAAAATTTTTGGCCATTTATTTTATCAAGTACTAGTCAAATGAAGAGACAATACCTATACATGCATATATGAAATAAAATACTTAGACTCGTTGGAAAATTATGAAATTTTAATATGTTTGTACATCTTTCAGTGTAGAACAAAGTTTATTAAGGGTCCGAGTTCATTTGAGTTACGAAATTATAGCAGATTTTGTAACAAGGACTCTAAATTTCTGTTTCGGCAAAAACAGTGACCTTAAGTTATAAAATGCATAACTCTCTGCAGAAACATCCAAAAATTATGAAATTAAAACATGTGATGCAGAACTCAAGTATGAACAACTTACATTCAAGGAACCAAGCCATTTTACTTACGGATTCTGTCCAGAAAAATCGAGAACATTCAATCTATCGTATGGCTCGGTTACTGGACATGTCTTACGAGAAAATTCATAACTTATTGGATACTTGTTTAAAAATCACCATATTTAATAAATTTGTTATAAACAGGTTGTAGGTCATTCATGAATTTTTCCATGATTTATACAATAGTCTAACTGAAAAAGTAAATTCATGCAACACAGAATAACCCTATGCGTCGAACATCGACCAGGTACTCAGAAAACGAATTTTATCTCATAACGTACTAAACTAAATATAATGATTTTTGACTATGATTTACAACACATCAAAGGGAACATCCCAGATTTTTCCTAGAATTTTATAACCATCAGAAAGGGAAGAAATAAAAGAAATGAGTCACTGCTCCCAGTTTCGGATCACTTCCGACACATAATCTTTCATGATTTTATTCTCAGTCTACAAATATCCAGTGGCCATGAAATTTTATTATGTTATTCTACTCTTCAAATAATACATCTAGAAATTTTCCATGATTTTTAAACGGGTGGAAAGGGTCCGAATAAATTTTACAAAAACGGGTCAGTGGTTAGGGCTTGATTTCGGCAGTTTCATGTTTCAAGTACAACTTCACCATATTGACTCCAAACACCAAAATTCCAACTCAAGCACTCCATATAAGATCATATTATGTAAAAAGGAGTTCTTAAGGCCTCATATAATATTTTTCCTGAATTTCTAAGCTTAAGAAGAAGAGTAAGACTTAAGAGGGGTTTGGGACTTACCCTTGGAGATTTTCTTCTTTCTCTTGAGAGCCCCAAAGCTTTTGTTGTGTGGAAAAAAATGAAAGGGCAGCAACCTATTTATAGAAGGGAGGAAAGGGGAGGGGACGGAAGCTTGGGTGATGGGGAGAGAATTTGGGAGAGATAGTACACTAAGTATGGCATTTAGAGTGTTAGTTTGGATAAAAGGTACTATTGTCACTTTTCCCCCTCTAACTCCCACATGGTCGGTTATTTTTGGGCAATTGGGCTGTCATTTGGCAGCCCACTCTTTAATACAGTATTGTGATCTCGACGTTGAATTTTCGGTATTTTTCGGTTCGAGTTTCGCTCGAAAATTTATTAAAACGCAGCGACGGGAGAACAAACATTTTTCCCTAGGGTTTTCTTGAGTGTTTCTCACCTTTAAAGGATTATTGGTAATTAATCATTATTAAACAAATCCGGATTACGGATGTGAGTTCGAAAAGTATCGATTGATTTTGGGTCGAAAAGCTGTTCGTCAGTTGGAGAAAAATTAAGAAAACCACATATGAAAATTGGAATAAAATAAAATGATCCCCAAAACTTAGAAAATTAAATATAAAATCCTATAATTGGGTTTTGGGTTATTACATCCTACACCCCTTAAGAAAAATTTCGTCCCCAAAATTTACTCACATAAATTAAAGACATGCGCGGGTACTTAGCTAATATTTCATCTTCTCTATCCTGTAGCTCCTTCCTTCCCATGTCTGCTCCATTGAACCCGATTACTAGAGGAACTTTCCGGTTCCTTAGGGTATGAATCTTTCTTTCCAAGATAGTCATATGTACTTCTTCGTAAGTTAGGTCGCGGTTTAGGCTCGAGATCCTTAAAATCGACAACATGGTGCAGGTCGCTCACGTACTTCCCGAGTGTGGATACGTGGAACACATTGTGCACTTGGGGCCGATTACGGTGGCAGCGCTTACTCGGTAAGCCACGCCCGACCTTGTCCAAAACGTCAAATGGTCCTATGAAGCGAGGTTTCAACTTACCCTCTTTCCAAAACGAACTAATCCCTTCATTGGTGCAACTCTTAAGAATACTTTGTCCCCGACTTCAAAGTGCAAATCTTTTCTCCGTATATCAGCATACGACTTCGACGGTCTTGTGCTATCCGGATCTTTTCCCTGATCCGTGAAATGGTCTCCACCGATTTCTCCACTAGTTCGGGTCCTAAGATTTTTCGGACTCCAACTTCGTCCCAACAAATAGGTGATCGACACTTTTTCCCATAAAGTGCTTCGTATGGCGCCATCTGTATTGTTGATTGGTAGCTGTTATTATAAGCAAATTCCACCAAAGGAAGGTTAGCTTCCCAACTTCCTTCGAAATCTAGAGCACAAGCTCTCAACATGTCCTCCAAGGTTTGAATTGTCCTTTCCGATTGACCATCCTGTCTGAGGATGATATCTTGTCTTTGAAATTTAGCTTCGTCTTGTTGCAAACTTCTCCAAAAGTTTGAGGTGAAACGAAGGTCTCTATCCGAAATGATCGAGATCGGCACACCGTGTAGCCCGACTACTTCGGCTACGTACAATTGAGCAAGCTTATCCATTGAATAGGTCATACGGATGGGAATGAAATGAGCCGATTTAGTGAGTCTATCCACTACAACCCATATCGCATCGTGATTTTTCACCGTCTTGGGAAAACCGGTGACAAAATCCATGGCGATATTCTCCCATTTCCATTCCGGTATTTCTAATGGGTTCAGCAACCCCGATGGTCGTTGGTGGTCTGCTTTAATCTGGCGACAGTCAGACATTTCCTTACGAAATGAGCTATTGACCTCTTCATGGCTCTCCACCAAAAGTTTTCCCGTAGCTCCCGGTACATCTTCGTCTCTCCGGGTGTACGGTGTATGGTGTGTTGTGGGCTTCTCTCATGATCTCATTCGTCAATTACTCCTTTCTTGGCACACAGATTCTATTTCCAAACATTAGGGTTCCGTCGGGACTTACGATGAAACCCCGAATAGTCCCTTTTTGTGCCCGTTCTTTCATTCCTTCGAGGAATTTATCACTCTTCTGCGCCTCTTTGATTCTTTCTCTTAAGGTCGGTTGCACGGTGAGCGTGAAAATCATCTCCCTTGTGCAACAGTGATTAGAGAATTCTAAGTTCATTCGGGAAAAATCCACGATCGGCGACTCTTGTTCGGTTGGCATGGCGGCGAGCGTCGCACTTTCCTTTCTACTCGGTGCATCGGCCACAACGTTCGCTTTTCCAGGATGGTAGTGGATAGTGCAATCGTAATCTTTTACCGATTCGAGCCACCTTCTTTGACGCATATTTAGTTCCTTTTGCGTAAAAAGTATTTCAGGCTCTCGTGGTGCGTATAGATCTCGCACTTACTACCATACGGGTAGTGTCTCCATATCTTTAGCGCGTGAACCACATGCTAATTCCAAGTCATGTGTGGGATAGTTTTGTTCGTGAGTCTTTAGTTGGCGGGACACATATGCAATTACCTTTCCATTCTGCATAAGGACACATCCCAATCCCGATAAGGATGCATCTGTATAGATGACAAATCCCTCGGATCCGTCGGGAATGGTCAACACCGGTGAGGAAGTTAATTTCCTCTTCAATTCTGAAAGCTTTCCTCACAGGTAAGCGTCCGGACAAACTTTTCACTCTTCTTTGTCAAATGTGTCAAAGGTTTTGCAATGCGTGTGAAATCCTGGATAAATCTTGGTAGTATCCTGCTAAGCCTAGGAAACTCCGTATTTCATTGACATTAGTTGGAGTCTTCCAGTCCATTATGGCCTCCAACTTTGCAGGATCCATCTCAATCCCCTTTCTTTGAGATTATATGACCTAGAAACATGACTCGATCAATCCGAGTCGCACTTGCTGAACTTAGCGTACGATTTCTCATGTCTTAGTGTCTCCAATCTGATCTGAGGTGTTCTTCGTGTTGCCTTTAGTCCTTCGAGTACACCGGTATGTCGTCGATGAAGACAATGACGAACTTGTCCAAGTATCTTGATGGAATACTCGATTCATCAAATCCATGAAGATCTGAGGGCATTCGTCACTCCAAAAAAGGCATGACAAGAAACTCATAATGTCCATACCTTGTCCCGAAAAGCTGTCTTTGGGATATCACTTTCTTTAACTTTCGGTTGGTGATAGACCGACCTCGGATCGATTTTTGAGAACAACTGCTGCGTGTTTGGTGGTCGAACAAGTCCTCAATTCATGGGAGAGGATATTTGTTCTTGATGGTTTATTGGTTTAACCCTCTATAATCGATACACATCCTGAGTGACCCATCCTTCTTTTTTACAAAAGTACGAGGTGCTCCCAAGGTGACACGCTTGGGCGGATGTACTTTTGTCCACTAATTCTTGCGGTTGCTCCTTTAGCTCCTGCAATTCCTTAGGTGTCATTCTATATGGTGACTTCGACACGGGTGTAGCACCGGGTGTTAAGTCGATGGTAAATTCTACTTGGCGATCTGGTGGTAATCCAGATAACTCTTCTAGAAAAACGTCAGGGTATTCTCTTACGATTCGCACTTCGCAAGCAAGTTCGTATCCTTAGTATTGTTGATATGCTGATTAAGTATCCCTGGTTTGTCTCAACTGCGTAGTAGCTTTGCCGCTTTCATTGCGAGAGATCACCCTTACTCCGGTTCGCTTTCGTCCCATTGAAGGTGAAACGCTGGCCACTCATTGTTTGAAGTCTATCTCCCTTTCTCGAGCATCTTATGACAGCCTTATTCTTCCTTAACCAATCTATCCCTAGGATTATATCAAAATCTTTCATCCTTAGGATGTGAAGATCGGTTTTACTTCATGTTCACCCAAGTCTATACTCACTCCCTTTACTTGTTCTTGAATGCCTAGTACATCCCCGATGGGATACCGACATTCAAGGGTTCTCCGTCAACACTTTCCAAATTAAGGTTTTTCTTAAACCTTTGACATAAAGGAGTGTGAAGCTCCAGTATCAAACAAAACATGAGCGAGTAAACCAAGTACTAGCAATGTACTGTCATGGTCTCATGGAGAGCCGGGTCCTCCAAACCTTCCTCATCCATAATGGCGTTCACACAGGCACGCCCTTTGTCCCCGAGCGGGGATATTTCCTCTTGGTGGCCCGGGAAGACGAAAATTTCCACCGGGTGGTCCTGCAAACGGTAGTTGTTGGCCGGTGGACGCACTTGGTTTCTTAAGGCTGGCGGCGGTCCATTTGTTGCACAGGGGCATTCATAGGCCTTATGCCTGGTTGGTGGCACTTGAAGCACGTGACAGCCCCCTTTGAGCATGGTCCCGCGTGTGGCCTTCTGCGGTTGGAACAAAACGGTGGGGGTCTTGGTCCGAAGCTGCTTCCTCCTTGAAGCGGACCATTATTTCTTTTGAAGTTCGGTGGTCCATTCCTGTTCACCGAAAGTGCAGCGGAGTCTGTTTGAACTCAAGCCCTAGACCGATGGATACAATCAAGGCACGATCAAAAACTTCACCATAGGTCGAGAGTTTCAAACCAGCTACGACTCCTCCGATCTCCGGCCTTAAGCCTCTTTCGAATCTCCTCGCTTTCCTCTCATTTGCCTCCACTAGGTGTGGAGCATAGCGAGATAGTTTGTTAAACCGCTTTTCGTACTCGATCACGGAAAGGGTTCCCTGCTTGAGGTTCACAAACTCAACCTCCTTACAGTCCCGTAGGGCCTGGGGAAAATACCTCCTCATAACACTTGCTTGAAATCTTCCCAAGTAAAAGCTTCTCTTTCACCGATCGTCATAATACGCTCATGGGCTTCCCACCACCGAGCGGCATCCTCGGCAATTGATTGGCCCAGGCACACGAAACTTTTTGTGCTACGGTCAATGTCATATGGCGGAAAATTCGTTCCATCTCGAGAGATCCACTCCTCTGTTCCCATTGGTCCTTCATTACCCTTAAGTGCAGGTGGTTGCGGTCGGCGAACTGTTCAACAATCGAGTTTGCATGGGGGTGGTGGGGTGGCGCATGGGCAGGTGGTGGTGGTGGTGGCGTTCTTCTTTGCATGAAATTTTGCGAGGAATTGAAGAATTCCCGTGCCATCTCGGCTCCGGATGCAGCAGGTGGAGCTTCGCGTCCTCTGAGAACCCTCGGATGGTTCTCGATTAGCGCGGGTCTTTCGCTCGGTGGCATCCTAGGGTAGGGTCCGAAAGGAAAAGAATATAATTACGATACATAGGTATGATTTCAAATTCAAATCAAGAGAATCCAAACATTTAACAAAGACGGTACTAAGTCAATCATGCACGAGAGCACACGGTAGAACCGAAACATACCGATCGTCACCGGTGATGCTTGTTGGGTTGCATCGTTGCATGTTAGAGAGCAAGTAACACATGTCCCAAACGTTAAGATAAAAATAACGGATAGAATAGAATATCCCACAAGCTACATGAGACAACACATACACATATATAGATGAAGTGAGAAAGACAAGTTCTCAAAGTTTAAATGGAGAGACAAAGAGGCTCCAACGAAAATTTAAAGATGTGAGGCTTTAAAACAAAGTAATATCATCAAAGTAAGAACATAATATACATATGGCAAAGGTCAACTACACGAGGTTTCGCGAAACCGTTTACAAAAAGCTACGGTTCGCTTGGTCAAAAAGGGTTCGAACTACGTCGACCGCTAACAAAAACTAGGATCATCCGGCTACCACCAGAAAACTATCCTACGCTAATCTACTCCTACTATCTAGATCGATCGGAGGAGGATGATGCACCAACACACTGGGCCCGGCCTCGTCGCCGTTCATCCCGAGGCGAACAAGGGACCAAACATCCTCCATAGTATCGTCATATCACTCTAAATCAAGATAGTCGTCAATGATTGGAGTGAATTGATACATGTTTTTAGGGCTATTTTTAGTGCAAAAAGTGAGCTAAAGTGTTAGTTTTTGTGCCTAAATGTGAAAAGTATCACTCTTTTGCCTAAAAAGTATTATTTGTGAGGTTTTGATGTATTTCGCCCGTTTTGCAGGTAAATCGGTGGAATTTTGCCAAACCGAGAGTACCGGGATTCTTAGAATGAAAAGACGAACATACGGGACGAAACGGGGTCGGGCAGGAGCCCTTCTCGATAAAAATTCCCCGATCTCGAGTTCGAGTCGAGGTGCCTGCAGACCTCGACTCGAGGTTCATGCTTTGGAGGGAAACAATTTCAAAAGTTGGCAAGCTCGACTCGAGGGAGGAGCCTCGAGTCGAGGGTGATGAAAATTGCAGCGAGCTCGAGTCGAGGCTGGGCCTCGACTCGAGGCAGAGAGAATTTTGAAGAATCGTGTTAGCGACTTTAGGCCTCGACTCGAGGGCCTGAACCTCGACTCGAGGAGTGCCCAAAACCGAAAAATTCAGTTTTTAAGCCATGAGAAGCCAAAACAGAGGAGGAGTTGATTCTAGCGGTTCAGAGCGGTTTCTAGGAGTTTCTTTGAGCGAATTTTACATTTTGTAGCTTGAATTTACTTGTAATTGCACTAGATTGTTAGAATTTAGATAGATTCCACATTTAGATCATTAGATTAGTAGATTGGTGATTGTAATTGAAGTTTGCAGCTGAGAATTGAGAAGAAGGGAAGTTGAATTGAAGCCTTGTACAAGATTAATCATTCTTATTTTTGCCTATTGAAGCTTAATTGGTGATGTTCTTAACCTTTGATCTCTTTAATACATTGCTTGTAGTGATTAGATTTTCAATTGCTTTCTTAGATTTTCTAGCCATGGTTTTTGCTTGTAGCACCATGGGCTAATAGCCTTGTGCTTGGGATAATTGAAATTAGGGATGAAGTGATTGCCTCATGCTATGATTGTTGACAATTGTGATCAATTGAATTAGATTGCTTCCTAATTGTGATTCTTAATTGTGCTTCATGAAAAATTGTCTCTTTTGATTAATGGTTGATCACCCTAGCAATAGGCGAGAGTTGAGCTAACGTGATTAGGTGTTAATCGGGTTTCAATTTTGCATGATTGTATGAATTGGGGACTTCTACATTGAGAGATGGGAAGAACTAAGGATGCTCACATTAGGTATTGTGATATTAATGGAGTGATTAATTTCATGATGGTTTATGCTTTCTAATTTGATTGATTTGCAATTGGATACAATCATAGCTTGTTAATCATGGATTCCTTGATGGAGATTATCCCTTGCATCCTATTCCCTCATTGATTTTAGTCTATTTGATCTTGCATTCTAGGTGTTTGATAAATTGTTTGCATAATCTAGCCATTTAAATTCTTGCAATTTGTAGTGATTTAGTCCAAGAGCTTGATGCAACTCTAGCCATTTAGAACTCTTATCCTTGAATTTCATTTGCATACTTTCTCCCTTGGGTTCGATATTTTTGTTGATTGGTCTTAATAACTCTTACCCTATACACTCCAATCGATCAACCGGATCGGACTCAACGGGTCCTCCGATAAGCCTGTCTCCTCCCAAAACTCCACTCCGTAAGAGCGGTGAGTCCTCGCCGTCACCCTCCTCGCCTCCTCACACTCCGTAAGGCGGGTGACCTCCCTGAAGCTCGGTAGTCCTATCGTCGAGCTCTCTCCTCCGAGCAGCTAACACTGCAATCTCGTGCTCAGCGGCACGTCGCTCGATCTGAGAGGACATCGGCCACGGCATTATGGAAAGTGGTGCGGGCAAACTCAACCTTAGACCGCTCTACGGCCCTAGCGGCGAAGTTGATGCGGTCGACTAGATTGTCCATGAAAGAGGTCAGGCAGATCTGGCCTCTAGTGCGGCAATCGAAATCCCAACGAGAGTCAAAACCTCCCTAGCACGGTCTAGCCACCTGGACTGAACGGCATCTCTGAGTAGGGCAGGCCGCTTTGATCGAGAGAGCTCGAGGCCCTCACCGGTAGCCCGTCTCCGATAGTCCACAAATCGACCAACAAAGTCGAAAATAGACTCCTCAAACTGCTGAATACTAAGAACGCGGTTTCTAATCGCATAGCTACCTACCTAATAAACCCCGATCGAAAAAAGAAAGAGAGGACTAATGTCGAAGCAAAAAGAAGAAAATAGTAATAGCATATAAAGCGAAAAATAATGAATGCTCGCTTAAAATCAAAATATAAGAAAGCATAAGTAAACATGTAGATTTCACGTTCATGCGCAAGTAAAGTCGATCAAGGCGGCATATTTCTTTTACGTAGTTAATTGTTTGAGATTTCATGTTCCTTCTTGGTTGTTATTCACTTATAACGGTTTTATTATGCAATATTTTGCAAGACGTCGCATACCTTGAGGCTTGTTCCCGATTTGCATGTAGACAACCTCCCATAAGTAACATTTTCTAAGGTTCAAAATTTATAAGGATTGAAATTTATCTATTTTCTAAGTAAAATTTTGAAATTAATAGGTAGATAATCATTTTGGTCCGAAGGTTTTAACATAGGCTCGATACCACCCGTAACGCCGGAATTGAAAGTTGACCCTCGGGTCCGACGTCCCTAAACCCGAGTCGTCACTTAGTGAAATATAAAAATTGAGCCAGAAAATTTCTTTTGAATAACAACCGATTAAGTTGCAGCGGAAAAATTTGAAACATTTTACTTAGTGAAGAGGAACTCTTTTAAAATAAAAGATCAATATCTACTTTGATCAAACCATCCGGTGAGTACAACTCCCACGGGAGATAATGACGTAAAATTTGTAAAGTATTCATTACAAAAGGTTGAAAGTTACTGAGACGATTTATTTATTAATTAAGAGAGAGCGGGAAGCGGTCGTCTACTACGGCTCCGGGGCCTCATTCTCGCAACACTGAAAATATTAAGTTTGGGAGAGTGAGATAGGAATCTCGATGGGTAACTTTGTATGCTTTATTACAGTTGACAGGAAAACCCGAATATAATTGAATCTTTTATTCTTCTCTTATCTTTAGTTATGCGTTGCGGCATTTAGCCCATTTGTACAAGGTAATCTTGATTATAAGATTTTCATCCTTCAACTTTATTCGATTAAGAGATTATCTTTCTTTGCGGCAGTTAGTATATATATATATATAGCACATTTGAGATGGCACGCTAGTGCGTCCGATCCCGTAATCACATTGTGGAATGGCACGTTAATACGTCCGAGACCCGTAATTCTCCGTCCCAAATGAGGTGGCACTAGTGACATTTCGCACACAATCCAAACCTCTACCATCCTTATTGCTCCCGTGAGGTGGCACTAGTGGCATTTACGCACACAATCCAAACCCTCTTCCAACCTTATTGCTCCCGTTTATATAGGGCTTCGCCCTCTGCAGATCAATAGATCAATAGAGATAATAACTCTCGTATGTAACATATAAAAACAAATAAATCAAAGTAAAAGAAGCTTGTTTTCGTATATTCTTATAGTTAGGAGTTGTGCATTTGCATGTTTTGAGTTGTTCGCGTCTTTCGAGAAAGCTGTTTATGTTTGATTCAGGGAAATCGACAACAGCCTATATAACATTAACTAGCTATACAGATAGTGTCACCCACTGGAGAACTTTTCGAGAAAGTCTAACTTCTTGATTGTTTAGGCCTCTCGTACGAAAGTCTCGGTCTCTGGTTCCGACCGTACTCTACCTACCACAATTCGTATGTTTAGTTCGACAACTCTTTCGTCCATTAGAAACTTAGGTTCTTGATCTTATGGTGCAAGGCTTTGAGCGAAGAAGGGGTACTTTATTTTATCAAAAGCTTCTATGGGTTAAGTCCTATGTCTAACGGCTTTGTTAGTGTACTACTGATTTGTGGGTTCCGAATTTGGGACTTTCGGTTCCGTTCATTTTCAAGAAAAACACATAAGACACTCAAGTATATGCATTCATAAAGTATCATGTATGACATTTGATATTTAAACATGCACTTCATTAAAAGTTTTGGCCATTTATTTTATCAAGTACTAGTCAAATGAAGAGACAATACCTATACATGCATAAATGAAATAAAATACTTAGACTCGTTGGAAAATTATGAAATTTTGATATGTTGTACATCTTTCAGTGTAGAACAAAGTTTATTAAGGGTCCGAGTTCATTTGAGTTACGAAATTATAGCAGATTTTGTAACAAGGACTCTAAATTTCTGTTTCGGTAAAAACAGTGACCTTAACTCATAAAATCCATAACTCTCTGTAGAAACATCCAAAATTTATTAAATTAAAACATGTGATGCAGCACTCAAGTATGAACAACTTTCATTCAGGGACCCAAGCCATTTGACTTACGGATTCTGTCCAGAAAAATCGTGAACATTCAATCTATCGTATGGCCCGGTTACTGGATATGTCTTACGAGAAAATTCATAACTTATTGGATACTTGTTTAAAAATTACCAAATTTAATAAACTTGTTAAATAAGGTTTTTTCGTCATTCATGAATTTTTCCATGATTTATACAATAGTCTAACTGAAAAAATAAATTCGTGCAACACAGAATAACCCTATGCATCGAACATCGACCAGGTACTCAGAAAACGAATTTTATCTCATAAAGTACTAAACAAAATATTATGATTTTAGACTATGATTTACAAAACATCAAGGGGAACATCCTAGATTTTTCCTAGAATTTTATAGCCATCAGAAAGGGAAGAAATAAAAGAAATGAGTCACTGCTCCCAGTTTCGGATCACTTCCGACACATAATCTTTCATGATTTTATTCTCAGTCTACAAATATCCAGTGGCCATGAAATTTTATTATGTTATTCTACACTTCAAATAATACATCTAGGAATTTTTCCATGATTTTTAAATGGGTGGAAAGGGTCCGAATAAATTTTACAAAAACGGGTCAGTGGTTAGGGCTTGATTTCGGCAGTTTTATGTTTCAAGTACAACTTCACCATTTTGACTCCAAACACCAAAATTCCAACTCAAGCACTCCATATAAGATTATATCATGTAAAAAGGAGTTCTTAGGGCCTCATATAATATTTTTCCTGAATTTCTAAGCTTAAGAAGAAGAGTAAGACTTAAGAGGGGTTTGGGACTTACCCTTGAAGAGTTTCTTCTTTCTCTTGAGAGCCCCAAAGCTTTTGTTGTGTGGAAAAAATGAAAGGGCAGCAACCTATTTATAGAAGGGAGGAAAGGGGAGGGGACGGCAGCTTGGGTGATGGGGAGAGAATTTGGGAGAGATAGTACACTAAGTATGGCATTTAGAGTGTTAGTTTGGATAAAAGGTACTATTGTCACTCTTCCCCTCTAACTTCCACATGGTCGGTTATTTTTGGGCAATTGGGCTGTCATTTGGCAGCCCACTCTTTAATATCTGATTGTGATCTCGACGTTGAATTTTCGGTATATTTCAGTTCGAGTTTCGGCTCGAAAATTTATTAAAACGCGACGGGAGAACAAATATTTTTCCTTAGGGTTTTCTTGAGTGTTTCTCACCTTTAAAGGATTATTGGTAATTAATCATTATTAAACAAATCCGGATTACGAGATGTGAGTTCGAAAAGTATCGGTAGATTTTCGGTCGAAAAACCGTTAAATCGATTGGAGAAAAATTAAGAAAACCACATATGAAAATTGGAATAAAATAAAATGATCCCCCAAACTTAGAAAATTAAATATAAAATCCTATAATTGGGTTTTGGGTTATTACAAATAGACTTTACCACACTCAAAACTTTTACAACTTTTCGTGAAATTTGAGTGTGAGGTTAGAAGACTTTGAAGTCTTCTACAAAGGTACTCGAGTGTGCTATGTGAGATCGGTAGACTTCGGAAACTCGAAGTCTTTTGATGGTGCGGAAGCTAATCTCGTGTGTGTATTTGAAAAACCCTTTTAATGAAAACCTTCTTGAATGATATTTAGCAAGTTCTGCAAGTTTATTGAAAAAGTGATGAATGAGCAGATATAAGTATGAATGTAGAAAGCTTGTAAAGACACAAGGATTTTTATAGTGGTTCGGATATAACAATCCTACGTCCACTCTCCCCTGAATTCACGGGGGCCTTACTATCCACCAAACGGGTCTTGTCTCCTCCAATCTCCCGAGGATTTGACCACAGGAAGTTTTACAAGTTCTTGCCCTTGTTACACAAAGGTGTGATCCTAAGATCGGTTTAATAATCAACCTTCTCTCTTACAGAGAAACTGGAAGGTGATTTACAATTCCTTGACCAAAAATTAGATCTCTCAAAATATCAGCGTATTGGATCGATTTGGTATGAATAATTATACGTATTCTTGCAATGAGTGAATAGATTTCTTGATGTTTCTCGTGCGTATCTTCAATTAAAATCCTTCACTTCAATTTATATGATCCTGAATTTGACTAGCCGTTAGGCTAATTTGTCAATCAGGCCTTCAAGAAATGGTAAGTGACCGTTGGATGATTTGTTGACTTTGGATAATTGATTATCCGATATCAATCATCTCTTGGTCGATCTCGATTGAGAATCCAATCTTCTCTAGATTGATTATGAGTATCTCTGATTTATTCTTCTCGATTTTCATCAATCTGATAAATCTCTCAATGTCAACTCTAGCAACCTTACACATCTTGCTTCAGCGATTTCACAAGCTTGTTGTAGGAAGGATTTCAACCTTGCTGACTTCACTTTAACCTTTCTTGACAGCTTCTTTTTGCAGATAACTTATTATCTCTTCTTGATCTTCACGAAACCCTTCTAGATTTTCTTGAATGCAATCCTTCTTGATCTTCAAGTCTTCCGATCAGCGACCTTGATTCTCAATCGGTATGGATCTTTAGGTTAAACCTAGCAGGATTAACTATACTAAGACATCAACCCTATCTTGATCATCGGTGACTAACGAGCTCAGCTGGTCCTATTACACTTAGGTTTTAGGAACACATCAAAACATACATATTCTAGTCCTAACAATACCATAGTTGATTCTCAAATCCTTAACTTCAATTTATAGAACACGGAATTGACTAGCCGTTGGCTAATTGTCAATCAAGTCTTCTAAGTAAGGCAAGTAGACGTTAAGTTGATTTGTTGACTTAGATAATTGATTGATTGATTCCAATCAATTTTTCTTGATTAATTGTCTTGCAGATTTTATCTTCTCATCAAGGGATCTAATTGACACTTGATTTCTTGATTGACAATCGACTTACTTGAACTAGATAAACCTTCTAAGTCAACTATAGTAGGGTTCTCAACCTTGCTATCTCCTCCTCAAAACCTTCTTGACTACCTTCTTTGTTGGAACCACCGGATCACCGACTCTATGTGATTATACGATTCGAGATCACATGCATGTAAACGCAGTGGAAAAAGAATCATACCTATTCACCGTAATAGGTGAAGTTGAACTAGTTCTAAGGTCAGAACTACGGATCAAGGATGAGCCACGAACCTCACGATCTTTTGCCGTATTCCTATCCCTTTCCCTTGGACGTCGTGTGGTCGACGATCTTCCAGGAATTAGAATTCGCCTCTTTCTAATCTTATGTTTTTTCACACGTCTGGGAGGCTACGATGTAGGGTTTATTTATAGGCTACAACAGGGGACCTGATTGGAGTGTATATGGTAAGAGTTATTAAGACCAATCAACAAAAATATCGAACCCAAGGGAGAAAGTATGCAAACGAGATACAAGGATAAAAGTTCTAAATGGCTAAAGTTGCAACAAGCTCTTGAACTAAATCACTACAAAATACAAGAAATTAAATGGCAAATTTATGCAAATAATTTATCAAACACCTAGAATGCAAGATCAAATAGACTAAAATCAATGGGAGAATTGGGTGCAAGAGATAATCTCCATCAAGGAATCCATGATTAACAAGCTATGATTGTATCCAAATGCAAATCAATCAAATTAGAAAGCATAAACCATCATGAAATTAATCACTCCATTAATATCACAATGCCTACCCATATAATTCACTTCTTCAACCGGCAATGAACTTGGCCCAACATCAACATGAGGAACGGATGGACTCACACTTGCTTGGCTTTGTGAAGTAGTAAGAGCTCCCAATCGGTCCATCATAGTCATCATCATACTCTTCATACTCTCTATCTCATCAACTTGTGACACTCTATGGTGTGCTCCTCTATTAACCGATACTTGGAATGAGTCTTGAGCTATGTTCTCCATTATTTCATTCATTTGCCCCACGGTTTTAGACCAAATCGATCCATTAGCACAAGCATTCAAAAGCGATCTATCCCCATCCGTCAAACCATTGCAAAAGTACATAATGGTTTGCTCCTCCGGAAAACCGTGTTGAGGACAATTGATAAGTAACATGCCATACCTCTCCCACGCCTCCGGTATCGTCTCCCATTCTTTTGTCGGAAATGGGAAATAGTCTCCTTCGCTTGCACGGTCTTTGATGGTGGGTAAAATTTCATCAAGAATTTCTTTGACAACTCCTCCCATGTACGTACGGTCCCGGGCGGTAGTGAATTAAGCCATGCTTTTGCTCTTCCTTTCAATGTAAAGGCAAAGAGCCTCAACTTCTTCGCATCTTCGGGTACCCCATGGTATTTTGTAGTGTCGGCAATCTCAAGAAATTGTGCCATATGTTGATGTGGGCACTCATTTTCATCTCTACCTTCAAATTGCTTCTCCCTAAGCATTCTCACCAAAGCGGGACTTATCTGAAGTTATTAGTATCTATCTTTGGCCTTGCTATCCCATCATAATGCGCTCTAAGTTGTGGTTCAAAGAACTCTCTCAAAGGCCTTCCTTGAGGTGGTGGCTCATTTACGGGTTGTGGTTGGGCATTTGGTATGTGAGGTGGCTCATGATATCGTGGCTCTTGATTATACGGCATATGGGGATAGTATGGTGGAAATTGTTGTGGATGAGGTGGATAATAGGGATATTGATGAGCTTGAGGTGGATAAGGGTATGGATTTTGGTAGGGTTAATTTTGTGGTGGCATCCCTTGAGGGAAAGGGCCAACTTGAGCATGGAAATGATTCCCATTACCTCCATTCTCTCCTCCTCCTACTCCTTGTCCATGTACCTCCTCTTCTTGAGGATCACCCACTAGTCTCTCCTCATGCCTTTGCTCTTCTCCTTCCATAGCTTCCCTTCTTCTTCTCACACGATTCCTTCTCAACGTAGCCTCAATTTTCGGATTTAGTGGCAAGGGTGGAACACCACTTGATCTTGTTAGCATACACCTACAATGCCACAAATCCAAGTATCAACTTCTAACCAACAAAATCAACAAAAACAAAAATAAAAACAACAAATAGCCACTTCAAACAATCCTCGAATCTCACTTATTTGCGCAAAAACTAACTCCAAGAACGGCGCCATTTGATTAGAGTGTATAGGGTAAGAGTTATTAAGACCAATCAACAAAAATATCGAACCCAAGGGAGAAAGTATGCAAACGAGATACAAGGATAAAAGTTCTAAATGGCTAAAGTTGCAACAAGCTCTTGAACTAAATCACTACAAAATACAAGAAATTAAATGGCAAATTTATGCAAACAATTTATCAAACACCTAGAATGCAAGATCAAATAGACTAAAATCAATGGGGGAATTGGGTGCAAGGGATAATCTCCATCAAGGAATCCATGATTAACAAGCTATGATTGTATCCAAATGCAAATCAATCAAATTAGAAAGCATAAACCATCATGAAAATAATCACTCCATTAATATCACAATGCCTAATGTGAGTATCCTTAGTTCTTCCCATCTCTCAATGTAGAAGTCCCCAATTCATACAATCATGCAAAATTGAAACCCGATTAACACCTAATCACGTTAGCTCAACTCTCGCCTATTGCTAGGGTGATCAACCATTAATCAAAAGAGACAATTTTTCATGAAGCACAATTAAGAATCACAATTAGGGAGCAATCTAATTCAATTGATCACAATTATCAACAATCATAGCATGAGGCAATCACTTCATCCCTAATTTCAATTATCCCATGCACAAAGCTATTAGCCCATGGTGCTACAAGCAAAAGCCATGGCTAGAAAATCTAAGAAAACAATTAACAATCTAATCACTACAAGCAATGAATTAAAGAGATCAAAGGGTAAGAACATCACCAATTAAGCTTAAATAGGAAAAAATAAGAATGATTAATCTTCTACAATGCTTCAATACAACTTCAATTCTTCCCAATTCTCACCGCAAACTTCAAATTCAATCAATCAATCTACTAATCTAATGAACTAATGTGGAATCTATCTCAATTCTAACAATCTAATGCAATTACAAGTAAATTCAAGCTACAAAGTGTAAAATTCGCTCAAAGAAACTCCTATAAACTGCTCTAAACTGCTAGAATGAATCTCCCTCTGTTTTTGGCTTCCAATGGCTTAAAAACTGAATTTTTCGGTTTTGGGCACTCCTCGAGTCGAGCTTCAGGCCCTCGAGTCGAGGCCTAAGAGTCGCTATCCCGTTTCTTTAAAAATCTCTCCCGCCTCGAGTCGAGGCTTAGCCCTCGAGTCGAGCTTCCCGCATTTTTCCCATCCCTCGAGTCGAGGATCCTATCTTTGAAATTGTTTCCCTCCAAAGCATGAACCTCGAGTCGAGGTCCAGGCACCCTCGACTCCAGCCCGAGATCGTGGAATTTTTATCGAGAAGGGCTCGGGCCCGACCCCGTTTTCGTCCCGTATGTTCGTCTTTTCATTCTAAGAATACCGGTACTTTCGGTTTGGCAAAATTCCACCGATTTACCTGCAAAACGGGCGAAATACATCAAAACCTCACAAAGTAATACTTTTAGGCAAAAGAGTGATATTTTTCACATTTAGGCACAAAATCACACTTTAGCTCACATTTTGCACTAAAATTGGCCCTAAAAACATGTATCAATTAACTCCAATCAGGACCTTAAGGAGGAATTAGGGTTGGGCCTCCTAATGGGCCTAAACGCCTGTGTTCAATCCGAACACTCCACTTAAGCCCATCAATTATAACTCGGACTAAAGAGTTATAATTGAATTATCGTCATAATCACATATTACAATATGGGCTCCTTTATTATGTGTACGTTTATTTCCTGTGTTTAAGATATCGAATGTCCATAAATTAAATAAGTTAATGACAACTTAATTAATTTACATCTAATTCCAAGAGTAGTACCACTCATCTTTATTATCATGTCGGATTAAATCCACCTGCAAGGTTCACATGATAATCCTTATGAGCTCCTCAAGGGGACATCACCATCCTAAATAATTAGGACACGGATTCCTTCTATAATCAATAGCACACCATATAAACAGTGTTATCTCCCAATTCACCGAGCCTATTGATTTAATAAATTTCACCCATTGGCAAATTAAAGAAACATACACCGAGTACACGTGCCCGTTATATATAGGGATTAAGAAGACGTACATCCATAATAACAGAGGTCTTGTTCTTTTATATAGTCAATACAAATTGAATAACCTCATATGGTCCCGCTCAATACATACAAAATGTACTAGTGTAACTTTATAGTCAAGATAGACTAATATCAAATTACACCATTGTTAGGTAAAGAAAAATTGTATTTAGTTTTGATGTGTTAAAAGTGTAAAAGCAGGATGACCGGTGAGCATCTTGTATAGACAAATGAAGTATACCGTTGTAAATAAAACTAAGTATAAATAGTCGATTAGGTCAAGACATCGACAAGGACAAATATTAGATGAGGTGAGGAAACCAGACGAGGTCAAGATATCGACAAGGATAGTACATAAAATATTTTGTTTTACAAAATAAAAGGATAAGGGTTCAAATTTGTTTTCTAAAAACAATAATATTTTATTTTATCTCTCTAATTAACTGGAAAGTAATTTCTTAAATAAGTAATCGTGTCAGAGAGAAGTTACTACGGACCGAAATTTTATCAAATTAACCTTTGAAAAATGCCGAGTATACTTCACGCGCCGAGAAATGGAGGCGGTTTACGAAAAATGAACCGTCTCAATCTCACGCGCGACATATTAAATAATATTCTATGCACTTTTCAAAATAAATGTCATAATTGTATTAATGGCGATTCGAAAGCCTACATTTACACTTTTGCAGCAATTATTATTCTAATAATTGTTTATTATTATATTTTCCATATAAATAGACATTCGTGTGCATAATTTTCATTTACGCACATATAAAAACTCTTCATATTTTCTCAAAACCTCTCTTTTCCCTCCTAAAACTTTCTGCATTCATCAATGGCGGATTCTAAAAAGAAAATCAAGTTCGAATATGATCCGACTTCTATTCGAGATAGAACAAAGTCGAGATGTACGTAGATTGGGATGTCTCGACCGATTCGAAACCAGAGAAATACTAAATCTACTCGAATCAAGGGGATCAAGCAAGATCTTGTACAATGAAACCCTCGAAGAACTTAACGGTGGATGATACGTGTGCTGAATTTTTGACAAGAGCAAAAGCAATAGATACAGTTTAGAATCACAAATTAAAATGAAAGAGAAGAAGAAAAGAATTGTTTTATCAATTTCGAGATTGGTGCTATTTTTAATTTGAGCACCACCGGCGACAACCCATTCACCTATAAATCATCGGAATATCGGAGAGTTTTCGATCGATGGCGAAGAGAACGTATCGAATACGACGGCAAATTTGAAAAGGCCAATGTTAAAAGAAAGTATAGGCTGTTGATGCTAATACTGACCAAGTGCATCTTGGGAGCAACAAAGCCACAATGGGCTAACCAAGCCAAGGATATCCGTCGAGGGCTATCCTAGATGGGGCTGAAATCAACCGGGCGAGGCTGGTCTACTCAAGGATAATGGAGGAGAAAAAAAAGTTTACAAAGACCCCAATCACAAAGTAGCTGATGAAATGGTCTTTGACCAAAATTGCAGTATGATGGCTGATTGGAGTGTATAGGGTAAGAGTTATTAAGACCAATCAACAAAAATATCGAACCCAAGGGAGAAAGTATGCAAACGAAATTCAAGGATAAGAGTTCTAAATGGCTAAAGTTGCAAGAAGCTCTTGAACTAAATCACTACAAATTGCAAGGAATTAAATGGCAAGTTATGCAAACAATCTATCAAACACTTAGAATGCAAGATCAAATAGACTAAAATCAATGAGGGAATTGGGTGCAAGGGATAATCTCCATCAAGGAATCCATGATTAACAAGCTATGATTGTATCCAAATGCAAATCAATCAAATTAGAAGGCATAAACCATCATGAAATTAATCACTCCATTAATATCACAATGCCTAATGTGAGTATCCGTAGTTCTTCCCATCTCTCAATGTAGAAGTCCCCAATTCATACAATCATGCAAAATTGAAACCCGATTAACACCTAATCACGTTAGCTCAACTCTCGCCTATTGCTAGGGTGATTAACCATTAATCTAAAGAGACAATTTTACACAAAGCACAATTAAGAATCACAATTAGGAAACAAACTAATGTGAGTATCCTTAGTGCAACTAATCTCTCGATTCCGAAGCACCCAATCCACACATTCATACACAATTATCACTCGATTAATCCCGGATCACGTTAGCGCAACTCTCGCCTATAGCTAGGGTGATCAAACACTAATCTAAAGAGATAATTATGCATGAAGCACAAATGAGAATCACAATTAGTAAGCAATCTACTCAATTAATCTCCAATCATCAACAATTATAGCATCATCAATCAATTCATCATCAATTTCAATTAACCCAAGCACAAGAGAATTAGTCCATGGTACCACAAACAATACCAATGGGAAGAAGATAGAATTGAACAAACACAAAGCAAATCACAACAATTAAGAAATTAAAGAGACAAGAGAGGAAAACATCACCAAATGATCTTCAATTAACAAAAATAGGAATGCTTGAGTCTTCAACACCAATCTCCAAATGAATTACAAGCTTGAATTGAATGAATTACAAGGATCAAATGCTAATCTATGGCTAATCTACCAACAACCAATGAAATCTACATCTAATTCTAACTTCTACTCTAATCTAAGGAAGGAATTTGGCTTGGGGCCCGAGAAATCGCCCCAAAACCGCTACTAATCGCTACTATGAACTCCTTTTTGCTCTCTACGAATCGCCTCGCTTAAATACGAAATTTTGGAAAAACCTCCCCCTCGAGTCGAGGGTCAGGCCTCGACTCGAGGTCCTTGCCTTTGTCCCATCCCTCGACTCGAGGGTCATGCCTCAAGTCGAGGCTGCCTTTTTCCAATTTTTACCTTTCTCCGCTGACCCTCGACTCGAGGCTCTTGCTCCTCGACGCAGCTCGAGTCCAGTGGCACTTTTCTCGCGCGGGGCTTCGGCCCCTACCCCGTTTTCGTCCCAGATGTCCGTCTCTTCATTCTAAGCCTAATGGTACTCTCGGTTTGACAAAAATCCACCGAATTACTGCAAAATGGACGAAAAACATCAAAATCTCACAAATAATACTTTTTAGGCAAAAGAGTGATACTTTTCACATTTAAGCACAAAAATCAACATCTTAGCTCACTTTTTGCACTAAAATAAGCCCTAAAAACATGCATCAATTCACTCCAATCAATGGCCAGGATCACCATCATACTTGAGCACGGTAGGGACAGACAACCTCGGCTGGAGTGTTGGTGTCAAGAAATATACAAGACAGAAAGGACTTCTAATTAAAGATGAGAAGATTTATGGGCATTGAGGACTCGAGGGAGATGGAGATGCTCCAGCTCCACCTCCAGCTCCAAAGAAAAAGGTTTCAAAAGCCAAGGCAAAGAAAGGCTAAGACGGTGCTGGTGGATGAATCCTCGTCTGTTGAGATGGAGGAAGCAGAGGAGGTGGAGGAGAGGACAGCTTCCCAAGGGGGAAGTGTCGCTGATGAGGCAGAGAAAGGATCGGGAAAGACGGATACGGTAGATGTCTCGTGCGAGGAGAAGTCGAGGAGAAGCTTGATTCATCATCATCTTCATCCTCATTTGAGGATGGAGTACCTAAAACCACCTCTTCCCAACCTCGCGATGAAGGGGCAGATGAGACCGCCGCCTCTCGAACCTCTAAAACGGTCCACTCCCATAAGTCCAACAAAAACCCAACCATCATTTGATCCATTTTCTTTCCTACCCTCAACCTCATCCGAACCTCGACCTTTACCTAAATCTACCCAACCCATCCGGGGAGATGGGACCAATCGAAACCTCACCGCGGATTCTTGGGAAGAAATTCATCCTAAGACAAGAATCCACTCGAAGGACGAGCTGAGTTACTAAAGGAGCTGATTGATGTCTATCTATTAAGAAGACTCAGCCGGGTTCTTTTGAAGAGACAGCTATTCCGATAGCAGCGAGGGGCAATAATCTAGTCATCCGGGAGAAAGAAGTCCTCAAAAAGGCAAAACTCAAGTCTTTCCAAGATATACTAAGCGAAACTACCTTTGTTGATTATATCTTACAAAGAGTATATCTTGGAGACGAAACCGAGAAGAAGTAGCAGTTGAAAAGGAGGAAGAGAAGAAAGAAGAAGAGGTGGCTAGAGTTGAAATGGAGTAGAGGAGGAAGGAATTTTTGGTGGAGCTGCCGATGAGCCACCGAGATGGATACGGTGAGGAGGCACAAACGGAGCAGATTGTGGAGCAAGAAACAGTGAGGTGGAAACTCGATATGCCATCTACATCGACTCATCCGGCAGATTCCCGCCGCTATACAGATCGAAGTGAAATCGAGGAAATAGATCTAACTCTATTTCCTCCCTCTCGAGGAGCAGAGCTTGCCCACCACATCTGCGTCGTATCCGATGTGGAAGCATTGAAGGCCGAAGTACAAAATCGAAGAATGCCTGTCTGAATGCCTTCCACTGGTTCCAAAGCGTCATAACTTCCTTCATTGAAGGAGAATATAGAAGCGGCAGCTCACGAAAAGACAAAAATTGATCTATATTTCTCTGGAATCGACATGAAGAAAATATGGCCAAATTGAAGCAAAAATGGCTGAAGAAATGAACTCTCAAGATGCAGGTCAAACAAGATGTAAGAGATGCTTTTCGCCGATCGTGATGTTGTTGAAGACCAGGTGAGAGAGTCATGGAGAGCAAAGGAAGCTTCATTTCTTCAAATTCTATCAATGCAGCTTGCTATGGAAAAAGACAGATAAACAACCATCTTAAAGAAATTCATGGATGATGAATTTAGACGAGCCGAGGTCGGACAAAAGAAGAGATATGACCAGCTTGATCGTAAGACGGGGCTTGTCGAGAGAAGAGCTCATTGGCCAAATAAATCAAGTAGCCACTATCTCATGTCACGCGTTTCTTGATGCTAAAAAGGGGGAAGATAGTGAGCTCAAGAAAAGAGTTGAGTTGCGGGATGGTCGGTGATGGCCCCGAATTTAAGGATAGATGAGTTGTCTCGAGGAAGCTGTTGAAAGCCGAAGAAGAGAAGAAGAAAGCGGTGAGGAGAAGTCCCAAAGAGCACTAAGGAGAGTGAAAAGGGGAACAGTGAGTCGACCGAGTCCGATCCTGAACCCGATCTTCCACCCACCGCTGATCTGCTCCCGTCTTATCAATCAAATTCCCCCATCCTAATCCAAAGCACTGGGAAAGCCAAGGCTTTGAGCCAAGCTCGAAAACCCGATCAAACGAGAAGAAGAAGCAAGGGTGCTAAAGAGGAGAAGGGAGGAGAAGGAGAAGTATAAAAGAAGGGATGCCAAGAAAAGAAGAGAACAGAGAAAGCAATGGGAAATTTTATGATAGATCTTTGAGGAGATGGGTTCGAGAAGGAAGCAGATGAGCAAGGCGAGGACGTCTTCGCACTAGTTCATAGAGGTGAAGTTGTTCCCAAAGAAATCCTACTAATGGCGAGATCAGTGAAATGGAGACCATTTGAAGTAGATTGGGTCTTCCAGATTCATGTATGCAAAAATATCAAATGGGGTTTGGATGAGAACAACCGCATTTCATAACTGGTTGGAAGAAAGGGTTCCTCGGATGTATCAGCACGTAATAGATCTCGGCACATGAGGAGTTCAATGCAGACGTTGTTGCACCTTCCTACTCTCGAGATGGAACATCCACTAACAAAGGATGGCCGACCGGATCGTGAAAAGATCAAGCGGCTAATAATCAAGGCTGAATCCATTGCTGATCTTCTTTGAAGGTGGAGAGACCATATCCTTAAAGAATAGAGTCTTTGATCGGTGAAGATTCTGAGGAGGATAGGTGGTATGACTAGTCCAATTCTCTCTTTTTGTGCTCCTTATCTCGATCTATATGAAATTTGTGCTATTCTCGTGAATATATCCGAATACCAAATTTAACTTCTCTCATAAACGTTGGTACTTTAACCGACTTAATCCGTTTTAGTAACTTGTTCATAACTTTATAACACAAAATCATCTGAAATCTTCAAATTTTATTCTATATGCCGTCTTGAAGCATTTTACCTTAACTACGATCAACTACATTGCCACGATCATTTTTTTATTAAGTACATTGCTCGATCATCCTGTTTATTAAAACTATTGCTCGATTATCCGACTATGTGACTTAGTTGTATACTTTGTATCATTCTTATCTTTTAAAGAGTACTAACAGCTTTTCTTTTCTTGGTGTGTTTTAACATCATCAAAAAGGGGAAATTGTTAGGTAAAGAAAAATTGTATTTAGTTTTGATGTGTTAAAAGTGTAAAAGCAGGATGACGGTGAGCATCTTGTATAAACAGTGAAGTATACCGTTGTAAATAAAACTAAGTATAAATAGTCGATTAGGTCAAGACATCGACAAGGACAAATATTAGATGAGGAGAGGAAACCAGACGAGGTCAAGATATCGCATAAGGATAGTACATAGAAGATGTTGACATACAATACTATAAATAATCATCCGCATAAGGAATGAAGATGGAGACAAGAAGGAGCAAGTATCGACGATGAAGTGTTAGAGAAATGTTACACAAGTCTCAAGAAGCGATTTCAACCAACTAAGAGGAAGTTACAAGATTCATTATATTATTATAACCGATCAAAACCGAATTCAAGGAAGTTACAACTACCAAGTGAAGATCTCTATAAATAGGGATAGAAATTAGTTTAGAATTAACTTTTGATACTTTGCACTCATCAATATATATTTTGTATTCACAAGCCACAAATATTGTACACATTCACAAACGTTTTGTGCGTTTTCGGTTTTAGTGTTTGTAGAACACTTTTCTTATTAGATCTTCAAGCCATAGATATTCAAATTAGGAAGAATTCATTGTAAGGCTGAAGATTCACTATTGTAAGTAAGTCGGCGAGAAGGAAGAAAGTAAGTAAGTGAAGGCCCTTCTTCAAGATTGAAGAAGGAGAGTGGATGTAGGATTATTATAATCCGAATCACTATAAATCCTGTGTTCTTTATCGCTTTGGTTTACTCATTTGTTTCTTTTCAATTCCTAGTTTATCATTTATAGATTAATCTCGGATTAAAGTTAAACCTATAATATCGGTGTTGCTTTTGATCTTGTTGAAAGTTGAGTTTAAAATTACTTTCATTGTGTTAATCGATTCTTTAAATTGATTTTGAAGAGATTCGAAAAGTCTACAAAATCTATTCAAACCCCCCATTTCTAGATTTTGTTCTAGAAGGCTAATTCAAGGTTTTAACCAACTCAACAATCGGGACCAACAACCATAAGCTGTTCCAATGGTTTGTTGAAATCCATCTTGGTTGTGAGCAATTATTTATAATCTATAAGGAACTAATAGCATGATCTTACGTGTGACACCACACACCATATTATCTACATTATAGACTAATCTGGACAAAAATAATGATATATGTAACAATCATAAAAGTAATTATTTTGACCATAATGAATCTCATATCAAAAAGATGTTCATACAAAAGATGAGATTCATTATGATCTAGTGTAACTTTATAGAAAGATGTTCATACAAAAGATGAGATTCATACAAAAGATGTTCATATCAAAAAGCGCGCCCGTTAGAAAAAATGATCTAGTGTAACTTTATAGCCAAGATGTATACTATAAGCCTAGCTTTTTGTATGAACATCTTTTTGATATGAGATTCATTATGATCAAAATACTTGCTTTTATGATTGTTACATATGTTTTTGTTTTTGTCCAGATTAGTCTATAATGTAGATAATATGGTGTGTGGTGTCACACGTAAGATCATGCTATCAGTTCCTTATAGATTATAAATAATAGCTCACAACCAATATGGATTTGGACAAATCATTGGACTGTTGCGGTGTGATTTGGTATTAGTCTATCTTGACTAAAAGTTATACTAGTACATTTTGTATGTACTAAGCAAGACCATATGAGGTTGTTCAATTTGTACGACTATATAAAAGAACAAGACCTCTGTTATTATGGATGTACGTCTTCTTAATCCCTATATAATAACGGGCACGTGTACTCAGTGTTTGTTTCTTTAATTTACCAATGGGTGAGATTTATTAAATCAATAGGCTCGGTGAATTGGGAGATAACACCGTTTATATGGTGTGTTATTGATTATAGAAGGAATCTGTGTCCTAATTATTTAGGATGATGATGTCCCCTTGATGAGAGTGAATTGATGCATGATTTGATATGGTACTTTTGTGCAAAAAGTGGTGAAAAGTGTTAGTTTTTAGCCTAAAGGTGTAGAGTATCACTCTTTGCATGAAAAGTATCACTTGTGTAGAATTAATAGATTGTTAATGTTTTTCGTCTCATTTTTAGGTAAATCGGTGGAATTTGACCAAATCGAGAGTACCGACATTCATACGGTAAAGAGATGAACGAGACGGACGAAAAACAGGGGTTGGAGAGGTGGAAGTCGGGTCGAGAAAATTCCTGGACTCGACCTCCGGTCGAGGTCCAGGAAGCTTGACCCGAGGGTGCATCCGAGCAAGATTTTTGCAAAAATTGAAGAAGCCTCGACTCAAGGGCCTGAAGCTCGAGTCAAGGGTGGCAAAAATTGGCAAGCTCGACTCGAGGGCTGGAAGCTCGAGTCGACGCAGGTCTTTTTAGAAAAGTGTGGGCACGACTTAAAAAGCTCGACTCGAGGGCCGCAACCTCGAGTCGAGGGTGCAGATTTTCGAAAAACTCCCTTTTTAATCCATTTGAGCGGAAAACAGAGCATAACCTTCCCTATGACAGTTACTTACGCTTTTAGGGCGATTTACGAGTTTCTTAGCTTAATTCTCCTTCTAGGTTGATTAGATTGTTAGATTTAGATAGATTTCCATTAATTGTACCTTAGATTGGACTTTGATCCATTAGTTTTCTCAATTCAAGTTGTAATTCAAGTGAAGTGAAGATTCCAATTGAAGATTCAAGCATTCAATATATTGATCATTTTGGCTTAATTGGTGATGTTCTTCCTCTCTACTTATTTCAATTTCATAATTGTTGTGATTAGCATCTTGATTATGCAATTAGATTTTGTACCCATGGATTTTGCACTTTGCTCCATGGTGGCTAATCCACTTGTACTTGGGATAATTGAAATTGAGGATGAATTGATTGTTTGTGGTTTGATTGTTGATGATTGTTGATCAATTGAGATAGTTAGTGCCCTAATTGTGATTCTAATTGTGCTTCATGCATTTTTATCTCTTTAGATTAGTGTTTGATCACCCTAGCAACATGTGAGAGTTGAACTAACGCGATTAGGGATTAATCGGGTTACAATTGTGTATGATTGTATGAATTGGGTGCTTCTTAATTGAGAGATTAATTGCACTAAGAATACTCACATTAGGCATTGTGTGATTAATGGAGACTTAATTGCATGATGGTTTTATGTTTTCTATCTTAGTTGAATGGCAATTTGATACAATCATAGCTTGTGATCATTGATTCCTTGATGGAGATTATCCCTTGCACCCCTATCCCCAATTGATTTTTGAGAATTTCTAGATTGCTAATTGTTCTAGCCTATCTCTTGTTTAGATCATAGCTTGTTGTTGTTGTTTGATTTTAATTCTAGCATTTGTGTAGTGTAATTGGAGCCAAAACCGTATTTGCAACAATAGTCATTGAAAACTCATATTTCTAGGGACTCATGGCCATACTTCTCCCTTAGGTTTCATAAACTTGGTTGTCTTAATATCGCTTACTCGATTTACCGCAATCAAAATGACACCGTTGTCGGCGATTAGTTTTTGCGCCTAAAGTGAGACTTAGGAATTTGTTTGAAGTGGCTACTTGTTGCTTTGTGCTTTTGTTTGTATTGTTATTTATGTTTGAATTTGATACTTGCTATCTTGTGTAGATGGATGGATATGACTCATACGCATGGAATCAAGATTATTATCAAGATAGTATGATTATCCTCTACACTATGAAGGATTTGGCTACGATAATTGGAGGAACTTTGAGGATAATTATCTAATGTAACAAGTTCCATCCGATTATCAAGATTGGAAATGTGATGAAGTTTCTCCGCACCTCAAGAGATGTTCCGTATTATGAGCATTATTATCAAGCATTCGCTTCAATGCTTCATTCGATGCTTCTAGATTTTCTTGTTCTTTGTTGCTCATGTCCATCAATAGACATTCCTCTTCATCACTTTCGACAAGGAAATTATTCATTTCATCATTCTTGTTTGGACCCTCTTCTTTCTCTTTCTCTTTCAATTCCTCTACTTCTTCACCTTCACTTTCATTTTATTCCTCCCCATCTTCTTCATAATTCTCCATGATGGTTATGTCCTTCACTTGGAATAGAAAATATTTGAGTTGACTTCTTAAGACATTGAATTGAGCTTTGGTGATCTCCATGTTCCCATCTATCATTGCATCAACCATTGCTTTGGTCTCATAAATGTTCTCATACAAGGGGAACATTTCTTCACATCTAGGGTCATTTTTCTCAATTCTATTCAACAACAATTCAAGCATCTCCTTCAAGATAGCTCTCACATCATGGATTCCCCACTCTTGATAATGAGAGGAAGCTTGTGGCATTTGATAATCATACTCATAGCTTCTCCCATCATCGTAAAAATCTCCTTCCGATGCTCCTTGATACTCAAATCCACCCCGTGGATCGAATGTTTGATCATAATGCTCATAATACGGGAACATCTCTTGAGGTGTGGTAGGAACTTCATCACATCCCCAATCTTGATAATCGGAGGGAACTTGTTGCATTAGATAATTATCCTCAAAGTTCCTCCAATTATCGTAGCCAAATCCTTCATAGTGTGGAGGATAGACCATACTATCTTGATAATAATCTTGATTCCATGCGTATGAGTTATATTTGTTAGGTAAGGAAAGTTGTATTTAGTTTTGATGTGTTAAAAAGTGTAAAATAGGATGACCAGCTTTGCATTATGTATAGGCAATTTGAAGTAAGTATTTGTAATAAAGCTAAGTACAAATAAGATAAGGACAAGAAGTCGACTAGGTTAAGAAATCGACTAGGACGAAATATCGATAAGGACAAGAAATCGATGAGGACCAGATATCGGATAGGAACGATACAAAGAAGACAAGCTTAAGATTCAATACGATGAACAATCACCCGCATAAGGAATGAAGATGAAGACAGGGTGAGGCAAGTAGCATTTATGAAGTGTTAGAGAAATTTTACATAAGTTTCAAGAAGCGATTTCAACTAACCAAGAGGAAGTTATTACAAGTTTCGCTTATAATCGTTACAACTAACCAAAATGTAAATCAAGGAAGTTACAACTACCAAATGAAGATCTCTATAAATAGGGATAGAAATTAGTTTAGAATTACTTTTGATACTTTGCATTCACAACTATTCACACATTTTACACGAGCCACAAAAGTTGTACACATACACAAACGTTCTATACGTTTTCCAGCTTTTAGTATTTGTAGAATACTTTTCACGTAACATCTTCAAGCCATAGATATTCAGAAATTAGGAAGAAATCGTTGTAAGGCTGAAGATTCACAATTGTAAGTAAGTAAGCAAGAAGGAAGAAAGATAGTAAGTGAGAACCCTTCTTCAAGTTGAAGAAGGAGAGTGGATGTGGGATTTTTATAATCCGAACCACTATAAATGCAGTGTTCTTTATTGCTTTGATTTACTTACTTGTTTCTTTTCAATTTCAGTTCATTAATCATGATTAATTTCAGATTAAAGTTAAAACCAAAATATCAGTTTGCTTTTGATCTTGTTTCGTTGAGTTTAAAAATTGTTTTCCATTTGTGTTACTTTTGTGCTTTGGATAAGTTTTAAAAGATTTGTAAAAATCTAAAAATCTATTCAACCCCCTTCTAGATTTTTCTTAGAAGGTTGTTTAAGTTTCTTCTAAAATCTCAACTAATCGGGACCAACAAGTGGTATCAGAGCGGTGTTAAGTCGTTCTAATATTGATTTTAGGTCTTAACCAAGATCCCGAAATTTGATCTTGATTATCTCGTATTTTCTTTGTTTCACTAATAGATTCTACTAACAAGAACTTGTAAGTGTTGTGGTTTTTCTATTTCACCATGTCTTCTCACAAGAGCAAGAAATCCGTGAGTCTACCCGATTTTTCAATTGAAGAATATGACTATTGGAAGTTTAGAATGGAGAACCATCTCAAAGCAATTCATGATAGAATGGAGGAGGTTCTTGAGGAAGTACCTATCAAGTTTTATCATGGTGGCACAAGTGATGGTATCGCAAAGAAATTAAACAAGAGTAAGGCAAGAAAAGAAAAGCTCGGAACTCACAAGTGATGAAAGGAAGATTCATAATTTGGATCAAGTTGAGAACTGAAATTATTGAAACGTTGAGTAAGGATTGGATAGAAAAGGTGAAAAGATGCAAGATCGCTAAGGAAATGTGGGAAACTCTTGCTGGAATCTGTGAAGGATCTCGAACGAGGTTAAAGAAAACAAATTGCAGATCTGTTCTACATGTTTTTGACAGCTTTCAAGATGAAAGAAGGAGAGTCTGTTGATCAATTGGATGTTAGGTTGACAAATCTATTGAACAAGGCAGCTGATTTGGGAAAAACATATACAGAGAAAGAAATCAACAATAAAGTGTTAAGGTCATTGAGCAAAAGATGGAGAGAAAAAGCTAATATTAAAAGCTACTCAAAATCATCCTCAATTTCACATCACACTTTGCTCTCTCATCTGAATGCATTAGAATATGACATCCAAATTGAAGATGAAGAAGATCAAGCGAGAATCTTCAACATCACGGAAAGGCTATAGCATTTGTTCATCAAGATGAATTTGAAAAGATCTCCAAGGCATCCGATTTGTCTATTAAGGAGGAAATGGCTCTTCTATTGAAAAGATATGAAAGATTAAAAATGAAGTACAAAAGAAACAAGAGAGATAGGTCAGGTCGAAGGAACTATAGATCGACAGAGATGAAAAGAGTTGAGACAATGACGAGAAAAAAGGATCGACGAGGAATCATAAGTCACCTATCGGACGAGGAGATAGTAGTCCGAAACAGACAGAGGAGATATTTGTTATACATGCTACAAGCCTGGTCACTACAGATTATGATTGTCCTCAACTCACTCCCGAGAGAGAGAGAAGAAAAGAGGAAGAAAAGAGATAGAAGGTAACATTGATAGACAATTTCAAAAGATCAATTAAATAAAATTGATCTTGAAAGTCTTATCTTAGTAGATAGATATGGATGTAAGCTTCAATCTATGGTTTTAAGGAAAATTGATATATTTGTTTGGATTCCTAAAAATCAACTTAACATGAAAGGACCCAAAGTACAAAGGGTACCTAAGCAATAAATTTGTGATTGCAAGAAGATAGTTGATAGAGGAGACATTCTTGAGGTCATCCGGTACATTGATAGTGGATGTTCCAAGCACATGACCTATGAAAGACGACTTCTCTCTAACTATCGACTATAGATGGACCAAGAGTAATGTTTGAAGACAACAACTATGGACTTACCAAAGGAGTAGGGACACCGATGATAGGAGATATTCAAGTACATGAAGTTTACTACATGGAAGGATTGAAGCACAATCTACTATCTGTTTCACAATTTTGTGATAAGGGGTTTTGTGTCAAATTTACTCATAATGCATGCTATGTTCTAGATGGTATCAATGAAAATATTCTATTAGCTGGAGTTAGACAAGGTAACATTTATGTTGCAAATTTCAAAAGTTGTCCTAAAGATACTTGTCTTGTTGCTAAGAGTTCGAGATGACTTAAGTTGGGTGTGGCACAAACGACTTGGTCACTTAAACTTCAAAACTCTTAACAAAATAGCAAGGAAATATTTAGTTAAAGGACTCCTGATAAAGTATTTTCAAAGAACCATGTGTGTGATGCTTGTCAAAAAGGAAAACAGACTGAGCTTCTTTTAAAACAATAAGTAGTCCTTCTTGAGAAAATATTCGGAACTTCTTCACATGGATCTTTTGGTCTAGTAACCCCTCTCGGCTTTAGTGGAAGAAAACATACCTTGGTAATTGTTGATGACTTTTCAAGATTTACTTGGGTTATTTTCTTGTACAAAAAGAATGAGACTATGATTAAGATTCCAATTTCTTAAAATGATTCAAAATGAAAAGGGACTAACTATTGTTAAAATTAGAAGTGATAAATGTATTGAATTCCTTAATAAATTTATCACTAACTAATGCATTGAGAATGCCATAGCTCAGAAACATCTGCAGCAAGGACTCCACAACAAAATGGAGTAGTTGAAAGGAGAAACAGAACCTTGAAAGAGGCGGCTAGATCAATGTTATCTCGAGTATAATACTCCTCACGGGTTTTGGGCGAAGTTGTTAATACAAAGCATGTTATGTTCAAAATAGAAGCTTAGTTGTTAAGGATAAGTGTAAAACTCCTATGAAATTTGGAAGGGACGATCTCCCAAAATTTCATACTTTCATATATTTGGTTGTAAATGTTTCATACATAACAATGGAAAATCTCAATTAAAAACCTTTGATGCCAAGATAGCAGATGGGATATTCTTGGGATACTCATCCGTATCAAAGGCATATAGAGTTTTTAATAAGACAACCTTGTGTGTAGAGGAAACACCTCATGTGTTATTTGATGAATCCTCTTTTGAGTTTGATAAGACAGGGGATATCACAAAGATATCGGATGATCTCGATCGAGATGATCTGGATCGGATGATCTGGATCGGATGACTATCAAAGGATCAACCATAAAATTCTACAATCAAGAATCGGACTCGAGATGAAGAGGAAGAATTGGACAAAGAAAAAGAACCTGAAAGATCTTCCTCACGGTGATCTACCAACTAATCAGACGACTAGTACATCCGATGATCGGGTATCGAGAAGGTAACATAGAAACATCCGAAATAAATAATTCAGACAAAACTTCATCCACTGTAAAAGATAAAGGTAAGAAAATAATGGCATATCACCCAGTGAGCGAGATAATCGGAGATTTAGATTCAGTGTCAGACGAGGACTCAACTAAATCAAGATTGTATGTTCGGTTGCTATATGTCATTACTTGAACCTAAATCTATTACGTAAGCTCTAACCGATTCCAACCGGATTAATGTCGTGCAAGAAGAACTAAATCAGTTTCAAAGACAAGATGTGTGGGAGCTTGTTGAAAGGTCTCATCATCAAAAAGTCATTGAAACTAAATGGGTCTTTAAAAACAAAAGGGATGAAAACAATATTGTGGTTAGAAATAAGGCGGACTAGTTGCTCAAGGTTATTCACAATCGAGGGTATTGATTATGATGAAACCTTTGCACCAACAAATCGCCCGGAAGCCATAAGATTGTTTTTAGCCTATCTGCTTTTAAAAGATTCATAGTTTTTCAAATGGATGTTAAGTCGGCATTTCTAAATGGAATCCTAGTTGAGGAAGTTTATGTAGAGCAACCTCCTGGTTTTGTCAAAGAAGACAAAGTTTATAAACTAAGGAAAGCTCTATATGGACTTAAACAAGCACCAAGAGCTTGGTATGACACCTTGTCTCGATTATTTAATTCAAAATAGTTTTGTTAAAGGTAGAATTGATAGAACTCTTTTTAGAAAAGAGTTTGGTTGTGATCTTTTGTTAGTTCAAATTTATGTTGATGATATAATATTTGGATCAACTAACATATCTTTGTGTGAAGAATTTAGTTCTCTTATGAAAGCAGATTTGAAATGTCCATGATGGGAGAGATGACTTATTTTCTTGGACTTCAAGTCAAACAGACAAAGAGGGAGTATTCATCAACCAAGCCAAACATACAAAAGATTTTATTGATAAATTTGGAATAGGTACCAGCCGAGAAGCTAAGATACCTATGATGACAAATTTTTCAATGGATCCAGATGAGAAGGGAGAAGACACAAATCAAACTGAGTATCGAGGTCTAATCGGTTCTTTATTATATTTAGCGCTAGTAGACCTGATATTTCATTTGCGATTGGAGTCTATGCTCGATTTCAAGCTAATCCTAAGAAAAGACATCTTGAAGCGGCAAAGAAAATTCTCAAGTATACGAAAGGAACTGTAAATGTTGGATTGTGGTATCTAGTGACGACAACTTTGAGTTGTCAGGATACTCGGAACTCAGATTTTGGTGGGTGTAAGATAGATAGAAAATCTACATCTGGTACTTGCCAATTTCTTGGTAGTAAGTTGATTTCATGGTTGTCTAAGAAACAAACCTCTCGTAGCTACTTCCACAATGAAGCCGAGTATATGGCGGTGGAAGTTGTTGTTCACACCGATCTGGATAAGTCAATGACTAAGGGATCGTAACATTATCACCAAAGAAGTACCTATCTTTTGTGATAGTAATAGTGTCATAGCTATTACCCAGAACCCGATCCTACACACAAGATGCAAGCATGTAGATATCGAGACACCACTTCATCCGAGACCATGTAGAAAAAGGAGACATCAGACAAGAAAAGATTCTTACCGATTTTCAAAGAGCAGACATCTTGACAAAGTCACTTGCAGAGACAAGGTTTAAAGAACTATCCGTAGAATTAGGATTATTAGATGCTTCTTTAGTTAATCTATAATCTTATTTCTTGTTTTTTTATTCGTCTTTCTCAATTAGTTTATTATGTCTAGAAAGGATTATCGGACTAGATATGAGTCAAAGGACAATCAGTAGCTGATATCATTGATCTCCTATCTTGGGATCAAGAATCAAGGATTAGTCATATTGACTCTATCCGACTTGATGATTACTTATCGACATTGGTAAATCAGACAAGGACACAATAGTCAACCGACTTCTATAGAATCGGATGACTATTGCACCTTATCCGACTTACCCTTGGTACTAATGACTTGTCTAAGTGTCTTTGATTTTAGAAAGAACAAAGTCCGATACACATCTCTAAATACAAGACAAGGTCTATTTATCCAAGTGTTCAGAAATGCACGGTGATGCTATCAATTCGGATTTGAGATGAAAGTCCGGAAGTTTCTCTTAAATACTCTTAATTATGAATATTAGGTTCATATAATTAATATATGAATTTAATATCATAATTCCTTTTAAACATTTTTTCAAAAATGAAGTTACTCGATATGTTAAAAATATTTTGTTTTACAAAATAAAAGGATAAGGGTTCAAATTTATTTTCTAAAACTTGTATTTTTTATTTTATCTCTCCAATTAATCGAAAAGTAATTTCTTAAATAAGTAACTCTGTCGGGAGAGAAGTTACTACGGACCCGAAATTTTATCAAATTTACTTTTGAAATATGCCGAGTATGCTTCATGCGCTAGAAATGGAGGCGGTTTACGAAATATGAACCGTCTCAACCTCACGCACGACATATTAAATAATATTCTCTGCACTTTTCAAAATAAATGTCATAATTGCATTAATGGCGATTTGAAAGCCTATATTTACACTTTTTCGTGCAATTATTAGTTTTATAATTGTTTATTATTATATTTTCCATATATAAAGAAACTCGTGTGCATAATTTCATTTACGCACACATAAAACCCTTCATATTTTCTCAAACTTTTCTTTTCCCTCCTAAACCTTCCATATTCATCAATGGCGGAATCTAAGAAAGCGAAAATCAAATTCGAATATGATCTTACTTCCATACGAGATAGAACTAAGTCGAAATGTACGTCGAATGGGATATTTCAACCGATCCTGAAACAAGAGAGATTTTGAATCTGCGTGAGTCACGAGGATTAAAACAATACCGCACGATGAAACCATCGAGGAATCTTCTTGTAGACGATCTTTCTCGCCGAGTTCTTAACCAGGGCAAAGGCAACAGATACTGAGCTTGGAATCACAAATCCGAACCAAAGAAAAGAAGAGAAGGGTGGTTTTGTCCATTTACGAGATTGGGGCAATTTTTGGGTTAAGCACCACTTGGTGATAATCCGTTTACATACAAATCGACGGAATACTTAGAAAGTTTCCGATTGATGGCCAGGATAACTTATCAAAATACAACCGCAAATCAAGAGGCCGATGTTGAAGAGGAAATACAGACTTCGATGCCGATTTTAACTAAGTGTATTCGGGAGAACAACAGAGCCACGATGGGCTAACCAAGCCAAGGATCTGCTGTCGAGGGCTATAATAGACGGAGCAGAGATCAACCGGGCAAGATTGGTATATTCGAGGATAATGGAGGAGAAGAAAAAGTTCACCAAGACCCCTATATCGATGAGTTGATGAAATGGTCTCGACCAAAATTGCAAGTATGATGGCCAGGATTACCATCATACTTGAACACAAGGTAGGGACAGATAACCTCGACCGGAGTGTAGGTGTAAAGAAGTACACCAGACGAAGGGGCTTCGATTAAAGACGAAAAGCTCTATGGAATGCTGATTCGAAGGAGATGGAGATGCTCCGGCTCCACCTCCAGCTCCTAGGAAAAAGGCTTCAAAAGACAAGGCAAAGGAGGCCAAGACGGTGTTGGTAGATGAATCCTCATTTGCTTTGAGACGGAGGAAGAAGGAGAGGAAGAAGAGGAGGAGACAGCCTTCCCAAGGGGGAAGTGTCGCACTGAGGTGGGCGAGTATTAGAACAGAGACGGAGACAGTGGATGTCTCATCGAAGAACAATCGAAAAAGGAGAGGAAGCCGAGATCACCATCATCATCTTCATCCTCATTTGAGGATGGAGTACCAAAACCCTCCACATCACAACCGGCAATGAAGGCGAGATGAGACCGCCGCCTCGAGCCACCAAAACGGTCAACTCCCAAAAGTCCAACCCAAACCCAACCTACATATGATCCATTCTCCTTCCTACCCTCAACCACATCTCGAACCAGATCTTTTCCTAAATCAACCCAACCCATCCGGGAAATGGGGCCAAGCTGAAACCACCTTACGGATTCTTGGAAAGAAATTCCTACTCAGGAAAGAATCCGCCCTCGCAGACGAGCTTTGAGCTACTCAAAGAGCTGATTGATCTATATCTTCTAAGAAGACTCGAGACTAGGCTCATTTGAAGAAACAGCCATCCTAATAGCGAAAACAGGGGAAAATAACGGCTATCCGGGAGAAAGAAGTCCTCAAGAAGGCAAAGCTCAAATCATTCCAAGACATTTTAACGAGAAAACACCTTTGTAGACTACGTACTACAAAGGGTATACCTTGGAGATGAGGCACCGAGAGGAGGTGGAGAAGGTTGAGTTGCTTCTTGAAGGAGTTGAGGAAGAAGCGAGGAGGAATGTCCGGTGGAGCTACCGATGAGCCGATTGAGATGGATACGGTGAGGAGGCACAAACAGAGCGAGGTTGTGAGGTAAGAAACAGTGAGGTGGAATCGGATGTGCAGCTACATCGATGCATTGGGCGAGATTCTCCTCCGGCCTACCGTACAAGCCGAAGTTGCTATTGAGGAGATAGATTTAACTCTATCTTCTCCCTCGGAAGAGCCGACCTTGCTCTCCACATCTGCGTCTGTATCCGATGTAGAAGCTGAAAGCGAAGTTGAAAATCGAAGAATGCTTGTCGAATGCCTTCCAGATGATTCCAAGTGTCATAACTTCCTCAATAAAAGAAAACATAGAAGGCTGCGGTGCATGAGAAAACCAAGATTGATCTTTACTTTTACGGAATTAGACATGAAGAGAACATGGTCAAATTGAAGCAAAAGGTGGTGAAGAGATGAACTCTCAAGATGCTCGGTCAAACAATATGTTAGAGACGCTTTTCGCCAAATCGGTGGCAGTGTTGAAGACCAGGTGAAAGAATCTTGGACAGCGAAGGAAGCTTCATTCTCTCAAGTTCGAAAATGCACTGGCCATGGAGAAAGACAGACAGACAACTATTCTCAAAGCAGCTTCATGGAGGATGAATTGACGAATCAAACAAATACTCATAAGAAGCGCCTTGAGCAGTGAATCGAGAAGACAGGGCTTGTAAGAGAAGAACTCATTGGGCAAATAAATCAAGTAGCCACTATCTGCAACACCCGATTTCTGATGTCAAAAAGGGAAGATAGTGAGCTCAAGAAAAGAGTTGAGTTACAAGATGACGAGTTGATGGCCTTGAATCTTAGAATAGATGAGCTATACGAAGAGCTGTTAAGAGTAGAAGAGGAGAAGAAGAAGGCAAAGAGAGGAGAAAGCTCGAGAGAGCCTTGAGAAGGTTGAAAAGAAGAACAGAGTCAACCGAATCGAACTCGAACTGACGCCACCCACCGCTGATCCTGCTCTCTGCCCCGACAATCAAATCCCCCTCATCCTCATCTAAAGCACTGGGAAAGCTAAGGCTTCAAGTCAAGTTCGAAGACCCGGCCTCGAGAGGCAGAAGAGGAAGCAAGAGTGCTAAAGAGGAGGAGGGAAGAAAAGGAGAAGTACAAAAGGAGAGAAGCTAAGAGGAGGAGGGAGCAAGAAAAGGCAGCAGGGAAATTTTATGATAGAAAATAGAGAAAGTGGGTTCCTCGAGTAGAGATGAGCAAGGAGTCGAGATCTTGAGACCATTTCATAGGAGCGATGTTGTCTGAAGGAAATCTTGCTGATGAAGGATCGGGGGATGTGGAGATCGTATGAGGCGAGAATGGATATTTGCCTTCCATGTCTGCAAGAAGATCCTATGGGGACTTGATGAGACCATCGCCTTCCATTTTGGTTAGAGGAGAAAGATTCAAAGTTCTACCAATACTTGATCGACCTTGCTCATAAGGAATTCAACGCAGACGTGGTCGCACCTGGCCTACTCACCGATGGATCCCCAAGAACAAAGGATGGTCAGCTAGATCTTGAACGAATTAAGCGGCTGATTATAAGAGTGAAGCCGAAGCCGACTGTGAAGAGGGAGACGGTGTCTCGAAGAAGAGAGTCTTATTTGGTTAAGTATACGAGAAGAAGGCAGGTGGTACAACTAAGTCTATCTTTTCTTGCTCTTCGATTGTGCGATTGTGATCAATGTGGAAAATTTGCAAGTCATGTGAATATACATGAAATATATCTCGAACTACTCTCACAAAACTTGGTTGTTTAACCAACTTGTTTTCTTAAACTAACTAATTCTTGGTATAAGTCGGCTTATAAATTTATAACACAGAGTCATACGAAACTTTATAAACTTATTCTAAGTGTTTACTTCGATTATCTCGATCTCAATCTTGATTAAAGTATTGCTACGATCATCTGAATATAAAGTCTATTGCTCGATTATCGACTATGTGATTGTATATCTTGTATTATGCTTATCATCAAAATATACTAACATTTTTCTTTTCTTGGTGTGTTTTAACATCATCAAAAAGGGAAATTGTTAGGTAAAGAAAGTTGTATTTAGTTTTGATGTGTTAAAAGTGTAAAATAGGATGACCAAATTGAGCATTATGTATAAACAGTGAAGTAAGTATTTGTAATAAAGCTAAGTACAAATAAGATAAGGACAAGAGGCCGAGACTAGGTTAAGAAATCAGACTAAGACGAAATATCGAGATAAGGACAAGAAATCGGATGAGGACCAGATATCGATAGGAACGACACAAAGAAGACAGTTAAGATTCAATACGATGAACAATCACCCAGACAAGGAATGAAGACGAAGAAAGGGTGAGGCAAGTAGCAGACGATGAAGTGTTAGAGAAATTTTACATAAGTTTCAAGAAGCGCTTTCAACTAACCAAAAGGAAATTACAAGTTTCGGTTATCTTGTTACAACTAACCAAAAGCGAAATCAAGGAAGTTACAACTACCAAATGAAGATCTCTATAAATAGGGATAGAAATTAGTTTAGAATTACTTTTTGATACTTTGCATTCACAACTATTCACACATTTTACACGAGCCACAAAAGTTGTACACATACACAAACGTTCTATACGTTTTCCGGTTTTAGTGTTTGTAGAACACTTTTCACGTAACATCTTCAAGTCATAGATATTCGAAATTGGGAAGAAATCATTGTAAGGCTGAAGATTCACAATTGTAAGTAAGTAAGCAAGAAGGAAGAAAGATAGTAAGTGAGGACCCTTCTTCAAGTTGAAGAAGTGATTGGTGTGTATAGGGTAAGAGTTATTAAGACCAATCAACAAAATATCGAACCCAAGGGAAAAAGTATGCACATGAGGTCCTAGAAATACGAGTTATTAGTGACTAGAGTTGCAACAATGATTTGGTACAAAAACAACAAAAACACAAGCAAAATTACAAAACAACAAGGAGCAAGCAATAGATCGAACACCTAGAATGCGAGAACAAAAACAACACTAAATGGTGGGATAGAGGTGCTAGGATTAACATCCATCAATGAATCATCAATTAACAAGCTACAATTGAATCAAATTGCAAATCAACTAAGATAGAAAGCATAAACCATCATGAAATTAATCACTCCATTAAAATCACAATGCCTAATGTGAGTATCCTTAGTCTTTCCCATCTCTCAATGTAGAAATCCCCAATTCATACAATCATGCAAAATTGAAACCCGATCAACACCTAATCACGTTAGCTCAACTCTCGCCTATTGCTAGGGTGATCAACCATTAATCTAAAGAGACAATTTTACACAAAGCACAATTAAGAATCACAATTAGGAAACAAACTAATGTGAGTATCCTTAGTGCAACTAATCTCTCGATTAGAAGCACCCAATCCACACATTCATACACAATTATCACCCAATTAATCTAGGATCACGTTAGCGCAACTCTCGTCTATAACTAGGGTGATCGAACACTAATCTAAAGAGATAATTATGCATGAAGCACAAATGAGAATCACAATTAGTAAGCAATCTACTCAATTGATCTCCAATCATCAACAATTATAGCATCATCAATCAATTCATCATCAATTTCAATTAACCCAAGCACAAGAGAGATTTAGCCCATGGTACCACAAACAATACCAATGGGAAGAAGATAGAATCGAACAAACACAAAGCAATTCACAACAATTAAGAAATTAAAGAGACAAAAGAGGAAAAACATCACCAAATGATCTTCAATCAATAACAATAGGAATGCTTGAGTCTTCAACACCAATCTCCAAATGAATTACAAGCTTGAATTGAAAGGATTACAAGAATCAAATGCTAATCTAAGGTTAATCTACCAACAATCAATTGAAATCTAATCCTAAATCTAACTTCTACTCTAATCTAAGGAGGAAATTGGCTTGGGGCCCGAGAAATCGCCCCAAAACCGCTACTACTTGCTACTATGAACTCTTTTTAAGTTGTCTCGAAATGCCCTGCTTCTCCTCTTTAAATACAAAAATTCTCGGAAAACTGCCCCCTCGAGTCGAGGGTCAGGCCTCGACTCGAGGTCCCTGCCTTTTCACCTCCCTCGACTCGAGGGTCATGCCTCGAGTCGAGACCGCTGCCATTTTCCGTTTTTATCCTTTTACGCATAGCCCTCGACTCGAGGCTCTTGCTCCTCGATCGAGCTCGAGTCCGGGCATTTTCTCACACGGGGCTTCGGCCCCAGGCCTATTTTCGTCCCGGATGTCCGTCTCTTCATTATAAGCCTAATGGTACTCTCGGTTTGGCAAAAATCCACCGAATTACCTGCAAAATGGACGGAAAACATCAAAATCTCACAAATAATACTTTTAGGCAAAATAGTGATACTTTTCACATTTAGGCACAAAAACTAACACTTTAGCTCACTTTTTGCACTAAAATAGGCCCTAAAAACATGTATCAATTCACTCCAATCATACCCCCAAACTTGAATTGTTGCTCGTCCTCGAGCAACGTAGAAACTAAGAACAAAGGAGTGAATTGATTGCAATTATGTCACATGGCACCATAGACGAAAAATAAGACAATCGAACTCATCAATGATCACTTGTATCAATGCAACTATCCACTAGCAATCAAGACAAATCATGCTTAAATAAATGCTCAATCAAATACTTAACACATTGCTCCTTCCATGGAGTGTTTCACTCTTCACTCAAGTGTATCAAGGTTTAAAGCACTCAATCATCAATTCACAAATAAGTACACCATATGCTTGCCACAAGACTTAATCTCAATCAAAATCATTTGTGATCAATCAAGAATCAAAGAGGTCTTTCTTCTAGGTTGTAATGTTGGCTCTTTGGAAAGGTGGGATATTTATGGATAAGAGTGACTAATTAGTAGAGACTTGAATGTAAACTAATCCATACAATGCACATCTCTTCACTTTCATCTAGCAACACTCTTTCTATTTAACTTCAATGATCATTCCACCATTCACTTGAGCTTTCTCTTTTAAAGCTCACAAATTGAATCATTCCATTTCATGCATTTTCTTCACAATTCAATCTTTCACAACCTTTCTTTTCTTTCATGCTTCATTCATCACTTAGCTCATCATCTTCCCACACTTAGCAATCAAATTACCATCATTAGCCAACATTCAAGCTCAACTAAATATAGGACAAGAAAAGCTCATCAAAATAGGCTAAATGGTTTCAATTTCACTTGGCTTGCCAAAGAAAAAGGATAATAGGCTCAACATGGCTCACTAAGGAAATCAAATGTATTTGGTAGGAAAGTATTTGGCAAAGTGACTCATCATTCCAAACATGGCCTCTTATCATTTTCAAAACATCACACAAAGATCAATATCAACAAGTCTAGTGGCAAGTTCTAGCATACAAATCATGAATGATGCACTCACAAAGGAATCAAATCAACCGTATAAGATGTACGATTATTAGGCACAAAAGCTCACGGGCTTAAATTGAGCAATGAATCAAGAATTTTCAATCACATTCATCTTCACATAATTAATCAAGCAACTAGCATCAAGCTACACATCTACTCATGATCATATCAAAATCCAACTAGTCTTACAACTCAAGCACAAATGCTCATGTACATAACCTCAAGCATACTCACTATATCAAGATGATACTAAAAAATATGTCAATGAATCCACTACTAAGCTCAAGATAAATTCTAGCCCAAAAAAATATACAAGTGCAAGGAAGATAAGCTAAGGTAAGAAAAACACCTCCCCAAACTTAGACAAGTCTAAGTTTGAAAGGAAGTGTTGTACCAATAAGCCTTTAAACTCCATCTCTCTTTAAACATGTAGGGCTCATCATGCTTTTATGCACTTCCCTCTTGCTCTTGCATTTCCTTGCAACTCCAATGGCTTTCCAATTCATCTAGAAAGTGTACCTACAAATGGGCATAAGAATCATCAAAACATTACCACTAAGAGATGCAAGAACCAAATAACGACCAACACCCCCAAACTTGAATGATAGCATGAGTTCAAAGTTTGGCTCAAAATATAGGCAACTCATAATGATATCAACAATTAAGCACAACAATATATGAATCTCAAAGCATAGAGCATCATGTACCAAGAATAAGCAATTAAGTAGCAAGCCAAATCTCCTAAAAACAAAAAAACACTAATCTACCAAAAACACAAGAAAGAAAATAAAAAAATGGGTTGCCTCCCATCGAGCGCTATTTTTAGTGTCCTTTGCCGGACTTATTCGTTCACATCCAATATCCTTCATCGGAATGGCCAAGGGTAGCGATCCTCCTTCCCATTGTATCTCGATCTTTGTGCTTCAAGGTCTAGGAGGTTCACCGAATAGATAGGACAACCACCTATAGAAATGCAAAGTGTCCATGGTTGTCCCCCTTTTTCTCTTGCCATCCTCCTCTTCCATTCTTTCTCTTCGAGGATGCCCAAGCGTTTCTTTAATTCTTCCCTATAGTCAAAATTCACAAGAGGCAAGATTACATCATTAGAAGCATCATTTTCAATTAAATCACAAATTGAAGAGTTAGAAGGTATAGAAATGCTCATTTCAATCTTCAAAGCTTCATTTGATGCTCTTAGATTTTCTTCCTCATTATAGCTCATGTCCATCAATGGACACTCCTCTTCCTCACTTTTGACAAGAGATTTCTTCCTTTCATCCTCATTGCTTGGACCCTCTACTACATTTCTTCTTTCATTTTCTTCCTCCCCTTCTTCTTCTTGACTTTCCATGATATTCAAGTTCTTTACTTGGCGTAGGAAATCTTTGAGTTGACACTTAATAAACGTGAAATGCACTTCGGTGATCTCCATGTTCCCCTCTATCCATGAATTTACCTTTTCTTTGGTCTCATACATTTCTTCATACAAGGGAAGCATTTGATCACATCTAGCATCATCTTCCTCAAATTTTTCCAACACAAATCCAAGCATCTCTTGCAATATAGCTCTCATATCATAGAGTCCCCATTCTTCAATTTTAGGAGAAGCTTGTGGCATTGGATAGTCATTCTCATAGCTCCTCCTATCATCATAATAATCTTCCTCTTCCGATGCCCCTTGAAATTCGAATCCCCAATCTTGATTGCATGCTTGATCATAAGGCTCATAATATGGGAACATCTCTTGAGGTGGGGGAGAAATTTCTTCACTTATCCAATCTTCATAATTGGATGGAACTTGTTGCCATTGAGAATTATCTTCATAGTTCCTCCAATCATTGTAGCTCAATTCTTCAAAATGTGGAGAATACACCCTACTATCTTGATAATATTCTTGATTCCACAAGTATGAGTTGTATCCTTCCATCTAGAAAAGATAAGCAAGTATCAAATTCCAACAAAAATAACAAAACAAACACAAAGGCAACAAGTAGTCACTTCAAACAATTCCTAAGTCTCACTTAAGGCGCAAAAACTAATTCCCCGGCAACGGCGCCATTTGATTGGTGTGTATAGGGTAAGAGTTATTAAGACCAATCAACAAAATATCGAACCCAAGGGAAAAAGTATGCACATGAGGTCCTAGAAATACGAGTTATTAGTGACTAGAGTTGCAACAATGATTTGGTACAAAAACAACAAAAACACAAGCAAAATTACAAAACAACAAGGAGCAAGCAATAGATCGAACACCTAGAATGCGAGAACAAAAACAACACTAAATGGTGGGATAGAGGTGCTAGGATTAACATCCATCAATGAATCATCAATTAACAAGCTACAATTGAATCAAATTGCAAATCAACTAAGATAGAAAGCATAAACCATCATGAAATTAATCACTCCATTAAAATCACAATGCCTAATGTGAGTATCCTTAGTCTTTCCCATCTCTCAATGTAGAAATCTCCAATTCATACAATCATGCAAAATTGAAACCCGATCAACACCTAATCACGTTAGCTCAACTCTCGCCTATTTCTAGGGTGATCAACCATTAATCTAAAGAGACAATTTTACACAAAGCACAATTAAGAATCACAATTAGGAAACAAACTAATGTGAGTATCCTTAGTGCAACTAATCTCTCGATTCGAAGCACCCAATCCACACATTCATACACAATTATCACCCGATTAATCTAGGATCACGTTAGCGCAACTCTCGTCTATAACTAGGGTGATCGAACACTAATCTAAAGAGATAATTATGCATGAAGCACAAATGAGAATCACAATTAGTAAGCAATCTACTCAATTGATCTCCAATCATCAACAATTATAGCATCATCAATCAATTCATCATCAATTTCAATTAACCCAAGCACAAGAGAGATTTAGCCCATGGTACCACAAACAATACCAATGGGAAGAAGATAGAATCGAACAAACACAAAGCAATTCACAACAATTAAGAAATTAAAGAGACAAAAGAGGAAAAACATCACCAAATGATCTTCAATCAATAACAATAGGAATGCTTGAGTCTTCAACACCAATCTCCAAATGAATTACAAGCTTGAATTGAAAGGATTACAAGAATCAAATGCTAATCTAAGGTTAATCTACCAACAATCAATTGAAATCTAATCCTAAATCTAACTTCTACTCTAATCTAAGGAGGAAATTGGCTTGGGGCACGAGAAATCGCCCCAAAACCGCTACTAACTGCTACTATGAACTCTTTTTAAGTTGTCTACGAAATGCCACTGCTTCTCCTCTTTAAATACAAAAATTTCGAAAAGCGCCCCCTCGAGTCGAGGGTCAGGCCTCGACTCGAGGTCCCTGCCTTTCACCTCCCTCGACTCGAGGGTCATGCCTCGAGTCGAGACCGCTGCCATTTTCCGTTTTTATCCTTTTACGCATAGCCCTCGACTCGAGGCTCTTGCTCCTCGATCGAGCTCGAGTCCAGGGCATTTTCTCACACGGGGCTTCGGCCCGACCCTGTTTCGTCCCGGATGTCCGTCTCTTCATTATAAGCCTAATGGTACTCTCGGTTTGGCAAAAATCCACCGAATTACCTGCAAAATGGACGGAAAACATCAAAATCTCACAAATAATACTTTTTAGGCAAAAGAGTGATACTTTTCACATTTAGGCACAAAAACTAACACTTTAGCTCACTTTTGCACTAAAATAGGCCCTAAAAACATGTATCAATTCACTCCAATCATACCCCCAAACTTGAATTGTTGCTCGTCCTCGAGCAACGTAGAAACTAAGAACAAAGGAGTGAATTGATTGCAATTATGTCACATGGCACCATAGGCGAAAAATAAGACAATCGAACTCATCAATGATCACTTGTATCAATGCAACTATCCACTAGCAATCAAGACAAATCATGCTTAAATAAATGCTCAATCAAATACTTAACACATTGCTCCTTCCATGGAGTGTTTCACTCTTCACTCAAGTGTATCAAGGTTTAAAGCACTCAATCATCAATTCACAAATAAGTACACCATATGCTTGCCACAAGACTTAATCTCAATCAAAATCATTTGTGATCAATCAAGAATCAAAGAGGTCTTTCTTCTAGGTTGTAATGTTGGCTCTTTGGAAAGGTGGGATATTTATGGATAAGAGTGACTAATTAGTAGAGACTTGAATGTAAACTAATCCATACAATGCACATCTCTTCACTTTCATCTAGCAACACTCTTTCTATTTAACTTCAATGATCATTCCACCATTCACTTGAGCTTTCTCTTTTAAAGCTCACAAATTGAATCATTCCATTTCATGCATTTTCTTCACAATTCAATCTTTCACAACCTTTCTTTTCTTTCATGCTTCATTCATCACTTAGCTCATCATCTTCCCACACTTAGCAATCAAATTACCATCATTAGCCAACATTCAAGCTCAACTAAATATAGGACAAGAAAAGCTCATCAAAATAGGCTAAATGGTTTCAATTTCACTTGGCTTGCCAAAGAAAAAGGATAATAGGCTCAACATGGCTCACTAAGGAAATCAAATGTATTTGGTAGGAAAGTATTTGGCAAAGTGACTCATCATTCCAAACATGGCCTCTTATCATTTTCAAAACATCACACAAAGATCAATATCAACAAGTCTAGTGGCAAGTTCTAGCATACAAATCATGAATGATGCACTCACAAAGGAATCAAATCAACCGTATAAGATGTACGATTATTAGGCACAAAAGCTCACGGGCTTAAATTGAGCAATGAATCAAGAATTTTCAATCACATTCATCTTCACATAATTAATCAAGCAACTAGCATCAAGCTACACATCTACTCATGATCATATCAAAATCCAACTAGTCTTACAACTCAAGCACAAATGCTCATGTACATAACCTCAAGCATACTCACTATATCAAGATGATACTAAAAATATGTCAATGAATCCACTACTAAGCTCAAGATAAATTCTAGCCCAAAAAATATACAAGTGCAAGGAAGATAAGCTAAGGTAAGAAAAACACCTCCCCAAACTTAGACAAGTCTAAGTTTGAAAGGAAGTGTTGTACCAATAAGCCTTTAAACTCCATCTCTCTTTAAACATGTAGGGCTCATCATGCTTTTATGCACTTCCCTCTTGCTCTTGCATTTCCTTGCAACTCCAATGGCTTTCCAATTCATCTAGAAAGTGTACCTACAAATGGGCATAAGAATCATCAAAACATTACCACTAAGAGATGCAAGAACCAAATAACGACCAACACCCCCAAACTTGAATGATAGCATGAGTTCAAAGTTTGGCTCAAAATATAGGCAACTCATAATGATATCAACAATTAAGCACAACAATATATGAATCTCAAAGCATAGAGCATCATGTACCAAGAATAAGCAATTAAGTAGCAAGCCAAATCTCCTAAAAAAACAAAAAACACTAATCTACCAAAAACACAAGAAAGAAAATAAAAAAATGGGTTGCCTCCCATCGAGCGCTATTTTTAGTGTCCTTTGCCGGACTTATTCGTTCACATCCAATATCCTTCATCGGAATGGCCAAGGGTAGCGATCCTCCTTCCCATTGTATCTCGATCTTTGTGCTTCAAGGTCTAGGAGGTTCACCGAATAGATAGGACAACCACCTATAGAAATGCAAAGTGTCCATGGTTGTCCCCCTTTTTCTCTTGCCATCCTCCTCTTCCATTCTTTCTCTTCGAGGATGCCCAAGCGTTTCTTTAATTCTTCCCTATAGTCAAAATTCACAAGAGGCAAGATTACATCATTAGAAGCATCATTTTCAATTAAATCACAAATTGAAGAGTTAGAAGGTATAGAAATGCTCATTTCAATCTTCAAAGCTTCATTTGATGCTCTTAGATTTTCTTCCTCATTATAGCTCATGTCCATCAATGGACACTCCTCTTCCTCACTTTTGACAAGAGATTTCTTCCTTTCATCCTCATTGCTTGGACCCTCTACTACATTTCTTCTTTCATTTTCTTCCTCCCCTTCTTCTTCTTGACTTTCCATGATATTCAAGTTCTTTACTTGGCGTAGGAAATCTTTGAGTTGACACTTAATAAACGTGAAATGCACTTCGGTGATCTCCATGTTCCCCTCTATCCATGAATTTACCTTTTCTTTGGTCTCATACATTTCTTCATACAAGGGAAGCATTTGATCACATCTAGCATCATCTTCCTCAAATTTTTCCAACACAAATCCAAGCATCTCTTGCAATATAGCTCTCATATCATAGAGTCCCCATTCTTCAATTTTAGGAGAAGCTTGTGGCATTGGATAGTCATTCTCATAGCTCCTCCTATCATCATAATAATCTTCCTCTTCCGATGCCCCTTGAAATTCGAATCCCCAATCTTGATTGCATGCTTGATCATAAGGCTCATAATATGGGAACATCTCTTGAGGTGGGGGAGAAATTTCTTCACTTATCCAATCTTCATAATTGGATGGAACTTGTTGCCATTGAGAATTATCTTCATAGTTCCTCCAATCATTGTAGCTCAATTCTTCAAAATGTGGAGAATACACCCTACTATCTTGATAATATTCTTGATTCCACAAGTATGAGTTGTATCCTTCCATCTAGACAAGATAAGCAAGTATCAAATTCCAACAAAAATAACAAAACAAACACAAAGGCAACAAGTAGTCACTTCAAACAATTCCTAAGTCTCACTTAAGGCGCAAAACTAATTCCCGGCAACGGCGCCATTTGATTGGTGTGTATAGGGTAAGAGTTATTAAGACCAATCAACAAAATATCGAACCCAAGGGAAAAAGTATGCACATGAGGTCCTAGAAATACGAGTTATTAGTGACTAGAGTTGCAACAATGATTTGGTACAAAAACAACAAAAACACAAGCAAAATTACAAAACAACAAGGAGCAAGCAATAGATCGAACACCTAGAATGCGAGAACAAAAACAACACTAAATGGTGGGATAGAGGTGCTAGGATTAACATCCATCAATGAATCATCAATTAACAAGCTACAATTGAATCAAATTGCAAATCAACTAAGATAGAAAGCATAAACCATCATGAAATTAATCACTCCATTAAAATCACAATGCCTAATGTGAGTATCCTTAGTCTTTCCCATCTCTCAATGTAGAAATCCCCAATTCATACAATCATGCAAAATTGAAACCCGATCAACACCTAATCACGTTAGCTCAACTCTCGCCTATTGCTAGGGTGATCAACCATTAATCTAAAGAGACAATTTTACACAAAGCACAATTAAGAATCACAATTAGGAAACAAACTAATGTGAGTATCCTTAGTGCAACTAATCTCTCGATTCGAAGCACCCAATCCACACATTCATACACAATTATCACCCGATTAATCTAGGATCACGTTAGCGCAACTCTCGTCTATAACTAGGGTGATCGAACACTAATCTAAAGAGATAATTATGCATGAAGCACAAATGAGAATCACAATTAGTAAGCAATCTACTCAATTGATCTCCAATCATCAACAATTATAGCATCATCAATCAATTCATCATCAATTTCAATTAACCCAAGCACAAGAGAGATTTAGCCCATGGTACCACAAACAATACCAATGGGAAGAAGATAGAATCGAACAAACACAAAGCAATTCACAACAATTAAGAAATTAAAGAGACAAAAGAGGAAAAACATCACCAAATGATCTTCAATCAACAACAATAGGAATGCTTGAGTCTTCAACACCAATCTCCAAATGAATTACAAGCTTGAATTGAAAGGATTACAAGAATCAAATGCTAATCTAAGGTTAATCTACCAACAATCAATTGAAATCTAATCCTAAATCTAACTTCTACTCTAATCTAAGGAGGAAATTGGCTTGGGGCCTGAGAAATCGCCCCAAAACCGCTACTAACTGCTACTATGAACTCTTTTTAAGTTGTCTACGAAATGCCACTGCTTCTCCTCTTTAAATACAAAAATTCTGGAAAGCGCCCCTCGAGTCGAGGGTCAGGCCTCGACTCGAGGTCCCTGCCTTTTTCACCTCCTCGACTCGAGGTCATGCCTCGAGTCGAGACCGCTGCCATTTTCCGTTTTTATCCTTTTACGCATAGCCCTCGACTCGAGGCTCTTGCTCCTCGATCGAGCTCGAGTCAGGGCATTTTTCTCACACGGGGCTTCGGCCCAGGCCCACTGTTTTCGTCCGGATGTCCGTCTCTTCATTATAAGCCTAATGGTACTCTCGGTTTGGCAAAAATCCACCGAATTACCTGCAAAATGGACGGAAAACATCAAAATCTCACAAATAATACTTTTTAGGCAAAAGAGTGATACTTTTCACATTTAGGCACAAAAACTAACACTTTAGCTCACTTTTTGCACTAAAATAGGCCCTAAAAACATGTATCAATTCACTCCAATCAAGAAGGAGAGTGGATGTAGGATTTTATAATGCGAACCACTATAAATCTGGTGTTCTTTATTGCTTTGATTTACTTATTTGTTTCTTTTCAATTTCCAGTTCATTAATCACAGATTAATTTCGGGATTAAAGTTAAAACCAAAATATCGGTTTGCTTTTGATCTTATTCTTTGTTGAGTTTAAAAATTATTTTCCGCTATGTTACTTTGGTACTTTGGATAAGTTTTAAAAGATTTGTAAAAATCTAAAAATCTATTCAACCCCCTTCTAGATTTTTCTTAGAAGGTTGTTTAAGTTTCTTCTAAAATCTCAACTAATCGGGACCAACAATATCCATCCATCTACACAAGATAGCAAGTATCAAATTCAAACAAAAACAACAAAATAAACAAAAACACAAAGCAACAAGTAGCCACATCCAACAAATTCCTAAGTCTCACTTAAGGCGCAAAAACTATTCCCGCAACGGCGCCATTTTGATTGCGGTAGTTCGGGTAAGCAATATTAAGACAACCAAGTTTATCGAACCCAAGGGAAAAGTATGGCCATGAGTCCCTAGAAATGCAAGTTCTCAATGACTATTGTTGCAATCACGGTTTGGGCTCCAATTACACTATAAAATGCTAGAATTAAAATCAAACAACACAACTAGCAATTAATCAAACAAGTGGTATGCTAGAACAAGTAGCAAAAATCAATTGGGGATAGGGGTGCAAGGGATAATCTCCATCAAGGAATCAATGATCAACAAGCTATGATTGAATCAAATTGCTAATCAACTAAGATAGAAAGCATAGAACCATCATGCAATTAAGTCTCCATTAATCACACAATGCCTAATGTGAGTATCCTTAGTGCAACTAATCTCTCAATTAAGAAGCACTCAATTCATATAATCATACACAATTATAATCCGATTAATACCTAATCACGTTAGCTCAACTCTCACCTATTGCTAGGGTGATCAAACATTAATAAAGAGATAAAAATGCATGAAGCACAATTAGAATCACAATTAGGGCACTAACTATCTCAATTGATCAACAATCATCAATAATCATAGCACAAGGCAATCAAATCATCCTCAATTTCAATTATCCCAAGCACAAGTGAATTAGCCCATGGAGCAAAGTGCAAAATCCATGGGTACAAAATCTAATTTCATAATCAAATGGCTAATCACAACAATTAACAAATTGAAATGAGTAGAGAAGAAGAACATCATCAATTAAGCCAAAATGAACAATATATTGAATGCTTGAATCTTCAAATGTATCTTCAAATGTAAACTCCTCTTCACTTGAATTACAACTTGGAATGAGAAAACTAATGGATCAAAGTACAATCTAAGGTACAATTAATGAAAATCTATCTAAATCTAATAATCTAATCAACCTACAAGGAGAATTAAGCTACAAAACTCAGAAATCGTCCTAAAAGCTGTAAGTAAGCTGTTATGGGGAAGGTTATGCTCATTTTCTGCTCAAATGGATTAAAAAGGTAAATTTTCAAAAATCTGCACCCTCGACTCGAGGTTGGGGCCCTCGAGTCAAGCTTCATTAAATCGTGCCCATGCTTCTCTTAAAAATACCCAGCCTCGACTCGAGCTTCAGCCCCTCGAGTCGAGCTTGCCGAAAAAATCGACCTTCGACTCGAGGCTTCTTCAAATTTTGAGATTTTCTTCTTTAGCTGCACCCTCGGGTCGAGCTTCACGGACCTCGATCGGAGGTCGAGTCCAGGAATTTTCTCGACCCGACTTCCACCTCCGACCCTCATTTTCGCCCATCTCGTTCATCTCTTGTTTGTATGAATGTCGGTACTCTCAATTTGGCCAAATTCCACCGATTTACCCGAAAGCGGGACAAAAACATCAAAATATACACAAGTGATACTTTTCATGCCAAAGAGTGATACTCTACACTTTTAAGACCAAAAACTAACACTTTTGACCACTTTTTGCACAAAGATATCCCATCAAATCATGCATCAATTCACTCTCATCGGCTAATCCACTTGTGCTTGGGATAATTGAAATTAAGGATGAATTGATTGCTTATGCTTTCATTGTTGATGATTGTTGATTAATTGAGATAGTTAGTTCCCTAATTGTGATTCTAATTGTGCTTCATGCATTTTTATCTCTTTATATTAGTGTTTGATCACCCTATCAACATGCGAGAGTTGAGCTAACATGATTAGGGATTAATCGGATTATAATTGTGTATGATTGTATGAATTGGGTGCTTCTTAATTGAGAGATTAGTTGTACTAAGAATACTCACATTGGGCATTGTGTGATTAATGGAGACTTAATTGCATGATGGTTCTATGCTTTCTATTTTAGTTGATTGGCAATTTGATTCAATCATAGCTTGTGATCATTGATTCCTTGATGGATATTATCCCTAGCACCCCTATCCCCAATTGGTTTTTGAGATTTTTAGATTACTTATTTGTTCTAGCCTATCTCTTGTTTTATTCATAGCTTGTTGTTGTTATTTGATTTTAGTTCTAGCATTTGTGTAGTGTTTCTAGCCCAAAACCGTATTTGCAAAAATAGTCATTGAAAACTCATATGTATAGGGACTCATGGCCATACTTTTCCCTTGGGTTCGATAAACTTGGTTGTCTTAATATCGCTTACCCGATTTACCGCAATCACCCCTTGAGGAGCTCATAAAGATTATCATGTAAACCTGCAGGTGGATTTAGTCCGACATGATAATAAAGATGAGTGGTACTACTCTACTCTTGGAATTAGATGTAAATTAATTAAGTTGTCATTAACTTATTTAATTTATGGACATTCGATATCTTAAACACGGGGAATAAACGTACACATAATAAAGGTGCCCATATTGTAATATGGTGTTAGGAAAAGAAATTTGTATTTAGTTTTGATGTGTTAAAAGTGTAAAGTAAGATGACCATTTGAAGACAATGTATAGTCGGTGATGTAATAAATACTTTATAGACTAAGTATAGAAATAAGATAGGGTTGGTTTTGGAAGAAGTCGGATAAAGACAAGAACGAAAGCAGACGATGATGGAACCGAGGCGAGGTAGAAGATCGGATAGAGAATCGAGACGAGTAGAAAATCGAGACAAGGTGGAGATTCAAGACAGAGTAGAAAATCGAGACAAGGTGGAGATTCAAGACAGGCGAAGAATCGAGACAAGCTAGAAGAGTTAGTTAAATTCAAGAATCGATTACAACCAATTAAGAAGCGATTTCAAGAATTAGTTAATCGATTACAACTTTCAACAAACTGAATTCAAGGAAGTTACAAGCCAAGAGAAGTTCTCTATAAATAGGAATAGAAATCTATTTAGAATTAACTTTGACACTTAGCACTCTTCATCATACTTTGTATACACAAGCAACAAAGAATTACATACATTCAAGAACGTTTTAGATGTTTTTAGGTTCTTAGTGTTTATAGAACACTTTTTCATTAGATCTTCAAGCCATAGATATTCGTAAGTTAGGGAGATTCATTGTAAGGTGAAGATTCATCATTGTAAGTAAGGTAGCAAGAAAGAAGAAAGTAAGTAAGTGAAGGCCCTTCTTCAAGATTTGAAGAAGGAGAGTGGACGTAGGATCGTTTGATCCGAACCACTATAAATCTGGTGTTATTTCTTCTTCTTGCTTGTTTACTTGTTTTCATTGATTATTTCTTGACAACAAATTTGATATCTGAAAAGGCTTTAGATCCTAATTGAATTGAGTATAAACAAAATTTATTTCCATTTGTAAACTGAGTTAGGAGTTAATAGATCATCTAAACTTGCAAAAGTTTTGATAATCTATTCATCCCCCCTTCTAGATTATCACTAGAGGGTATCTTGTTTTTGTGTTTAAACTCGTTCTAAAGGGACCCAACAAGTGGTATCGGAGCGGTGTTAAGGCATTCGATAAAGATTTGTGGTCTTGAAATATACCGAGTTTTTGAAATATACCGAGTTTTCATTAAAATCTGATTCCTTATTCTTTGTGTCACTAACATTTACGATAAGTTGTCTTTTAGCATCTTGAATTACGATGTCTTGTTAAAAGTAAGAAATCCAGGAGTTTACCGATTTTTCTATAGAGGAATATGATTCTGGAAGTTCGTAATGGAGAATCATTTAAAGGCCATTCATGACCGTATGGAAGAGGTTCTTGAGGAAGGCCCGATAAAATTCTATCATGGAGTTGTTAGTCTGGAGCTGAATCTTCTACTACAAGAAGTCAACAAGAAAAGAGAAGTCTTGATTTGACAAATGATGAAAGGAAGATTCACAATTTGGATCGGGTAGCAAGGACGAAATTATAGAGACGTTGAAAGCAAAGACTGGATAGAAAAGGTAAAGAGATGTAAAGCTGCTAAGGATATGTGGAAGACTCTTGCAAATGTTTGTGAAGGGTCGGAAGCGAGTTAAGGAGAACAAGTTACAATCAGTTTTACATGCATTTGATACATTCAAGATGAAAGATGGAGAAAGCGTGGATCGGTTGGATGTAAGATTGACCAATTTGGTGAACAAAGTGCTGATTTGGGAAAAATCTATTCGAGAAAGAAATTAATAATAAGGTGCTCAGATCATTAAGCAAAAGATGGAGAGAAAAAGCAAATATCCTCAAAGCTACACGAGAATCATCATCTATTTCACATCATACTCTATTTTCTCATCGAAAGCCTTGGAATATGATATACAAATTGAAGATGAAGAAGACGAAGCGAGTCATCTACTGTAAAGGCTGTGGCATTTCTTCATCAAGAAGATTCTCGACAAGATTTCTAAAGCATCGATTTGTCGGTAAAAGAGGAAATGGCTTTATTGATCGAGACGATATGAGAGACTCAAGATGAAGTATAAAAGGAATAAGAGAGATAGGTTTAATCGTCAAAATTATAAATCGAGACAAGGAAGAGAAGTATTCGGACAATGACAAAAGGATCCGGTGAAAAGATTCAAATCACCAATCGACGAGGTGAGAGTAGTCCAAAGTCGAGAAAGAGGAGATATCGTTATACTGCAATAAACCTGGTCATTTTAGCTATGATTGTCCTCAACTCACTCCTAGAGAAAGAGAAGAAAAGAGGAAGAAACGGGATAGGAGGTATGCGAGATCAACGAGCTCTTTTGGCCGAAAAGGAGGTAACACAAGAGACATCATCATCCTCATCCTCATCCGATTACGGATCAGACAATGACATTTGTCTAATGGCTAAGGAGGTAAACTACTACTCATCCTCAGACAATGATAATGATAACTTGTGCGAATCGATTCATGTCTTATTAACAAACTTCTAAAAGATCGAAGACACGGCTTTATCTCGCTTATAAACAGATAGAGGCTGAAAATTTAAGTTTAAAGGATCAAATTCTTAGTCTAACAAATGAATATCGACGGGGACAAGGAAGAATCTAGATTGTACATTCAAGGGGAATGTCAATCAAAGACTTCTACTAGTTCCTCATCCGAGAAAATCAATGAGTTGGAAAAAGAATTGAGTTCTTTAAAAGCTAAATTTTCAAATATCAATATGGAGAATGAGAATTTTAAAAGAACTAACAGAGATTTAAATCTCAAGTTAGGATATCTTAATAATTCTCGGTCTACAATTGATAATATCTTGAGTACTTCTCGAAGCCTAGTGATAAGACGAGTTGGGTTTTGATAGGAACACGAAAAATGATCCTATCAAACCTAGAGTTTTTGTCAAAGCCACAAAGACTATGGAAAAGACAGAAATTAGTCCAAAGAAATCAAAGGAGCAAGTCACCCCATCCGATATATCAAAGGAGAAAATACAGATGAGGAGAAATGTATCCAAGAGAAATCTAAAGACTAAATTAAAGTTGTTTCCAAAGTATAATGGTTTTGATGGAAGAAGCAAGTGTTATCCATTCTTTCCAAGATATAAGACAATCACTAGAGATCAATTAAACAAAATTGATCTAGATAGTCTAATATTAGTGGATAGATATGGTTGCAAAATCAAATCATTGGTTACTGAAAAATTTGGATGTTTTTATTTGGATACCTAAGTATCAACTTGACGAAAAAGGACCCAATACACAAAGGGTACCTAAGAATTAATTTGTGATTGCAGAAAGATAAGGAGATAGTTGAGCAAGATGTTCTTGAAGTCATCCGGTATATAGACGGTGAATGTTCTAAGCATATGACTTATGAGAAAAGACTTCTTTCTAACTATCGCACAATAGATGGACCTCGAGTAATGTTCGGTGACAACAATTTTGGTCTAACCAAAGGAGTTGGAACTTTGATGATTGGAGATATTCAGGTTAATGAAGTATATTTTGTGGAAGGTTTGAAACATAATTTCATGCGTATCTCAATTTTGTGACAAAGGATATTGTGTTAAATTCACTCATGATGCATGTTTTATTTTGGATGGTTTAAATGAGAATATTTTACTTACTTTGAGTCGAGACGAGGTAATATCTATATTGCAAATTTCAAAAGTTGCTCTAATGATACTTGTCTTATTGCTAAGAGTTCGGAAGATTTAAGTTGGCTATGGCATAAACGTCTTAGTCATTTAAATTTCAAAACTCTTAACAAAATAGCAAGAAAATCTTTAGTCAAAGGACTTCCAGATAAAATATTTTCTAAAAATCATGTTTGTGATGCTTGTCAAAAAGGAAAAGCAGACCAAAACTTCTTTCAAAACAATAAATGGTCCTGTTTACGAAAGGATTACGGAACTTTTACACATGGATCTTTTTGGTCCAGCTTACACCTCTAAGTTTTAGTGGAAGAAAGTATACTTTAGTGATTATAGATGATTTTTCTAGATTCACTTGGGTTATTTTCTTGTACAAAAAGAATGAGGCTGTAACAAAAATTCAGTAATTCCTCAAAAGAATTCAAAATGAAAAGGACTAAATATTGTCAAGATTAGAAGTGATAAAGGTCGAGTTCCTAAACTCGTTTGTTACTAACTATTGTCTTGAGAATGGTATAGCACATGAAACATCATCTGCAAGAACACCCCACAAAATGGAGTGGTAGAAAGGAGAAGCAGAACCTTGAAAGAAGGCTGCAAGGACTATGTTATCTGAATATGACACGCCACACGAGGTTTTGGGCGTAAGCCATTAATACCGCATGTTTTGTTCAAAATAGGTGTTTAATTGTGAAAGATAAATGCAAAACTCCTTATGAAATATGGAAAGGCGTAATACCAAAAATTTCATATTTTCATATATTTGGTTGTAAGTGTTTTATTCATAATAATGGAAAATCAAAGTTAAGAACTTTTGATGCTAAGATTGCAGAAGGGATATTCTTAGGATACTCATCTCGTATCTAAAGCATATAGAGTTTTTAACAAGATTACATTGTGTGTGGAAGAAACACCACATGTTGTTTTTGATGAAATTTCCAAGTCCGAAAGTACGATGATGTCACCAAGATAGTGAAGATCTTAACAGATTAAACATTAAGAAATCGAGTCAAGTTCTACCTACAGTCGAATCGGATGAGGAAGACACACCGCATAAGGATATAGATAAGGAAGCCGAGAGTTCTTCCATGTCATCCGATCGGACAACTACACTATCGGATGGACAAGGAGATATTCCCGAAGGTAATACGTAACTAATTGATGAAAATATTCCGTATAAGACTTCATATCCAAGAAAAGATAAAGGTAAACGAGTATCGACTTATCATCCAACAGAGATAATTGGAAGTTTAGACTCGGAGTCCGCATAAGGACACGTATAAACCAAGACTGCCTGCTTAGTTGTTATGTATCGTTACTTGAACCTAAAACTATTATCAAGCTCTAACTCGACTCCAATTGGATAAATGCAATGCAAGATGAATTAAATCAATTTCAAAGACAAGATGTATGGGAGCTTGTTGAAAGACCTCATCATCAAAAAGTTATTGGAACAAAATGGGTTTTCAAAAATAAGAAAGATGAGAACAATATTGTGGTAAGAAATAAGGCTAGATTGGTTGCACAAGGTTATTCACAACTGAGGGAATTGATTATGATGAAACCTTTGCACCGGTTGCTCGCCTTGAAGCCATAAGATTGTTCTTAGCTTATGCCGCTTATAAAAGATTTCTTGTGTTCCAAATGGATGTGAAATCTGCATTTCTAAATGGAGTCATAGCCGAAGAAGTCTATGTAGAACAACCTCCGTGTTTTGTCAAAGGAGACAAGGTCTATAGGCTAAGGAAAGCTCTATATGGACTTAAACAGGCTCCTAGAGCATGGTATGATACATTATCTCGAGTATTTAATTCAAAATGGTTTTGTAAAAGGTAAAATAGATAGAACTTTATTTAGGAAAGAATCGATAAAGGTCTTTTGTTAGTTCAAATTTATGTTGATGATATTATTTTGGATCAACTAACCTATTCTTGTGTGAAGAATTTAGTCATCTTATGAAGAAACAGATTCGAAATGTCCATGATGGGAGAGATGACATACTTTCTTGGACTTCAAATTAAGCTGCATAAAGAAAGGAATTTTCATAAATCAAGCAAAATATACCAAAGATCTTATTGAAAGATTTGGAATAGGTACCACCGAGAAGCCAAAATACCTATGATGACAAATTTTTCAATGGATCCAGATGAGAAAGGAGAAGACACCGATCAAACGCGTATAGAGGTTTAATTGGATCTCTTTTATACTTAATCGCTAGTAGACCGACATTTCTTTTGCGGTGGGTGTATGTGCACGTTTTCAAGCTAAACCTAAGAAGAGTCATCTTGAAGCCGCAAAGAAGATTCTAAAATATTTGAAAGGTACAATCTATGTAGGACTCGTGGTATCCAAATTGATGATAACTTTGAGTTGTCTGGATACTCGATTCAGATTTTGGTGGGTGTAAGATAGATAGGAAATCTACATCCGGAACTTGCCAATTTCTCGGGAAGTAAGCCGATTTCATGGTTGTCTCAAGAAACAAACCTCTGTAGCTACTTCTACTATCAAGCCGAGTACATGGCACCGGAAGTTGTTGTTCACAACTTATCTGGATCACCAACGGCTAAGGGACTATAACATTATCACCAAAGATGTACCAATCTTTTGTGATAGTAATAGTGCCATAGCTATTACCCAACCCGCCTTACATACCGATGCAAACATGTTGACATTCGTCATCATTTTATTCGAGATCATGTGGAGAAAGGCAATATCGTGCTAGAAAAATTCTTACCGATTTTCAAAAAGCGGAGACATTTTGACAAAGCCTCTTGCGTAAACAAGGTTTAAGGAACTTTCATCGAATTAGGATTATTAGATGGTTCCTTAATCATCCGTTGATCAAATCTTCTTGAATTAACCTTGTTTTCCTTATCTTAGTATAGTATGTCTAGAAAGAATTATCGACAAGATTGTGTCAAAGGACAATCTGGGGATATCATTGATCTCCTTTTATAGGAATCAAGAATCAAGGATTAGTCATATTGACCATATCCGACTTGATAATTACTTATCGACATAAGTAAATCGAGATAAGGATGTAATAGTCAATCAGATGACTATTGAACCTTATCCGACTTACTCTGGTTACTAACAATTTTTCTAAGTGTCTGTGATTTCAAAGAAGAACAAAGGTGACGATTCGAAATACAAGTCACCAATTTATTCTAAAGATACAAGGAACAAACAGTGATGCTTTATCAAACCGCATAAGGAGAAAAATCAGGAAGTTTTCTTACATTCTTTTAATTATGAATATTGGGTTCATATAATTAATATATGAATTTAATATCATAATTCACTCTATCACTCATTAAAAATGAAGTTATTCAAGAAAATAAAATATTTTGTTTTACAAAATTAAAGAATAAGGGTTCAAATTTTATTTTCTAAAAACTAATAATATTTTATTTTATCTCTCCAATTAATCGAAAAGTAATTTCTCAAATTAGTAAGCGTGTCAGAGAGAAGTTACTATGGACCCGAAATTTTATCAAATTCAATTTTGAAACACACCGAGTATACTTCACGCGAGTAAGTGGAGGCGGTTTCTGAAATATGAATCGTCTCAACCTTACGCGCGACATATTAAATATTATTCTGTACACTTTTCAAAATAAATGCCATAATTGCATTAATGGCGATTCGAAAGGCTATATTTACACTTTTTCAGGCAATTATTATTCTAATAATTGTTTATTATTATATTTTCCATATAAATAGACATTCGTGTGCATTATTTGCATTTACGCACACATATATTCCTTCTTCTCTTAAAACTTCTTTTCCTCCTAAAAACCTTCAAACACTCATCAATGGCGGACACCGGAAAGAGCAGAATCAAATATGAATATGATCTCGCATCCATCTGAGAACGTACAAAATCCGAAATGTACGTGGAATGGGACATTTCAACCGATCCAAAACCAGAGAAATCCTTCAATGTTACAAGATAGAGGTTTAAAGAAATACCGCTCAATGAAACCGACAAAACCCAAAACTCTTGATGATCTTGCCGCTGAATTCCTAACCAGAGCCAAATCAACGAGATCTTTGGACTAGAAACTCGAATTCGGACTCTTGAAAAGTCGAGAAAAATTCATGTTTCAATCTCTCGATATTGGTGAAATTTTTGGTTTAAATACCACCGGAGGCAACCCATTTTTGTACAAGGCCGAAGAATATTTGGAGAGCTACAAATTGATGGCAAGAAAATCCCGGAAGAATAACAACGCAAATCGAAAAGGGGATGTTACGAAGAAAGTATAGATCACGATGCTCATTTTGACGAAGTGTATATCGGGAGAGCAGCAGAGTCATGACGGATTGACTAAGCCACGGATATGTCATTCGAGGGCCATCATAGATGGAGCGGATATTAATTGGGCTCGCAGTGTACTCCCGTCGATGGAGGAGAGGAAAAAGTTCGTCAAGACAGAGGTATCACCGAAGCCGATAAGATGGTCGCCGACCAAGATAACAAGTATGATGGCAAGAATCACCATCATACTTGAACACAAGATTGGAACGGACAAGCTTGATCCGGGCAGACAGGGGTGAAAAAGTTCACAAAATGAAGGGTTTGCTTGTCAAGGATGAGAAACCTTTTGGTCCAACAGACTCGAAGGAGACACCCCATCTCCAAGACAAAGGAAGAAGGCTTCTAAGGCCAAAGGAAAGAAGAAAGTGGAGACAGGTTTTGGCGATGAATCCTCATCGAGGAGGAGGAGAATCTTTGAGAAGAAGAAGAGGAGGAAAGGACAGCTTCCCAAGGGGGAAGTGTTCAGTGAGGAGGTTGGTATATCGGGCCGAGACGGAGACGGTAGAAGTCTCGTCTGAGATGACTCGAGAAAGGAAGAAGAAATCAAGTCACCCTCATCATCTTCATCCTCATCCGAGGATGAAGTTCCTAAATTCATTTCTTCCCAACCTTGCAATGAAGAAGGCATAAGGCCGCCGCTTCCGAGCCTCTAAAACGCCCACTCCAATAAGTCCAACACCCACCCAAACTTCATATGATCCATTTTCTTTCCTACCCACAACCTCATCTCGAACCAAATCTTTTTCTAAACCTACCAAATCCATCCGGAGAATTGGGACCAACAGAGACTTCACTCCGAATTCTTGGGAAAAAGTTCCTTCTCGACAAGAGTCCACTCTCAAAGATGAGCCTGAGCTGTTGAAAGAGCTTATTGATGTCTATCTGTTGAGAAGACTCGGGCTTGGATCTTTTGAGGAGACAGCTATTCTCATAGCCGAGGCCGGAGGAAACAATTTAGCCATCCGGGAAAAGGAGGTTCTCAAGAAAGCGAAGCTGAAATCATTCCAAGATATACTCACCGAAAATGCCTTTGTTGATTACATTCTACAACGAGTATATCTTGGAGATGAGACTCCAGAGGAGATGAAATCAGCTGAGAAGGAGGAAGAGCAAAGGAAAGAAGATGTTGGTATGGAGGAGGAAAAGGTGGAGGAAGTGATAGGTGGAGTCGCCGATGAGCCACCTGGGATGGATACTGGTGAGGAGGCACAAACAGAGCAGATTGTTGAGGTGCAACCCGAACTCGAATTTGAAGAAATAAATATTTCTCGGTGAACAAACCATGCCCTCCACATCTCGTGTCCGTATCCGAGATAGATGCATTAAAAGTCAAGTTCAAAATTTGAAGACTCGCCTGTCTCAATGCTTTTCAACTAGTTCCAAATGTCATCTCATCATCAATCAAGGAGAATGTAGAAGCTGCAATTCACGAGAAAACCAAGATTGATCTACACTACTGGAATAAGACATGAGGAACAGATGGCTGCAGATTAAGACGACAGTTGCTAAAGAGATGAACTCACAAGATGAATGGGTAAAACAAGATGTTCGCTTCGCCTTTGTTGAGATCAAAGATTCGTTGAGGAGCAAGTAAAAGAAGCATGGAAAGCCAAAGAGGCATCATTTCATCAAGTCCTAAAGATGCAGCTTGCTCTAGAAAAGGATAGACAGATTTACGAGCATTAAGCAATTCATGGATGATGAGTTTAGAAAAGCCGAGGTCGGACGAAGAAGAGATATGACCAGCTTGATCATAAGACGGGGCATGTACGAGAAGAGCTTGTAAGCCAAATTGAGCAAGTAGCCACTATCTCGCAATACTAGATTTGCTGATGCTAAAAAGGGGGAAGATAGTGCGCTCAAGAAAAGAGTAGACGAGCAAGAAGATAAGATCATGGCTTTGAGCATGAAAATTGAAGAGTTGTGCGAAGAAATGTTAAAAGTGTAAGAGAAGAAATCTGAGGAGAAGAGAGAAAAGGTTGTAAGGAAGACAAGAATTGAACCCACAAGAGAAGCTCCGTGCAAGAACTCGCTCAAGCTCAAGCTCAAATTACATCTCCTTCGGATCATCTAGAACAGCTCAAGTTCCAAAGAAATCACAAGCTGAGATAGATGCGAAGAAAAGATCGAGAAAAGAAAAAGAGATGAGAAGGAGAAGTATAAGAGAAGGGAGGCTAAGAGGAGAAGAGAGCAGGAGAAGGCAGCAGGAAAATACTATGATCGATCTCTTAGAAGATGGGTTCGAGAAGATAACAGATGAGCAAGGGGAAGAAGTCCTTAGGCCATATCATCGAAGCGAGGTAGTTCCCAAAGAAGTATTATTGATGGCGAGATCGTGCAAGATGGAGGCCATTCGAAGTGGACTGGATTTTCCAGTTTCATGTCCGCAAAGTGATCAAGTGGGGACTCGATGAAGACGAAGCTTTTCATAATTGGCTGGAAGAAAAGGACCCCGGATGTATCAATATCTTATCAACACGGCAAATGATGAATTCAACGCAGATGTCATTGCACCAGCCTATTCTCGAGATGGAACCCCCTCTAACGGTGATGGTCATCTGGACCTTGAGAAAATTAAGCGGTGATAATCAAAGCGGAAGCCTGGTGATCCGGCGAGAGGAGGTGAAACTATTTCACTAAAGAAGCGGGTTTTGACTGGCTTAAGGTTCCAGAGGAGAATAGATGGTATGACTAGTCTTCTACTTATTTCATCTTATCTGTTTTCATGATAAGCGATATGGGTGTGAATAAACTTTTGATCTACTCTCAATCTTTGTTGTTTTTCTAAAAACTAATCTGATTAACCTCTTGATTTCTCAAGTATATTGATTCATTTTCTAACTCTTAAATATCTGATTATGTAATCAAATTGTTACGATTATACGATTCATGATTTTACGATCATCTCATTAATAACAATAATTGTTCTAGTTATCGATTATGTGATTTAATTGCTTATTTTACATTTTTAAAATTACTAACATTTCTTTTCTTGAGCTGAGTTTTAACATCATCAAAAAGGGGGAAATTGTTAGGAAAAGAAATTTGTATTTAGTTTTGATGTGTTAAAAGTGTAAAGTAAGATGACCATTGAAGACAATGTATAGTCGGTGATGTAATAAATACTTTATAGACTAAGTATAGAAATAAGATAGGGTTGGTTTTGGAAGAAGTCGGATAAAGACAAGAACAGAAAGCAGACGATGATGGAACCAGACGAGGTAGAAGATCGGATAGAGAATCGTGACAGAGTAGAAAATCGGACAAGGTGGAGATTCAAGACAGAGTAGAAAATCGAGACAAGGTGGAGATTCAAGACAGGCAAAGAATCGAGACAAGCTAGAAGAGTTAGTTAAATTCAAGAATCGATTACAACCAATTAAGAAGCGATTTCAAGAATTAGTTAATCGATTACAACTTTCAACAAACTGAATTCAAGGAAGTTACAACTGCCAAGAGAAGTTCTCTATAAATAGGAATAGAAATCTATTTAGAATTAACTTTGACACTTAGCACTCTTCATCATACTTTGTATACACAAGCAACAAAGAATTACATACATTCAAGAACGTTTTAGATGTTTTTCATTCTTAGTGTTTATAGAACACTTTTTCATTAGATCTTCAAGCCATAGATATTCGAAGTTAGGGAGATTCATTGTAAGGTCAAGATTCATCATTGTAAGTAAGGTAGCAAGAAAGAAGAAAGTAAGTAAGTGAAGGCCCTTCTTCAAGATTTGAAGAAGGAGAGTGGACGTAGGATCGCTTTGATCCGAACCACTATAAATACGGTGTTATTTCTTCTTACTTTGCTTGTTTACTTGTTTTCATTGATTATTTCTTGACAACAAATTTGATATCCGAAAAGGCTTTAGATCCTAATTGAATTGAGTATAAACAAAATTTATTTCCATCAGAACTGAGTTAGGAGTTAATAGATCATCTAAACTTGCAAAAGTTTTGATAATCTATTCATCCCCCTTCTAGATTATCACTAGAGGGTATCTTGTTTTTGTGTTTAAACTCGTTCTAAAGGGACCCAACATATGGGATTAAGACGGTAGTTCAATTATAACTCTTTAGTGGACCGAGTTATAATTGATGGGCTTAAGTGGAGTGTTCGGGGTGAACACGGGACGCCTTGAAAGCCCATCAGAGGCCCAACCTAATTCCTCCTTAGTGGTCCCTGTTGTAGCCTATAAATAACCCTACTTCAAAGCCTCCCACGTTTATGTTAAAAACGTAAAAAGGAGGAGACAAATTCTGATTTCTGGAAGATCGTCGCCCACACGACGTCCAAGGGAAAGGGATAGGAATACGTCGGAAGATCGTGAGGTTCGAGATTCATCCTTTGATCCGCAGCTTCGATCTTAGAATCGGTTCGTCTTCACCTATTACGGTGAATAGGTATGATTCTTTTTCCGCTGCGTTTTCATGCCTCGTGATCCCGAATTTGATAATCACATAGAGTCGGCGATCCCGTGGTTCCAACACACCGACTAACAAGTTCAGCTGGTCCTATTACTCTTAAATTTTAGAAACATCATCAAAATATACAAATTCAAATCCTAAAAGTACTCGCCCATGTCCCCTAGAGAGTTCGGGCTTATCCTATATGCTTCTAACCGTGGAGGTATGGAGGGTGCCAAGAAATATTCGCCAATAGAGTAGGTGAAAAGAGAGCTCAAACGGTACCTAATCCCTTCGGCTTTTAACTCCGACTCTGTTGGTCCCAAAGTTAAGTCTTCTAGATATAATCTAGAAGGATGATTGAATGCATTATCTAAAATTCATTGAATTTCAGATTAATTATTCAAGGTAGTCTTCTAAATTATATCGAGTACACAATGTAAATCTTTTACACTCAACTTTTCTAAAATGGATCTTAAATTCTTGATACAACTATGAATTATATAAATAAGGTAATCGATCGAATTGAAAAGTGCAAAAAGTAAAAAATATCAAATTTATAGTGGTTCGGATTATAAAAATCCTACATCCACTCTCCTTCTACAAACTAGTAGAAGGGACTTGACTAGTAGGGATTATAATTGTTTTGTTCAAAGGCGGGTCTATTAGCAGAGCAACCCCGCATCTTAGATAATCGGGTTCTTGCCTTGCATTGGTTTTCATTTTTCACTATCTCGGTCACTAGGTTTAAGTTAGTGTTCCATGAATGTCTAGCAAAGAAGCCCATGGAGAAGGACACAGCCCACAATAACCTACATTAGACTATCAAAAAAGGGCGAATATGAAAAGATAAAAAAACAGGACTTTTGGTCATAAAGTAGAGTCAACACTATTGTTTTTCCTAGTTAGAATCGGGCATAGAAGCAATATTCCTCGGCAAAGAGTCTATATTCTATTTATGTAGTGAAAGCCTTCTCCGTTTGGGTTGGAGTGGAACAATCTGATTGCTTCCTATCTTTCATTTTTGATTATCCATCGAGTTCCTTTGGCTTCTTACCTTCTTCTTCTTTTTTTGCGGTTTAAGAGTGGTTTTCTTAGGATCATCTTTATTTCCAGTGGATCTTTCTCTCTATCTCGAAAATCTTCCTTTCAGCCTTTCAATTTCACGCTATGTGATCTTTTCTCATTACTTCCATGGTCTTCTATTCGACATTCTTATTAGAAAGCTTCTGCATCCGGCCTCATATTTTGGATCGCATCTCGCGAAATCAGATCTACCGCAAAATATCTCATTCCTTTTGGACTTTCTTTCTTGGTCGATGAACCACCTTAAGCAAGCGACTTGGGAAGACTTCTTGGCATCGGCCTCTCTTTCTCTATATATTGATTCAAGGTAGGGAAGATAACCTGTTACTTTCATCGTAATAAGACAAAGATGCTTCACAACTATCGATCTTTGAATTCAACTAAAGAAGCTTTCAAAGGAAATGACTCCACAAACGAAAATAGAATGATTGGGCGCAGAAGCCCTCCACTTATCTTATGCATCAAAAAGGCTACTTAACCAGCCTACTTATTCTTCTTATGGGGCGGTAAAAAATCGAAAAAGGGCACCCGAGTCCCTAACTGGAATCACGGAAAAAGCCTCTTACGCAAGTATACAAAGAGCTCTCATAGTTCAAAGTGTGCAAGGATTATAATTATTTTGTTCAACGGCGGGGTCTATTAGCAGAGCAACCCCGCATCTTAGATAATCGGGTTCTTGCCTTGCATTGGTTTTCATTTTTCACTATCTCGGTCACCGGGTTTAAGTTAGTGTTCCGTGAGTGTCTAGCGAACCTAATGTTCTTATTTGCTTGTTGACAGGTTTGAGTGTGGATGGCAAGTAAGTGGCGGCTTCGCTTCCCGGGGAGATTTGAAACTTATTTCGGGGAGCATACACAAACCGTTAGTGACTCTCGATTCTTTCCCATGGTTCCGAGTTGTTTATTGGTGGGGGCAAGCATGATGAAAAGAAGGGATTCGTTACTTGATCGGCCTTATTGGATCTCTCAATAAAACTTCCTTCAAACTGACCGCTTCTTTCGCTATAAAGAGAGGATAAGGCAACCGAAGGCACTAGTGGTGCTCTCTAGTGGTCTTAAGCTCGCCTGTCCTTTGTGGGTATTGCATCGGGGAACTACTGGGGCAGTAAAGCTTGGCTCGACCTGACTATCTTTCTTTTATCTACCTCGGGCCGGGAAGCACTAGCTATTGGTGAAATACCGACTAGTCCTTTTACGATACTGAGTTTTCGGTTAGCGGAATCTTTTACTTTACACCGGTATTTGTAGTTGGATTCACAATGCCGTGATTTGGACGGAAACAATGCCTTACTTAAAAAAGGTTGGGTTTCTTTATTTGAAGCCCAGAGAGTTAAAATATGCCGAACACGGAGTTTTGGAACAGGATCTCTATTTCGGGGATTCATCGGGACATGCGAATACCTAACTTTAAAGTTTTGATACCATGAAATAAACTTAAGCTGAAAAAGAGATGCTTGAGGCAAAGTCTTTCTTTTCTCTACAAAGACTACGGGGAAAAAACCTTAGTTCGAAAGCGCCTCGTGATCCCGACTTTGCTTTGCATTGCAACTCCAAAGCTCACTTTTCTCTATCTCATTTTCCTTCTCTCTCGTACACCGAGAAGAAGGGGACAAATCTATGTCTCTTTTTGGCCTCTCTTTCGGCAATACCATTCGGTAATCCACAACACCGGACCTTACGCATGCATAGGGAAGTCTCCTCATTGCAGGCGGTTCGAAAGCGTGCGGCTAAGGAATGTTACGCACGAGAAAGGAATAGCGAAAGGTATGCTCCTAACCCCTAATCGAAGGAATAGCCGATAAGACCGATCGATGGAAGGAATGTATCCGTACATATACATGATAGAGCGAAGGGAGAGACCAAGGGCGAGACTTCATGTTAGAACACGGGGTAGAAGCCACTTGTCGATTTCAATGTCGAGTTTATGAATGGAAATTCTGTTTCATCCAATTGGACGGGTCGATCTTCCCTACTAGTTTACGGCTAGGGCGAGAAAGAGAAACGAATATGCTTTTACCTCGCTCCTTACTTACTTTCTTCAATTACAATTACGGGGTTGAAGGCTTGACCTTGACTTTACCTTCCTTCTATGCTATCTTCTTAATACAAGTGCATTCGTAGATAAAAATACAAGTGTGTTCTCTAAACACTAAAAATATTCTAACTCTTTTCTTTTTAATCGCTAAGTGTGCTACTATGAAGTATGAATTGAGTGTGTATCAAAAAATTCTTCTCGAACTATGCCTAGACCTATTTATAAGAAGAGAAAGACATTTAGTTAGTTAGAACTAACTCTAACCGTCTAACAAATTATTGAAAACTGCTCGACCCCAGTGATCTTCTTGAAGTTGTTGTTTCATTGACTTGGCTGAGACTCACCTTTTTTATTCTACTCATCTCGATCTCTGCTTCGTCTAGAGCTCTTCATTATCGTCTCTTGATCGGATGACTTCTTCAAGATGATCTTCGGATGACCTAGAGTCTCGAGAATCTAAGCCGATTATCTACTCCAACCTAGTGTTAAAATTTTACAACTTACGTACTAATTTACTTCAATTGTTATATACAAATCAGTGGTCATCCTACTTTACTAAGATTATCTAACTTATACATTTTGTTGGGTCCCTTTAGAATGAGTTTAAACACAAAATCAAGATACCCTCTAGTGATAATCTAGAAGGGGGATGAATAGATTATCAAAAACTTTTGCAAGCTTAGATTACCTATCAACTCCAAACTCAGCTTACAAATGGAAACAGCTTTTGTTTATACTCAATTCAAATAGGATCTAAAGCTTTGTCGGATATCAAATTTGCGATCAAGAAACAATCAATGAAAAGCGAGTAATAAGCAATAAGAAGAAATAACACGGATTTATAGTGGTTCGGATCAAACGATCCTACGTCCACTCTCCTTCTTCAAACTTGAAGAAGGGCCTTCACTTACTTACTTCCTTCTTTCTTGCGGACTTACTTACAATGATGAATCTTGACCTTACAATGAATCTTCCTAATTTACGAATATCTATGGCTTGAAGATCTAATGAAAAAGTGTTCTATAAACACTAAGAAATGAAAAACGTATAAAACGTCCTTGAATGTGTATGATTCTTGTTGCTTGTGTATACAAAGTATAATGATGAATGCAAAGAGTCAAAAGTTAATTCTAAATTGAATTCTATTCCTATTTATAGAGATCTCCTCTTGGCATTGTAACTTCCTTGAATTTGGTTTTGATCGGTTATAACAATATAAGCAATTACGTAACTTCTTCCCGAGTTATTGAAACTGCTTCTTGAATCTTTGTATGATATTTCTCTAACACCTCATCGTCGACGTTTACTTCACCTCGTCCTCATCTTCTTCTGTCTAGGTGTTTGTCTTGTTCTTCAACAATCTTGTGCTATATCCTTATGTCGATATCTTGACCTTGTGCGATATTCTCTCATTATCTGGAAATCTTCCTCGTCGATATCTTGTCCTTGTGCGATATTCTATACTTAGTTCTATTTATAAAGAAATACTTAACTGTCTATACAAGATGCTCATTTGGTCATCCTATTTTACACTTTTAACACATCAAAACTAAATACAAATTTCTTTTCCTAACAATTTCCCCCTTTTTGATGATGTTAAAACTCAGCTCAAGAAATGAAAACTGTTAGTAAGAATTGAGAGCGAAACAAGATATACGAGATAAGTCACATATACGAGATAATCGAGCAAAAGTTCAATAAAATGCATTTCGATTAGAGCAATGAAACAAATGATCGGGACAATATAGTTATTCAAAGTCAAGTTCAAATACTTTGAAGAAATTATAGACAAAATTCGAGATTTTCGAGATGATTTAGTGTTACATGTTTATAAAACTTTCTTAGATCAAGAGTTAGTTAATGAGTAACAGTTAGTTAAACACTTCAAATTTTCGTGAAAGTAGTTCAAAAAGATGTATTTCACAACTTATTCACGAGAATTTCCACATATATCTTCATCTTTCTCACAAATAATCGGAGGAATAAAAGTAAGACTTAATCATACCACCTATCTTCTTACGGAATAGTCATCTAGTCGAAGACACGATTCTTCAAGCTCAATGTCTCCCCACCTTCAGCTAGATCAGCCACAGTCTCGGCTGGATCGGCATTCGCTTCACCTTTTCTCTCGTCTAGCTGGCCGTCTTGCTTTAGTGGAGCGAGACATGGTTGCATAAGGTGGTGCGACTATGTCTACATTAAATTCTCTGCGTCTCCAAGGTCAATCGACATCGATAGAAGTTTGGGTCTTTCGCCTCCGGCCATTCATGAAAAGCAATATTCTCGTGCGTGCCCCAAGAGATCTTCTTGCGAGACGTGAAGCAGGAAGATCCATTCCCTTCATAAGCTCTCCATTTAGCTTGTTGATCCATGGGAAGGATTTCCTTGGGCACGGCTGTTCTATGGAATGGGCGAAAGACTTCTTCTCCTTCTGTGTTCTTTGATTTACGTACCCACCTCCTCGTCTTCTGTCGTACATCTTCCCAGCCTGCCTTTTCTTGCTCCCCTCCTCCTCTTGGCTTCTCTTCTCTTATATTTTTCTTTTTCCTCCCTTCTCCTTTGAAGTACACTTGCCTCTTCTTGTCTCAGACCGGGTCTTTTGAACTTGGCTAGAAGCCTTAGCTTTCCCGGCTGACCTTAGAAGACGATGAAGGAGATTTGATAGTCGAGGGTAGGAGCGAGGATCAGCCATGGAAGGAAGTTCGGGTTCGAGGCTCGAGACTCGGTGGATTCAGCAGTGATTCTCCTTTTCAACCTTCTTAACGCCCTGCGAGATTTTTCCTCAGCCGCTTTCTTCTTCTCCTCCTCGGCTTTCAACAACTCTTCGTAAAGCTCATCTATCCTCGTATTAAGTGCCATAAGCTGATCATCTTGCAGCTCAACCCTTTTCTTGAGCTCACTATCTTCCCCCTTTTTGACATCGGCAAATCGGGTATTGCAGATAGTGGCTACTTGATTTATTTGTCCAATGAGCTCTTCTCGACAAGCCCCGTCTTACGATCAAGCTAGTCATATCTCTTCTTTTGCCCGACCTCACCGTTTGAATTCATCATCTATGAATTTCTTCAAGATAGTTGTCTGTCTATCTTTTTCAAAAGCAAGTGCATCTTGACACTTGATGAAATGAGGCTTCTTTTGCTTTCCGTGCTTCTTTTACTTGATCCTCTGAGTCTCTTATTTCGGTATAAGTAGAGCGACATATTGCTTAACCCACTCATCTTGAGAGTTCATTTACGATGCAACTTTCTTCTTGACTTCCGTCATCTGTTCCTCATGTCTTAGTGGGAGAAGTATAGATCAATCTTGGTTTTCTCTAGAATTGCAGCTTCTACATTCTCCTTGATTGATGATGAGATGACATTAGGAACCAGATTGGAAAGCATTCGAGACACGCGATCTTTAGATTTTGAACTTACGCTTTGAGCTTCTACTTCGGATACGAGACGATGTAGAGGGCAAGGTCTTTCATCGGATGGTGTTAGATCTACTTCTTCTATTTTAGCTTCAGTTTGCACCTCAACGATCTGCTCTGTTTGTGCCTCCTCACCGTATCCATCCCGGTGGCTCATCCTGACTCCACCAAGTACTTCCTCCACCCTTTCCTCCTCAATTCTGACTTCATCTTTCCTCTGCTCTTCCCTCTTCTCGGCTTCTTTCACCTCCTCGGAGTCTCATCTCCAAGATATACTCGTTGTAGAATGTAATCAACAAAAGTATTTTCGGTGAGTATATCTTGGAACGACCTCAATTTCGCCTTCTTGAGAACCTCCTTCTCCCGGATGGCAAGATTGTTACCTCTGCCTCGGCTATCAGAATATTTGTCTCTTCAAAGGATCCCGGCTGAGTCTTCTTAGAAGATAGACGTCAATAAGCTCCTTCAACAACTCGAGGCTCGTCCTTGAGGGTGGATTCTTGTCTTAGAAGGAACTTCTTTCCAAGAATCCGAAGAGAGGTTTCGATTGGCCCCATTTCCCGGAAGGATTGGGTATGTTTAGGTAAAGATTAGGTTCGGATGAGGTTGAGGGTAGGAAAGAGAATGGATCAAACGAGGGTTGTGTTTGTTTTGGACACCTTCCAAGGAAACTATCCCAAGGGTGAGAGACTTATGGGAGTAGACCGTTTTAGAGGCTCGCAGGCGGCGGCCTTGTCTGCCCCTTCATCGCCGAGTTTGGAAGAGATGGATTTAGGTACTCCATCCTCGAGATGAGGATGAAGATGATGAGGGTGATTTAATTTCTTCTTCCTTTTTACGAGTCATCTCAGACGAGACTTCTCTTGTCTCCGTCTCCGTCTCGGCTTTGATATACCAACCTCCTCAGGTGGGACACTTCCCCTTGGGAAGCTGTCCTCTCCTCTTCGTCTTCCTCCGTCTCGTGACGAGGACTCATCCACCCGTCTTTGTCTTTATCTCCTTCCTCTGGGCTTTTGAAGCCTTTTTCTTTGGAGGCTGGGGGTGGAGCTGGAGCGTCTCCATCTCCTTCGAATCGATCGGCCCGTAGAGCTTTTCATCTTTTATCAACGAGACCCTTACATGTCGGTGTATTTTTTAACTCCAACACTCAGTCAAGGTTATGCTGTACCCACTTTGTGTTCAAGTATGATGGTGATCCTTGCCATCATACTTGCGATCTTGGTTAGAGACCATCTCATTAGCTCGTCTCGTGGATCAAGTCTTGGTGAACTTCTTTTCTCCTCCATTATTCTTGAATACACCCGGCTCGGCCCAGTTGATCTCGCCCCATCTAGGATAGCCCGTAGACAACATATCCTTGGTTTTGTTAGCCCATCATGGCTTTGTTGCTCCCCCAAGATGCACTTGGTCGGGATCGGCATCAAAAGTCGATACTTCCTCTTGACATTGGTCTTTTCAAATTTGTCGTTGTATTTTGGTAGGTCCTCGGCCATCAACCGGAAACTCTCCAAATATTCCGATGATTTATACGTAAATGGATTGTCGCGGTGGTGCTTAAATTGAAAATTGCACCAATCTCGAAATAGATAAAACTATCCTTCGCTTTCTTCCCCAAAGTTCTCGACTCTAGATTCTAATCGATTTCATTGATTTTGCTCTAGTCGAAACTCTGCAGAGATCATCCACCGTCAAGTTCTTCGTCGGTTTCATCGTGCGATATCTTTTTAAACCCCTAGATTCTAGTAGATTCGAGAATCTCTCTGGTTTCGGCATCGGTGGTAGTATCCCAATCAACATACATTTCGGACTTTGTTTTATCTCTCGATGGAAGTCAAATCGTATTCGAACTTGATATTCTTTTTGGATTCCGCCATTGATGAATGTTGAAGGTTTTAGGAGGGAAAAGAGAAATTTTAAGAGATGAAGGAATTTATGTGTGCGTAAATGAAAATAATGCACACGAATGTCTATTTATATGGAAAATATAATAATAAACAATTATTAGAATAATAATTGCACGTAAAAGTGTAAATATAGCCTTTCGAATCGCCATTAATGCAATTATGGCATTTATTTTGAAAAGTGCACAGTAATAATATTTAATATGTCGCGCGTGAGGTTGAGACGGTTCATATTTCGTAAAACCGCCTCCACTTCGACGCGTGAAGTATACTCGGTGTGTTTCAAAATTGAATTTGATAAAATTTCGGGTCCATAGTAACTTCTCCCCTGACACGATTACTTATTTGAGAAATTACTTTTCAGTTAATTGGAGAGATAAAATAAAATATTATTGTTTTTAGAAAACAAATTTGAACCCTTATCCTTTTATTTTGTAAAACAAACTATTTTATTTTCTGAGTGACTTCAATAAATTAATGAATGATAGAGTGAATTATGATATTAAATTCATATATTAATTATATGAACCCAATATTCATAATTGAAAGTATTTAAGAAAACTTCCTGATTTTTCTCCTTTTACGGTTTGATAGCATCATCATGCATTACTTGAGACCCTTGGACAAATTTACCTTGTCTTGCATTTGAATCTTGTTAACTTTGTTCTCGTGAAATCACAGAGACACTTAGAAAAATTGTTAGTAACAAGAGTAAGTCGGATAAGGTTCAATAGTCATCCGATTACGTAGAAGAAAGTTGACTATTACATCCTTATCTCGATTTACTTATGTCGAACAAGTAATTATCAAGTCGATATGGTCAATGTGACTAATCCTTGATTCTTGATTCCAATGAAAGGAGATCAATGATATCATTTACTGATTGTCCTTTGACTCAATCTTGTCGATAATTCTTTCTAGACATAATATACTAAGTTGAGAAAAACAAGGTTAATTCAAGAATTTTGATCAAAAGACGACTAAGGAAGCATCTAATAATCCTAATTCTCTTGAAAGTTCTTTAAACCTTGTTTACGCAAGAGGCTTTGTCAATAAGTCTGCTTTTGAAAATCGGTTAGAATTTTCTCTAGTACCGATATTGCCTTTCTCCACATGATCTCGAATAAAATGATGACGAATGTCAACATGTTTGCATCAGTATGTAAGGCTGGTTACGGGTAATAGCTATGGCACTATTACTATCACAAAAGATTGGTACATCTTTGGTGATAATGTTATAGTCCCTTAGGCATTGGTGATCCAGATAAGTCATGAACAACAACTTCCGGTGCCATGTACTCGGCTTGATGGTAGAAGTAGCTACAGAGGTTTGTTTCTTAGACAACCATGAAATCAGCTTACTTCCCGAAAATTGGCAAGTTCCGGATGTAGATTTCCTATCTATCTTACACCCACCAAAATCTGAATCGAAAGTATCCGACAACTCAAAGTTATCATCAGTGGATACTACGAGTCCTACATAGATTGTACCTTTCAAATATTTTAGAATCTTCTTTGCGGCTTCAAGATGACTCTTTTAGGTTTAGCTTGAAAACGTGCACATACACCCACCGCAAAAGAAATGTCGGGTCTACTAGCGAGTTAAGTATAAGAGAGATCCAATTAAACCTCTATCTTTGCGTCGATCGGTGTCTTCTCCTTTCTCATCTAGATCCATTGAAAAATTTGTCATCATAGGTATTTTGGCTTCTACCTGGTACCTATTCCAAATTTCTCAATAAGATCTTTGGTATATTTTGCTTGACTTATGAAAATTCCTTTCTTTGTCTGCTTAATTTGTAGTCCAAGAAAGTATGTCATCTCTCCCATCATGGACATTTCGAATCATTCTTCATAAGATGACTAAATTCTTCACACAAGATTAGATTAGTTGATCCGAAAATAATATCATCAACATATATTTGAACTAACGAGAAGAACTTTATCGATTCTTTCCTAAATAAAATTCTATCTATCTTACCTTTTACAAAACCATTTTGAATTAAATACTCGGATAATGTATCATACCATGCTCTAGGGGCCTGTTTAAGTCCATATAGAGCTTTCCTTAGCCTATAGACCTTGTCTCCTTTGACAAAGCCCGGAGGTTGTTCTACATAGACTTCTTCGGCTATGACTCCATTTAGAAACGCAGATTTCACATCCATTTGGAACACGGTAAATCTTTTATAAGCAGCATAAGCTAAGAACAATCTTATGGCTTCAAGACGAGCAACCTGGTGCAAAGGTTTCATCATAATCAATTCCCTCAGATTGTGAATAACCTTGTGCAACCAATCTAGCCTTATTTCTTACCACAATGTTGTTCTCATCTTTCTTATTTTTGAAAACCCATTTTGTTCCAATAACTTTTTGATGATGAGGTCTTTCAACAAGTTCCCATACATCTTGTCTTTGAAATTGATTTAATTCATCTTGCATTGCATTTATCCAATTGGAGTCAGTTAGACCTTGATAATAGTTTTAGGTTCGAGTAATGATACATAACAACTAACCAGAGGCAGGTCTTGGTTTATCTCGTGTCCTTGTCTGGACTCCAGAATCTAAACTTCCGATTATACATGCTCATTTGGATGATAAGTCAATACTCGTTTACCTTTATCTTTTTTGGATATGAAGTCTTATGGGATATTTTCATCAATTGATTACGTATTACCTTCAGGAGTATCTTCTAGTCCATTTGGTATTGTAGTCGTGCGATCGGATGATATGGAAGAACTCTCGCCTTCCTTATCTTTATTCCTGTCTGGTGTGTCTTCCTCATCCGATTCGACTGCGGTAAGTAGAACTTGACTGATTTCTTGATGTTTAATCTGTTAAGATCTTGGTATCTTGGTGACATCATCCGTACTTTCGAGACTTAGAAATTTCATCAAAAACAACATGTGGTGTTTCTTCCACACATAATGTAATCTTATTAAAAACTCTATATGCTTTGGATACGAGATGAGTATCCTAAGAATATCCCTTCTGCAATCTTAGCATCAAAAGTTCTTAATTTAGATTTTCCATTATTATGGATGAAACACTTACAACCAAATATATGAAAATATGAAATTTTTGGTATTCTACCCTTCCATATTTCATAAGGAGTTTTGCATTTATTTTTCACAATTAAACACCTATTTTGAACAAAACATGCAGTATTAATGGCTTACGCCCAAAACTGTGTGGAGTGTCATACTCGAGATAACATAGTCCTTGCAGCCTTCTTTCAAGGTTCTGTTTCTCCTTTCTACCACTCCATTTTGCTTTGGGGTGTTCTTGCGAGATGATGTTTCATGTGCTATACCATTCTCGGTACAATAGTTAGTAACAAACGAGTTCGAAACTCAGTACCTTTATCACTTCTAATCTTGACAATATTTAGTCCTTTTTCATTTTGAATTCTTTTGAGGAATTCGGAATTTTTATTCTGAGTCTCATTCTTTTTATACAAGAAAATAACCCAAGTGAATCTAGAAAAATCATCTACAATCACTAAAGTATACTTTCTTCCGCTAAAACTTAGAGGTGTAACTGGACCAAAGAGATCCACGTGTAGAAGTTCCGAGAATCCTTTCAAAGCAAGGACCATTTATTGTTTTGAAAGAAGTTTTGGTCTGCTTTTCCTTTTTGACAAGCATCACAAATATAATTTTTCGAAAATATTTTATCTGGAAGTCCTTTGACTAAAGATTTTCTTGCTATTTTGTTAAGAGTTTTGAAATTTAAATGACTAAGGCGTTTATGCCAATGACCAACTTAAATCTTACGAACTCTTAGCAATAAGACAAGTATCCTTAGAGCAACTCTTGAAATTTGCAATATAGATATTACCTTGTCGACTCCGGTAAGTAAAATATTTTCGTTTAAACCATCCAAAATATAACATGCATCATGAGTGAATTTTACACAATATCCTTTGTCACAAAATTGAGATACAGACAGGTAAGTTATGTTTCAAACCTTCCACAAAATATACTTCATTAACACCGGATATCTCCAATCATTAGAGTTCCAACTCCTTTGGTTAGACCAAAATTGTTGTCACCGAACATTACTCGAGGTCCATCTATCGTCGATAGTTAGAAAGAAGTCTTTTCTCATAAGTCATATGCTCAGAACATCCACTGTCTATATACCGGATGACTTCAAGAACATCTCGTTCAACTATCTCCTTATCCTTCTGCAATCACAAATTAATTCTTAGGTACCCTTTGTGTATTGGGTCCTTTCTCGTCAAGTTGATACTTAGGTATCCAGATAAAAACATCCAAGTTTTTCGTAACCAATGATTGAATTATGCAACCATATCTATCCACTAATATTAGACTATCTAGATCAATTTTATTTAATTGATCTCTAGTGATTGTCTTATATCTTGGAAAGAATGGATACGACTTGCTTCTTCCATCAAAACCATTATACTTTGGAAATAACTTTGATTTAGTCTTTAGATTTCTTTTGGAAACATTTCTCCTCATCTGTATTTTTCTTTTGATATATCGGATGGGGTGATTTGCTCCTTTGATTTCTTTGGACTAAGTCGACTTTTCCATAGTCTTAGTGGCTTTGACAAAAACTCTAGGTTTGATAGGATCATTTTTCGTATTCCTATCAAAACCCAATCGAGCCTTATCACTAGGCTTCCGAGAAATCTTGAAGATGTTATCAATTGTAGATCGAGTATTATTAAGATATCCTAACTTGAGATTCAAATCTCTGTTAGTCTTTTTAAAATTCTCATTCTCCATATTGATATTTGAAAATTTAATTTTTAAAGTACTCAATTCTTTTTCCAACTTATTGGTTTTCTCGAGACGAGGAACTAGTATAAGTCTTAGATTGACATTCCCCCTTAAATGTACAATCTAGATTCTTCCTTGTCCTGTCTCGATGTTCCTTTGTTAGACTAAGAATTTGATCCTTTAAACTTAAATTTTCGTCTCTATCTGTTTATAAGCGAGATAAAGCCGTCTTCGAGATCTTTTAGAAGTTTGTTAATAAGACATGGATCGATCTGCACAAGTTATCATTATCATTGTCTCGAGGATGAGTAATAGTTTACCTCTTTAGCCATTAGGCAAACGTCATTGTCGACCGAAACTAGATGAGGATGAGGATGATGATGTCTCATGTGTTTCCTCCTTTTACGCTAAAAGAGCTCGTTGATCTCGCATATCTCCTATCCGCTTTCTTCCTCTTTTCTTCTCTCTCTCTCTAGGAGTGAGTTGAGGACAATCATAGCTAAAATGGCCAGGTTTATTGCAGGTATAACAGATATCTCCTCTATCTCGATTTTGGACTATTCTCACCTCGTCGATTGGTGATTTAAACCTTTTCACTAGATCCTTCTTTTGTCATTGTCTGAATACTTCTCTTCCCGGTCTCGATTTAAAATTCGACGATTAAACCTATCTCTCTTATTCCTTTTATACTTCATCTTGAGTCTCTCATATCATCTCGATCAATAAAGCCATTTCCTCTTTTCTTGACAAATCGATGCCTTAGAAATCTTATCGGAAATCTTCTTGATGAAGAAATGCCACGATCTTTCCGTATAGATGACTACGCCTCATCTTCTTCATCTTCAATTTGTATATCATATTCCAAGGCTTTCGGATGAGAAAATAGAGTATGATGTGAAATAGATGACGAGTTCTGTAGCTTTGAGGATATTTGCTTTTTCTCTCCATCTTTTGCTTAATGATCCGAGTACCTTATTATTAATTTCTTTCTCGAGAATAGGTTTTACCCAAATCACGAGCTTTATTCACCAAATTAGTCAATCTCACATCCAATTGATCCACGCTTTCTCCATCTTTCATCTTGAATGTATCAAATGCATGTAAAACTGATTGTAACTTGTTTTCTTTAACTGCTCGACCCTTCACAAACATTTGCAAGAGTCTTCCACATATCCTTAGCAGCTTTTACATCTCTTTACCTTTTCTATCCAGTCCTTGCTCAACGTCTCTATAATTTGTCCTTGCTACCCGATCCAAATTGTGAATCTTCCTTTCGTCGTTTGTCAAATCAAGACTTTTCTTTTCTTGTTAACTTCTTGTAGTAGAAGATTCAGCTCCAAGTACTAACAACTCCATGGTAGAATTTTATTGGGCCTTCCTCAAGAACCTCTTCCATACGGTCATGAATGGCCTTTAAATGATTCTCCATTCTCGAACTTCCAATAATCATATTCTTCGATAGAAAAATCTGGTAAACTCTGGATTTCTTACTTTTAACGAGAAGACATTGTAATTCAAGATGCTAAAAGACAACTTATCGTAAATGTTAGTGACTCAATGAAAAGAAACCAGGAATTCAATAAGAACTCAGAAATTTCAAGACCACAAATCTCTATCGTAATGCCTTAACACCGCTCCGATACCACTTGTTGGGTCCCTTTAGAATGAGTTTAATCACAAAATCAAGATACCCTCTAGTGATAATCTAGAAGGGGGATGAATAGATTATCAAAAACTTTTGCAAGCTTAGATTACCTATCAACTCCAAACTCGCTTTTACAATGGAAACAGCTTTTGTTTATACTCAATTCAAATAGGATCTAAAGCTTTGTCGGATATCAAATTTGCGATCAAGAAACAATCAATGAAAACGAGTAATAAGCAATAAGAAGAAATAACACCAGATTTATAGTGGTTGGATCAAACGATCCTACGTCCACTCTCCTTCTTCAAACTTGAAGAAGGGCCTTCACTTACTTACTTCCTTCTTTCTTGGACTTACTTACAATGATGAATCTTGACCTTACAATGAATCTTCCTAATTTACGAATATCTATGGCTGGAAGATCTAATGAAAAAGTGTTCTATAAACACTAAGAACCGAAAACGTATAAAACGCCCTTGAATGTGTATGATTCTTGTTGCTTGTGTATACAAAGTATAATGATGAATGCAAAGAGTCAAAAGTTAATTCTAAATTGAATTCTATTCCTATTTATAGAGATCTCCTCTTGGCGGTTGTAACTTCCTTGAATTTGGTTTTGATCGGTTATAACAATATAATCAGATTCTCGTAACTTCTTCCCGAGTTATTGAAACTGCTTCTTGAATCTTTGTATGATATTTCTCTAACACCTCATCGTCTGACGTTTACTTTACCTCGTCCTCATCTTCTTTTCTGTCTAGGTGTTTGTCTTGTTCTTCAACAATCTTCTCTTTATCCTTGTCTCGATATCTTGACCTTATGCGATATTCTCTCATTATCCGGAAATCTTCCTCGTCGATATCTTGTCCTTGTCTCGATATTCTATACTTAGTTCTATTTATAAAGAAATACTTCACTGCCTATACAAGATGCTCGTTGGTCATCCTATTTTACACTTTTAACACATCAAAACTAAATACAAATTTCTTTTCCTAACACATTTTAAACTTTTGAGCAAGCTGATCGCTCAAAGATCAATTCTTGGACTTTGAGTTTCTCTAGGTCCAGAAGCGATTCCAGCTCTTCCTTGGCGGTAGTTAAGGAACTATAGGAGGTAGTGGCTAAGTCTCGAAAATAGGACGCCAAACTAATAGCTAATGACATTAATATCGTAGGAGGCTTTAGAGATTAAAATAGAAAGTATTACTTGTTGATAGAAGGCTACCTCAAGAAAGGTTTCAAAAGCACGGGCAAGCTTCTCCACCAAGGGCAAAGCCAATCAGGGATCTTGTTCTGCGAAGACAAAATTTTGGTAGGAGAGAGGATCCTCTTGAAGGAGCTAGTTTCCGATCAACATGGGGGATATGGGAGGAGTTGCCTTTCTTTCCCTTTGGACGCTTCATTTCGGCTTCACCACAGGCTGGAATGGGAGTATCGCGCGAACTTACCGCTTCCGGAGGCGGCCCTAGTCCTCTTGGAGATAGAAGAGGGACTGGTATGGAGGCGAAGGAGGAGCTAGGGAGCACTCTCTTTACTGCAGGCGATTGGAGGTTGGGAGCTTGTGGAACCTGCGGGCTTCCGAACACATTTAGACATCCAACTCATCTCTGCATGAGAAGGGTAAAAGAGAATATGAGCACAAGAATATATATATATATATATATATATATATATATATATATATATATATATATATATATATATATATATATATATATATAATTGCACTACAAAGAAGGATTATAAAAACATTATCATCCTCGGACTCTAAGGGGATTTCAGTGGATCAAAACCAAAATGAGATAAAAGGCGAGGATTGTTACAAAGGGCTGCTGAGAATTAAAGAGGTGAGAACCTGATTGAGGGTGAGGTGCTTTCATAAGAGGATTCGCAAAAACCCATCCTTTGTGAGGGAAACCTCAAGGCTCAAGAGGTATCACGAAAAAATATTCCTAGGTCCAGTTGGGTTTCTTGTCATGGGGACGGCTAAGGAAAGAGAAGAGTCCCTTGGCTCGTGTTGTGGTATAGAAAAATGAGTGAAAGATTTTAGAGTTAAAATGAGTGAAAAAGAGCTCTTCTCGTGGGCTCTCCCCTATCCCCTTTCACAAGCATATAAAAGGAGATCATCATACGCAGCCCGTTGGGGTGAATTGGTTTAGGGGAACCCTAAAATGTTCATAAATTAGACAGAGGTAAGGGGAAATTAGAAACGGAGGCCGGCACAAACCTGCTCTCCTTAGAAAGCTAGGGTTCGGCCTTATGAAAGATGGGGGCTCTCATCTCTACCAGGAATTCGAGTAGAGAAATTAGGGGATCCATCCCAGCGATGAAACTCCTCTAAGGTCCATGGAGACATCCTAGAGGAAGTTGAGACTTTATTTTGGAGGAGTTCAGTGGTCGGAAGGATGCTGGATATGGGGTCTCGGGTCCATAGGGCTTGCCCCGATAAAGAATAAGTATGACTAAGTAACGCTAAAGCTAGAATTGAAGAGGAAGAGTACCTGGATAAGGAAAGGTGCGATAAAGGAGGGTAACACTCGTAAGACGTGGGAACCTTGAGGAAAATTTGTGAGAATGGCAGAGAAAATGGTGAGAAAGAAAGACTAGGAATTTAAATAGAGAGAAAAAGGGCAAAGTTATTACCACGGAGACAAGATTCAAGGGATGTAGTTCTCCTATTGGATGGTTACGGGCGGCTATAATTTTGGTGAGACAGGCGCGTGACGTTTGATGGGACAGGGCTGTACTTGCAGGCGGAAGGCGAAATCCACGAGGAGAGGAGTCGAATAGGTGTAAAATTGGTGATATTAAGCAAGTTACGCTACTCTCTCAGCCCTTCACGTCCCAAGAGAGTAGGGGGAGCAATTGATGTGGCATAAGTGTGATCTTTGGGTCGGGCCCTAACGAATTAGGCCTAAAGGGCCCGGTCGGGTTTAGGCCCAAGAAGAGTCGAATGGAGATTACACGTAAGCAAGCCCATGATATGGATATGGGCTCAATAATACGGATATCAAAGGGGTGGTTGAGATAATACTCAACTTCACTCTAAGTAGTTAACTAACCCCCAAATAGGGGAGTTGGCGATTATAGACGTTGAACGGGTCAAATAGAGCTGTGGATATTGTATGAGAAAAGTTCTAGAAGCGATTATTCTCTTGGAAGGGGAATGGGACGTGGAAGAAAGATGTAAAGTGGGAGAAACACGATGGAGAGTGGGAGAGCTCCATCGGAGGGTGGCATAAATCATTATTTCTCGTGTATAATTTATATTCAAACAACATAACCATTAATGGTACAAATTCACTAATCACACTCCAAGCACGATACTTCATATTTCTTATCATATTACTAGATAGCTCATACAAGGTCAAAGAGGCTCCTTACCGGGTATTAAGGTCCCTCTTCATGAAATCTTTCGTTCACCGACTTGAGCATCGGGTTCAAATTTGGGTCGTGCGGTTCTTGCTTGTGTTTGGAGGGTGATTTCTTGAATCTCAGTACGAGGTTTGATCCTTGATAGTGTGATCATCAAGTGTGAAAAATGGTACAATAATTATTCATAATTAATTAATACTATAAAACTAACATCAAAATAATGTCCTATGGGGCTCGAATTTTTAAAATATATAATTAAAAAACCAATATTTCTATCAAAATATCCCGATATTCGAAAAGTTTTGAAAAACTCACCGATATTGATACTTGATATATCCCAATATTTACCGATAATTTGAAAAATTTATCATTGCAATAGATATACATATCGAGAAACCTCAAAAATAAATATATTTGAAAAATATCCGAATATTCACTCCTTCTATACGGTTGACACTTGATTTTTCCCTAACAACAAATCATAATCATTGAAAAAATAGGCATTTCAACAATTACATATTTACTGGAAAAAGTCTCAATTAGGTGTCTTTCCTTACTTTCGACCACACACAACACGATAAGACTAGGTACGTATTCTTCGAATTCTATGGTGTAGTCCCAGAAAAATGTAACTTCAATTCTTCACGACGTAAAAATAAAAATATAAAGCTTGTAGTTATTATAACCACAGACTAAACCCACAAAACCAAAGAAGAAATCAATTGAATTAACATACATCGCATACAATACAGGGAAGCAAGACTTGATGAGTGCATGCGCCAACCCAAAATAAGTATTTCATTCGACACTTTGATTTCTTCATCTTCAGAGGTGAATAGACGATGATCGATCGCCTTTATATGATGCCACTAACACACAATGTAGGTGTGGATCAGCGGATTGGGTGGTACTGAGCCGATATTCTTTTAGGAGGTAGCTTCCGCAAAATGTACAAGACAAGTGCTGAAGGAAGAATCTCAACCAGCTGTTTGCAAAATTAATTACATAAGTGTTACGAATATGGTAAATTACACATGTGAGTTGTCGCACATCGAATTATTGAAAGAAGTAAGTCTAGTTTATAAGAACTACTCTTCCTATCACCAATTGGTTTTAGGATGAAACGTCACTAGGAGTGTGGCTAGTCTCCTTCACATTTTGGGTGCGCTCAATTTGTTGGACCGCACCGGGCACAATCCATTTAATTTCTACAATAAGTACAACATCCGTTCCAATTTTACTGTGTTTTACAGAAATAAAATTTTATTTGTTTTCCAATAGAAATTAAATATTTTTTCAGACTTTCCCGTTTCTTAAATTTTCGTGATATATCTCATTTATTGAGATACAGGAATCTATGTGAAACACCCAAAAGGGTATACTAGTCATTTTACACAAATAATTATAGAGACTATGTGTAAAACACAAAAGAGTTAAATTGCAACGGAGCGTACTGTACAGTGTAAAGAGAGATGCGGAGTACCATGTAATAGATAAAATTCAAAACCGGATGGTCCATGACATCAAGTGATGCATCCGAATCAAACGCTGATAGCACAACCTGCAGTGAAGGGCAGATTATAGGCATAAACATGCACCGAGCAAGCTAATCAACCATAACGAAATAGCATTCAAATAGAGAAGCAAGTACTGCATTTCCTGTAGAAGTTCTATCCGAATAAAAAGTTGCATTTGGATTGAAGGTTTTTGGGATCGATTCAAAATTCATAGTAGCAAATCCATTTGCAGGGTCACTTTATACTACTTTTTGAGTGTTTTGCGTCAACATGAAAGCCACCCAACTTAAGTGGTTTTAACATCCTTTCATTTCAAATGTTTGCATAAAAAGTAAAAACATAGGAAAAAACAATAAGATGTTTGCATAATATACTGCCTCATAAGACCAAATTCAGTTCCAGAGCTTCAAAGTGTATTTTTGGGATATGTTTCTGGTAAGAGAGGTTTTCAATTATTTGATATTGAAACCGAGCAGGTTTTAATATCACGAGATGTGGTTTTCTTTGAGACACAATTTCCATTTTCCACTGGTATTTTGTCGCCTCCCACACCGCAGTCAGTTTCCCAAAATGACCCCCGTTTGGATACATTGACTGTTGATATTCCAGCTACGCGCGTGGGAAAACGACAAGTTTCTAAACCTTTTTGGATGAAAGATTTTGTTTGTGCGGTTGATAACACTCAGCTCTCTTCATCTTACTTAGCTTTGTTGGCAAATGTATCAGATTAAAGGAAGCAGCTCATTTTGTTGAAGCAAATAAACACACCGTTTGGCAAGAGGCAATGCAGAGAGAGTTGGCTGCTCTAGAACTAATAATACTTGGGTGGTTACTACTTTGCCACAAGAGAAAAAGGCTATTGGCTGCAAGTGGTTGTATAAGATAAAAAGGAAACCTGATGGCTCAATTGAGAGGTATAAAGCCAGATTAGTGGCTAAAGGTTATACACAGGTTCATGGTGTTGACTATTTTGACTGTTTTTCCCCTGTTGCGAAGTTAGTAACAGTCCGATTCTTCATATAATTGGCTACTTTGAAGGCCTGGGAAATCCATCAACTAGACGTGAACAACACCTTTTTGCATGGGAATTTATCGGAGGAGGTATACATGCAAATACCTCAGGGTTATTCTCGAGCTGAACCAAATCAAGTTTGTCGTTTGGTGAAGAGTCTCTATGGTCTTAAACAGGCCTATAGAGAATGGAATTCCGAGTTATGTGCTAAGCTATCAGTTTTTGGCTTGTCACAATCAAAATTTGATCATTGTCTGCTTACTATGCACAAGGATGGGCATTTTTGGCAATGCTCGTATATGTAAATGATATTCTCCTTACGAGCTCGAACACTCAGTTGATATATGAGCTGAAGGATTTCTTGGATGCTCAATTTATCATCAAAGACCTGGGCATAGCTAAGTATTTTCTTGGTGTTGAGATAGCCACAACATCAATGGGTACTTATTTGTGTCAACATAAATATATTTCTGATATTCTTGTTGATATGGGGTTTCACGAGTGCAAACCTGCTTCCACTCCACTCCCTCACGGTTTACGCCTGCACGAAAAGGATGGTACTCCTCTTGAGCATCCTGAGAGATATCGAAGACTTACTGGCCGCCTTCTTTATCTGAATATGACACGCCCTGATCTTACTTATGCCGTTCAACAGCCAATTTGTCACAGATCCATGTTCAAGACATTGGGAGACTGTCACTCGCGTTCTACGGTACTTACGGGGTACTTCTTCCTTGGGGCTGTTCTATTCTTCTACTGGTTCTTTAGCTTTACAAGCTTATAGCGATGCTGATTGGGCTGCTTGCAAAGACACTAGGAGGTCCATTACAGGGTTTTGTGTGCTGTTTGGTGGGGCGCTTATATCTTGGAAAAGTAAGAAGCAAACTACGGTATCTTGTTCTTCAGCTGAAGCTGAGTACAGGGCCCTTAGCACAACAGTTTCTGAACTACAGTGGATCAATTACATTGCTTCAGATTTCGGTGTTACCTCTATGGTGTGATAATAAAGGCTGCTTTGCATATCACAGCGAATCCGGTCTTCTATGAGCCACAAAACACTTGGACATCGATTGTCATTATGTATGTGATTGTTACAAGAGTGGTTTTGTGGCTCCTTTTATTCCTACAGGTCATCAATTGGCGGATTCCTTCACTAAGGTGCTTACTGGGAGTCATTTTTCTCATCTTATGTCCAAGTTGGGAATGTGTGATCCATATCACCCTTCTCCAACTTGACCGGGGAGATGAGTATCAGAAGGGTACTGGTTTTATTGTCTCACTAATAAAAACGTTTTCTTAGAATAATGTTTTCTTTGTAAAATTCGCTTGTACTAGTTAGCTCAATTTAGTGGTTAAATACCCTTGTTGTAATAATGAAAAGCAGTTACTGAAACTTATCTCCCAAATTCACTATGTCATATCTGAAATTTCTACAGATGGATCAACATAACGGCTGGATATTAAGATACAAAAGAATATTGATTCCTAGTGATACCACTATTACAGGCAAAGACAAGTAATGGATCAATTTCGACATAAGTTTATATCAAATAATAAAAGGGAATCCTACATTTTTGGCCCCCTGTACTGTCATTATTTTTACTTTTGCCTCTTCTACTTTATTTTCGGGTTTTCTGCCCCTTTTGCTTTCCATTTTCTTAAATTTTGTTCCTTGCACTTTCAATTTTCTTATCATTTCCCTTTCTATCCACTTTTTCCTCTTTCCCCAAGGGGATAAAAGGAGAGCAAAGTAAAAATATATGGTGGTGAAAATGCATTTTTACATAGTAAGGAGGCTATACAAATAAAAAGGTACAGCATTTTTCAAAGACATGGGACAATATACTAGAACATAAACTACTCAAGGCAAAACAAAAATATAAATAAAAATTAATATGCACAATAAGGTGTCAAAACTTTTTTTTTTTTTTTTTAAAAAAGGGTTCGTCAAAACCTTACCACGAAACACCTTATTAGAAAACAAGTGAAACATATAGCTGTCACGGACCCAACCTGTAATGAAACATATAGTTATCAATCCAAATGAACCAATTATATTAACAAGGATAGACAACAAAGGCACAGACAAGCTATTGTCTCCCTAGGCTTCGACATGAGAAAGGGGCGTAGATCAAAAATTCCCTTTCTTGTGTCGAAAGAGTAATGTTTTTTATCTTGTTCGTCAAATTGTCAAAGATTCCTAGTCTTGGTTTCCGATTTCCAGGTGTATCAGAACTTTTTTCGATTTATTACGTACAAGAAAATCGAAATTCAAATAAATATAAAATTTTAAAATAAAGTAGCGGACGGAAAAAGAAAACTTATTCAAAATCCTAGTACCAATCGATTCTATAGATCTATAGATATTTGGACTGGAGTTGACAAACAAGCAATACCAATATTATTGTTTCTTAGTGTCGATTAAAAATTGAAATGGAGCGTGGCCAAGTGGTAAGGCAGCTACCCAATTGATCCTAAAGTTAAAAGTTATTTGATGCAAATAGTACCAGACAGAGCTGGTCATCTCTGCTCCACAAAATTGTTTTCCACATGAATGAACTGTTCAATTAAGCTATTCAATTCCCAAAAAATATTGTTTTATACAACCCCTAGTGAGAGCCAACCAACGTTGGTGGACAACACAAATCTGAAATGTTACTGCTCCACCACTACCAGAGCAACAAGTTATTAGAATTTAGATGTGTATCTTCAAGCATTTTCCATACTGTACATGAAGTGTCTGAGTGAATAGAACCTTGATCTTTTTAAAATATGTATTATTTTCTCTTTTATCAATTAAAGGAAAATAGAGATAACATTAGACTTGGCATGATGGTCGTTAGAATCCTCAGTATCATTTAGAGTAACTGAATAATTAATTATGAGACTACTTCATTATTTGCTCCATGGAGACAATAAAATCATCCAAACAGACCTAGAAATCATCTGGCATAATAAATGTAAAAATTCTCCTCCCTTCAGGCACCAGGAACAATTTTTCTAAATCTAAATCAATTGAGCACGCTTCATACATGAAGCTCTTTAATACTGATTATTAGCATTTAGCTATCAATCTTGGTAAATAGAATTAACCAGGATATCAATTACTGAATTGACAGAATTGTCTACACTAACTTCAATTGTATTGCAACTAGATATCATACAGGGGCACAAACCTCATGAAGTTTCTTTCTCCTCCCTTTAGATTCAATGGGGAAGCGTCTCAGCATGAAAAATAACCTGACCGAGAAAAACAGAAACATTGGTTTACAGCTTTACGCTAAAGTAAAATAATGAATCCAAAAATAAGACATAAAACATCAGTTCGAAGAAATGAATATTATATTAAATGAAGTTCAAATTTACCGTCCTCCATACAGTAAAAACCCTAATGCAGCTATAAATGACATCACTGCAGAGACCAGAAGAAATAAAACAATCAAAATCACATTCGAATAATCTTTGCGAGCCAAAGGCTTAATTGAATTGAAAAATAGGAGTGAGAGTAACCTGCAATGAATATCTTTCCGATGAACTGTGCAATGCTGTTATCATCCGCCCAGAGGTACACCCAGATGCAGAACTGAGGAAAAACAAACAGGGCTTAAATCAATTGATACCCGTAAAGGTACTATAGGTTATAGCTGAATGATGAATAAAAAATAAAAAGAAGAAGATCCATATTAAGTAAAGACTGAACAAAATTTTTTAATACAAAGATAAAAGGAAACATATGACCAACATACACATGCTACAATAGTTGCTGAGGAATTCCACTGTTTTTGACCACCAAATGAAAAACCACAAGATGATAGTAGTATGCTGGATAATAAACAAAAGTGCTGCTAACCTGTATGAAATATATTGCACCATTGATAGAAATGTAGAAGATTCTCAATTTATCTGTTGGCAAACTTCTAGCCTGACAATTACAAGGATAACGTTTTCAGAGATTCCACAAATCACATACTCTCTCTGTCCCACTAAGATAGTCCCATTTTCCTTTTTGATATGTCCCAAATTATGGTGTTTTAGTCATTAGATATTTTCTTTTGGACCAAAGTAACCCAATTTAATAATCTCATTTTATACAAAAACTTCATTTAATGCGGTAAAATAGGAAAAAATGACAAAAGTTTAGAATCCCAACTATATTAAATATGGGACTATTAATCTATGTGAAAAAATGGGACTACGGAAGAAGTAACAAAATTAAGAACTCAAAAGAATCTAAATTCACCACAATGCTTAAAACTACAGGTCACACTGGTTACATTACATTTTTACTAGACTCTCTGCTTATACCTGGTGATATATCTCTGCCCAGAAAAGGACAAGAAGTGTATATGTAGAAAAGAACAGAAGGTCAGGAAGATCCAGAAGTACCAAAGTTAGGGCCTGATTAATAAACAAATAAATAAAAATACCATAAGAAAAACTAATTTGACAATTATCCGTACACAGTGATATCAATTAAACAATTTCAACACCACAGATCTATAGTACATATAAATAGAAATATTTCAGGTGTTCCCAATTGTTGCACTCAAGGCAGATGGCACGTGTATGCTGGCCTAAAAAATCACGAAGAAGTTTGACAAACTCGACTGAGCCATTTAAACATATAATCAGTAGTGCGTCTTACGCTTGATTAGATCTTTCACTCCCCAATGTAGCTGGGAAGGAAAGAAAAATCTGTGAATTTTATCTAACAGTACTGTTAAATGATTTACTGAAAGCCATGGGTAAATAGTTCAATACATCAAGGGTAACATGTGCTACACAAGCAAGTAAAAGTTACAGTACAAATTAATGAGTACAAGAGGAGCATATAAGTAATGGAAATATAGGAGCTAGGTGAAGGGAAATCATAAAACATAGTCCCTCCATTACAATACCCAAAATAGAAAAAAATCAACTATACCCTCACAAACTAAACCCTTACAAACATCTCTTATTATTTACACCTCATACCATCAAATTCCACACTATAATTAAACCTCCCCCACTCAATTACACACTCCAATAAAGTTGAAAAGGCCCTTTTTTTTTTTTGATCGGTAAATATTCGTTCGCAAAGGGAATCGAACCCGGGTCTCCCACTAAAGTGAGGAACCTGGGCTACGATTGAAAAGGCCCATTTACTCCTTCACTTTACACATTTTAATACAAATAAACAGCATTTTTATTAAAACCCCTGCCTTTTGGTTTTGAGCAATCTAAATTGTAACGGAGGAAGTATATCTAAGAAACTATCACCTAAAATCTTATCTATTTATCATTCTCATCTTAAGAAAGACTTCTAAAGATACCTAAAATTCAAAGAAAGAGACAAGAAGCATATTTAACTATTAAGTAGGAAATATAGTCAGCAAGTTCAGAAACATATTCTTAAGTAGGAAAGCAGATAACAACATTATTTTACCTTGGGATGCAAAAAAACTTGCTTATGAAACCCAAAGACAATGGCACGCACTGCAATTATGTAGATTAAAGATTAATGTGACAAATGAAAATATATTTATGGAAACTCTGATTATAGTTCATACCTCCATTCACAATAAAGTTCATAAGGTGGAAGACCTTTTGAGTAGTCCAGCCATACTCAGGCACTCATAGTTCAATCCTTATCAACTGAATCTGAACAACTTAAATGTGCTTTCAGTTAAACACTGCTGAATAGAGATATTGTGTTAAAAGTGAATAGGAAAAAAGGAAAGTTTCATGTTGTAATACGTATTGTTAAGTAAATAAATGTATGTTTACATAGAGTAACTGTAGGAGAATATATAGGAAATAGTTGTTAGGAATTAGATTTCTTTCCTTTACTAGTTGCCCTAGTAGTTGTATAAGTACGTAGTGCTTTGTCTATCAATTAATGTGGATAAGGAATTGCCGAGGACACCAGTTACTGACACTCTCCAAAATAATGTGCACCTTCCAGTGTAATTTAGACTAATGATAACAGTCGACAGGCATTGATCTATGACAAATGATCTCCAGGGATGAATATTTAAAGGAACAGAAGAATAGAATGACAAAAATTGATAATGAAAGCCACTCAATTCCACAATACTAACTGCAGTCATTTTAATGCTAGTACCCGAAGGCTGTGGGAAGAGAGGTATCATGAGCAGATTTAACCATTTTACAAGTGAAAGCGCATGAGCCTCCACAATGTCCACAATCAAATTAACAAGAGCATACTAACAAGCACAATTTTCATTAGCCCAATCCGCGGAAGCCTACAATTACCAATATCGCATTCCCATTTCTGATTCTATCTCCAATATCATTCAAGGAATACTGCTTTTAACATTAACAGATATATCTGTAAATACATATTTTCTAAAGTCAAATAGAAGAAGATTACTAACAACAGCAGCCACAATTATCAAATAACTAAATAAGCTCAGCACATCAGCAGAAAAAGGAGCTCCACGTTTCAGTTACCAAAGAACTGATAAACAACTTAAACTAAAAACGCAGAAAATCGCTATTTAGAAAACATTGATTAAAACCGTGTATACATGTGCGTATTAGTATGTGATTATAACTAATGCAATCGACTCACAAGGGCGACGGAGGAAACGAGGGCATAAACAGCGCAGAGAGTGAAAAATATTCCGTCTTGCGATTTGATGGACTCATTGATCTCATTCCACCAGTCACCGGAAAATCGTCCGACGCCGAAATCGATCGCCGGAAAATTGAGTAGCGTTCGCGTCATCCTAGCTCAGCTCAGGTATTCCTCTCACTCTCCTTGTCGAAACGAAAATGTCAAAAATTGATTAGCTGCTAATAGCTATATATGGTATTATTATTTCGGAATTCGAATCGGAGGAGGTCAAATTGACGTCGAAACATGAATACATATATATTCGAGTATCATTATACACTAAAAGAGATCGGATCAGTACAGATACTCGTTTTTCCACCGCGAGACATTCATCAATTAATCATGAAAAATTTAGGAGACGTATAAAGCCACACAAAATCATATACTATTATGTATAAAATAAAATAAAAATGGGATCTTTACTCAACATAAAATCTCATTTAAATGACCCTCCTTCATAATCTTTTGTTTAAATGATTCTCTTCCAAAAATTGGGGTTTTGTGCCATTATAATTTCTATTGGGTCATTTACAATAAGGTAGAAAGAGGTAAGCGCTTATTACAACTAGGTGTAAAAATTTGCACATAAGCACAAATTTTTTTGCACGTAAGCACAAAAATTTACACTTTTACACTGTTTGTAATTTTGCTAATTTTTTAAACTTATTTGTAATTTTCTCATTTCTATTTTATTAGTCCTTTCTTGTTTATACATGGTCATGGTAGTTGTTACTGATAATTTCTACATGGTAGTAAAAGATTAGATAATTAGGAAGTTTAATTTTACTTTTATTTAATTGAGAGAAAAATAAAGTTTTGAGTCAAAGGCTATTTTAACAAATTTTTATGTGAAAAAGGCCATGCGAACTAATTTCCCAATATTTTATTGAATTGTGTGCATGTGTGAGTAAAGAAGTAATGATATTTTATGTAAATTAACGAAAATTTGTAAAGGGTTTTCATTTCAAAAGTGTGAAACTTATAGTGGGAGAGGCGAAAATGAAAGTGTGAAAGATTTTATGCACGAAACAAAAATAATTCAATTTTGCAAAAGATGACGTGACTATTAAAAGAATTATGTGAGAACAGATGTAAAATTATTATCACTTTTTAATAAAGAGCAACTTTCGTGTGAAATATTTTTCGTGTAATATCAATTAAAATAGTCAATTCCATAAATCTCACGGGTTGCGGCGAAAAACAAGTCAAACCATGAATAGCGCAGATTAGGGTAAATTAGAGCGCAGAACAACGATAACAACCAACAACACAGATACGGCGGCAATCATGAGACAATAAAAACAGTGAAATCGACAAAAACAACGGTGAAATTCAACTATGTGATCAAATTAAGGAGAGGAGAGTAAAAATAAATAAAAAAAAAGAGAAGACATGGATGATTTTTTGAAAATTATCGAGATAATTACGTATTGGATGATCCGATTGATGAAAACAAGAGTAGAGAAAACTTAAACAAGAATGATTACAAAGTTTATTCGAACATCCGATGATAAATTTTTGTTTCGTTTAAACCGGAATTAATATTGCACTCTAATTTATTTACGATTTATTCATATAGTAACACATATTTCTCCATAAAGTAACATGTTTTTGTGTTCATATAGTAACACATTTTTTTCATATAGTAACACATCTTTCTCTATACAAGAACACGTTTGTGTTCATATAGTAACACTCGCGCAAAAACATACATTAAATCTCGTTCCCAAATGTGTTACTATAAGATCAAAGATGTGTTACCGTAATGGAAAATACGTGTTATTAATCCTTAACGAGAATAAAATATTTATCCATGTGTTGTACTAGTTTTGTTCATTAGTAACACATTTTTCTTCATACAATAACACATGTTTTACCTTATTGTAAAACACACGAGACTGAAGTTTTTATTTTTACCTCTGCACGAGTTTAGTATACATATTTGCTCTTATAATAACACATATTTACCTCAAAATCTTATATGTGGGATCAAATAGACCCATGAACTTTATTTTAACATATTTAAATTATTTCTCTTTAATATTGAGATCAAATAAGCTCTCATTTTAATAAAATCACACTCTATTAATGAAAATAATATTGTCGAAGATTAGTGACTTATTTGATTCACACATATAAGATTAGAGATTTATTTGACAATTTTTTTCACTTTTATTTTTGCATTTGAGCGATTTTTTTAGGCATATACGTATTATGTATTTTACAAGATGCACATGTTTATCATTAACGTAACACCACATGCTTAACCTAATAGTAACACCCCGTAAGCGAAAATTGTATTTTTATACTTGCGCAAGTATTTTTAGAAACATTTACCAAACACGATCTAGTCCGACCTAATCCGCCCAGGATCCGCGAATATCATTATATGGGTAATTTCACGGATCCTAGATTCATGAAATATTTTATATTCTTTGTCTTTAATAAATTATAATCACTTTTTAATAAATTACTAACACATATAATATGAAGTGTATTATAATTTTTTTATATTATACTCCCTCCGTCCCAATAAAGTTTTCACACTTTCTTTTTTCGTCCGTCCCATTAAAAGTTTTACACCCTTAAAATGGAAAATTCCTTATAAACTTCACCTCATAATTTTCACTAATTTATAGAAATGTCATTAATTTTTACTCTCACATACACATAATCCAATAAAGTTTTTTTACTTATACATAAAAGTTTACAAAATTAACCCTCAAAACCTCAATCATTACTTTTTTCTTAAAGTGTGTGCCCTCCTACATATGAAAGTTTTTCCGGGACGAATGGAGTATATTTTTGTAAAATTGTAGGAGTACAATTTATTTAATACAAAGTGTATACTTTTCAATTTTTAACTTAAATGTATATTTTACATATATTTTTTTAAAAAGTGATACTCCCTCCCCAATAAATTTATTCTCCTCTCTTTGGAGTTTGGACACGAATTTTAATGAATATTAATAGTTTATTGATTAGGGTGAATTATTGCATGATTATTGAGTGTTTAATCGTCTCAATTTGATATAATTTTCATGTTAATCCATAATTAATTGGCTAAATTGTAGTTGATTGCTTGATTTGGTGTTGTATGCTTTAATTTGTAGGGAAGTTGTTGTTTTGGATGACAAATTGAGAAGATAATATTTTCAAATCAAAAGAGAAATTGCATGGTTGGAAAGATGGTTGTGAGAGCTTCGCGTAGCAAAAAGAATCATCCCAATCAAATTTTGTACAAAAAGATATGATCGAACGAAGTTATGGTAGGCGAGTTGGTCGAGATACACCCATCAGTTAGCGAGTACACCCACCGAGGATGAATGCACCCACTTCTTCTCTTTCGCAGATCCATAGCAGATCACTCCCCAATTTCACCTGCAATTCAATTAACACAAACCACCACCAATCATAACCAATCTTGCCGCCAACCACCTCACCCATCACTACCCCTCTCGCCGCCGCCGCTACCTAAGTCGCCATCGCCCCTGTTCCAACTCGGCCTCCGCCACCGCATGCATCCAGCATCAATACCGTCGTGACACCCACCGCGCCACCATCCTTGCGCGTCGCCATCGTCCCGCCTCCTCGCGACGCCTGACCACATCACCTCCATCTCCGGCTATCGCCGACTACACACCGCCATAAATTCTTGTCGTTGTCGCCGTGAGTTACAAGCTTGAAGAAGAGAGGGACCTTGATGACCTTACGGTACCACACCTTCTCTAGACATAGACTTGTCAAAGTTTGGGGTGGTGTGCCTCTTTTCATACTTTTCCATTTGCACCGCGAACCTCACGTTTGGGGCTTACTTGCTATGCTTTACTTGTAAATAATTTTGGGGATGAGCTTACTTGTTAATATGCATACTTAGTAGGTGTTGTTTTGGATTTCATAGTGGGTAGTTGTGTGCAACTTCACCTAGCTAAATACGTTTGCCAAACTTTTAATTGTCTTACATTGAAAAAGTTTGGGGGATGTGTGTTAGTTAGCAATTTTCGTTGCACCAATTTGCCTCTCATTTTGAGATGAGAAAATTCTGTGAAAATATTTGTGAATAATGAGCTTACTTGTGGATTTCATGCTTATCTTTGAGTTTATTTGGTGTGAATATGTGAAGGGAGCTGTACTTGAGATTATGTACATGTGCATTTGTGCTTGATTGAAGAATGAATTGAACTTTTGATATGATCATAACTTGATATGTGGCTTAACGCTAGCATGATTAATTGTTGTGTGATGATGAATGTGATTGAACATGTTTGATCTTAGCTCAATATTAAGCCTGTGAGCTTTTGTGTCTTATGAATCGTACATCTTATACGGTTGTATTTCTATGTGAGTGCATCATTCATGGATTTGTGTGCTAGAAGTTGGCCTTGAACTTGTTGAAATTGAGCTTTGTGTTGATATTTTTGAAATAATAAGAAGTCATGTTTGATTTGAGAAGTCACTTACCCAAATTTTTCCCTACAAAAACATTTGACTTCCTTATCAAGCCATTTTAAGCCTATTATCCTTATTCTTTGGTAAGTCAAGTGAAATTGAAACCATTTTGCCTATATATTTGAGCCTTATTGTCCATATAATTAGTAGAGCTTGATTGTTGGCTAAAAAGTGGTGCATTGAATGAGAAATGTGGTGGAATGATGATGTGCTAAGTGATTGTTGAGAAAAAGAAAAAGAAAGATTGAAAGATGAGAAATCCAAATTGAGAAAAAGATGTGAAAATGAAAGTGAAGAAAAAAATAAATTCAATTTTGAGCTTGAATGAAAAAGAAAGACTCAAATGAGTTTGGTGGAGAATGAATTTAGAAAAGTTTGAAAAGAAAAGAAGGATGTTTGTTGAAGTTGGTAGTGAAGTGGATTGAATTGCTTAATTAACTTTCATTTGTTCTACTAATTATTGAGTTGTCCAAAAATTCACTCACCCATTCCAAAGAGTGTACATTACAAACTTGATGAAAGTCCTCTTTAATTCATGATTGATACACAAAAATAATAATAATAATAATAATAATGGAGATTAAGTCTTTTGGCAAGTCTATGGTGTGCATGTTTTTGAATTGATGAATGAGTGTTATTTTACTCTTATACACTTGAGTGGTGAGAGAAACACTCCATGGAAGGAGCAATGATTTGAGCATTGGATGTTGCATTTGTCTAAGCATGATTGCATCTTGAGTGCTAGTTGAGAGTTGCATTGATTCTTAAGTTCATTGATAAGTTTTGATTGTTTTATTTTCATCTATTTTGTCATGAGATATAATTGCAATCAATTCACCCTTTGTGCTTATTTGTTTCGTTGCTCGAGGACGAGCAACACCTTAAGTTTAGGGAGTTTGATAAGGGTGAATTATTGCATAATTATTGAGTTCTTAATCATCTCAATTTGATATAATTTTCATGTTAATTCACAATTAATTGGCTAAATTGTAGTTGATTGTTTGACTTGGTGTTGTGTGCTTTAATTTATCGGGAAGTTGTTGTTTTGGAGGACAAATTGAGAACTGATAACATTTTCAAATCAAAAGATAAATTACATGGTTGGAAAGAGATCCGTGAGAGCTTCGCGTAGCAAAAAGAATCATCCCAATCGGAGTTCGTATGCAACAAATATGATCGAACGAAATTATGGTAGCCGAATTGGACAAGATAGACCCATCAGATTGGTGAATGCACCCACTTGAAGATGAGTACATACACTTCTTCTCTTTCGCAGATCCATAGCAGATCGTGCTCTCCAATTTCATCCGCAAGTCAATTAACACCAACCACCACCAATCATCACCGATCTCGCCGCCAACCACCTCACCCAACACTACCCCTCTAAATGCGTGCCTCGGCTTTAAGTCGCTGCCGCCACTGCTCCGACCCAGCCTCCGCCGCCTGACAGATCCGCACTAGCGCCGTCGCAACACCCGGTGCACCACCACCCTTGCGGCGTCGCCATCGTCGCGACCAACGAGAATCACCGCCATCGTCGCACCTCCTCGCGATGCCTAGCCACAATACCTCCATCTCCGGCCTATCGCCGACAACACACCGCCATAAATTCTTGCCGTCGCCGCCATGAGTTCTCGAGTGCCATTCATCAGCCCACTCGACTCGGACCTCACCATTTTTGCTTGGCGAATCTTGCAGTCATACCCGAGTGGCTAACTTCCAAAGGTGTGTTTATCACTCGGCTCTCATCGTTTCCACTCGGACATGACCTTTTTCCCTTAACCGAGTGCGATCAACACCCAAATCTGCAACTTCTCACTCAAGCAAGTTGACTCGGTCAACTCGATCGAGTTTGACCGAGTCAACCCCAATTTTACGAAAAATGCATTTTTACCATTTTAAGGGCCCATTTTGCAATTTTAATACATTTTTGCCCTCGTCCTTCACTATAAATACCTAATTTCCTGAATTCTAAAGGGGAATCACACACTTCAAACTTTCAAACACACGAATAAACACATAGTTAGCATAGTTAGCTTAGTTTTTCATTTTCATTTTCATTTTTTTTGCAAATTACAAGATACTTTGGATTAATCAACGTGTAAGAACATCTCTAGGTGATATTTCTCTTTTACTTCAAGCAATTTATTGGTTAATTTTCAATGTTGATCATCTCTCTTCTCCTTTATTTCTTGGATTTTTGTTTCTTAATATGTTTGGCTAGTTTCTTTGTGTTTGTGTATTTTGATGCTTATGTGTGATTGAATATTGTGTTGAATTCTTATGGGTAATTTTGATTGTTAATTAATTGATTGGATTGATGGGGTTTGAATGATCTATTTGCTTAATTTCTCCTAATCCCATGTCTAGTGACTTAGTTATTGCAAGTAGACTTGAATAATTAATTTACTCATTTGGGTAGTGGATTTAATTGAGTAGATTAGAGTTAATATTGGTTTAATGCAAAGAGACTTGATTAATTCCATTAGAAATATATCAATTCCATATTAATTGTTTAGATTAGTAGCCGGGTAATTAGTGAAGAGACCAAAGGGAGGGGACCTTAGTATCAAAGGGGGCACGCTAGGAAACCTATTGACTCGTATTTTCGTCCGGGAGGAAAGGGTAACTTCGTCCTAGTCAATCTTTCGTGTTTTAATTGAAATGTAATTCCTAGGCTTACCAAGTACAATATCTTCACACTTTTTATTTGGTCTGTCCCAAACCTATCTTCACACCCCAAATTTGGAAATAACATTCAATATCAATACCCTCACAATATCAATTTTATTTCAAAATGTCACTCTTACTTTATTCTACTTTATTTTCTCTCCTACACTATATTTCATACACCACCTAAAATACCCTTACACTTTATTCTCTCTCCTACACTAATTTAAGTTTTCTTAATAAGTGTGCCTCTTCACATATGAAGATAGTTCCTGGACGGAGGGAGTATTATTTATGTATAAAATAGAAATGTGTGGTAGATATGTGGTGTTTAGAGGGTGATGATAAAGTAGTATGAGATAGAGTTATAACTCAAAATGAAATAAGAATAAATTTTCTAGACTAACTAAAAAGAAGAATGAGAATATTTTTTATGGATGGAAGGAGTATAATTTAGTAAAAAAGTGATAAAATTTTATTAAAAATTAAATTCGTCTCATGAAATAAAGCATACGAGACGGTCTCACACAACACTTACTTGTTAATAAATGATATACATCATATCAACTAGATGATGATCCGAGAATCTCGCGGAATGAAAGAAAAATTGTAAAATACAAATAGCTTGATTTACAATATACTTATGATCTATATAAGTATGAGTAATAATAGTTTATTTAATTTTAAATCCAAAAATTTAATTTGCTGTACCCATCAACTTTTAACTTATTTCAGATAATTAACTTATTAAGTTATTTCAGATAATTACGCACAAACTTAATGTAAAACTAAATGTTAAAATTCTTTAAATCTATGCGCAATTAAGATTGTAAAATACAAATAGCTTAATTTTTTATTTACGAGTAGATAGAATATATTAAACAAATCGACCCCTAGGTAAAATCTATATCTATATATATATAAAAATAGAAGTCGGTGAGAGAAAGTGAAATGTAAGGAGAGAGCAAGTGAAATGCACTTGCCATGTAGTGTAATAGTGAGTCTCACTCTTTTAAAAAGAGTGAATTAACTTTACTTTTCCTTTTTTACTTTACACCAACAATTTCAAATTTTCATAAATTTTAATTTTAAATCTAATTTTAACACATTATATATCAACTTAATTCTCTTTTAAAAATTTTAATTTAACATAAGTATTGCACATATAAAAATAAATTTAGATCTAAAATATTTATTTTATTATTTTTATTTTAGATTTAATTATATGAATTGAATTTAAATAATTTTATTTAAGACTTAATTATATAAGTTGAATTTAAATAATTTAATTTTAGATTATATAAGTTTTGTTGAATTTTAATATTTGTAATGAGATTAGTAACTATTAAAAATTATAGAATTAATTAAATAGTTGTAATATATTCATGGGTAAATAACATAATTTATATATTAATAAAAAATAATAGTAAAAAATTAATAAATTAAATTTATAATTTAATTACAAATTTTAAATTTATAATATTCAATAGATACGGAAATTACTTGTTGATACAAAAATTACTATCAACTACATTTCATACCTATTTTTACTATCAACTACATTTCATTTCAAAATTAACAATCTCTCTCTAAAAACTCTTCTACCTCTCTCTAGGAAACTCTCTCGGTATTATCAAGCTTCCCGAGCCCTTGCGTCTTCTCCGTTATCCTGCGCCGACAAGCTCCCATCGCCTCCTTCACGCACTCGAAGCTTCCAGCGGAGTACTGCGGCGCAGTAAGAAATTCCGGCAATGCGATTTCAGGGAGAAGGTAATCTTGAAGCAAATAGGGGTTGGGAAGATACTCATGGGTTTGAAGGTATGATGATCGGATGAAGTAACGGCCACAGATGTCGATGTCAGAGGTCATAGATCGACGACAATAGATGTGGACGTCGGAGGTCACAGATCGACGGCCACAGATTTGAGGGTTCAAAGCAGAGAATGGGTTTAAAGATCGTCTCAAGGTGAGGTTTTCTAATGCCTGATTTATGCACTTGTACTGTTTGATGAAATGCCTAAATGAAATTGTACTTCTCATTTTTGTGTCAATTAGCAATTGAGGTTTTAGAAGAAGTTCATGTGTTGCAGATTATGAAAGGAGATGCATTGAAGACATAGTTTCCAGAATTCAATCTGGTTGTAGCAAACATTCCATACAATATATCATCACCTCTTTTGGCTAAATTGGTTTAGGGGGCGAACAAAAATCCATAAAAATTTTATTTCGAAGCGCCACGTCACACGTTCAACATTAATTATATGTGCACTTTTATTTGGGTAGGAAAATAATAAGATGATGGGACTCATAAAGCATACCAATAAATAAAATAATAAAACAAAAAATGGTCAGAAAATTGTGAATATGGTACACAATATTTTTACCACATAAAAAAGTTATTTGTCGAAGAACTGAGAAATGTGAATTATACATAAACAATTTATTAAAAATTAATTTTTGGAACGAGAAAGCTATAGGAAAAGCTGCTGCAATTGCTTTGGGAAGCCAAATAAAATCTCATCAATGAAAAGTATATTGCAGGTTACTAATTTGCTAAAAAGGAACAACAATAAGGGGAGGGTTTCTTTTTTGGCCTTTTCCCTATTCTTTTTTAGTGAAAAGCAATTAAAAGCAATTGTACCTAGTAGTATTAAAAGATATAATATTGTACCTATTAGTTACCCATCCATTTTTATTCATTAATAACTTAACTAAACTAATATGTAAGTATTTTATTATCCAATCATAGTATGAAAGTAATATTTTTTAACAAAATTATCTAGTAAATCAAATCTATTATTATTTGAATATAAGACTCTAATTATCAATTATAATAAATGTATAATACAAGAGTTTTTTCCGTAAATAGTTTGGGCGGGAAAGCGCCTCAATCGTAGATCATGGTTTCAAGATATGATCTAGGCCGTTAGTTTTTTTTTTTTTTTTTTTTAAGTTAAGGTAATCTTTTTATTATTATTATTGTTATGATGATGATGATAGGATAATCTGTATTATAATTTATGAATTGTTGAATATATTATGATTTCGGTCATTGATCATGGTTCTTTCCATATTGATAGGATAACTTAGAACTTTTGGTTATTTTGTGAAGAAATTTAGACCTTTGGATTGTTTAAGCAATTATAGGAACTGTTTCTTTTTTCTCTATTTATATGGTTCATTTCATTCAACATTTCTATCATCTCATTTCTTCATCCTTTGTACAAGTAATTTCATGCTCCATTTGGATGGAGTGAATTAAAATCAAAGGATTTGAGGATAATATACCATACATTTATACAAACTAAAATGGAGAAAAACTAAATGAACGTTGGTCCCGTGATTGAGTGATTAATAGCGACCAAGTACACCATCCAGAGATAATCTAGAGGGGGAGGTTGAATAGATTATCTAAATTTTTCCCAAAATTCGATTATCAATTCAAGAAACCAGATATGATCAGTGAAACAGCTTTTTTAGACTCAACCTCTTAACTAGGATCTAAAGCGATCAAACTAATTTTGTTTGAACAATTGATTATCAACAGAAAGATAAGTTCGTAAAGTAAACGACACAGGATTTATAGTGGTTCGGATCAAATGATCCTACATCCACTCTCCTTCTTCAACTTGAAGAAGGACCTTGACTATTTACTCACTTACTTACTCACTAGAGATTACAATTACAACGCCTTGATGATCTTCTTCTTCACTATCTTCAAACTTATCAATCTATCTAGAAAATCAAAGATACGGTGCGAGAATGTCTTTGAATATATACAGGGGAAGTGTTCTTTAAACACTTAGAAAATTATGAAAAACTTTTTGGAAACTCGTGAGTGCTTTGAAAATGTGAATATCGGAATTATGAGTGGGAAGAGTTCTTTCTAGAACCGTGTTTACTCCTATTTGTAAGCTCCGTAAGACGGTTAGTTTGTTGTAACAAACTAAAAACCGCTTAACAAACTTATCTTGAAAATCGTCTTGACTTGGTGATCTTGAGTTAGTCGTCTGTCGACTTGGTGAAGACTTTCCTTTCTTATTCTACTCACCTGGTCTTGACCTCGTCTTGAGCTCTTCATTATTCTCTCCAACAGATGACTTTTTCAAGACTGTCTTCGATGACCTCCTTCTTTCTCGACCTCACCGGCTTCATTAGCTTTACCTAGTCTCGATCATCCTAGTACTAATGCTCACTACCTCACTGCTCTATACATTCTCACCGGTCATCTTATTTACATGAACTAGCTCTAGTCTATACACTTTAACTCATCAAAATAAAAACCCGATCTAACAATTTTCCCCTTTTTGATGAAGTTAAAACCGCAAGAAAGAAACAGACTCACAAATGGTGTCACCAAGGTTATTCAAAATGATCGCAGATAAGCACATTTAAGCATGTAAGCATCTTTTACTCAAATAAGTTCACATAGAAGCACCTAATCACACTTATGAAAATTTTAGAGTTTTGGAAAAATTTTATACTTAGAAAAATCTTAAGAAAAATTTGTTCCGAGAAATAATATTTTCTCGGATGATTAACACTTAGTAAAATTCTTAAAGTTTTCTCATAAAGCAATAGAGCACTAAGCTTAAAAAAATAAGACAAGGTAGTTCGTATAAGTTCACGTAATCTCATTCATATTCACATATTTACAAATTTACATCTTGGTGCGAGATAAGATAAAGAAATAAGAAAAGAAATTTGATCTTATCTAGACACCCCATCGTCACCTTTCGGAACCATCACCAAGAAAAGACTCTTCTTCTAAGCGGCTTGAGCTCATTCTCGTCTTTGAGTCCGGACTCGACTTCACCTTGGTGATTATGCTTTTGATCCGTGCCATGTCAATGGTTCCGTCTGCATTCTCGCTTGGTCTTGGCTACCTCGTAGGGGCCGTGAGATCGGCATTGAAGATCTTGTCTCGCCTCATCGAGGAGCCTCTCGTATATGTCTCGGGTCCTCCTTCTCCATCCACTCATGCCAACGGAGATCTTCATCTTCTGCCTGCAGCCTCGATGTCTTCAGGATGTACCAATAATACATCCATTGAGCATCCAAGTTCTTTTCACGATACTCCTTGGTGGTGACTCCGAGACCATCTTAGGCGGGACAGATGAGCGGTGGTAAGGATGGAAGTCCTGCCTCTCGTCACCGCTTTGATTACCCATTTCGACGTCCTTGCTCCACTTCATGTCGAGCCCTTTGTTCTTCTTTTTAGCCTCTTCCTTTCTCTTTCTCTATACCACTCATTTTCCTCGCTTATCCTCCTTATCTCGCTCCTCGGATAAGTTGGAGTAATGGCTCCCTTCTCCTCTTCTCGCCTTTGGTTAATTTGGCGCTTAAGACCTCACCGGCGACTCCTCGAGATAGCTTCCCCTTGCCCGCCTATGGCCTCTGGAATTTTTTCCTTCTTTGATGCGGGCCATCGGCATTTGTCTTCTCCTCCTCTTCTTTATTTCTCCTTGCCTCGTCTTCCCTTATAGCATCCTCAATCTCGAGCTATCCTCACTGGAGAGCGGCAAACTCATCCGATTTGATCTTGACTTACGCCCTTGCCGCTTCGGCTCAACCGTGTATGCCTTAAGGGTCGGTGATCTTTGTTGGCCTTGACACCACCGAGAGGGCCTCCAATCTTTCTCGCCTAGCTGCTTCCCTTTTTACTTCATCTTTGAACTCCCGCACTGCGTCTCCAAAGAGGAACAACGCACTCGAAAATCGTACTTGTCCATGGATATGGCATCCACGGCAATGGCGTTGTCCTTAGCTACCTTAGCCTTCAACAGCTTGACCTCCTCCTCCAACTTACTCGTACGCTCACCAACATAGAGCTTGATTTACGGTACACGTTCCTCGGTGATATCGACTCGCTATTCTCATGTTGGCTATCATCGTGTCCGTGATAGCCCTTATAATGTGTTCGGTTCGCTTAGCTATCAATCTCTCCACCTTTGAGTTGATCTTCTTGTGTAGGTTCGAGAAGGCAGATGAGATGGTTGATAGGGGACTATCACCGTCTTCATCCTTGGAGGAGGATCTGGATGAGGAATATGATTAAGGAGTTCGGGATGAGGGAGAGGTCAACCGGATATCTCCGAAGATAGAATGAGAGATATCCGGGATTTGGATTGGTGGGAGCTCAACTGTTTGGGTTTGGGGAAGTGGGATGTCTGCGGGTGGTGGGGATGGTGGGTGAGATGAGGAGGCTGCAGTTTAGTTGAAGGTGGAAGGGGAGGAGATGTAGTAGGTGGTGAGATGATGGGGGTGAATGTGGTTAGAGGTGTGGGTTGATAGATGGGGACAATGGGTAAGGGAGTGGGTTCAGATAGGATTGGGGGATAGATATGGTGGGGGTTTCAACGAGATGTTGTTTGGACAAGTTGGGAGGTTGGTGATTTAGAGGCTCGGAGGTAACAACCAAGACTACCTCTTCATTGCCGGAGTAAGCAGGTGAGGGGGAGGGGGTGAATTTAGAGGAGGATGAGCTAGAAGTACCTATGGAGATAATTTTCTTTGCAGATTGAGTCCTCTCGGAGCTTGGCTCTTCCAAGGCATCAACCCGGCCACAACAAACAGTGCCCACTTCGGGAGATCGCCTCCTCTCGTAACAGACTTGAAGGGGCAGCGAGATGACTCCCCTTGCTCTTTCTTGTCTGCGGCCTTCACAAGCCTTATTCTAGTCCTCCTCTAGAGAGGCACCGCAGCCTTTACACTTTCAAGCACTGCAGTGCTGCACTGCAGTTTTACTTACCTTCCGGGACAACTTCAGCACAAAGAATCGCCTCTCTGCCTCCTCTCGCCGCCGCTTGCACTACGCTGGTCCTCGCCTCATCGGACTAGTCATCTCGAGTCCGGCATACCATCAATTCTTTCATTTTTCATAAAGCGGCCCCTTCGCTCGAGTACTTCTTTGTTCACTCCTTCGATCCGCAACCTTATTCATCCCTTCAATGAAGACTGTGATCTTGTTAAACAGGCTCACGGTTGTCAACGTCGTCCAATCACTAGAAACAGGGTTGTAGGTCAACCCGCTTTTTTCCTTCAACCTCCTGATCAACACATCCACCCAATCTACTCGACCCCATCAATTATCGCCCTCATGAGGTAAAGTCTTGGTTTTGATAAACCATCGTGGGAGCTTTGATCACCCAAGATAGACTTGGTGACGATGGTCATCAACAACCCGTACTTTCTCCGAAGAAGATTTTTCTTCAAATCCCTCCGAACACCCCCGTGGGTTACCCTTGCAACCATCTCAAAGGATTGTTCCCACTCCTCCTTCTTATACGTCATCGGATTTACTCCCTCCGCCCGATGTATCAAAGATTCTGCAATGACCTCTTTAGTGAATGACAATTGAGTCCCTTTGACTTGAGTGTTGAAGCCGCCATCTGGAGAACTTGCAATTGGTCGAAACTCTATTCCGATCGATCCTTCGCTTTTGTTCTCGCTTCGATTTTAATGAATGTAACCCCTTAGCTTTGAAGCTTCCAATAATCGGAGGATCTCTGCAGATTCTCGATCCTCGGGTAGTCTCGAAATCTACGTATATTTCACTTTCAATTTGTTTTTGAAAATTTACGTATTCATTTTGAAGTTGGATTTACGGGTAGATATAAAGGTGGATTTCGGAGATTTTGAAGAAGAAGCCATTTGGAAACTCGAAATGGTAAGAATTTTGGAGAAGACGATTTGCGGTAAATTTAGGGTTTGGAAATGTAAAAGTGAATTTATGAAATGAAGAGGGTAAGTTTTTAAATGAAGGAGAGAGAGAGGGAAATCAGAAGAAAGTGGATACGTGGCAAGATCGTAATAAATTTTGACCGTTGATTGAATGTGGTGTGTGGAGTATATCAACGACTATATAAGATAGTCGCTTCACCTCCGCGCATGGCATTAACTCGTCTTGAAATTGTAAAAAGTAAATCCGCCTGTGCTACGGATTAGACGGCTAATAGAGGTTACTTTATGCAGAGATAATAAGTATTCATAAAGGTTTCCCTATTACAGATCGAGTTTTAACAGACTTGGTAAAAAATGACCTTGTCTTAAATTTTGAAAATTTCTCCAAGTCTTATTATTTTGAAAAACACAGAATTTTTTTAAGACTAAGTTAATTTCATCCAAATATAATCGGAATATAAGAATATTAAACTCAATCGGAGTTTTCAAAAGAACAACTCATCGAAAGTTTTTAAATAGATGAAATTTGTGAGAGTAGTTTTTGAAAACAATTTTTGAGAAGAAAACAGGGGAAAGGTTTTGCTCGGATGAAGAAGTTTTTCAAGAGAAGGTTTATACCGATCTAACAAAGGTTATTTATAACCTATTCCCGCAGATATACAAACTTGAGAAACCATTAGTAGCGAGTAAGTCGACGGGTTACATAAGCTCATCTCGATTCTTAAAGAGGTCACCGATTATGTTCTTGTCTAATTACTTAATGTCGATAAGAAATTATCAAGTTAGATAAGGTCAATATGACTAATCCTTGATTTTTGATTCTTGATTCATTTTGAAACGTGATCAATGATATCCGCTCTGTGATTGTCCTTTGACACATATTAAGTCGATAGTTCTTTCTAGACAAGATTTAAAGAAAAGAAAGAAAGAAAGAATATACAAGATACATACAATAGAAATCATAAATCGGATGCATCAAGTAATCCTAATTCTAAACACAATTCCTTAAAACTAGATTCACTAAGCGTTTTGTAAGAATATCTGCTCTCTATAATTCGGTTGCTATCTTTTCTATCCTAATATCATTCTTCTCAACATGATCTCTAATAAAATGATGCCTTATATTGATTGAAGTGTATAGGCAAGAGCTTTTAAGACCAATCGCAAAATATCGAACCCAAGGGAGAAAGTATGCAAACGAAACTTAAGGATAAGAGTTCTAGATGACTAAAGTTGCAACAAGGTTTATGACTAGAATCTCTATAAAATGGTAAGAAATTAAATGACAAGATTATACAAACAATATATCAAACACCTAGAATGCAATAACAAATACACTAAAATCAATGGGGGATTTGGGTGCAAGGGATAATCTCCATCAAGGAATCCATGATTAACAAGCTATGATTGTATCCAAATGCAAATCAATCAAATTAGAAGCATAAACCATCATGAAATTAATCACTCCATTAATATCACAATGCCTAATGTAAGTATCCTTAGTTCTTCCTATCTCTCAATGTAGAAGTCCCGTTCATACAATCATGCAAAAATTAAAACCCGATTAACACCTAATCATGTTAGCTCAACTCTCGCCTATTGCTAGGGTGATCAACCATTAATCAAAAGAGACAATTTTTCATGAAGCACAATTAAGAATCACAATTAGGAAGCAAGCTAATTCAATTGATCACAATTATCAACAATCATAGCATGAGACAATCACTTCATCCCTAATTTCAATTATCCCAAGCACAAGGCTATTAGCCCATGATGCTACAAGCAAAAGCCATGGGTAAACAATCTAAGAAAGCAATTAACAATCTAATCAACACAAGCAAAGAATTAAAGAGAGAAAAGGGTAAGAACATCACCAATTGATCTTCAAAATACAAAAATAGGAATGATTAGTCTTCTACAATGCTTGAATTCAACTTATCTTCTTCCAAATCACAACTTGAATCTTCAATTACAATGAATCAAAATGCTAATCTAATGGACTAAAAATAGAATCTAATCTAATTCTAACAATCTATAGCAATTAAAATGGAAATCAAGCTACAAAGTGAAAAATTCGCCTATGGAACCTCCTGAAATCGCTTCTAAATGCTAGAATCAAGTCATGCTCTGTTTTGGCTTCAATGGGCTTTAAAAGCGCAAAATTCGATTTTGGCACTCCTCGACTCGAGCTTCGTGCCCTCGAGTCGAGGCCTAAGAGTCGCATCCACGCTTCTTCAATTTTCCACCGCCTCAGTCGAGGCTCGGCCCTCGACTCGAGGATATTGCCATTTCTCCATCCCTCGACTCGAGGTTCCTCCCTCGAGTCGAGGCCGCGTTTTTGAAAATTCTTTCCCTCCAGCCTATCCCTCGAGTCGAGGGTCATATCTCCTCGATTTGTGCTCGAGACCAGGGAAATTTTCTCGAGAAGGGCTTTGGGCCCGACCGTTTTTCCGGTATGTTCGTCTCTTCATTCTAAGAATAACGGTACTCTCGGTTAAAAATTCCACCGTTTTACCTCGCAAAACGGACGAAAAACATAAAAAACTCACGAGAATAATATCTTTTAGGCAAATAAGTGATACTCTACACATTTATGCAAAAAAATCACACTTTAGCTCACTTTTGCACTAAAATAAGCCCTAAAACATGTATCAATTCACTCCAATCATACCCCAAACTTGAATTGTTGCTCGTCCTCGAGCAACGTAGAAACTAAGAACAAAGGAGTGAATTGATTGCAATTATGTCACATGGCACCATAGGCGAAGTAAAAGACAATCGAACTCATCAATGAACATAAATATCAATGCAACTATCCACTAGCAATCAAGATAAATCATGATCAAACAAATGCTCAATCAAACACTTAATACATTGCTCCTTCCATGGAGTGTTTCACTCTTCACTCAAGTGTATAAAGGTATATTGCACTCAATCATCAAATTCACAAACTTGCACACCATATGCTTGCCAAAAGACTTAATCTCAATCAAAATCATTTGTATTCAAGCAAGAATCAAAGAGGTTTTTCTTCTAGGTTGTAATGTAGGCTCTTTGGAAAGGTAGGATGAATTTGGATAGGAGTGACTAAGTAGTAGAGACTTGAATGTAAGCTAATCAATACAAAACACATCTCTTCTCTTTTCATCAAGCACACTCTTCCTTTTTAACTTCAATGATCAATCCACCATTCACTTGAGCTTTCTCTTTTTAAGCTCACAAATTGAATTTTTCTTTTCACTTCATTTTCACATACTCGTTTTCACAATTCAATTTTTGACAACCTTTTTCTTCTTTCAATATTCATCACTTAGCTCATCATCTTCCCACACTTAGCAATCAAATCACCATCATTAGCAAACATTCGAGCTCAACTAAATATAGGACAAGAAAGACTCATAAAAATAGGCTAATGGTTTCCATCTCACTCGGCTTGCCAAAAAAATAAGGATCATAAGGCTCAACATGGCTTACTAAGGAAATCAAATGTGTTTGGTGGGGAAAATTTGGCAAAGTGACTCATCATTCCAAACATGGCCTCTCATCACTTTCAAGACATCACACAAAGATCAATATTAACAAGTCTAGTGGCAAGTTCTAGCATACAAATCATGAATGATGCACTCACAAAGAAATATCAATCAACCGTATAAAATGTACGATTATTAAGGCACAAAAGCTCACGGGCTTAAATTGAGCAATGAGTCAAGCATTATCAATCACATCCATCTTTACATAATAAATCAAAAATGCTAGCTTCAAGCTACATATCAACTCATGATCAAATCAAAATCCAATTAGTCTTGCAAATCAAACACAAGTGCTCATGTACTCACTACCACAAGAATGATACTCAAAGATATGTCAATAAATCCACAATGAAACTTAAAATCAAAGAATATGGAATCTAAAGGATCATCAAGCTCAATAAGATCAAGAGAATAATAATCATCATCAAAGTCATCAAATATTCCAATTCATCACATCAACAAGTTCACCAAAAGAAGTACAATCATCATAAAGAGTACAATCACTACTAAGAATGCAAATCATTAAGGAAGCAAGAATCTAAAGACTAAGGAGAGAGAATGAAGAATAGGGGATAGCCCTAAAAGTCGGACGGCGGTGGTGGAGGAGAGTAGTGTCGGCCCAGAAGTTCCACGAGCTCATCTCGAGTAGGAGGGCGTACATATCATTTTGAGTCTTCGAGAGACTCTTCCTGCATCCTCCTAGTCTCTTCATTGAATCTACGGGACTCCTCAATCATCCTGTACATATCATCCTGGCGAGTCAAGCTCTCGATGTGCATCCTCTCGGCTATCCGCCCACATCGCCTCGGTCAACACCCATGGCCTCTGTGATGAGCTCCCGGCCTCATACTCCCGACTCCTCATCTCGCCCTGCCCGTACATATTATTCTCGGGTGGTAATCCTCGTCCATCTCGTCTGATGACTCTTCTGCTCCGGCTCCTCGTCCTCCTCGTCCTCGGCCTCTGCTCCTCTGCGCAACACCCTCACCCTCATCATCATCATCGGATCTGATTGTGACCATCATTATCATCGTCGTCACCCTCATCTCGGAGAACATCTCCGTGCTCTCTCGTATAAGCATTTATAGCATCGGTATGACGCCTTTGTGACCACATGCGAAGGTTGATGGTCACAAAAGCGGTAGATCCAAATACCGTAGTCAACCTCTTATTCGGAAGAGGGAATCGGCCACCGTGATCTTTGCTTTGGAGACACCACGTCCTACCGATGCGGTCAAGTGTCCTCATGCGCCGCATGGTATCGGTATTAAGATACGGACCATCTAATGCTCGAAGTTATGAGTGGGGATGCCGAGATGCTCGGCTATCAAGGTAATCATGCCTCAAAGTTAATCTTCTTGAATTTTGTACTTGTAGCTCTCTCAAACCAATAGCAGAGTGCGCGGCCGCGTTGAATCGAACCCCGTGCGGGAAACACCAAATGACATACAACTCCTCGGATACCACGACTCCTCCCTCCGATCTCGCGAATATCGTGCTTGCGAGAATTTTCTCCAAATATCGGATTGGATTAGGATGTGAGTGCTCTTCGATTTTCGAGGGAATGAACTCAGCCGATTCGGAGCCCTGAATCGAAATACGCCTCCAAAACCTCTTGGCGTTGTACTCGACCTTATGTTAAGCAATGATCTGCCGGGGTCGAGTCGGGGTGCTAAGGATCTCGTTGACCTCGTCCAAGGTCAACTCATACTCATTCCCCATGAGCTTGAAAGTAATTTTCCTAGCGAACTTGGCCCTCCCGGCCTTATGGACCTTAACCGTGCAAAGGAACTCTAGGGTGAGTCCGAGATAAGTCCGAGGCCTCTTGGCTAAGAAGCCTCCCATGCCGACTTGCTCAAAAAGTCGAGGAATATCCTCCTCGATTCCCCATGGATAACATGCGGTTATGATCTACTAATCGGGTCTTGACTACTTTCTTGTAAAGCTCGGCATAGAGGATAATATGCTTTCTCCATTTGTAATCGTCCCACTGAATTCCAAGTTCGGCGGGCATCCTATGTGCAAATCGGATGGCCTCGTCTCTCTCACGGATTTACGCATCCGAAAAATTATGGCCGTCCACTCCCTAAACATTGTTCCTGCCAAAAATAATCGCAAGAGCAAAAATTAGTATCCACTCATAAAATTCGAGCTCAAAATATCAATCAAACCATAGACAAGTCAACAATAATATATCCAATCTCAACAAAATTCCTAGTGACTAGGCAATAAATCCCTACAATTGGTCAAAGAGTCAACTCAAACAAATACTATCAATAGAAGTGCTCAAATACTCCTCGAAATATACATACTTAACTAGAATGGCTTTAGACAATGAAAATCACCATATAAGCTCACCAAAATCATACAAATATGCTCCAAAATATATCGAATAATAACAAGCCAACTAGCAAGTAATTCAACACATAGCATCACCAAACTTGTACTTCCATCATCAATACTCAACTTAACTTGACCGAATTACCAAAGACAATATCACTTGGAATTCCCAACCTTGCCAAAAATTCATTTTCTAGCCAAATTCCACAAATAAACAAGCAACATATCATATACAACCTAAGCATGCTCCTAAAACCATCCATTAATCCAAAATATCTCAACAAAGGCTCCAATTCATCAACATAAATCATGCATATAAGGTGTTTGACGAAATGCCCTAATGAAATTCCAATTCAATGAACTCATGCAAAATTATCAACACCTATGCAATAATCACACTTCAACCACGAAATTGAAGGCCATGAGATAATGAATTACGTACCTTATTTGAGAAATTGGCGAAAAACGTCCAAATTCAAAGACCCACTCACTACTCCTCAAAATCCCCAATTTAGATTTCAAAAACCCTCAAAATCTAATCTTGATGCCAATATGATAACAATAAGATGAAACTATGGTGATTGATCGGTGAAAATGACGTGAAATCGGGAAATATGGTATAGAGGCAAAAGGGATCGTGATATGCCCTAACTCCTCGAGTCGTAGCTCGAATCAAACGCGACATTTATAGCAGACACTGACCTCGAGTCGAGGTCAGGCCTCGACTCGAGGAACCCCATTTTTTCAAAAGCCTCGACTCGAGGTTCCTCCTCTTGAGTCGAGGGATGTGCCGATTTCAAAATTTCTCTAAGTGTTAATGCCTCGACTCGGGGCTATGCAACCTCGACACAGGGTTGAGTTCGAGAGAATTTTTACGATTCCGGGCCCGACCACGACCCCGAAACTCCTATAAATGACCTCTATACCCCTAACGAACCCAAATATGCAAGAAATTACCGTTTTGGTCCCTCGATTTAAGCCCGGTCACTCATTCGATCGAGGAGACCGGGTTCTCTTCCTTTTCGCTCATTTTCACCAACTTTTAAGCTCTCCTTTCCTTTTCGATTCCTTGATTCTCTTGCAACTCCGATCCTTTTTCCAATCCAAGTAGTGAGTACCCTACAAACGGGCAAAACAATTTCATCAACCATAATCATCACTAAGAGATGTATTTCTACCCTAAATAACAACACCCCCAAACTTGAATGAAGATATGCATTCAAAATTTAGTATGTGAATGATACAAGTATGCAACTCCTAAATGATATCAACAATTAAGCTCAATATCCCAAATATAACTCATCCATCAACTAACATATTCTTCTAAGCATGAGCAATTCCCAAAATCCAAAGCAAAAATTCCACAAATAGAACAAAACACAAAAACACAAAGCAAACACACCAAAGTAAAAACATGATGGGTTGCCTCCCATCTAGCGCTAGGTTTAACGTCCTTTGGACGGAACTCAAAGAGTTCATACTTCCCTTCTGTGTCAATGTGGGGATCGACCTTGTGCTTCACTAGATGTTCCTTTGCAAAAAGGCAACATCCCCACTTGTCCTCTAGGAGTAGCTTTCCTCCTTCTTTGATTTCTTTGACCGTAAGCACCTCCTTGGGTCTTTCGACTCCAAGTAGCCGACTCCAATTTGATTCACACCACACCACTTGGTCTCCTACTTCAAAACTTTCCTCCTTTTTCTCAAGTTGTGCCTTTTTCTCAACCAATTCCCAAACTTGAGCCATGCTCAAGTTTGGTCAAATCTTTCTCACCTTCTTCCTTCTCTTTTTCACCGGGGTCAAGAAAAGGGTCCTTTGTATCGTTCTCCTTCCTTTAAAATCATCAAGGGAAACACAAAATTTGTTAGAAATGATTTTACAAGAGGGAAGGAAATGCTCATTAACTAAAGGATTAGTAGAAGTAATAGGTGTAGAAACTTCCCATTCAATGGAAGGGAATACATCAACAATCTCTATGTATCCACACGTCTTCTTCTCTACCTTGCTTTGAGCAACCTCTTCCTCATGAACTCTTGTAAATGTCACTTCATCACCATTGGAGCTCAACTTAAGCTCTCATTTCTCCACATTAATCATAGCCTTGCCCGTTGCAAGGAAAGGTCGACCAAGGATGATCGGTGCCTCAAGCTCCTCCTTCATGTCTAATACAATGAAATCCACCGGGAATATGAGTTTGCCAACCCCTACTAACACATCTTCAATAATCCCAAATGGTTGAGCATATGATTGATCCGCTAATTGAAGATTGATGTTTGTAGGAATCACCTCCCCTAGATCCAATTTCTTGAACACGGACAATGACATCACATTAATACTTGCTCCTAGGTCACACAAGCCTTGAATATTTACCTTTTCTCCAATCTCACATGGGATAATGAAGCTTCCGGGATCCTTTTTCTTTTTGTGGCAAGTGTCTCTCCAAGATTTCTTTGCATTCTTCCACAAGCTTGAGCATCCCTTTCTCATCCCAACTCCTTTTCTTGGACATAATCTCTCTCAAGAACTTCTTATAGTGTGGAACTTGTTCAAGGGCCTCCAAGAGTGGAATATCGACATGCAAATTCTTGAAAATTTCTAAATACTTTCCAAACTCTTCATCAAGTTTCTTCCACTCTAGCCTCTTAGGAAACGGAACCGGATTTACCTTCATTGGAACTCCCCATTCATTCTTTGACTTTTCTTCCTTCTTTGCATCTCCCTTCGCTTTCACCTCTTCTTCACTTTTCTTCTCTTCCACAACCACTCGTTCTTGACTCACTTCTTCCTCATTCACCACCTCTTCTTCAAACTTCCCTTCTTTGGGCATTTTAGGACCTTCATAGCTAGTGTCACTCCTTAGCTTGATTGCACTACTAAATTCTTTAGGGTTCGGCTCGAGTAGTGGATGGGTATTTATCTTTATTTTGTAGATGATCCACCGTAGACGAGAGCTTCCCAACCGTAGTAGCATGTTGCCCCACTTGGTGCTCGATCGTCTTGAAACGAGTGTCCATTTGCTTCCCTATATCATCAAGCCTTGAGTCATTAGCTTCGAATTTCTTCACAATCAACCCTAAAATCTCCTCCGTGGTAGGCTTTCCTTCATTATTCGGAGCCTTTGCACCGGATCAAATCCGGGAGGAAATTGAGCGGCTCTAGGAATGGCATATGAAAAATTTTCATGTCTTTTCCATGTATTCCCATTAAATTGAGCTTGTGGTTGAGGTTGATAGCTTCCTTGTGGCCTATTTTGGTAAGGCATTTGGTAAGGCCTTCCCGCTTGATAATTCCCTTGAAAATTTCCTCTTTGATAGCCTCCTTGGAATGGAGGCCTACCCATGTAGCTAACTTCTTCAACCGTGCAAGGGACTTGGCAAACATCAACATGAGGAATGGATAGACTCACACTTGCTTGGCCTTGTGAAGTAGCAAGAGCTCCCAATCGGTCCATCATAGTCATCATCATGCTCTTCATAGACTCGATCTCATCAACTTGTGACACCCGATGGTGTGCTCCCGATTAACCGACACTTGGAATGAATCTTGGGCTATGTTCTCCATTATTTCATTCATTTGCCCAACGGTTTTAGACCAAATCGATCCATTCGCACAAGCATTTAAGAGCGACCTATCCCCATCCGTCAAACCATTGCCAAAGTACATAATGGTTTGCTCCTACGGAAAACCGTGTTGAGGACAATTGATAAGTAACATGCCATACCTCTCCCACGCCTCCGGTATGGTCTCCCATTCTTTTGGCGGAAGTGGGAAATAACCTCCTTAGCTTGCACGGTCTTTGATGGTGGGTAGAACTTCATCAAAAATTTCTTGGACAACTCCTCCCATGTACGTACGGTCCCGGGCGGTAATGAATTTAGCCATGCTTTTGCTCTTCCTTTCAATGTAAAGGCAAAGAGCCTCAACTTCTTCGCATCTTCGGGTACCCGTGGTACTTCGTAGTGTCGGCAATCTCAAGAAATTGTGCCATATGTTGATGTGGGCACTCATTTTCATCCTTTCCTTCAAATTGCTTCTCCCTAAGCATTCTCACTAGAGCGGGACTTATCTCAAAAGTTATTAGCATCTATCCTCTGCCTTGCTATCCCGTCATAGTGCTCTCTAAGTGGTGGCTCAAAAATTCTCTCAAAGGCCTTCCTTGAGGTGGTGGCTCATTTACGGGTTGTGGTTGGGCATTTGGTATGTGAGGCGGCTCATGATATCGTGGCTCTTGATTATATTGTGGTGGATGAGGTGGATAGTAGGGATATTGATGAGCTTGAGGAGGATAAGGATATGGATTTTGGTAGGGATAATTTTGTGGTGGTATCCCTTGAGGGAAAGTGGCCAACTCGAGCATGGAAATGGTTCCCATTACCTCCATGTTCTACTCCTCCTTCTCCTTGTCCGTGTACCTCCTCAACTTGAGATTCACCCACTATTCTCTCCTCATTTCTTTGATCTTCCCCTTCCATAACTTCCCTTCGTCTTCTCACATGATTCCTTCTCAAATTAGCCTCAATTTCGGATTTAGTGGCAATGGTGGAACACCACTGACCTTGTTAGCTTGCACCTACAATGCCACAAATCCAAGTATCAACTTCAAACCAAACAAAATCAACAAAAACAAAAACAAAAGCAACAAATAGCCACTTCAAACAATCCTTAAATCTCATTTATGACGCAAAAACTAACTCCCCACGGCGCCATTTGATTGGAGTGTATAGAGCAAGAGCTTTTTAAGACCAATCGCAAAATATTGAACCCGAGGGAGAAAGTATGCAAATGAAACTTAAGGATAAGAGTTCTAGATGACAAAAGTTGCAACAAGGTTTATGACTAGAATCTCTATAAAATGGTAAGAAATTAAATGACAAGATTATACAAACAATATATCAAACACCTAGAATGCAATAACAAATACACTAAAATCAATGGGGGATTTGGGTGCAAGGGATAATCTCAATCAAGGAATCCATGATTAACAAGCTATGATTGTATCCAAATGCAAATCAATCAAATTAGAAGCATAAACCATCATGAAATTAATCACTCCATTACTATCACAATGCCTAATGTGAGTATCCTTAGTTCTTCCCATCTCTCGATGTAGAAGTCCCGATTCATACAATCATGCAAAATTGAAACCCGATTAACACCTAATCACGTTAGCTCGACTCTCGCCTATTGCTAGGGTGATCAACCATTAATCAAAAGAGACAATTTTTCATGAAGCACAATTAAGAATCGCAATTAGGAAGCAAGCTAATTCAATTGATCACAATTATCAACAATCATAGCATGAGACAATCACTTCATCCCTAATTTCAATTATCCCAAGCACAAGGCTATTAGCCCATGGTGCTACAAGCAAAGCCATGGGTAAACAATCTAAGAAAGCAATTAACAATCTAATCAACACAAGCAATGAATTAAAGAGAGAAAAGGATAAGAACATCACCAATTGATCTTCAATATACAAAAATAGGAATGATTAGTCTTCTCTGATGCTTGAATTCAACTTATCTTCTTCCAAATCACAACTTGAATCTTGAATTACAATGAATCAAAATGCTAATCTAATGGACTTAAAATAGAATTTAATCTAATTCTAACAATCTATAGCAATTACAATGGAAATCAAGCTACAAAGTGAAAAATTCGCCTATGGAACCTCCCCGAAGCTTCTAAACCTGTTAGAATCAAGTTATGCTCTGTTTTGGCTTCAATGGGCTTTAAAACTACAAAATTCTATTTTTGGCACTCCTCGACTCGAGCTTCGAGGCCCTCGAGTCGAGGTCTAGAAATCGCATCCACGCTTCTTCAATTTTCCACTGCCTCGAGTCGAGGCTCGGCCCTCGACTCGAGGATATTGCCATTTCTCCATCCCTCGACTCGAGGTTCCTCCCTCGAGTTGAGGCTGCTGCATTTTTGAAAATTCTTTCCCTCGGCCTATCCCTCGAGTCGAGGGTCATGTCTCCTCGATTTGTGCTTGAGACCGGGAAATTTTCTCGAGAAGGGCTTCGGGCCCGACCTCCATTTAAATCCGGTATGTTCGTCTCTTCATCCTAAGAATAACGGTACTCTCGGTTTGGCAAAATTCCACCGATTTACTGCAAAATGGACGAAAAACATAAAAAACTCACAAAGTAATACTTTTAGGCAAATAAGTGATACTCTACACATTTATGCACAAAAATCACACTTTAGCTCACTTTTTGCACTAAAATAAGCCCTAAAAACATGTATCAATTCACTCCAATCATATATCTATATGCTTACATCTGGAATGCAAAAAGATTGTATGTCATAGCTATTGCACTATTACTATAGCAGAAAATAAGGCAGAGACGATGTGAGAATATTATAATCCCTAAGGCTGGCGACCAATCCGGAGATCTGAGAGCAACTACCGGTGCCATGTATTGACTTCGGTTGTAGAGGTTGCAATTGAAGTTTGTTTCTTAGATAACCAAGAAAATTAACTTGTAGCCTAAAAATTGACAAGTTCAGCACGTGAACTTCCTATCAATTTTACATCCTCCAAAATTTGAATCTAAATAACCAGAAGCTCGAAGTTGTCATCGGATGGGTACCTGACCCAACTGCAGAGTATCTTTAAGATACATTAGGATTCTCTTAGTTTGTCTCCGGATGAGTTTTCTTGGGATTTGATTGAAATCTTCCACACACCCCAACCGCAAAGGCTATATCCGGCCTACTTGCGGTAAGATATAACAGGGATCCAATCAATCCACGATACTCCATTGCATCGGTGGGTATCCCATTTTCATCTGAATCCATAGAGAAGTTAGCTTATCTATGAGGTCCTTTGCATACTTAGTCGATGTATAAAGATCCCTCTACTTGTCTGTTTAATCGCAAGCCAAGAAAGTATGTTAATTAACCCATCATAGACATTTCGAATCATTTTCATGAGAACACTAAACTCTTCACATAAAGTCGGATTAGGCGAACTAAATATAATATCATCTACATAGATTTGAACTAACAAGATGTCACCATCTACTTCTTTTCTAAACAGTGTTATATCTATCTTACCTTTAGAAAATCCGCTTGATATCGAAATTCGAGACGGGTACCATCCGATTGGAGTGAATTGATACATGTTTTTAGGGCTTATTTTAGTGCAAAAAGTGAGCTAAAGTGTGATTTTTGTGCATAAATGTGTAGAGTATCACTTATTTGCCTAAAAAGTATTACTTTGAGTTTTTGATGTTTTTCGTCCGTTTTGCGGGTAAATCGGTGGAATTTTGCCAACCGAGAGTACCGTTATTCTTAGAATGAAGAGGCGAACATACCGGGAAACGGGAGAGTCGGGCTCAAGCCGCTTCTCGAGAAAATTTCACTGGTCTCGAGCACAAATCGAGGAGACATGACCCTCGACTCGAGGGATAGAATTTGGAGGAAAGAATTTTTAAAAACACGGCGAGTCTCGACTCGAGGGAGGAACCTCGAGTCGAGGGATGGAGAAAATGGCAATATCCTCGAGTCAGGTGAGCCTCGACTCGAGGCATGAAAAATTGAAGAATCGTGGATGCGACTCTTAGGCCTCGACTCGAGGGCACGAAGCTCGAGTCGAGGAGTGCGAAAAATAGAATTTTGCGCTTTTAAAGCCCATTGAAGCCAAAGCAGAGCATAACTTGATTCTAGCGGTTTAGAGCGGTTTCGAGGAGGTTCCATATGCGAATTTTTCACTTTGTAGCTTGATTTCCATTGTAATTGCTATAGATTGTTAGAATTAGATTAGATTCTATTTTTAGTCCATTAGATTAGCATTTTGATTCATTGTAATTGAAGATTCAAGTTGTGATTTGGAAGAAGATAAGTTGAATTCAAGCATTGTAGAAGACTAATCATTCCTATTTTTGTATTTTGAAGATCAATTGGTGATGTTCTTACCCTTTTCTCTCTTTAATTCATTGCTTGTGTTGATTAGATTGTTAATTGCTTTCTTAGATTGTTTACCCATGGCTTTTGCTTGTAGCAACATGGGCTAATAATAGCGTGCTTGAGATAATTGAAATTAGGGATGAAGTGATTGCCTCATGCTATGATTGTTGATAATTGTGATCAATTGAATTAGCTTGCTTCCTAATTTTGATTCTTAATTGTGCTTCATGAAAAATTATCTCTTTTGATTAATGGTTGATCACCCTAGCAATAAAGTAGAGTTGAGCTAACGTGATTAGGTGTTAATCGGGTTTCAATTTTGCATGATTGCATGAATTGGGGACTTCTACATTGAGAGATGGGAAGAACTAAGGATACTCACATTTGGCATTGTGATAGTAATGGAGTGATTAATTTCATGATGGTTTATGCTTCTAATTTGATTGATTTGCATTTGGATACAATCATAGCTTGTTAATCATGGATTCCTTGATGGAGATTATCCCTTGCACCCAAATCCCCCATTGATTTTAGTGTATTTGTTATTGCATTCTAGGTGTTTGATATATTGTTTGTATAATCTTGCCATTTAATTTCTTACCATTTTATAGAGATTCTAGTCATAAACTTTGTTGCAACTTTAGTCATCTAGAACTCTTATCCTTAAGTTTCGTTTGCATACTTTCTCCCTCGGGTTCGATATTTTGCGATTGGTCTTAAAAGCTCTTGCCTCTATACACTCCAATCACGTACCAAGCTCGGGGTGCTTGCTTGATCCATATAGTGCCTTGTGGAGTTTATAGACTTTATTATTAGTCCTAAACCGTGGAGGTCAGTTTCTACATAGACTTCTTCAAGTAACACTCCATTCGGAAAGACAGACTTGACATCCTCTCGAAAGACTTTGAAACATTTATAGGCAACAAATGCTAAAAACAACCTTATTGCTTCTAATGGGAGTGGAGCATATGTTTCATCATAGTCTATCCCCTCGGACTATGAATAACCTTGTGCTACTAGTCTGGCCTTATTACGTACAATAATGTTATTTTCATCTGTTTTATTTTTAAATACCCATTTAGTGCCTATAATCTTTCTATGAATGGGCCTATCCACTAGCTCCCAAACATTTTGTCTTTTAAATTGATGCAGTTCTTCCCGCATGGTACATTACTGACTTGGGTCAAATAGAGCCTCCTAAATAGTCTTAGGCTCAAGGAGTGAAACATAGAAGCTGAACATACTGCGAAAATCTAACATCGTTCGGTCTACGAACACTACTAGAAGGATCCCCAATAATCTGATCACTGGATGATAACTCCTCATCCTTTTGCCTATTTGAGTTGAAGTATCCTCATCTGTAGTCTCAATAGGTAACTCAACTTGTTCTTCCCGATATACGTTCCCCTTCATCTATCGACCTTGGTGATCGGGATGATGTCGAGTAGTCTCCTCGGATGGAACATAAAGAGGAGTTCCCTTCGATTCTCGGATGGGGATTCTTCATCACCCGAATACGAATCAAAACTAGGCGAGATAAATTTTCCTCTCGCTTAATTGTGTCTAGTTCAACTCTATCTAGATCATTAGTAATTTGATTTACCTTATACGAAAAAGTATGAAGTTCATCAAACACTACATGTGGAGTTTCTTCCACACAAAGAGTTATCTTATTGAAGACTGCGAAAGCCTTGGAAGTGTTGGAATATCCTAAGAATATCCCATCACCGCCTTAGCATCAAATGTCCTTAACTTAGACTTCTCATTGTTATGAATGAAACACTTACACCCAAAAGCACGAAAATATGAAATTCTTGGAACCTTACCTTTCCAAAGTTCATAAGGAGTCTTACCCTTATCTTTTGGTAAGCATCTTGTTACAGTGTAGCGGTGTGTTGATAGCCTCATTTCAGAACCTATGAGGTGTTCCATATTCAGCTAACATGCTTTGCCGCTTCTTTAAGTGTTCTATTCCTTCTTTCCACGACTCCATTTTGTTGTGGTGTTGCTGAAGATGACTCATGTACTATTTCATTCTCATTCAGATAGTTAGATAAATAAGAATTCAAGAACTCGGTTCCTTGTCACTCTTAATTTTAATAATATTAACACCCTTTTCATTTTGTATTTGTTTGAATAGATCTGAGATCTTGTTCATTGTCTCATTTTTCTTGAAAAGAAATATTACCCAAGTATATCTTGAAAAATCATCAACTACTAGGGTATACTTCCTTCCACTAAAGCCGAGAGGTGAAACAGATCTAAACAAATCCAGATAAAGGAGTTGTATAACTCTTTGATGAAGATGTGTTAATACTTTTAAAAGAGTTCTTGGGCTGTTTACCTTTTGGCAAACATCACATTTCGCATCGGTTGAACAAAGTTTCTCGTAGTCCTTTGACAAGATTCCTCTTAGCTATTTTGCTAAGGGTTTTAAAATTCAGATGGCTAAGCCTTTTATGTCATAGTCAATCGAGATCATCTCCACCTTTAGCTATAAGACATGTGTCTTTGGGGCAACTATTAAAATTAGCCACATAGACATTACCATGTCTCAAGCCGCTAAGAGTACTTTGTCTCGAGGAACTGTCTAAGATATCACACTTATCCTTTGAAAATCTTACATGAAAACCTTTATCACAGAGTTGGGAAGCAGATAACAAATTATGTTTCAAACCTTATACATAGTAAACCTCGCACACTTGGACATCACCTATAATTAAGGTGCCAACTCCTTGGTTTGTCCGCAGCTATTATCACCAAATAAGATCTGGAACCATCAATATTACTGAAAATTTGATAATAGCTTCTTTTCACAAGTCATGTCTGAGAGAAGCCACTGCCAATGTACCGGATGGAAGCTAAAATTTCCTCTTTTAAAGATAGTCCTTGGGATTCTGTAAGAAAGCAGTTAAGTAAGAGGTACCCTAGTGATCTTGGGTCCTTTAAGGTCAATAATCACTTTGGGTATCCAGACAAACATCTCATTGTTCAATAATAAATCGATTGGAGTTATGCGCCAAATCAGCCAACAAATAAATCAGCCTTATATGATAGTTTGTTGAAGTCAAATTTGGTTATCTTCATAATCTTTTGAAATAAATGATAGCACCTACTTCTTCCATCAAAAGAACTATAAAAAGAATTCCTTTTAATCTTGGTTCTTGGAATCCTCTTCATCGATTAGGATTCCTCATCTCGATTTTTATTTTGATTAGGAGAAGTAGTCCTTATCGACTCTGTGGTTTCCAACGTCCAATTTTAACTCCTTTTGATGTTTCAGCAGCTTTTCACAAATTTTCTTGGTTTCAAAATTTCGATTTATTATTTCTATCATAACCAAGACTGTTTTATCATGAGATTTTTGTGAAGTTCTAAAAATGTGATCTATAGCAGATTGTGAGTTATTAAGTTGACTCATTTTGAAGACAAGCTTCTCATTAGTCTTCTTAATTGACTCATTTTCATTACATACCACTTCAAATTTATATTTTAAAGATCTTAATTCTTCTTCTAATTTTTGAGACAGAGACTAGTTGATGTACTAGCTAGCCTCGGCTGGGTTAAATATTCCCCCTTGAATGTTTCCTCGGACTTAAAGTAGTTCACAACTTGTTTGCCTTTGATTAGAGTCTGAACTTGATCTTTTAAAGTTAAATTTTCAGTCTCTAATTGTTTATAAGCACTTAGAGACATTTTTAGATCTTTCAAAAGTCCCACGATTATAGTTTAATCATTATCTCGAGACCGACTTATAATACTCATTATCGGATGAAGAATAAAAATCTACCTCTTTTACCATTAGGCAGACTTCATCATCGATCCAAAATCAGATGATGATGATGATGATGATGATTTTCTTGATTCTTTTTCTTCAGCAAGAAGGGCCCTGCAGTCTGCAAAACACCTATATCTTTTCTTCCTTTTTCCTCTCTTTCTTTTGGAATCAGTGGGACAGTCCATAGCTATAATGCCATGGCTTGTTACAGGTGTAACAAGTTCCTCCTCGATCCGATTTAAGACTATTAGGATTCTTCTTTACAGGTGACTTGTACCTTCTTGTGCGATTTCTCCGTCTATCATCATCTGTTGATTCTGTATCATCCTTTCTTTTGGATCTTGATCTTGATCTATCTTTTACGCAAATTTCAACTTGTTATGCTTATATTTCATTCTCAAGCGATCATACCTCTTAGTTAATAAAGCCATCTCTTCTTTGATTGATAAGTCCAAGCCTTGGATACTTTTTCGACTCTTCCCGATGAAGGAATGCAAGCTGTCTTTCCGTAAGTAGACGACTCGGCTTCGTCTTCCTCATCTTCAATTTGGATATCATATTCCAATGCCTTAAGATGTGAGAATAATGTATGATTAGAAATTGAAGATAAATTATGAGTTGCTTTAAGGATATTGGCCTTCTCTCTCTATCTCTTAGTCAAAGATCCGAGAATTTTATTGTTGTCCTCCTTCTTTGTATAGGTCTTTCCCAAGTCTGCGGCCTTATTGAGTAGATTTGTCAATCTGACGTCTAATTGATCAACAGTCTCACCTTCTTTCATTTTGAATGTATCAAATGTGTGCAATACATATTGTAGCTTGTTTTCCTTGAATTGATCTCGATCCTTCTCACATGTTTGCCAAGGTTTCCCACATTTCCTTTACATTTTTGCACCTTTTAACCTTTTCGATCCAGTCTTTACTAAGTGTCTCTATTATCTCAGCTTCTTTCTACTGATTTAAGTTGTAAATCTTTCTTTCATCATTGGGTCGATCGCTCCTTTCTTCTCTCGTCTAACTCTTGTTTCAAGATCCAGCACCATCACTTACAACTCCATGATAAAATTTTATAGGACCTTCTTCTAAAACCTCTTCCATTCGATCATGAATAACTTTTAGATGATTTTCCATCCTAAACTTCCGGTAATCATAATCTTCAATGAAAAATTCTCGGTAGGCTCCTAGTTTTCTTACTTTTGATAGAAGACATGGTAAACAAGAAACTCAATGGAGATTTATTAGTAAAGTCAGATGAATCAAAGATAAAGAAGATGATCTCAAAACAATTTGAAGCTTCAGGACAACGAAAATATCAAATACAACTTAACACTGCTGATACCACTTGTTGGTCCGAGATTGAGTAATTAATAACGGCCAAGTACACCTTTACGAGATAATCTAGAAGGGGGTTGAATAGACTATCTAAATTTTTCCCAAAATTTAGATTATCAATTCAAGAAACCAGAGAGATGATCAGCGGAAGCTTGATTTTTGACTCAACCTCTTAACTAGGATCTAAAGCGACTGAAACTAATTTTGTTTGAACAATTGATTATCAACGTAAAGATAAATTCGTAAAGTAAATGATTGAAGTGTATAGGCAAGAGCTTTTAAGACCAATCGCAAAATATAGAACCCAAGGGAGAAAGTATGCAAACGAAACTCAAGGATAAGAGTTCTAGATGGCTAAAGTTGCAACAAGATATAGGACTAAAGTCTCTATAAGAATGCAAGAAATTAAACGGCAAGATTATGCAAACAATATATCAAACATTTAAGATGCAATAACAAATATACTAAAATCAATGGGGATTTGGGTGCATGGGATAATCTCCATCAAGGAATTCATGATTAACAAGCTATGATTGTATCCAAATGCAAATCAATCAAATTAGAAAGCATAAACCATCATGAAATTAATCACTCCATTAATATCACAATGCCTAATGTGAGTATCCTTAGTTCTTCCCATCTCTCAATGTAGAAGTTCCCAATTCATACAATCATGCAAAATTGAAACCCGATTAACACCTAATCACGTTAGCTCAACTCGCCTATTGCTAGGGTGATCAACCATTAATCAAAAGAGACAATTTTTCATGAAGCACAATTAAGAATCACAATTAGGAAGCAAGTTAATTCAATTGATCACAATTATCAACAAGCATAGCATGAGGCAATCACTTCATCCCTAATTTCAATTATACCAAGCACAAAGCTATTGGCCCATGGTGCTACAAGCAAAAGCCATGGGTAAAAATTCTAAGAAAGCAATTAACAATCTAATCGGCACAAGCAATGAATTAAAGAGAGCAAATGGTAAGAACATCACCAATTGAGCTTCAATATATAAAAATAGGAATGATTAGTCTTCTACAATACTTGAATTCAACTTCTCTTCTCCCAAATCACAGCCTGGAATCTTCAATTACAATGAATCAAAATGCTAATCTAATGGACTAAAAGTAGAATCTAATCTAATTCTAACAATCTATAGCAATTACAATGGAAATCAAGCTATAAAGTGAAAAATTCGCCTATGGAACCACAGGAAACTGCTAGAATCAAGTTATGCTCTGTTTTAGCTTCAATGGGCTTTAAAGCGTAAATTTCGGTTTTGGCACTCCTCGACTCGAGCTTCGGGCCCTCGAGTCAAGGCCTAAGAGTCGCTAGCACGCTTCTTAAAATTTTCCCTGTCTCGAGTCGAGGCTCGGCCTCGACTCGAGGAATCTGCCATTTCTCCATCCCTCGACTCGAGGTTCCTCCCTCGAGTCGAGGCCGCATTTTTGAAATTCCTTTCCCTCCGCCCTATCCCTCGAGTCGAGGTCCTTGCTCCCTTGACTTGTGCTCGAGACCAGGGAAATTTTCTCGAGATTGGCTTCGGGCCCGACCCCCATTTTCATTCGGTATGTTCGTCTTTTCATTCTAAGAGGAACGGTATTCTCGGTTTGGCAAAATTCCAACGATTTACCTGCAAAACGGACGAAAAACATCAAAAACTCACAAAGTAATACTTTTAGGCAAAGAGTGATACTATTCACATTTATGCACAAAAATCACACTTTAGCTCACTTTTGCACTAAAATAAGCCCTAAAATCATGTATCAATTCACTCCAATCATACCCCCAAACTTGAATTGTTGCTCGTCCACGAGCAACGTAGAAACTAAGAACAAAGGAGTGAATTGATTACAATTATGTCACATAACACTATAGACGAAAAATAAGACAATCGAACTCATCAATGAACATAAGTATCAATGCAACTATCCACTAGCCATCAAGATGAATCATGCTCAAACAAATGCTCAATCAAATACTCAACACATTGCTCCTTCCATGGAGTGTTTCACTCTTCACTCAAGTGTATAAAGGTATATTGCACTCAATCATCAAATTCACAAACTTGCACACCATATGCTTGCCAAAAGACTTAATCTCAGTCCAAATCACTTGTGATCAATCAAGAATCAAAGAGGTCTTTCTTCTAGGCTGTAATGTAAGCTCTTTGGAAAGGTGGGATGTTTTTGGATAAGAGTGACTAAGTAGTAGAGAGTTGAATGTAAGCTAATCAATACAAATGCATAACTCTTCTCTTTTCTTCAAGCACACTCTTCTTTTTGAACTTCAATGATCAATCCACCATTCACTTGAGCTTTCTCTTTTTAAGCTCACAAATTGAATTTTTCTTTCACTTCATTTTCACATTTTCACAATTCAATCTTTCTTCTTTTCACAACCTTTCTTCTTCTATTATGCTTCATTCACTTTGCTCATCATCTTCCCACACTTAGCAATCAAATCATCATCATTAGCCAACATTCAAGCTCAACTAAATATAGGACAAGAAAGGCTCATAAACATAGGCTAAAATGGTTTCAATTTCACTTGGCTTGCCAAAGAATATGGATCATAAGTCTCAACATGGCTTACTAAGGAAATAAAATGTATTTGGTGGGGAAAAATTTGGCAAAGTGACTCATCATATCACATGGCCTCTTATCACTTTAATGACATCACACAAAGATTAATATCAACAAGTCTAGTGGCAAGTTCTAGTATACAAATCATGAATGATGCACTCACAAAGAAATATCAAATCAACCGTATAAGATGTACGATTATAAAGGCACAAAGCTCACGGGCTTAAATTGAGTCATGAATCATAGCATTATCAATCAATTCATCATCAATTTCAATTAACCCAAGCACAAGAGAGTTAGCCCATGGTGAAATCCATGGGAAGAAGATAGAATTGATAAAACACAAAGCAAATCACAACAATTACAAAATTAAAGAAACAAAAGAGGAAAAACATCACCAAATGATCTTCAATCAACAAAAGAGGAATGCTTGAGTCTTCAACACCAATCTCCAAATGAATTACAAGCTTGAATTGAAAGAATTACAAGGATCAAATGCTAATCTAATGCTAATCTAGCAAGAATTAATGGAAATCTAAGGCTAAATCTAACAATCTACTCTACCTAAGGAAGAAATTGGCTTGGGGCCTGAGAAAATGCCCCAAAACCGCTACTAACTGCTATTATGAAGTGTCTCGGTTGTCTCTCTTAATTGCTCTGCTTCTCCCCTTTAAATACGAAAATTCAGAAAAGCTGTCCCCTCGAGTCGAGGTCAGGCCTCGACCGAGGCTTCGCTTGTCTCATCCTCGACTCGAGGGTCATGCCTCGAGTCGAGGCTGCTGCCTTTCTTTCGATTTTGGTCCTTTACTGCATAGCCCTCGACTCGAGGCTCATGGTCCAGGCACTTTTCTCGCGCGGGGCTTGGCCACGACCCCGTTTTCGTCCGGTGTGTCCGTCTCTTCATTCTAAGCCTAATGGTACTCTCGGATTGACAAAATTCCACCGAATTACCTGCAAAATGGACGAAAAACATCAAAATCTCACAAATAATACTTCTTAAGGAAAAGAGTGATACTTTTCACATTTAGGCACAAAAACTAACACTTTAGCTCACTTTTTGCACTAAAATAGCCCCTAAAAACATGCATTAATTCACTCCAATCATACCCCCAAACTTGAATTGTTGCTCGTCCTCGAGCAACGTAGAAACTAAGAACAAAGGAGTGAATTGATTGCAATTATGTCACATGGCACTATAGGCGAAATAAAAGACAATCGAACTCATCAATGAACATAAGTATCAATGCAACTATCCACTAGCCATCAAGATAAATCATGCTCAAACAAATATTCAACACATTGCTCCTTCCATGGAGTGTTTCACTCTTCTCTCAAGTGTATCAAGGTATAATGCACTCAATCATAAAATTCACAACTTGCACACCATATGCTTGCCAAAAGACTTAATCTCAATCCAAATCATTTGTGATCAATCAAGAATCAAAGTGGTCTTTCTCTTAGGTTGTAATGTAGGCTCTTTGGAAAGGTGAGATGTTTTTGGATAAGAGTGACTAAGTAGTAGAGACTTCGAATGTAAGCTAATCAATACAAATGCATAATCTCTTCACTTTTCATCAAGTAACACTCTTCCTTTTTGAACTTCAATTCAATCTACCATTCACTTGAGCTTTCTCTTTTAAGCTCACAAATTGAATTTTTCTTTTCTTCATTCATTTCACATTTTTCTTCACAATTCAATTTTTTCATTTCACAACCTTCTTTCTTTTATGCTTCATTCATCACTTTACTCATCATCTTCCCACACTTAGCCATCAAATCACCATCATTAGCCAACAATCAAGCTCAACTAAATATAGGACAAGAAAGGCTCATAAAAATAGGCTAAAATGGTTTCAATTTCACTAGGCTTGCCAAAGAATAAGGATCATAAGGCTCAACATGACTTACTAAGGAAAAAAATGTATTTGGTGGGGAAAATTTTGCTATAGTAACTCATCATTCCAAACATGGCCTCTTATCACTTTCAAGACATCACACAAAGATCAATATCAACAAGTCTAGTGGCAAGTTCTAGCATACAAATCATGAATGATGCACTCACAAAGAAATCATGTCAACCGTATAAGATGTACGATCATTAAGGCACAAAAGCTCACGGGCTTCAATTGAGCAATGAATCAAGTATCATCAATCACATTCATCTTCACATAATAAATCAAGAATGCTAGCTTCAAGCTACAAATTTACTCATGATCAAATCAAAATCCAATAAGTCTTGCAAATCAAACACAAGTGCTCATGTACATAAATCCAAGCATACTCACTACCACAAGAATAATACTCAAAGATATATCAATAAATCCACAATTTAGCTCAAATCAAAGAATAAGGAATCATAGGAATAAGGAATCCAAAGGATCATCAAATCACAATCATCAATAGACAATAAGCTCAAATAGAATCAAGAGAATCATAGCATCAATAAAATCATCAAACCATCAAAATCCAAATCATCACATCATCACATTAATCAAGAGTACAATCACCACAATAGTACAAATCATCAAGAAGATAAGCATATAAAAACTAAGGATAGGGAATGAGGAATAGGGGATAGCCCTAATAGTCGGACGGTGGCGGCGGAGGAGGGTAGTGTCCCGGCACGAAAGTCCACGAGCTCATCTCGCTTTGTAGGAGGGCGTACATATCATTTTGAGTCTTCGAGACTCTTCCTGCATCCTCCTAGTCTCTTCATTGAATCTTCGGGACTCCTCAATCATCCGATACATCTCATCTTGGCGAGTCGAGACTCTCAATATGCATCCTCGACTATCCGCCCACATCTGCTCGGTCAATACCCACGGCCTCTCGAGATGAACTACCCGCCTCATACTCTCGGCTCCTCATCTCATCCTGCCCGGTACATGTTAATCTCTGGCACAATCCTCATCCATGCATACGGGCGGCTCCTCCTGCTCTGGATCCTCGTCATCCTCATCCTCCTCCTCATCATCTCCTATCTCTGCCTCGGCTCCCTCGGTATTACCCTCACCCCGATCCTCATCCGAACCCGACATTGTTGGCCCCCATCATCATCATCATCATCGTCATCTCGGAGAATATCCCCATGCTCTCTCCTATAGGCATCTATCGCCTCGGTGTGGCGCTGTGACCACATGCGCAGATTGATGGTCACAAAGGCCTGAGCACCGAAAAGCGTAGTCAACCTCTTATTCGGAAGAGGGAATCGACCACCATGGTGCTTCTGGAGGCACCACGTCTTACCGATGCGGTCAAGTATCCTCATACGCCGCATGGTATCAAGGGTAAGATCGGGGCCCTCCAGCTGCTGCGAGGTTGTGCGTGGGGATCCCGAAGTGCTCGGCTATCAAAGTGATCATTCCTCCAAAATTAATCTTTTTAAACTTCGTGCTCGTGGCTCTCTCGAATAGGTAGCAGAGGTACGCGACGATTGAATCGAACTCCATGGAGAAAACACCACAAAACGTACAACTCCTCGAAACCACGGCTCCTCCCTCCGATCTCGCGAATATAGTGCTCGCGAGAATCTTCTCCAAGTATCGGACTACCGGGTTCGGATGTGGGTGCTCTTTGACTTCCCGGAACAAAATCGGCTGATTCGGAGCCCCAGAATCTGAAATACGCCTCCAAAACTTCTTGGCGTTGTACTCTTTCCTTATGTTCAAAAGTGATCGGTCTAGGTGCGTGGGTGCTCCAATGATCTCGTTGACCTCGTCCAACGTCAGCGAATACTTGCGTCCCATAAGCTCGAAGGTGATACTCTGGGAAATTTGGCCCTCCTGGCCTTATCAATCTTGACCGTGCGGAGGAACTCTAAGGTAAGTCCAATATATGTCCTAGGCCTCTTCGCGAAGAAGCCCCGTCCCAACTTGCTCAAACAGACGAGGAATATCCTCCTCGATCCCCATGGATAACATGCAATCGTGATCAATGAGTCGGGTCTTGACCACCCTATTATATAGCTCGGAGTAGAGATCAATATGTGTCCTCCATTGACGATCATCCCAGAATTCCGAGCTCGGCGGGCATACGGTGAGCAAATCGATGGCCTCTTCTCTCTCGCGGATCTCTGCATCCGAGAGGTTGTTTCCGCCGGCCCCCTAAACATTGTTCTGCAAAATATTCCCAAGAGCAAAAATCAATGTCCAAGAATACAATACGAGCTCAAATAGTATCATTTAACCATGAACGAGTCAATCAAGCAATTAATATCTCCAATAAACCATAACCCCAAGTGTCTAGCCAACAAATCCTCAACAAATGGTCAAAGAGTCAATCAAGCAAATACAATCCAATAGAAGTGTTCAATTAATCCTCAAACATATGTATACTTACTAACATGGCCTCAACAATTAATACACAAGTAAGCACAATAATCATCATGCAATTAAGCTCAATAGAATTCCGTAAAATCCATAGTCATCTAGCAAATAATTAAACAAATATCCATCAACAAATAATTCACTTCTATTACAAAATTCTCAACTCAACTTGACCAAATTAACAGGACAATATCACTATGAATTCCCAATTTTGCCAAAAATTCATTTTCTAGCCAAATTCCACAAATGAACGAGCAAGATATCATATACAACCTAAGCATGCTCCTAAAATCATCAATTAATTCAAACAATCTCAATCAAAGGCTCCAATTCATCCAAACATTCATGCATAGAGGGTGTTTGACAAAATGCCCAAATGAAATTCCAATTCAATTAACAAATGACCTAATAAAATCACTCATGCAATAATCACAATACAACTACGAAATTGAAGCCAATATGAGTAGAAATTACATACCTTCTTGAGACAAATCGGACGAGAAAAGAGCAATTGATATCCCACGCTATTTTCGCACAAAAGCCCCAAATTGGTTTCACAAACCCTCAAAAATCAATCTTGATCCAATGTGAATGATAAAATGATGAAATTATGATTAGTAATCGGTGGAAAAGAGCCAAAATCGACGGAAATATGTGTATGGAGGCAAAGGGATCGTGAAATGCCGAGAAACCCTCGAGTCGGGTTTACGAAATCGACTTCTGCGTTTTTATAAAGACACCGGCCTCGAGTCGAGGTGGGGCCTCGACTCGAGGGATCCGAAATTTTTAAAAGTCTCGACTCGAGGTCTCACGCACGACTCGAGGTATGCGAAAAATTGACCCCCTCGACTCGAGGTACCACCCTCGACTCGAGGAACATGCAAAAATCGGAATTTTGGCTAAGTGTAAATCCCTCGACCCGGGGCTGTGAAATCTCGACCTTGGGTTGAGTCCAGAAATTTTTAACGATTCCGGGCCCGACCCAACCCCTGAAACTCCTAAGAATGACCTCTATGCCCCTAACGAACCCAAATATGCAAGAAATTACCGTTTTGGTCCCTCGATTTAAGCCCGATTGCTCATTCGATCGAGGAGACCGGGTTCTCTTACTTTTTGCTCATTTTCATCAACTTTTAAGATCTCCTTTCCTTCTCGATTCCTTGATATCTTTGCCAATTCGATCCTTTTTCAATCCATGTAGTGAATATACCTACAAACGGCAAAAATAGTCATCAAATAATCATCACTAAGAGATGCGTTTCTACCCTAAATGACACACACCCCCAAACTTGAATGAAGACATGCATTCAAGTTTGTCTCAAAATACATGCAACTCATAATGATATCAACAAGTAAGCTCAACACTATCATCTATACCCAAAGCAAAGAGCACAATTTCCTAGAAACGAGCAATTAAGTAGCAAGTCAAATCTCCCAAAAATCAAACAAAAACACTAATCTAACAAAAAAAAAAAAAAAAACACAAGAGCAAATAAAAGGATGGGTTGCCTCCCATCAAGCGCTATTTTTATTGTCCTTTGCCGGACTTATTCTTCACATCCAACATCCTTCATCGGAATGGCCAAGGGTAGCGATCCTCCTTCCCATTATATCTCGATCTTTGTGCTTCAATGTCTCGGAGGTTCACCGAATAGATAGGACAACCACATATAAATATGCTTAATGTCCATGGTTGTCCCCTTATCTCTCTTGCCATCCTTCTCAATTCTTCTTTCCTTTCAAGGATACCCAAGCGTTTCATCAACTCTTCCCTATAGTCAAAATTCACAAGAGGCATAATCAAATCATTAGAAGCATCAATTTCAATTAAATCACAAATTGAAGAGTTAGAGGGTATAGAAATGCTCATTTCAATTTTCAATGCCTCCTTAGGTGCTTCTAAATTGTCTTCCTCATTATAGCTCATGTCCATTAATGGACACTCCTCTTCCTCATTTTTTACAAGGGAATTCTTCCTTTCATCCTCATTGCTTGGACCCTTTTCTACATCTTCTTCTCTTGCATTTTCTTCCTCCCCTTCTTCTTCTTGCTTCTCCATGATAGTCATGTTCTTTACTTGGCGTAGGAAATTTTTGAGTTGACTTTTTATAAACATGAAATGAACTTCGGTGATCTCCATGTTCCCTCTATCCATAAATTAACCTTTTCCTTGGTCTCATACATTTCTTCGTACAAGGGAAGCATTTGATCACATCTTGCATCATCTTTCTCAAATTTTTCCAACAAAAATCCAAGCATCTCTTGCAATATGGCTCTCATATCATGGAGTCCCCATTCTTCAAATTGAGGAGAAGCTTGTGGCATTGGAAAATCGAACTCATGGCTTCTCCTATCATCATAGCAATCACCTCCTTCCAATGCTCCTTGACACTCAAATCCAAGACATGGATCAAATATTGGAGCATAAGACTCATAGTATGGGAACATCTCTTGAGGTGGGGGACAAATTTCATCACATATCCAATCTTCATAATTGGAAGAAACTTGTTGCCATTGAGAATTATCTTCATAGTTCCTCCAATCATTGTAGCCAAATCCATCAAAATATGGAGAATACACCCAACTATCTTGATAATACTCTTGATTCCACATGTATGAGTTGTATCCTTCCATCTAGATAAGATATCAAAGTATCAAATTCTAACAAAAATAACAAAACAAACAAAAATACAAAGGCAACAAGTAGCCACTTCAAACAATTCCTAAGTCTCACTTAAGGCGCAAAAACTAATTCCCCAAAGAACGGCGCCATTTGATTGGAGTAGTTTTTCGGGTAAGTGTTATTAAGACCAATCAACAAAATATCGAACCCATGGGAAAAAGTATGCACATGAGGCCCTAGAAATACGAGTTCTTAGTGACTAGAGTTGCAACAATGGTTTGGAACAAAAACAACAAAACACTTGCAAAATACAAACTAAAACAAGCAAACAATGATCGAACACTAAGAATGCGATAACAAAAACAACAATAAATGGTGGAATAGAGGTGCTAGGATTAACATCCATCAATGAATCATCAATCAACAAGCTACAATTGAATCAAATTGCAAATCAACTAAGATAGAAAGCATAAACCATCATGAAATTAATCACTCCATTAAAATCATAATGCCTAATGTGAGTATCCTTAGTCTTTCCCATCTCTCAATGTAGAAATCCCCAATTCATACAATCATGCAAAATTGAAACCCGATTAACACCTAATCACATTAGCTCAACTCCGCCTATTGCTAGGGTGATCAACCATTAATCAAAAGAGACAATTTTTCATGAAGCACAATTAAGAATCACAATTAGGAAGCAAGCTAATTCAATTGATCACAATTATCAACAATCATAGCATGAGGCAATCACTTCATCCCTAATTTCAATTATCCCAAGCACAAAGCTATTAGCCCATGGTGCTACAAGCAAAAGCCATGGGTAAAAATTCTAAGAAAACAATTAACAATCTAATCAACACAAGCAATGAATTAAAGAGAGCAAATGGTAAGAACATCACCAATTAAGCTTCAATATACAAAAATAGGAATGATTAGTCTTCTACAATACTTGAATTCAACTTCTCTTCTCCCAAATCACAGCTGGAATCTTCAATTACAATGAATCAAAATGCTAATCTAATGGACTAAAAGTAGAATCTAATCTAATTCTAACAATCTATAGCAATTACAATGGAAATTAAGCTACAAAGTGAAAAATTCGCCTATGGAACCTCCTGGAAATTGCTCTAAATGCTAGAATCAAGTTATGCTCTATTTTGGCTTCAATGGGCTTTAAAAGCGCAAATTTCGATTTTGGCACTCCTCGACTCGAGCTTCAGGCCCTCGAGTCGAGGCCTAAGAGTCGCTAGCACGCTTCTTAAATTTTTCCCCTGTCTTGAGTCGAGGCTCACTCGACTCGAGGAATCTGCCATTTCTCCATCCCTCGACTCGAGGTTCCTCCCTCGAGTTGAGGCTGCATTTTTGAAATTCCTTTCCCTCGGCCTATCCCTCAAGTCGAGGTCCTTGCTCCCTCGACTTGTGCTCGAGACCAAGGAAATTTTCTCGAGATTGGCTTCGGGCCCGACCCCGTTTTCGTCCGGTATGTTCGTCTCTTCATTTTAAGAATAACGGTACTCTCGGTTTGGCAAAATTCCACCGATTTACCTGCAAAACGGACGAAAAACATCAAAAACTCACAAAGTAATACTTTTAGGCAAAAGAGTGATACTATTCACATTTATGCACAAAAATCACACTTTAGCTCACTTTTTGCACTAAAATAGGTCCTAAAAACATGTATCAATTCACTCCAATCAGTAAACAACACAGGATTTATAGTGGTTCATATCAAATGATCCTACATCCACTCTCCTTCTTCATCTTGAAGAAGGGTCTTGACTACTTACTCACTTACTTACTTACTTACTTACTTACTTACTGGAGATTACAATTACAACATCTTGATGATCTTCTTCTTCGGCCTATCTTCAAACTTATCAATCTATCTAGAAAATCGAGAAAGATACGGTGAGAATGTGTTTGAAGATATACAGTAAGTGTTCTTTAAACACTTAGAAAATTATGAAAAACTTTGTGGAAACTCGTGGGTGCTTTGAAAATGTGAATATCAGAATTATGAATGCTAAGAGTTCTTTTTAGAACTGTGCTTACTCCTAATTATAAGCTCTGTAAGACGGTTAGTTTGTTGTAACAAACTAAAAACCGCTTAATAAACTTATCTTGAAAACCGTCTTGACTTCAAATGATCTTGAGTTAGTCGTCTGGCACGACTTGTCAAGACTCTCCTTTCTTATTCTACTTAGCTGGTCTTGACCTCGTCTGAGCTCTTCATTATTCTCTCCAACAGATGACTTTTTCAAGACTGTCTTCGATGATCTCCTTCTTCCCGACCTCGGTGACTTCATTAGCTTTACCTAGTCTCGATCATTCTAGTACTAATGCTCACTACCTCACTGTTCTATACATTCTCACTGGTCATCTTATTTACATGAGCTATTTCTAGTCTATACACTTTAACTCATCAAAACTAAAAACTGATCTAACAATGAATGGATTTGATTCACTTAAATATTAAACACAAGTGGGAGAAGTGAGAGTATTTCAAATAACTAGGTTTTGATGGGTTTTTGAAATCCTCCCACTTATAAGTAATATTTATGTGAACCAAATCCATTCATTTAATTTTTCTCCATTTTGATTTGGAAATGTATGGTGTATTATCCTTAAATCCCTTGGTTTCAAATGACTCCATCCAAATAGAGCCTCATAGTTTTAGGATTAGAATTTTTTTATCTAATTAGTTGTTATATTAAAAAGAAAACATAAAAAGTCATAAGATTAACAAGAAAGATCTTATAAAAACCTACTAAAGAACATGTCCTTAGTGTTAACTCATTCTCGCTCTATACTTCGGTGGATTTAACTCATCTTCACACATGTTTGCCCAATTTCTAGTAGCCAAAACTCGCATTGATTTAAGAGTTTTTGTATCGCATTTGAGGTAATCACGTAACGTTTATCAAAAGAAGGCGAGGAACGCATTCCACTTGCTTTAGTCACTACCGACTTATTCAATAAATTATATTCTTTTACCACCGTCGTCTTTCTCAACGTGTTACCCTTTTTAACAAAGCAGCAGACGATGAATGAACAATTTTGAGCTGCCTATTTCGGAAGATGCCTTGCTCGAGCTGGTTGGAGCTCGATTACACTCCACCTTTGTAATCCTTCGCCGCGACCTTGTTTGCACACTTCTTGTTCGTTGTTGCCAAAGGTGGCACCAACTTTGAACTACCCATGTCGAGATTGAGGGATCCTCGCCGTCATTGTGGACAACACTCCGGGCATACAATGAACATCACTCCCATCCTCATTGTGATTTAGAGAGTCAATTCTCATGTTAGCTTCTGTGTCAACCGTTATTCCCTGCTCCGTCCTCCTCGTCATCCTCTTCCAAGTCCGCCAGAGCTTCATAACCATTCTTTATCCTCCAGGTGATTTGTATCCACTCGGAGGAAGAGCCCCAACACGAGTCCAACCTTCTCGGGAGTGACCCAAAGGGGTGTTTATCATGTTTTTATTCCAAACTTGCTTATCCATCCCTAGCATTGTCAACGGGCGGGGAAGGGCTGGGGGACGATTCCCATCCTCATTCCCATTAGAGCGGGAACCCCGTCCTCGTCCGCGTGAACCCGATCGGGAAAAATATGCACCCTATTCTCGCCCCGCGGAGAATCCCCATTCTCCACCTAACTTTTTTTTAAAAGCATTTCCAAAGCATATAATAGTAATAAAAATAAAAAATGCAGAAAAATATAAAATCATGTCTCAAATTTAAGATACAACCTTGAAAAAGAAAGCCGATGGCGGCGTTGTGAGGGTTCACCGAGTAGATCAATCGTGCAATGGTGCGTGAGGATGTAACGATGAACCGATGCGTGAGGATGTCGGTGGTTGTTGGAGGTAAACCGTCGATGGAGGTGGGTGATGGTGCGATATGCGACGAGAGGTGGCGGTAGAGCTAGGGCACGCAATCATGCCCGAGAGGATGAAAAAGAGAGTAGATTTCTAATTTTGAATTATTCGTGTTCTTTGACTTATTACTTATTGCAGGTTGCAGCCCTTGCTTAGAAAATTTTATTAATTAATTATATTCTTTTAATTTATTATATTTATTAATTTATAATTATAACACACACACACATATATATATATATATATATATATATATATATATATATATAGTAAATTTTCTTGGGGATTCCCGCCCCATTCAAGACAGATCCCCATGGGAACGGGAATTCCCCATCCCACCGCCAACCCAAACCACTTGCTCATTCAATTTTACATCATTCACAACCTTGGTCATTGGAGCTTTTTCCACCTTCTCTCGCTGCTTTTAGGCACCGCCCAAAAGGTTCCCAAGGAATGCCCGACAATTCCACAACGATTGCAAAATGGAGGAAGATGCTCATACTTCAGTGGAAGTAAAAATGACTTGACTCAAACATTATATAATCCTCATATCCTTTTGTCATGTCCACTTCAATTAGAACCCTAGCATAGTGACATATGGTGCGCTGTCTCTGGTTTGGTCATCTCGTTGGTCCCGATATTGAGTATTTAAAAGCAACCATGTACACCTTCCGGAGATAATCTAGAAGGGGGGTTGAATAGATTATCTAAATCTTTTTCAAAATTCAGATTATCAATTCAAGAAACCAAAGTTGAATAGCGGAAACAGCTTGATTTTAAGCTCAATCTTTTGGAATAGGATCAAAAAGCAATCAAATTAATTTGTTTGAACAATGATTATCAACGAGAAAGATAAATGCAAAGTAAATGACAAACGATTTATAATGGTTCGTATCAAAAGATCCTACATCCACTCTCCTCCTTCAACTTGAAGGAGGGTCTCGACTCACTTACTTACTTACTTACTCACCGATGATTACAACTACAATGATATGACGATCTTCGTCTTCAACCTATCTTCAAACTATCAATCTATCTAGAAATTCCGAAAAGTACAGTGTAGAATATGTTTGAAGATATACAGAGAAGTGTTCTTTAAATACTTAGAAAACTTATGAAAACTTTTTGAGAACTTGTGAGTGCTTGAAAATGTAAGTTTCAGTAATGAATAGTGCTAAGAAGTTCTTCTCGTAATCGTGCTTACTCCTATTTATAAGCCTCGTAAGATGGTTAGTTTGTTGTAACAAAATAAAAACCGCTTAACAAACTTTTCTTTAAAACTGTCTTCACCTCACCTGATCTTGAGTTAGTCGTCTCGCCGACTTGGTGAAACCTCGTCTTTCTTATTCTAATCACCGGGTCTTGACCTCGCCTCTCGAGCTCTTCATTATTATCTCCAACAGATGACTTCTTCAAGACCTGTCTTCAAATGACCTTCTTCTTACGCTTGATATCACCGACTTCATTAACTTTACCTAGTCTCGATCACCTAGTACTAAGCTTACTACATCACCGCCTACACAATCTCACTGGTCATCTTAATTACATGAACTTGTTTTAATCTATATAATTTAACTCATCAAAACTAAAACCAGATCTAATAATTTCCCCTTTTTGATGATGTTAAAAGTACAAGAAAGAAATAAACTCACAAATTGATGTTAGTTAAGATTATTCAAAATGATCGTAGATAAGCACATTAAGCATGTAAGCACCTTTTACTCGAGATAAGTTCACATAGGAGCACTTAATCATACTTAGGAAAATTTCAAAGATTTGAAAATTTTATACTTAGGAAAATTTGAGAAATTTTTGTTTTAAAAAAATTTTCTCAGATGATTAACACTTAGAAAAATTTCTTGATATTTTCTTAGGAAGCGTAAAAAAACTTAAGCTTGAAAAGATAAGAAAATGTAGTTCGTATAAGGTTCAAATTTTTCATTTACTTGAGGCATGATTACATTTACAAACAGATTAGACAAGGTGTGAAGAAAAAGAAAATGAAGCTTATCTAGTGTGTCCATCTATCCTTCTCTCGGGAGCCGCATCCATCGAAGATTCGGTTCCTTAGCTCTGCAATGTCCTTTGGATAAGTCAACTTCATCCGATTTTGACCATAGTTGATTGTTGATTTGATCCACTCTTTGCCGATTGAGCCATCGTCTGTGACCTTGATCGGAATGGTTGAGAAGGCCGGAGCTACCTAATCAATATTGTACCATTCATCTCCTTCTCGTGATAAGCTTCGGTAGAGCTCTGGGTTCTCTTTTTCCATCCAGTCATGCCAAGCAATTATCTCATCTTCTAGAGAGTATATGAAGTACGAGGCGAAGTGGACGTTCTTTTGGTATATCCGCAAAGGGGTTGCGGTAAAATCGGCCATTTTGAGTGCGGTAAAATCGACAATTGATATTAAGACAACCAAGTTATCGAACCCAAGGGAAAAGTATTGCAATGAGTCCCTAGAAATATGAGTTTGCAATGACTATCAGAGCAACACGGTTTTGAACCAATTACACTACTCAAAGCTAGAATTAAAATCAAACAATAACAACAATAACAAAACTATGAATTAAGCAAGAAATAGGCTAGAACAATTAACAAACTAGAAATTCTCAAAAATCAATTGGGATAGAGTGCTAGGGATAATCTCCATCAAGGAATCAATGATCACAAACTATGATTGTATCCAATTGATATTCAACTAAGATAGAAAGCATAAACCATCATGCAATTAAGTCTCCATTAATCACACAATGCCTAAGGTGAGTATTCTTAGTGCAACTAAACTTTCAATTAAGAAGCACCTAATTCATACAATCATACACAATTATAACCCGATTAATCTCTAATCACGTTAGCTCAACTCTCGTATGTTGTTATGGTGATCAAAACTAATCTAAAGAGATAAAAATGCATGAAGCACAATTAGAAACACAATTAGGGCACTAACTATCTCAATTGATCAACAATCATCAACAATCATAGAATAAGCAATCAAATCATCCTCAATTTCAATTATCCCAAGCACAAGTGAATTAACCCATGGAGTAAATTGCAAAATTCAAGGGAGAAAAATCTAATTGCATAATCACAATGCTAATCACAACAATTAAGAAATAGAAATGAATAGAGAGGAAGAACATCACCAATTGAGCCAAATGAACAATGTATTGATTGCTTGAATCTTCAAAAGTATCTTCACTTCACTTGAATTACAACTTGAATTGAGAATCTAATGGAGCAAAGTCTAATCTAGTCAACAATTAATGGAAATCTATCTAAAACTAAGAATCTAATCAACCTAGAAGGAGAATTTGGCTAGGAAATCGAGAAATCACCCAAAATCGTAAAATAAGCGCTATGGAGAATTGTATGCTCTGTTTTTCGTTCAAATGGATTAAACAGGGAAATTCTGAATTTTGGAAGCCTCAACTTGAGCTTGAGGCCCTTGAGTCGAGCTTGGAGAAATCGTGCAGGACTTTGTTAAAAACCAACCGCCTCGACTTTAACTCCCAGCCCTCGAGTCGAGCTTGTTGGCATTTCCTCATCCTTCGACTCAAGCTTCAACCCTCGAGTCGAGGCTTTCTTTCGGCAATATCTTCAAAGGCAGCAACCTCGAGTCGAGGCCCTTGGACCTCGACCTAAGGTCGAGTCCGAGAGAATTTTCTCGGCCCGACTTACGCCTCCGACCCCCGTTTTCGCTCATCTCATTCTTCTCATTCCCATGTGAATGTTCATGCGCTCGGTTTGGTCAAATTCAATTAAAATACCTGAAAACAAGACGAAATACATCAAAAATCCATCAATTCTATACAAGTGATACTTTATTTGCAAAGAAGTGATACCTTACACCTTAAAGCTAAAAACTAACACTTTTCACCACTTTTCACCACTTTTTGCAAATAAATACCACATAAGGTATCACTTCTTTGCATATAAAGTATCACTTGTATAGAATTGATGGATTTTTTATGTATTTCATCTCGCTTTCAGGTATTTCGTGAATTTGACCAAACCGAGCGCATGGATATTCACACGGGAATGATACAAACGAGATGAGTGAAAACGGGGTCGAGGCGAAGTCGGATCGAGAAAATTCCCTGACTCGACCTTAGCTCGAGGTCCAGGGCCTCAACTCGAGGTTGCTGCCTTTGAAGATATCGCCAAAAGGGAAAAGCCTTGACTCGAGGGACCGAAGCTCGAGCCGAGGGATGAGGAAATGCCAGCAAGCTCGACTCGAGGGCCGGGAGCTCGAGTCGAGGTAATTGGTTTTTAACAAAGTCGCGAACAATTTCTCCAAGCTCGACTCGAGGGCCTCAAGCTCGAGTCGAGGCTTCCAAAATTTAGAATTTCCCCATTTAATCCATTTGAACGAAAAACAGAGCATACCATTCTCCATAGCAGTTATTTTACGCTTTTAGGCGATTTTTCGGTTTCCTAGCCAAATTCTCCTTCTAGGTTGATTAGATTCTTAGATTTAGATAGATTTCAATTAATTGTTGATTAGATTAGACTTTGATCCATTAGATTTGTCAATTCAAATTGTTATTCAATTCGGTGAAGATACTTTTGAAGATTCAAGCATTTTGATGTTCTTCCTCTCTACTCATTTCTATTTCTTAATTGTTGAGATTAACGTTTTGATTATGCAATTAGATTTTTCACCCATAGATTTTGCAATTCGCTCCATGGGCTAATTCACTTGTGCTTGAGATAATTGAAATTGAGGATGAATTGATTGCTTGAGCTATGATTGTTGATGATTGATGTTCAATTGTAATAATTAGTGCCCTAATTGTGATTCTAATTGTGCTTCATGCATTTTTATCTCTTTAGATTAGTGTTTGATCACCCTAGCAACATACGAGAGTTGAGCTAACGTGAATAGAGATTAATCGGGTTATAATTGTGTATGATTGTATGAATTATGTGCTTTTCTTAATGAAGAGATTAGTTGCACTAAGAATACTCACTTTAGGCATTGTGTGATTAATGGAGACTTAATTGCATGATGGTTTATGCTTTCTATCTTAGTTGAATATAAATTTGATACAATCATAGTGTGTGATCATTGATTCCTTGATGGAGATTATCCCTTGCACCACTATCCCCATTAATTTTTAAAAATTTCTAGTTTGCAAATTGTTCGAGCATATCTCTTAATTAGATCATAGCTTTGTTGTTGTTGATTGATTTTAATTCTAGCATTTCGTAGTGTAATTGGTTCAAAACAATATTTGCAACAGTAGTCGTTGAAAACTCATATTTCTAGGGACTCATTGCAATACTTTTCTCTTGGGTTCTATAACTTGGTTGTCTTAATATCACTTGCCGATTTTACCGCAATCAAAATGGCGCCGTTGATGAGGAATAATTTTTGCGCCTAAAGTGAGACTTAGGAATTTGTTGGAAGTGGCTACTTGTTGCTTTTGTATTTTTGTTTAGTTCTTTGTTTTTGTGTGATATTGATACTTGGATTGGTGGTGTAGGTGTATGATTACAAGGTCTAGTGGTGTACCACTCGAGCCACTCAATCCGAAATTGAAGCTACCATTCGTAGAAATCGTGGGAGAAGGAGAAGAGAAATTATGGAAAGTGAAGATTTGTTGAATGAAGAGAGATTTGGTGAACCTCATGTGGAGGAGGTCAATGTTAATGGTAATGGAGATAGGGAGTGCAAGACAATAGAGGAGGTAATTACAATGCTCAAGTTGGCCCTTTCCCTCAAGGGATGCCACCAAGTCAATTTCCCTACCAAAACCCTCCACAGGCTCACCAATATCCATATTATCCACCTCATCCACAACAATTCCCACCATATTATCCACAAATGCCATACCCACATGAGCCTAGATATCAAGAGCCACCACGTATACCACAAGCCCAACCATAACCTATGCAAGATCCTCCACCTCAAGGTAGGCCTTTAAGGGAGTTCTTTGAGCCTTAACTTCATAAGCATTATGATGGCATTGCAAGGCCAATGATCGAAGCTAATAATTTTGAGATAAGAGTGGCACTTGTACGAATGTTAGGGGAGAAGCAATTTGAAGGGAAAGATGAAGAAGAGTGCCCTCATCAACACATGACACAATTTTTGGAGATTTCCGACACCACAAAGTATAATGGAGTGTCCGAGGATGCTAAAAAGCTAAGGCTATTTGCCTTCACTCTTAAAGGGAGAGCCAAGGCTTGACTAATTCTCTCCCTCCCGAACCGCTTCGTACCTAGGAGGACCTTAGCAAGAGATTTTTATGAAGTTCTATTCGCCATCTAAGATGGTTCAAGCCAAAGAAGCTATTTCTCATTTCCGTCGAAAAGAATGGAGAGACGATTCGAAGCATGGGAGAGATATGGGATGTTGCTTATTAATTGCCCACAACATGGCTTTCCGGAGGAGCAAACTATCATGTACTTTTGCAATGGCTTAACAGATAGTGATAGATCCTTTCTTAATGCGTGTGCTAATGGTTCGATTTGGTCAAAGATGGTGGGGCAAATGAATGAGATAATGGAGAATATTGCCCAAGACTCTTTCCAAGTGACGGTAAATCGAGGAGCTCATCATAGAGTGTCTCATGTGGAGGAGATTGAACCTATGAAGACAATGATGATGACAATGATGGATCGCTTAGGGGCCCTTACTACTTCTCAAGCTCAACAAAGTGTAAATTCACCCATTCTTCAAGTTGATTTGTGTCAAAGCCCAATGCCTATTGAAGAAGTGAATTATATGGGAAGGCCTCCATACCAAGGGGACTATCAAGGCAATTATCAAGGTGCAAGGCCATATCAAGTGCCTTATCAAAATAGGCCTCAAGGTAATTTTCAACCTCAACCTCAAGCTTCATATAATGCCAACAATTGGAGGAGACATGAAAATTTCTCATATGCTAATTCTCGTTAGGATGTATACTATAAGCCTAGCTTTTTGTATGAACATCTTTTGATATGAGATTCATTATGATCAAAATACTTGCTTTTTATGATTGTTACATATATCATTGTTTTTGTCCAGATTAATCTATACCGTATATAACATGGTGTGTGGTGTCACACGTAAGATCATGCTATCAGTTCCTTATAGATTATAAATAAGAGCTCACAACCAAGATGAATTTGGACAAACCATTGGAACGGTTGTGGTGTAATTTGGTATTAGTTTATCTTGACTATAAAGTTACACTAGTACGTTTTGTATGTATTGAGCAGGACCATATGAGGTTGTTCAATTTGTACCGACTATATAAAAGAACAAGACCTCTGTTATTATGGATGTACGTCTTCTTAATCCCTATATAATAACACCCACGTGTACTCGGTGTTTGTTTCTTTAATTTGCCAATGAGTGAGATTTGTTAAATCAATAGGCTCGGTGAATTGGGAGATAACATTGTTTATATGGTGGGCTATTGATTATAGAAGGAATTCGTGTCCTAATTATAGGATGATGATGTCCCCTTGAGGAGCTCATAAAGATTATCATGTAAACCCTTCGGTGGATTTAATCCGACATAATAATAAAGATGAGTGGTACTACTCTTGGAATTAGATGTAAAGTAATTAAGTTGTCGGTAACTTAATTAATTTATTGACATTCGATATCTTAAACACAGGGAAATAAACGTACACATAATAAAGGAGCCCATATTGTAATGTGGGATTAGGATGAATTCAATTATAACTATTTAGTTGACCGAGTTATAATTGTTGGACTTAAGTTGAGTGTTCGGATTGAACACAGGATGTTTAGGCCCATCAGGAGGCCCAACCCTAATTCCTCCTTAGTGGTCCCCTGTTTTAGCCTATAAATAAACCCTACATCGAGCCTCCTAGACGTGTGAAAAAAATGTGAGATCGAGAGAGGGAGATTCTGATTCCTTGGAGGATCATCAACCACTCGACGTCCAAGGGAAAGGGATAGGAATACGGCAGAAGATCGTGAGGTTCATGGCTCATCCTTGATCTGCAGTTTTGACCTTAGAATCGGTTCGATTTCACCTATTAAGGTGAATTTATGTTTTATTTTTACGCTGCATTTTTATGCATGTGATCTCGAATCGATAATCAATTAGAGTCGGCGATCCGGTGCTTCTAACAAATTTCAAGAGCCGCTGCTCAATTTTCTCCCCGATTTGATCTGGGTGCAAAAGCTCCAAATAATGTGGAAAAAGCAACAACGGAGGAGATACTTGGGATGATTGTGTAGAGGTTAGAGGCTAATGCTTCTAGATTGGATAATAGTGGGAAGCAAATGGACACAAGATTCAAGGCGATTGAGCACCAAATGGGGCAATTGGCCACAACGGTTTGAAAAATCTCATCTACGGTGGATCACTTGCAAAATAAGGGAAATATCCATCTACCACCGAGCCTAACCCAAGAGAGTTTTGTAGTGCTATATAATTACGAAGTGGTGCTAGATATGAAGGTCCTAAAATGCCCAAGGAAGTTGAAGGTGAGAAAGGAGTTGAGAAGAAGGTTGAGAAGGAAGAGGTGATGAAGGAAGTGTGGAGGTTGAAAAAGAGAGTGAAAAGATCAAAGCAAAGGAAGAGAAAAAGAAAGAAGAGAATTCCAAAGATGCATGGGGAGTGCCCATGAAACCCACCCCGATTCTGTTGGAACCACCGGATCGCGACTCTAATTGATTATCTCGATTTGGGATCACATGCATAAAAACGTAGCGGAAAAATAAAACATACCTATTCACCTTAATAGGTGAAATCGAACCGATTCTAAGGTTAGAACGTGGATCAAGGATGAGCCACGAACCTCACGATCTTCCTCGTCGTATTCCTATCCCTTTCCCTCGACGCCGAGTGGTCGACGATCCTCCAAGGAATCAGAATCCGCCTCTCTCGATCTCACGTTTTTCATACGGCTAGGAGGCTCGATGTAGGGTTTATTTATAGGCTATAACAGTGGACCATAAGGAGGAATTAGGGTTGGGCCTCCCGATGGGCCTAAACGCCCCGTGTTCAATCCGAACACTCAACTTAAGCACATAAATTATAACTCGGTCCACTAAAGAGTTATAATTGAATTACCGTCCTAATTCCATATTACAATATGGTCTCCTTTATTATGTGTACGTTTATTTCCCCGTGTTTAAGATATCAAATGTCATAAATTAATTAAGTTATCGACAACATAATTAATTTACATCTAATTCCAAGAGTAGTACCACTCATCTTTATTATCATGTCGGATTAAATCCACCTCATAGGTTTACATGATAATCTTTATGAGCTCCTCAAGGGACATCATGATCCTAAATAATTAGGACACGATTCCTTCTATAATCAACAGCCCACCATATAAACAGTGCTATCTCCCAATTCACCGATCCTATTGATTTAACAAATCTCACCTATTGGCAAATTAAAGAAACAAACACCGAGTACACGTGCTCGTTATTATATAGGGATTAAGAAGACGTACATCCATAATAACAAATGTCTTGTTTTTTTATATAATCGGTACAAATTGAACAACCTCATATGGTCCTCGCTTCAATACATACAAAACGTACTAGTGTAACTTTATAGTCAAGATAGACTAATATCAAATTACACCACAACTGCTCCAATGGTTTGTCCAAATTCATCTTGGTTGTGAGCTCTTATTTATAATCTATAAGGAATTGATAGCATGATCTTCCTCGTGTGACACCACACACCATGTTATCTACAAGATAGATTAACTGACAAAAACAATAATATATGTATCAATCATAAAAAGCAAGTATTTTGATCATAATGAATCTCATATCAAAAAGATGTTCATACAAAAAGCTAGGCTTATAGTATACATCCTAACAATCTCCCACTTATACTAAAAGACCGTGCTTCCATAATTGCCGCCATACATCCGATTCTCATCCCTTCAACATGCCCATCAAAAGCTTTTGCTTTGGAAGAGCCTTTGTGAAAGAATCTGTTAGGTTATCCGCTGATGCAATTTTTGCGACAACAACTTCTCCTCCTTTTACGATGTCTCGTATTAGGTGGTACTTGCGCCAATGTGTTTGCTTGCTTTGTGGGCTCGTGGTTCCTTCGAGTTTGCCATCGCACTCATCAAGTTATCACAATAAATTTTGATAGCTTTAGCCAAACTAGGAATCACTTCTAAGTCAATTAAGAAGTTTCGAGCCATACAACTTATTTGGCCGCCTTGGCTACCACATACTCGGCTTCCATGGTGGAGTCTCGAAACACATTTCGCTAACACTCCTCCATACTATGGCTCCACCTCCCAAGGTAAACACATAACTCGAGGTAGATTTAATGTTGTCCCTATCCGATCGGAAATCGAATCCGTGTAACCCTCGGGAAGTAAATTATCTCGCTTGGTAAACCAAAGATATAATTTCTAGTCCTTTCGTGTACTTTAAAATATGCTTTACCGCAGCTTCAATGTCCTTGTCTCGGGTTACTTTGATATCCGCCAACCATGCCCACAAAGAAACAAATATCTCGGCCTCGTACATAGCATTGCATACATTAGGTTTCCTACGGCCAAGCGTAAGGAACCGCCTTCATGTCCTCTATCTCCTTTGGTGTCTTAGGACAGATATCCTTAGATAAAGGTACTCTATGTCGAAAAGGTAGAAAACCTTTCTTGGAGTTTTGCATGCTAAAACGAGCTAAGATAGTATCAATGTATGAAGCTTGAGATAAGCATAACATTCTTTTCTTGCGATCCCTTATAACTTTGATCCCAAGAATATGTCCAACTTCTCCCAAGTCCTTCATATCAAATTGCTTGGACAACCATACCTTTACGTCGACAACACCTTGACATTGTTGTCAATGAGCAAGATGTCATCTACGTATAGTACAAGAAATACCACCACATTTCCGTCACTCTTCTTGTATACACATGACTCATCCGGACATTGAATGAATCCATAAGACTAGATTACCTCATCAAAACGGATGTTCCAAGATCTCGAAGCTTGTTTCAATCCATAAATGGACCGATTAAGCTTACACACAAGATGCTCTTTGCCCTTTGCAATGAATCCTTACGGTTGCTTCATATAGATGTTTTCTTCAAGACTTCCGTTAAGGAGAAATTTGTCTTGACATCCATTTGCCAAACCTCATAATTCATATGAGCAGCAATAGACAAAAGAATCCGGATAGACTTAAGCATGGCTACCGGCGAAAAGGTTTCCTCATAATCGATTCCTTCTTTTTGAGTGTACCCCTTTGCTACAAGTCTTGCTTTGAAAGTTTCTACTTTCCCGTCGATCCTCTTTTTCTTTTGTAGACCCACTTACAACCAATGGCTTTTACACCATTTGGTGGTTCTACTAGCTCCCAGACTTGATTAGAATCCATAGATTCTAATTCGATTTCATTGTTTTTTCCCAAGATTCTCGCATCTTAGTCTTGGAGTGCTTCGTCGTAGCTCTAGGGATCGATTCGTGTTCACTGTGTACTAAGTCGAAGACTCTCCCAAAAACATGAATCGCCGGGTTGTCTAATAACCCTCCCACTACGACGAGGCACTTGTGGTAGTAGTGTATCATTAGTAACAGATGGTGCCGACCCCGTGGTATCTCATCTTACCTTTGTTGGTACTAAGGTAGAAGTTTCCCTTTCATTTCTTCTAAAATAATTTTACTCATGGGCTTGTGGTCCATTACATAGTCCTCTTCTAAGAATCGGGCATTTGTGCTAACAATTACCCTCGATCTTTAGGACTATAAAAGAAACCACCTTTCGTTCCTCTAGGATAGCCCACAAACACAACTTTCGTACGAGATTCCAACTTATCAAGATCTCCCTTACACATGTGCCGGAGTACCTCAAATCCAAATGTGTTTGGCTAGGCTTACGCCCATTCCACAATGCATGGGAGTAGAAGATCTTGTCTTAGAAGGTACCAAGTTCAGAATGTACGCTGCCGTTTCAGTGGCATACCCCCAAAACGAACTCGGTAATTTCGAATAGCTCATCATCGATCTAACCATTTCCAAGAGAGTCATATTCCTTCGTTCCGCCACACCATTACATTTGGGGTGTACCAGTCTGCATAATTGGGATTGAATCCCGGCTTCGATAAGTAATTCCTAAACTCTCCTAAGAGGTACTCGCCACCACGATCAGATCGTAGTGTTTTGATATATTTAATATGACGCTTCTCCACATCAGCCTTGTACTCTTTGAATTTATCAAAGCACTCGGACTTGCGGCGCATCAAATAAATATATCCATATCTTGACTAATCATCTATAAAAGAGACAAAATATTTGAAACCACCTCTTGCTTGAGTAGACATAGGACCATATAAATCAGAATGAACCAATTCTAACACTTCTTTGGCTCTATACCCCTTGGTTTTAAAAGGCCTTTTGGTCATTTTTCCTTCCAAGCAGGACTCGCACGTCGGATAGTTTTCCACTTCCAATGAACTCAAAGGTCCATCCGCTATCAACCTTTGAATCCTACTCAAATTAATGTGACCTAATCTTAGATGCCAAAGATATGTTTGGTTCATTTTTTAAGGTTCTTTTCTCTTATTTGAGTTAGAAGATGTACTATTAATTTCCATTTGTTGCTTCGTAGGAGTTATTGGATTAAAAGTATATAAATTGCTAATTAACGTACTGCAATGTATAATAGCACTATTTTTCTTGACAACCACTTTGCTATCAAAAGAAACAATATCCATCCAAAAATAACTTAGAAACTGAAATCAAGTTCTTTCTAAAATAAGGTACGTGAAGACAATTTCTCAAAACCAAAGTCTTATTCCTATCAAAAGATAAATAAACATCTCTCACTACAACAGTTTCTACTTTCGTAGCATCGCCATGTAGATGGTAATCTCCCTCACTAAGTCGCCCGGTTTCCTAGAACCCCCGCAAAGAATTGCGGACATGATCGCTGGCTCCCGTATCTACACACCGGTGCCGGTAGATAACACCTGCTAAACATGTTTCAATAGTTAGTGAATAAGATATACCTTCTTTTTTCTTTTTACGGGGACAATCTACCTTCCAATATCCCCGGCCGCTTGCATAAAAACATCGCCCTTTGGCTTCTTGACGCCATTTTGTGGACCAATTTGTACTCTTCAGTTCAAGATAATGTCCAGTTTCTTTTCCAATCAATATTATTTGGACCAGTAAGTTTGTTTTCTTTAAGTATAACAACAAGAGGATTGAAAGCCATAGATAATATCCTGAGAAACACGTAAATACACGTATCAAAGCGTAAGAATTTAAAACAATTGTTTACTAGTTAGAGATGATATCCTAATTGTCGAATAAGTAAGGCAAGATTGGTTATTAGGTGGTACCAATAACTATAACTGATTTAGTGTAAGAGTGAAAGAGTCATCTTTGCATCAATGATCAATTGTGTTTGAACCATTTCAAATTATCTTTGGCTGGATGTTTTTACTCATTGAACATTTAATCTGTTTTAGTTGTATTTTATTTGAATTGAATCACTAAAATCAAAATCCCCTTAAGTTTGTTTATTGTAATTATTTATTCGTGATTATGATAAGTCTATTTACCAATCTCTCGTGGATACGACCTTGCTTACCACTATTGCAAATTTATATTTGTTTTAAAGCGGGTTTTTATTATTTCTTTGGATTCGACACCCATCAAATTTTTGGCGTCGTTGCCGGGATTGGTGTCAAATAGTTTTATTATTTGTGTTTAAGTTATTTTGTATTTTTTATTTTTATGTCTCGATCTTGTGGTGTAGGTGAACTTTTGTTTGATCCTAAAATAGAAAAAGGCGCTCGTAGATTGAAGAAGGAAAAGAAGCTGAAAAGCTAGTGTCATCTTCATCATCACCTCAAAAGGATTTGGTTCTTGATTCTACCAATACATCAAGTGAAAGTGATTCTGAGAAAGAAACCAAAATGGCTCAAAGAGATAGGACGTTGAGAGAATTGACTTCACCCGATCTTGCTCAACAACCACTACTTTGTATCCAATATCCAGATATTGATACAAATTTTGAGTTGAATTCAGGTTGATTCATTTGTTGCCAAGGTTTCATGGACTTGAGAATGAAGATCCACATAAACACTTGAAGGAATTTCATGTTGTTTGTTCGAGTCTAAAACCACATGGAGTTTCGAAGAGGTAGTAAAATTGATTGCTTTTCCATTTTCATTGGAGGGTAGAGCAAAAGATTGACTATTCTATTTACCTCCGGATTCTATCACTACTTGGACGAGAATGGTGAGATTGTTTCTTGATAAGTATTTCCCAGCTTCAAAAGCGGAGGAATTTGAAGGGAAATTTGTGGAATTAAGTAAAGAGATTGTGAAACACTTCATGAGTATTGGGAGAGATTCAAGCAATTGTGTTCAAGTTGTCCTCAACATGGGATTTACGAACAACTTCTTATACAATACTTTTATGAAGGGTTACTTCCTATAGAAAGGAGAATGATGGATGCTGCTAGTGGTGGCACAATAGTGAATAAAACTCCTCGTGAGGCAAGAGACTTGATTACTATCATGGCAGCTAACTCTCAACAATTTGGGACAAGACAAGATACATCAAACAAAAGAGTAAATGAGGTAACCATTTCTGCTCTTGATGATTGTATAACTAATTTGTCTTCTCCGGTTCAAAATTTGGTTGCAGGAAAGATGCAACAAGTTAAGGCTAGTGAAATTTGTACTTTTGTGGGACATGCAACTGATATGTGTCCTACTCTTCAAGAAGATCTTGAGCAAGCTAATGCGGTAGGAGGATTTCCAGGACCACCTCAAAGGAAGTATGATCCTTATTCGAATAGTTACAATCCAGGATGGAAGGATCATCCAAACTTTCGATGGGGAGGATCTCAATTTAAGAATTCTCAAACTAAACCACAGTTTTCTCAACAAAATCCATCTACAAGCTCGGGTAATTCTCTTGAAGAAGTTGTTAAAACACTTGCATTTAACACTCAACAATTTCAACAGGAAACACGGACGAGCATTAAGAGGTTGGTAGATCAAATGAGTCAATTGACATCTTCCATGAGTAGATTGGAATCACAAGGTAAATTGTCATCGCAAACGGTTGTCAATCCTAAGCAAAATGCTAATGCAAATACCTTGAGGAGTGGTAAAGAGTTGAAGGAGCTTCAAAGACGTGATCAAGAAGAAGAGAAAGAAGTTGAAGTTTCTCAACCTCAATCCGAAAAAACCAAAGCAAATGAAGGAGAGTCACAAGAGGTTGTGCCACCACATGTTCCTATCCCCTCAAGATTTTCAAAGTCTAAGAAGGAAGAGGAGGAGAAAGAAATTCTTGAAACTTTTCGCAAAGTTGAGGTAAATATACCATTACTTGATGCGCTTAAGCAAATGCCTCGATATGCCAAGTTTACGAAGGAGCTTTGCACCAATAAAAGTAAGATGAAAGGTAATGAATTTGTAAGTATGGGTGAAAATGTTTTAGCTGTTCTTCAAAGGAAATTACCACCTAAATGCACGGATCCAGTGTATGTTTACTATCCCTTGCAAAGTTGGTAATGTGGGAATTGAGAAAGCAATGTTAGATCTAGGTGCTTCTATTAATGTCATGCCACTTTCTATTTATTCATCTTTAAATGTTGGACCCATAAAAGAAACTGGTGTGATAATTCAACTTGCTAATAGATCTAATGTTTATCCTGAAGGTGTTTTAGAGGATGTTTTGGTGCAAGTAAATGGTTTGATTTTCCTCATGGACTTTTATGTGCTTAACATGGAAGATAATGATTCATCTCGCTCATTAATTTAGTTAGGGAGACCTTTTCTGAAAACATCTAAAACAAAAATAGATGTGCATAATGGTTTATGAAAGTGTGCGTGTAGTGTAAAACCGAATGATGTTGTCTTGAATGTTATGGCATGCACTACAACATCTAAATATCGTAATGTAAAACACGGTGGAAGACTAACACTACAATGCAAAGGAGTAAATTTTTCATACACTTGTTAATTAAAGTATATGATGCCTGTCGCGAAACGTTTCACTAATTCGAGAGTGAATACAAAAGTTTGTGTAAAGAGTTTCCAAGACAGTAACCTTTACAACGAAATAAAGACTCAATATCACCTATTGACTCTTAAATGGCTAAGTGTAGTATTACAAAATATTACACCGTCAAAAGTAAATCAAAGTATCAAAGATATCTACGCTTAATGATACTTCAAGATACCTATGTTGCTAAACGAGGTAACATGCGCAAGTAGCAACGTAAAGGGGAATAACGGCCCTATCTCTTGGATGCACTAACGTACTCAACAATTGATATTTGGATATTCCTTGCCATTCTTGAAGTCCTTGGTCTTCTATTTATAGATGTCCTCGGCTTCAACCGTAGATCCTTGTAGATGGATCTAGAAAAACTCCAAAATAACTTCCCCTTAATTCTCTCTCTTAACCGTTCATGTAGATAGTTGATTTCGTGGCTTTTCTTCCCGCAACCGCATGATCTAGGTCCTTCTAAATCTCTCTGGAATTAGTCTTGAATGCGGATCCTTGTGGAAGATTCCGGAATCCGTCCTCAATGTTGCACTTGATGTTACAAAGCATCCACGACAACATTCAACCAAGTCTTCATTCCAGATCCTTGTAGAATATTCTAGATCTTCAACTCCGCAATGTAACAAACTCCCCCAATTTGACCTTTCGCTACAACACACTGATGTATATATGTAAAGTATATATAAGTCAAGTAATGTATGTATGATAGAGAATCTCATCCGTAGCATACACTCGGCAAGTCAAAACTGTCGTAGCAAACTAGTCAAACTAGTAAAAACAAAATAAGTAACTCAAAGTTAACTTACTCAAACACAATAATTAAACAAAAACAGATTAACATCATCATCTAATCAAAACATAGAATAAGTACTAGAGCATTGACTAGAACATGAAATCGGTATCGAGCAATGCTTCAAAACATGAACCTAAGTAAAGATAATGATGTCTGAGCCTATGAAACGAAAATAGTATCAGAGCCTTAGAGATAAAGTATCAAACTGATTAATAAAGGAAAATGATTAAGTGTAAGGGAAGGACGTGCACACGGCTCCCCTATCACAAATCTCCCTTGTGAAACAGCTCATCATCGAGTCATCGATCTCGGTAAATCACCATAAAGGTTAGCAACATCTTCATCTTCATCGGCAAGTTCAAGAAGCGGCGATCGTGTCCAGTGCATCACCAACTCCACCAGGATTTGCACCATCTCCACTGGATTTGCATCGGCAACGGGAATCTCCTCGATTACAACACCACGAGCACGAGCTGGTACTCCCCTGTGGTAGCAGAAAGTAACCGCAACCAATAATCCTTCAAAAGCGAAGTTCATTGATTGATTCCTCGTAAAACTTCCAATTTCGCGAATAAAATTTTCGTTAAAGTTCATAAAACCAGCAGGATAATTAGGATTTTGTGGAGCAGCATGTGGAACAACATGTGGAGCATCTCGGGACAACATTTGGAGCGAGGATCGGGAACAACATTGTGTGCGGCATCGGGTGCAACATTCTCTTGACATCTGGATTCGGTATAGGCAAATCAATTACCCTATTTACACTTAGCAAAACAGGTGAGATATTCATCAAAGTAACCCTCCCCCTCAACAACTCATTTCTCGCTCGGTTGAAAACTATGACTCCTTAAGTAGCCATAAATCAAATTCGGGTAAGGAAGGTTCCCTTTTTGAAATATTCCTGCAAACTTCATCAAGTGATGCAAAATTACTATCCCAAATTAAATCTCCTCATAACACCAATTCTAAACATCAATACAAATGGTCCTTAGTCATTTTGGTCGAATTTGTAGAAGGAATCCAATAATTCACAATTAACTTATGAATAACTAAATATAGAGATGTCAAGTGAGCAGCAAGCATATGTCTTTCCCGCCTAACAATTCTACCACCACCAAAGTTTGAATTACCTCATCCATAGGAGGTACATCTTCTTCATCCATGTGATCAATATGGAGGAAGGAATTTGTTGGTCACGGAATGTTGAGTTGATTAATAACCTTGAGTTAGCTTCCTAGAACAAAATCTAGAAAGGGGGTTTGAATAGATTTTGTAGATTTTTCAAATCTTTCAAAATCAATTCAAAATATCGATTAAACACAAATGTGGAATATAATTGAAAACTCAACTTTTAACAAGATCAAAAACAAGGTTGACATCTCGATTTTAGTTAAGATTCGAACTTTAATCTTGAATTAACAATATTGTAATTTGAACAGAGATTAAAGAAAGCAAGAAATAACACCAGGATTTATAGTGGTTCGGATTTTAATAATCCTACATCCACTCTCCTTCTTCAATCAAGAAGGGACTCGCTTACTACTTACTTTCTTACTTTCAACTTACACTTACAACTTGTACAGATCTTCAAATCTTCAATCTCTTAAATCATTCTCTAAAATCTAACTATTACGGTGAATATCAAATTTTGAAGATTACAAGAAAAGTGTTCTAAAAATCCTTAGAACTTTTTGAGAACTCTCTTGAAATACTCGTGAAAAGATTGTGATTGAAATCGAGTAGTGAATAGTGTGAAAAATCAAATATGCATAAGTATCTTGAAAAATAAAATCTAGTCCTATTTATAAGTCTCGGAAAGACAGTTAGTTTGTTAGTTAGTTCTAACAAACTTGAAACCGCTTAACAAACTTAAACTTGTAAACTTCTCTAGACCTCGGTGATTCTTCATACTCATCTTGGTGACTTGGTGAAAACTCGCCTTTCTTATTCTACTCGGCTTATCTTGACCTCGTCCGAGCTCTTCATGTTTGTCTCCTGCAGATGACTAGGTTCAAGCTCGTCTTCGATGACTAGCATGATATCGGACCTCGGTGACTAGGTTGGTGCTTGACCCCGTCCGATCGCCTTATCTTATAAACTTATTCTCTATTGTTCTTCAGGTTGGTGATCATTTGAGCTGCTCTTTAATTCATCAAAACCTCTTGATCCAACAATTTCCCCTTTTTGATGAAGTTAAAACCTATAATAAAGAAACATACTCACAATTGAAGTTAGTACTAGATTTAGTTAAATCAATCGAGATAGATAAAGCACATTTTAACACTTCAACATATTCATTCACATTCAAGGCATAAAAATTTAAGTCTTTTAGACTCTTTTAGAAGTACTTAAAAAAATTTTTTTAAAAAAAAATTTTAACACCGAGATATAAGATTTCTCGGATGATTTAGACTTAGAAAAATTTAAAAAATTTTTAACAACGAGATATAAAATTTCTCGTAAGATTTATTCTTAAAAATTTTAAAAATTTCAAAGAAACTAATACACATAATTCACATAAGTCCGAATATATTCATTCACGTAAATTTACTGATTACAAAATAAGAGAACTGATAGAGAATAAAAGATAAGGAAAGAAAAATCCTGTTCTATCGATTCCCCATCGGTCACCTCTGGAATGTTTAGCGGTGAAAATCCTTGCTCTAAGGCTGTTTGAGATCATTCTCATCTGTGAGCTCGGATTCCCTTTTTGCTTTGGCCACAACTATTACGACCCATTCCGGATCGGGAGAACCATCTTCTTTCGGCTTGGGGTGACTGCTCATAGGCTGGTGCGATCGAGATCGCGATTGAACACATTATGTGCCTCATCGAGCAGCTTCCCATAAAGATCTGCGTCCTCCTTCTCCATCCATTCATGCCGGTGATGTCTTCATTGGCGCTCCAGATGGTGATGCCTTCAAGATGTACTCGAGAATACATCCATTTTTTTTTATCGGTAAATGTTAGTTGTTAGTAGTTAGAAGTTAGTTCGCCAAGTCTCCTTACAAATCTAAATTCTCCAAGTCTCCTTATATCTCCCACTCCAATTCGTTCCCGAAGGAAATCGAACCAGTCTCCCACCGCAATACATCCATTTAGCATCCAGGGCTTGCTTTTTATATTCACCGGTGTATTTCCCGATACCATCTTTGGAGGAGTGTAGTGCGATGGACGGGCGGAAGTCCGCTTCATTTGCAGCTTTGGATACCCACTTCCGAGTATCCCCGTCCCCACTTCACCAGCCTTCCCCATCTTCTTCACCTCTTCTTCTCTCTCTTTTCAAACATCTCCTTCTCAAGATCTGATTCTTCGATCTGCTCACTGATAAGTTGGAGAAGTCTGGTTCCTTTCTCTTGCGCTCGGCTGATCTGGGCCGATCATCTCGCTCGGCTGATGGAGACTTCTCCGCCGCCGCTGCTTTCCATTTACCTTTGCCCTTGGGCTCCGGTTCCTCGACTCTTTATGCGAGCCAGCACTTCTCTCGTCTTTTCTTCTTCCTCCTTCTTTCTCTTCTCCTCATCCTCTAGGATGGCCTCTTCAACTGAGTTACCCTCGGTTGCAAGGCAGCCAACTCGCCTCGATTTGATTTTAATTTCCACCTTGGCTGCCTCCAACTCACTGTGTCTGCCTTTATATCAAGCTTGTCGCTTATTGACATGACACCACCTGTGAGGGTTTCCATTCTGCTCTCAAAGACCTTCCCCTTTTTAACTTCATCTTTGAGAGACCGAAGTTGGGCTTCTATTGCTGCACAACGCCGTCTCAAATCGCTACGATCAGATGTGAGTGTTGAGACCACGATTTCGTTGTCACTGTTTTCTCTTTCAAAGTGCCTTGACCTCCTCCTCAAGCGCACTTAGCTCGGATCCAACAGCAGTGCAGAGATTGGCTGATAAATTTCTAGTCATGTTGACCTCAAAGAATCTACATGTTGGCGAGCATAGTATCTGTGGATCGTCGAATCACCTTTCGTGTTTTCTTCTCCATCATCCTCTCGAACTTGGGAAATGATTTTGGCTTTGTGGAGTTGTTCAAACGCAGAGGAGATGGCAAGAATCGGTCTGTCCTCTCCCTCCGATTCGAGACGAGGAAGAGGTGGTGGGAGAAGTTGGACTAGGGAGCTCATGGGAATATCCCCAAAGATATTTGAGGTATCCACATGAGGTTCGGCTGGGGTAGATGAGGTGGGGGTGTCGATGGTGGGGGTGGGATTTACGGTGGGGGTGATGATGGTAAAGGTGGGATTTGTGAAGTGGTAGGTGGAGGAGATGGGAGTGATTGGGGTAAAATGAGTTGGGGTTGAGAAGTTGTGGGTAAGGCTGGTGGAGATATGGAGATGGGGGTTGGGGAGAATCTTGGTCCGTAAAGAAAGGACAAGATATGAGATGGGGATGGTGGAGGGATGAGAGTTGGGTTTGGGGAGAGAAGATGAGGTTGGACTTTGGACAATTTCGGGAGTAGGCTGTTTGAGAGGCTGCGAGGTGCCACTGGGACACCTCTTCATTGCCAGTTTGGGTTGGAGATGGGGAGGGGAGAAATGTACGACCACGGCCGGGAGGGGGTCCCTTCGCAGCCGATTTCTGGACCTCCTCCGGCTGGACCACCTGAGCTGCAATTTGCGGCGTGGATACTTCCTCGGGAAGAAGAGATGGCTGATCTGCAGATGATCCTCCCAACTCGGAGGTTTTCACCAACCTCCGTCTCCTTGGTGCCTTCTCCTTCAGCCTTCATCGGCCGCTCGGCCTCGCCTTAGCTCACGGTTGGCAGCTCCGCCTCCACATCTTCCTCCTCCTCCTCCTCGGCTTCTTCTTCACTGGAGCTTGAGCTCCAACCTCAGGCTCCACCCTCATCGGGAATCACTGGAGCCCCGAGTGGCTCATCTTTGGTCCGAATCCCCTTCGCCGTGTAAGCTCGGACCCCGTCGACCAATTGATCTCGGCCGACAAAGAAGTCCTCCATGATCACAGTCACTTTGTTAAAAGACCGGTGATCGACTTAGCCTCGCCATTTCCCATTCACCACCTCCGACGCTTTCTTTCCGTCTCCACTTCTCCAAGAACAAACCAGCTTTGGCCTCGTACTCCATCCAAAATTGTTCTTATCACGCAGAGTCTGGGTCTAGTCAGCCCATCGTGAGAGCTCTGTTTCTCCCAAAGATCACCTTCGTGACAATGGTCATCGAAGGCGATATCGTCGTCGGAGCATCTTCTTCTTTAACTCCGATCGGCGATCCTTCATAGAATTCCGGCAATCATCTCAAATGATTCTACCCATTCATCAGATTTGTAGTTGAGGGGTTCACTCCCTCACCGCTCGTATAAAAATTCTGGCCACCTCCCGGGGAAACGGTCAAAACCTCTCCATATACCCCGGTTCGAAAAACTCCATGTTCATATGTCCCATTGACATAGAACTCCAAACCTCTCATATCCAATGTCTTATTGGAAGGGGATTTCTTGGAGCAAAAAGTCCTCAATCCAGCCCTTTCCAATAAGGACAATATCTCCACTGGATTCTCCGTCGGTGGTGGTGTCGAAGTCGACATACATCTCGAGACTTAACCTTCTTAGCGTAGGTTTCATTATGCACATCCACCATGGTTGATGTTATTCCTCTCACGAAGTGCTCATATCTTGATTTAGAAAGAGTTTGAAAAGATTTGCAGAGAGTTTTGAGATTTTACGAAAGGGAAAAGAATGACTTTGGAGAAGAAGATGTATTTATAGGGGAATAGATTGGAAAGAGAAACCGCCATTTTTGAAAACTTGAATTAATCTTAGCCATTTATTCAAAAAGTTTTTACCGAGTATTAATCAACGGTTAAAAACTAAGATAAGCGATTAGGATATAGCGCGTGGATGTTAATCGCCTTTGGAATGCGTAAATAGTTACTTTATAGATCGTTGATTTGGATGTAGGTTACTTTATGCGAGAGAAGTAAGTATACTGACGTCGGCCTAGGGTTACCTTACTTTGGCTAAGGGTTTGCTTAAACAGATGAGTTTGAAAAATGTACTAGTTTTAAAAACAGATGGGTTTGGAAAGTCATCTGATAAAGTAACCTATCCGATTTTGAAAATCACAGCTTAGATGTAACTTTTAGCAAATTTTAAAGAGAGTTAAAACTAAATGCAGACTTTACTTAATTTTCTAAAACTAGGTTGTTCATCCATTTTAAAAAAAATTATTTAGAAACAAAAGTAATAGAATAAAGGAATTTGAATAAGAAGAGATGAAACAAAGATGATCTATGACTGTTCCTCGCAAAGACATATACTCAAAAGAATCATCGAAGCTTAAGGTAAATCAGATAGGATGTAAATAGTCATCTGCTTTCTTCAGGAGATCACCGACTATTGTGTCCTTGTTCCGATTTACTCAATGTCGAACAAGTAATTATCAATTCGTATAAGGTCAATATGACTAATCCTTGATTCTTGATTCTGAAAGGAGATCAATGATATCAGCCTACCCGATTGTCCTTTGACACATATCTAGTCCGATAATTCTTTCTAGACATTAATTTAAAGAAAAGAAAAGATAAGAAATAAGGAAACAGATGCACACAAATTAGAAACCAGCTAAAGATGCATCAAGTAATCCTAATTCTAAGCACATTTCTTTAAACCTAGATTCACTAATGGTTTTGTAAGAATATCGGCTCTTTGTGATTCGGTGGCAATTTTCTCAATCCTAATGTCATTCTTCTCAACATGATCCCTAATGAAATGATGCCTAATATCTATATGCTTACATCTAGAATGTAGAACTGGATTGTAAGTCATTGCTATTGCACTATTACTATCACAAGAAATAGGAACAATCGATGTTTGAATATTATAATCTCTAAGCTGTTGACTAATCCAGAGGAGTTGAGAGCAACAACTTCCACCGCCATGTATTCACTTTCGGTTGTAGAGGTGGCAATGATGTCCTGCTTCTTAGATAACCAAGAAATTAATTTGTTGCCTAAGAATTGACAAGTTCCGTAAGTGGATTTTCTATCAATCTTACATCCTCCAAAGTCCGAATCAATAACCTGTCACCAAAGTTGTCATCACCGGGTACCATAACCCTACTTGCAAGGTTCCTTTGAGATATCTAAGAATTTTCTTAGCCGTCTCAGATGAGTTTTCTTGGGATTAGACTGGAATCTTGCACATACCCCTACCGCAAAGGATATGTCCGGTCTACTTGCGGTGAGATAAAGAAGAGATCCAATATGTCCACGATACTCCGTTGCATCGGTGGGTATTCCCCGCTCATTCTGAATCCATTGAGAAGTTAGTTGCCATAGGTATTTTAACTTCTCTGCTAGTTGTCATTCCAAATTTCTCAATCAGATCCTTAGCATACTTAGATCGATGTATAAATATACCCTTACTCATCCGTTTAATCTGTAAGCCTAGAAAGTATGTTAATTCTCCCATCATTGACATTTCAAACCTGTTTTTCATGAGAATGCTAAACTCTTCACATAATTTCGATTAGGTGAACCAAAGATTATGTCATCTACATAAATTTGAACTAGTAAGATGTTGCCATCTACTTCCTTTCTAAACAAAGTTCTATCAATCTTGCCTTTAGAAAAACCATTTGATGTCAAGAAATCGATAGTGTATCATACTGTGCTGCGGGAGCTTGTTTTAGTCCATATAGAGCTTTGTTGAGTTTGTAGACCTTGTTATTGATCTTAAACCTAGAGGCTGCTCTACATAGACCTCCTCTAGTAACACACCATTAAGAAAAGCAGACTTAACATCCATTTGAAAAACTTTGAAAGATTTATATGCGGTAAATGCCAAGAACAATCTTATTGCCTCTAATTTGGCAATCGGAGCATAGGTTTCATCATAGTCTATTCCCTCGTGTGAGTAACCTTGTGCAACTTGATCTTGCCTTATTTCGAACAATAATGTTGTTCTCATCTGCTTTATTTTTAAACACCCATTTGGTGCCTATAATCTTTCTGTAAAGGTCTTTCCACTAGATCCCATACATTTTGTCTTTCAAACCGATGCAGTTCTTCTTCCGCATGGCGTTATCCAATTTGGGTCCGATAGGGCTTCCTCAATAGACTTGGGTTCAAGAAGCGATACATAACAACCGAAAAGACTTTCGTAGTCTAGCATCATTCGTGTCCGCACACTACTAGATGGGTTTCCTATAATCGATCGAGATGGATGATAGCTTCTCATCCTTTTGCCTATATGAGGAGAATGATCCTCATCTTGAGTTTCAGAGGCAACTCCTCCGACTCAACCTCGGTGACGTTCCCCTTCATCACCGACCCCGCCGATCACCGATGTCAAGGGTGTCTGCCGATGGAGTCTCGATCGAAGTTGTCTTCGATTATCGGATGGGGATTCTTCTTCATCCGATTCTCGAATCAAGACTAGGTAGATAGACAACTTTATGTTTAGTCTTGGGACAGTTCAATTTTATCTAGACTTTCGTAAATTTGATTCACTTTATCCGAACAGGAATATAACTCATCAAAAACAACATGAGGGGTTTCCTCCACACAAAGGGTTGTCTTGTTAAAAACTCTAAATGCCTTTGAAGTATTGGAATATCCCAAGAATATTCCATCACCGCTTTAGCATCAAAAGTTCTTAACTTAGATTTCCCATTGTTATGGATGAAACACTTACAACCAAAAAGCTTTGAAGTATGAGATCCTTGGAATCTTACCCTTCCAAATCTCATAAGGAGTCTTACCCTTGTCTTTTACAACTAAGCACTGTTTCGGGTATAGCAAGTCAGTGTTGATGGCTTCACCCAGTAACCTATGAGGGGTATTATACTCACCAACATGCTCCCGGGCCGCTTCCTTCAAAGTTCTATTCCTTCTTTCAACCACTCCATTTTGTTGAGGAGTTCTTGCTGAAGATGTCTCATGAATAATTCCACACTCATTGAAAAAATTAGATAAACAAAAATTCAAAAATTCTGCCCTTATCACTCCTTATTTTAATAATATTAACACCCTTTTCATTCTCGAATCTTCAATAGATCAGGAATCTTGTTCATAGTCTCATTTTTCTTGAAAAGAAATATAACCCAAGTGTATCTAGAAAAGTCATCTACTACAACAAGAGTATATTTCCTTCCACTAAAACCGAGAGGTGAAATAGGTCCAAACAGATCCAGATGAAGGAGTTGCAACACTCTTTCAGATGAAGAGGAGTTAATACTCTTAAATGAGTGTCTAGGCCGTTTACCTTTTGACAAGCATCACATTTAAGATCAGTGGATAAAAGTTTTTAGGTAATCCTTTGACAAGATTCTTCTTAGCTACTTACTAAGGGTCTTGAAATTCAGATGACTAAGCCTCTTGTGCCATAGCCACCGAGATCTTCTCCACCCTTAGCTATCGACAGTATCTTTGGGACAACTATTAAAGTTGGCCACATAGACATTACCACGTCTCAAGCCGCTTAATAGTACTTTATCCGAGGAATTATCTAAAATATCACATTTATCCCTTGAGAATTTGACAAGAAAACCTTTATCACAAAGCTGGGAAACAGACAGCAGATTATGTTTCAAACCTTCAACAAAATATACCTCGGATACTGAATATCCTTGATAATCGTAGTACCTACACCTTTAGTCCGACCACAATTATTATCACCAAATAAAACTCTTGGACCATCAATGCTTTGAAAATTTGATAACAACTTCTTGTTATGGGTCATATGTTGTGAATACCACTATCAATGTACCATATTGAAGCTAAGATCTCTTCCTTGAGTGATGATCCTCGTGAATCCTCGTAAACAGATTAGTTTTGAGGTACCCTAGTGATCTTGGGTCCTTTTGGGTCAAGAATCACTTTAGATATCCAAATAAACATCTCATCTTTAGACAATAAATCGACTCAAGTTTTCTACCAAATCTGTCTACAATTATATCTTTTTTAAATGATAACTTGTTGTATTCAGATTGAGTAATTTTCCTAAACTTAGGAAATGTAGGATAGCATTTGCTCCTTCCATCAAAAGAATTATAATAAGAAAATCTTCTCATTTTGGTTCTTGGATTCCTTCTAGTCCGATAGGGAGTTTTCACTGAATTCTTGGTTTCAGATCGGAAGATGTAGTCCTTATCTCGACTAGTTGGTTTCCATGGACCAATTTTAATATCCTTTGATTGAACGAGATGCTTTCACAAATTTTCTAGGTTTTTGGACATCCGATTTATTGTTCCTATCATAACCAAGACCTCGTCTTGTCATGAGATTTTGAGAAATATTAAAAATATGATCTATTATTGATTGTGAATTATTAAGTCGACTAATTTTGAAGACAAGCTTCTCATTGTCTTTCTTAATTAATTCATTTTCAGCACAGACTACTTCAAATTTGTCTTTTAAAATTTTCAATTCATTCTCTAACCTTTCAGTAAGGTGGTGATGTACTAGCTTGACCAAGAAAACATTCCCCCTTGAATGTTTCCTCGGTCTCGAGCAATTCATCACCTGCTTGCATTTATTTAGAATCGAATCGATCCTTTAAAAACAAATTCTCTATCTCTAGCTGTTTATAAGCAGCCAAAGATGTCTTTAAATCTCTCAATAACTCATGAATAACGGTTTGGTCATGATCAGATGCAGATCGACAAGAATCATTATCTCGATGATGAATAGTAGATTACCTCATTAGCCATGAGACAGATTTCATCATCGATCCGAAATCGATGAGGATGATGAGGATGATGATGATTTCTTTGGCTCTTTTTCTTCACCAATAAAGCTCTTTGATCCGCAAATCTCCTGTCTCTTTTCTTCCTCTTTTCTTCCCTTTCTTTAGGAGTCGATTGAGGACAGTCATAGCTGAAATGTCCTGGCTTGTTGCATGTATAGCAAATGTCACTCTGTCGATCTGGGATCGGAAGTATTTCTTCGACAGTGATCTGTATCTTCTTGTCTCGGCTCTTGTTTTTGTCATCATCTGAAGATTTATCCACCTTCCTATCTCGATCTGGATCTTTGTCTATCCTTACTTGCAAATCTCAATTTATTTCTCTTATACTTCATTCTCAATTTATCATACCTTTTTGTAAGTAAAGCCATCTGCTCTTTCGAGAGATAGATCGCTCTCTAGACTCTGCTGACACCTTGTCTTCTTTACCGACAAAGGCAACAGACTTGGATGAGGTACTTGACTCCATCTCATCTTCCTCATCTTCTATCCGGATATCGTACTCTAAAGCTTTAAGATGAGAAAATAAGGTATGGTGAGTAATAGAGGATAAATCTTGAGTTGCTTTAAGGATATTGGATTTTTCCCTCCATCTCTTGGTTAATGATCTCGTAATCTTGTTATTAATCTCTTTCTCTGAATAATTCTTTCCAAGGTCACCGCTTTGTTGAGAAGATTAGTCAACCTTACATCAAACCGATCTACAGACTCATTTTCTTTCATTTTGAATGTTTTGAATGTATGCAAGATCGATCGCAGCTTGTTTTCTTTGACTTGATCGAGATCCTTCACAAACATTGGCTAGAGTTTGCCACATCTCTTTGGCGCTTTGCATCTCTTAACCTTTTCTATCCAATCTTTACTAAGAGTCTCTATGATTTTTCGAGCTACTTGGTCAAGATTGTGGACCTTTCTTTCATCATTCGTCAATTCGTAACTCTTCTTTTCTTGTCTAGTTCTTGATTCAACCGACTGCTCCAGGTGGTGGTGCCTCCATGATAAAACTTTATAGGACCTTCCTCAAGGACCTCTTCCATTCTATCATGAATGGCCTTGAGATGATTTTCCATCCTAAATTTCCAATAATCATATTCTTCAATGGAAAATTCAGGAAGATTCCTAGACTTTTTAATTTTCCCGATGACATGATGAAACAAAGAACAAAGTACTCCACAAAAACTTATTAGTAGCACCGTTAGTAATGAAAGAAAATGAAGAAAATCAAGATAATTTCGAATCTTGTTCAAGACCTAAAATCAATATCGTAATGCCTTAACACCGCTCCGATACCACTTGTTGGTCCCGGAATGTTGAGTTGATTAATAACCTTGAGTTAGTTTCCTAGAACAAAATCTAGAAAGGGGGATTTGAATAGATTTTGTAGATTTTTCAAATCTTTCAAAATCAATTCAAAATATCGATTAAACACAATGGAATATAATTGAAAACTCAACTTTTAACAAGATCAAAAGCAAGGTTGATATTGATTTTAGTTAAGATTCTGAACTTTAATCTTGAATTAACAATATTGTAATTTGAACAGAGATTAAAGAAAGCAAGAAATAACACCAGGATTTATAGTGGTTCGGATTTTAATAATCCTACATCCACTCTCCTTCTTCAATCAAGAAGAGACTACGCTTACTACTTACTTTCTTACTTTCAACTTACACTTACAACTTGTACAGATCTTCAAATCTTCAATCTCCTAAATCCTTCTCTAAAATCTAACTATTACAGTGAATATCGAATTTTGAAGATTACAAGAAAAGTGTTCTAAAAATCCTTAGAACTTTTTGAGAACTCTCTTGAAATACTCGTGAAAAGATTGTGATTGAAATCGAGTAGTGAATAGTGTGAAAAATCAAATATGCATAAGTGTCTTGAAAAATAAAATCTAGTCCTATTTATAAGTGCGGAAAGACAGCTTAGTTTGTTAGTTAGTTCTAACAAACTTGAAACTCGCTTAACAAACTTAAACTTGTAAACTTCTCTAGACCTCAGCTGATTCTTCATACTCATCTTCATGACTTGGTGAAAACTTCGCCTTTCTTATTCTACTCGGCTTATCTTGACCTCGTCTCGAGCTCTTCATGTTTGTCTCCCCGCAGATGACTAGGTTCAAGCTCGTCTTCGATGACTAGCATGATATCGGACCTCGGTGACTAGGTTGGTGCTTGACCCGTCGATCGCCTTATCTTATAAACTTATTCTCTGCTGTTCTTCGGTTGGCCGATCAGTTTGAGCCGCTCTTTAATTCATCAAAACCTCTTGATCCAACATAATTAATTAGCTGTGTGAATGGAACATCTCTCCCCTAAATTGTACTGAGACCCGTACTCAATGAGAATTTCTTCTTCCATGTCCCTTTTTCAAACTTGCATAGAACTCATAAACCCAATTAGTCACAAAAGAAACAAAGAAAAGTAACAAAGATGCATCAAACTTCTTTCTTCTAAGTATCTTACCAACCCCTTAGACTCAAATTCAGCAACATCAATATTTCTTTCAATCAACAATTTTCTATTACTCAACCTAGTAACTTTTTGATCAAAAGTTTCAACATCCGAATCATCACTAGACTTATCAAATTCACTATCATTCTCATCACCAACGGGGAGTTCAAAGATTACCTTCTTTCTCGAATGATCAGATTCTTCTCTTGATTTCTCCTCGCAGTCATCACCGCTGTCATCTGGATTAGGTGTTGCTGCACTTGTTCCGATCGGGTACAACACTTTGTCTGTTTCTTCTTAGATCGCCTTTCTTACCTCATTTTCAGCTCAATCGGTGGTACATTCTCATCGTAATCACCATCATCGGTGTCAACAGCCTATTCACCACGTTGCATGTCGAATATCTGTAATCCGAGTCGAGAGAATACCTTAATCGGTTTATTTGCAACTGAACCCATAGTAGGCTTCGTTTTCCTTGATGATTATGAGTAATCAACCCTTGTAAACACTCGTCCCTATCTCCTCCTTGGTTTTGGAGCAATCGATGGAGGGCTTCTCTTCCTCTTCCCCTTGCGGCCTTAACAAAGAGCAAGAAGCTCCACTCGGTTACGAGTCCTCCGACATTGATGAGTCGGTGTGCTCGAGAAATCTCCTCCTCAGCAAGTGGACTCTTCCCTTGCTTTGGTTTCAACCGTGGGTGCATCCTCCATTGTGGTGTCCCCTCGCTTCAGCATACTCGTAGCAATTGCAGCAACATCGACTTCTACGGTGGATGATTGAGGGTTTTCAGAACGGGAGTAGGTGTAGGAGTAGGGTTAGTTTGAGTGGCGAGGTATTGAGACACATCAACCGTTAGTGAGTCGATTGTGAGCTCAGAAAGCTTGGTTCCCCTTTCAGGTTTTGGACAAGATTTTGGGCGATGGTTTCGCCCGTGCGCTCGATGCTTGATGGGTATGTGAATGTTTAGAGAGTAAGCATCGATCGAGGCATATGAGGTGATGTGGTAGTGGATGATTCAAAGAATAGTTGCAGCATTAGGGTTTGTGGAAATTTCAGTTAGTAGATTGAGGTTTGATTGTGAGTTTAGTGAGGTTTCGTTTGAGGGAGAAGTTTGAATGTGTGAGTCATTTGGGTTTCTGCCATTTTCAATTAAATAGAGTATTAAAATATTCAATTTAAGTTGACAAATGAAGATAAAAGCTGAACACTTATGCAAAATTTCAAAAAAATGAGCAGTGATCACTTCTATGCTTTAGTATTCAAAGCAACATAATTTCGAGAATTATATAAAGAAAATAAAGTTACGGTTATTAGTATAGACCCACAAAGAAAATTCTGGAATAAATTAGAACCTAGGTGGTTTAAAACATCAAATCCATGATCTCCTAAAATTTAGAATCATGGGTTAAAAAAACTTCCAGCTTAAATTCAAATTAATTAATCCAATTAAAAAAATTATACATCATTATCTAAATTAAGGTAGTAGTGAGATTAATGTATGACCTAGTCAAATTAAGAACTTAAACATAATTAATTAATTAATTACATAAATTAAAATAAATTCAAACTCTCGTCTGATGTTGTACTCAAAATTGGAACACACATGGGTTTTTCCTTAGAAAAATTTTCCAATGTTGCAAATAAATCATTTTTAGTTTTTCTAGCACTTTTAATCACACATTGATCCATCTTTTCAAAAGAGTGCATCGTAGTCGCGAACTCCGTGCCCCATAGTAACTCGCTGGATTTGTGAGCATATTGATGTATCACTAATCACCTTATGAAAAGAAGACATCGTAGTAGCGAACTCCGTGCTCCATAGTTACTCGGTGAATTAGTACATCTTGAGTGCTTTTTCTTTCTAATTTTCTTTTTCAATTGCATTTTAGAAGTGTGAGACCTCATTATATCTATACAACATCAATTATGATTTAAATTCATTTTTCAGGAATTAATTAATCAAGAAAAGTTAAAAAATTTAACCAAATTACACATGAACTCCGTGATGTTGTCACATATGTTACAACATTTGTAATAACATCTATCTAACTTTATTTAGATAGTGCACATACCAAGAGATTTTCTCGAATTGAGAATCTCTCATGGTAAAGAGCTTTAGTGAAAATATCAAAGCAAATTGATTTTCGGTGGGTACATACTCTAACTTAACAATATTTTTCTCTACTAAATCCCTTATAAAATGATGTCTTATACTAATGTGCTTAGTGAGTGAATGTTGTACAGGATTTTTCGAAATATTAATAGCACTAGTGTTATCACAAAACACAGCTTAAAATATCACTTTTAATACCATAATCATGAAACATCTTACTCAACCATAGAAGTTGTGTACAACAACTTCCTACCGCGATGTATTATGATTCTGCAGGTGGATTGTACGAAAAAAAATGATAAAATATCTCATTTGGTATGCACCGCAGCCCACCATCCCTCCACCACAACTCCATCAATCTGAAAAAAATGTTAAGAGTATCGGGGTGAGCAAACCACTAGCTCGGTGAGGTCCCTTTGTCACAATTAAATATCGCATATAAATAAAATCATTAACTCAACAACATGCATATATAAATAATGTGTCAATATATTGGCTGTCAATCTGTATACGGTGGAGTTGCCTTCAAGGAGCTTTCCCCCGAACCGTAGTCCCCGTAAAGTTACAACGACCTTACCATCGAAGTAACCAAATAACGTATGTAATATGTGAACGTAGTATGATGTAGCAAGGAACAATTAAATCAACATGAACATTTAAAAGTGACAAAGTAAATACGCGAGTAAGAAACCTCACCTTAAGTCTTGATAAACCTTGTAAATAAAACGGGTTAATTTAATGTGTAGGATATCATGTATTAAAACATATATATATATATATATATATATATATATATATATATATATATAAACATAAGTTATTATTATTAGCATATTTTATTTCTTTTTAGGAACCTTAGAATATAATTAGCATATATAATGATTTAAACTAAACTAACCTCGGGAGTTAATACCCAAATTAATAACAATTAAAGTCCCTAGACAGTAGCCATGAAGTATTTGAAAACAACACTTTGAAAAATAGGTGTTTCGGTTTTGAATCTTGCTAAGAGATTTTGGGCTGAAGCATTGAATACAACATGTCATATTTCTAATAGAGTTTTTCGAGATCTGGTTCTAATCAAACTTCATATGAGATTCTCGAACAATAGAAAACCAAATGTGAAATATTTTCATGTGTTTGGTTGTGTGTGTTGTTAGGTCGATAAAGTTTTGATGAGTTAAAAGATCAATCCAGATGAGCAGACAAGTATGAAGAAAAACTAAGATCGTGTGCTCATCCTAAGGTGACCAGACTAGGTCAAAGATCTGGTTAAGTCACCAAGATCGAAGTTGCAAGTCATCCGGAGACAAGCTCAAGTCTAGTCATCTGCAGGAGACGATCATGAAGAGCTCGAGACAAGGTCAAGACAAGCTGAGTAGAATAAGAAAGGCATGTCTTCACCAAGTCACCGCAGACGAGTAGGAGAAATCACCGAGGTCAAGAGCACTTTTCAAGATTAAGTTTGTTAAAGCGATTTCCAGTTTGTTAGAACCGACTACCAAACTAACTGTCTTTTCAGACTTATAAATAGGTCTAGATTTTATTTTCCAATACACTCATGCAAATCTGATTTTTCACACTATTCACTATTCGATTCACAAAGTATTTTCGAAAGAGTTTTTAAAAAAATTCCAAGTGTTTATAGAACACTTCTCTTGTAATCTTCAAAATCATTTATTCACCGTAATTCTTAGATTCATCGGAAGGAGTTAGGAGTACTTTGAAGATTTGAAGAAAAGTTGTAAGTTGTAAGTTGTTAGATTGTAAAGTAAGTAAGCAAGCGAGATAGTGGAGACCCTTCTTCAAGTTGGAGAAGGAGAGTGGATGTAGGATTGTTATAATCCGAACCACTATAAAATGCAGTGTTCTTTACTTGCTTTCATTTACCTTCTGTTCAATTTACAATCTATTGTTCAAAGTTTAATTTAGAATCAAAGTTAAAATCTGAATATCGGTTTGCTTTTGATCTTTATAAAGTTGAGATTAATATTACATTCCATTTGTGTCACTTTGGTACTTTGAATAAATTTTGAAAGATTTGAAAAATCTGAAAAATCTATTCAACCCCCTTCTAGATTTTTCCTAGAAGGTGATACACGTTTTACCTAATCTACTCAACTAATCGGGACCAACAAGTGGTATCGGAGCGGTGTTAAGGCATTACGATATTGATTTTAGGTCTTAACTAAGATTCTAAATTTTCTTGATTTTCTTCATTGTCTTTATTGTTACTAACGGTGCTACTAATAAGTTTTTGTGGAGTATTTTGTTTCTTTATTTCATCATGTCATCGGAAAAAAGCAAGAAGTCCAGGAATTTACCTGAATTTTCTATTGAAGATTATGATTACTGGAAATTCGGGATGGATAATCACCTCAAGGCCATCCATGATAGGATGGAAGAGGTTCTTGAAGAAGGACCTATAAAATTTTATCATGGAGGCACTATGGCGCTGAGTCACCGAATCCAGAACTGCACAAGAGAAAAAGAGTTACGAATTGATAAATGATGAAAGAAAGATCCACAATCTTGATCAAGTAGCTCGAACTGAAATCATTGAGACTCTAAGTAAAGATTGGATAGAGAAGGTTAAGAGATGCAAAGCGCTAAAGAAATGTGGCGGAGACTCTGGCAAATGTCCGTGAAGGATCGAGAACAAGTAAAAGAGAACAAGCTGCAGTCGGTCTTGCACGCATTTGATACATTCAAAATAAAGGAAAATGAATACGTGGATCGCTTAGATGTAAGGTTGACGAATCTCCTCAACAAAGCAGCAGACCTTGGAAAGAACTATACATAGAAGGAGATTAATAACAAGATTACTGAGATCATTAACCAAGAGATGGAGGAAGAAATCCAATATCCTTAAAGCTACTCAAAATTTATCTTCTATTACTCATCATACTTTGTTCTCTCACCTTAAAGCTCTAGAATATGACATTCAAATAGAAGATGAGGAGGATGAGATGGAGTCGAGCACCTCATCCAAGTCTATTGCCTTTGTCGACCAAAGAAGACAAGATGTCAACGAGTCCGTAGGAGCCGACATATCTGCGAAGGAGCAGATGGCTCTGCTCACCAAAAGGTATGATAGATTAAGAATGAAGTATAAACTAAATAAATTGAGATTTGCGGTAAGGATAGATCAAGATCCAGATCGGGAAGAAAGGAAGATGAGTCTGAGATGATGACAAAAGCGAGGTGCTAGACGAGAAGATTCAGATCACTGTCAAAAGAAATCCTTCCAGTCCTAAATCGAGACAGGAGTGACATTTGCTACACATGCAACAAGCCGGGACACTTGGCTATGATTGTCCTCAATCTGACTCCTAAAGAAAGAGAAGAGAAAAGGAAAAAGAGAGACAGGAGATTTGCAGATCAAAGGGCTCTCTTAGGCTGAGGAGAAGGAGTCAAGAAAATCATCATCATCATCATCCTCATCTGATTTTGGATCGAGATGATGAAATCTGTCTCATGGCTAAAGAGGTAGTCTATTATTCATCTTCTAATAATGATTCTTATCGATCTGCATCGATTATGATCAAACTGTTTTTCATGAATTATTGAGAGATTTAAAGACATCTCGGGCTGCTTATAAACAGCTAGAGGCAGAAAATTTGGCCTTAAAGGATCAAATTCAGATTCTAATTAAAGGAAAGCAGGTGATGAACTATTCAGAACCGAGGAAACATTCAAGGGAATGTTTTCCTCAGTGAAGGCTAGTACATCACCAGCTTACGAAAGATTAGAAAGTGAATTGAAAACTTTAAAAGACCAATTTGAATCAATCTGTGCTGAAAATGAATTAATTAAGAAAGACAATGAGAAGCTAGTCTTCAAAATTAGTCAACTTAATAATTCACAACAAGAATAGATCATATCTTTAATACATCTAAAAATCCCATGACAAAACGAGGTCTTGGTTATAATAGAAATAATAAATCGGATGTCCAGAAACCTAGGAAAATTTGTTAAAGCATCCGATCAATCAAAAGAGGTTAAAATTGGTCCTTGGAAATCAATTAGTCAAGTAAGGACTGCATCTCCCAGCTTGAAAACAAAAATTCAAATTGAGGACTCCTTATCGTACTAAGAGAAATCCAAGATTCAAAATAAGAAGAAATTCTTATTATAATCCTTTTGATGGAAGAAGCAGATGTTATCCCACATTTCCTAAGTTTAGGAAAATTACTAAATACTGAATACAACAAGTTGTCATTTAAAAGTGATAAAATTGTAGACAGATTTGGTAAAGAGACCAAGTCTAATTTATTATTTGGAGATGAGATTTTTATCTGGTTACCTAAAGTGATGCTTGACCTTCAAGGACCCAAGATCACTAGGGTACCTTATAACTAATCTGTTTTTCAGATTCACAGGATCATCACTCAAGGAAGAAATTTTAGCTTCCATATGGTACATTGATAATGGTTGTTCACAACATATGACCCATAACAAGAGGTCATTATCAAATTTCCAAAGCATTGATGGTCCAAGAGTATTATTTGGAGACAATAATTGTGGTCGGACTAAAGGTGTAGATACTCCGATTATCAAGGATATTCGGGTATTCGAGGTATATTTTGTTGAAGGATTGAAACATAATCTGCTATCTGTTTCTCGGCTTTGTGATAGAGGTTTTCTTGTAGAATTTTCCAAGGATAAATATGATATCTTAGATAATTCCTCGAGATAAGGTACTTTTAAGCGGCTTCGGACATGGTAATGTCTATGTGGCCAACTTTAATAGTTGTCCCAAAGATACTGTCTCGATAGCTAAGGGTGGAGAAGACCTCGGTGGCTATGGCACAAGAGGCTTAGTCATCCGAATTTCAAGGCCCTTAGTAAGTCTGGCTAAAAGAACCTTGTCAAGGGATTACCTGAAAAACTTTTATCCACCGATCTTAAATGTGATGCTTGTCGAAAGGTAAACGGCCTAGACACTCATTTAAGAGTATTAACTCCTCTTCATCCGAAAGAGTTTTACAACTACTTCATACTGGATCTGTTTGGACTGTTTCTCCTCTCGGTTTCGGTGGAAGGAAATGTACTCTTGTTGTAGTAGATGACTTTTCTAGATACACTTAGGTTATATTTCTTTTCAAGAAAAATGAGACTATAAACAAGATCCACGATGCATCTGAGACAGATTCGAGAATGAAAAGGGTGTTAATATTATTAAAATAAGGAGTGATAAGGGCACAAAATTTTTGAATTCTTGTTTATCTAACTTTTTCAATGAGTGTGGAATTATTCATGAGACATCTTCAGCAAGAACCCCTCAACAAAATGGAGTGGTTGAAAGAAGGAATAGAACCTTGAAGGAAGCGGCCAGGAGCATGTTAGTGAGTATGAAACCCCTCACAGGTTACGGGTGAAGCCATCAACATGACTTGTTACACCGAGCAGGTGCTTGGTTATTAAAGACAAGGGTAAGACTCCATATGAGATTTGGAAGGGTAAGATTCCAAGAATCTCATATTTCAGAGCTTTTGGTTGTAAGTGTTTTATCCATAACAATGGGAAATCTAAGTTAAGAACTTTTGATGCTAAGGCGGTGATGGAATATTCTTGGGATATTCTAACACTTCCAAGGCATTTAGAGTTTTTAACAAGACAACCCTTTGTGTGGAGGAAACCCCTCATGTTGTTTTTGATGAGTTGTATTCCTTTTCGGATAAAGTGAATCAAATTTCGAAAGTCTAGATAAAATTGAACTAACCAAGACTAAACATAGAACTGTATATCTACCTAGTCTTGATTGAGAATCGATGAAGAAGAATCCCCATCTGATAATCGAAGACAACTTCGATCGAGACTCCATCGAAGCAGACACCCTTGACGTCGGTGATCGGCGGGGGTCGGCTAATGAAGGGGGAACGTCGGCTAAGATAGAGTCGGAGGAGTTGCCTACCGAGACTCAAGACGAGGATCCTTCTCCTCACATAGGCAAAATGATGAGAAGCTACCATCCATCCGATCAGATTATAGGAGACCCATCTAGTAGTGTGCAGACACGAATGATGCCGGACTCTGAAAGTCTTTTCACTGTTATGTGTCGCTTCTTGAACCCAAGTCTATTGAGGAAGCTCTATCGAGATCCAAATTGGATAAGCGCCATGCGGGAAGAACTGCATCGATTTGAAAGGCAAAATGTATGGGAACTAGTGGAAAGACCCTTACACGAGAAGATTATAGGCACCAAATGGGTGTTTAAAAACAAAAGCAGATGAGAACAACATTATTGTTCGAAATAAGGCAAGATTGGTTGCACAAGGTTACTCACATCTGAGGGGATAGACTATGATGAAACCTATACTCCGATTGCGATTAGAGGTAATAAGGTTGTTCTTGGCATTTCTTTGCATATAAATCTTTCTCGGTCTTTCAAATGGATGTTAAGTTTGTCTTCCTTAATGGTGTGTTGCTTGAGGAAGTCTATGTGGAGAAGCCTCCTTGGTTTAAGATCAATAACAAGGTCTATAAACTCAACAAAGCTCTATATGGACTGAAACAAGCTCCCCGCAGCTTGGTATGATACCTTATCGATTTCTTGACATCAAATGGTTTTTCAAAAGGTAAGATTGATAGAACTTTGTTTAGAAAGGAAGTATATGGTAACATCTCATTAGTTCAAATTTATGTAGATGACATAATCTTTGGTTCACCTAATCTGAAATTATGTGAAGAGTTTAGCATTCTCATGAAAAACAGGTTTGAAATGTCAATGATGGGCGAATTAACATACTTTCTAGGCTTCTGATTAAACGAGATGAGTAAGGGTATATTTATACATCAGTCTAAATATGCTAAGGATCCGATTGAGAAATTTGGAATGACTACTAGCGAGAGAAGTTAAAATACCTATGGCAACTAACTTCTCTATGGATTCAGATGAGCGGGGATACCCACAGATGCAACGGAGTATCGTGGACTGATTGGATCTCTTCTCTATCTCACCGCAAGTAGGCCGGACATAGCCTTTGCGGTTGGGGTATGTGCAAGATTCCAATCTAATCCTAAGAAAACTCATCCGAGACGGCTAAGAAAATTCTTAAATATCTCAAAGGAACCTTGCAAGTAGGGTTATGGTACCCGGTGATGACAACTTTGAGGTGACAGTTATTGATTCAGACTTTGGAGGATGTAAGATTGATAGGAAATCCACTTCAGGAACTTGTTAATTCTTAGGCAGCAAATTAATTTCTTGGTTATCTAAGAAACAGACATACATTGCCACCTCCACATGAAGCTGAATACATGGCGGCTGGAAGTTGTTGCTCTCAACTCCTCCTGGATTAGTCAACAGACTTAGAGACTATAATATTCAAACATCGATTGTTCCTATTTCTTGTGATAGTAATAGTGCAATAGCAATGACTTACAATCTTGTTACGCATTCTAGATGTAAGCATATGGACATAAGGTATCATTTTATTAGAGATCATGTTGAGAAGAATGACATTAGAATTGAGAAGATAGCCACCGAGTCACAAAGAGCAGACATTCTTACAAAACTATTAAATGAGTCTAGGTTTAAAGAATTATGCTTAGAATTAGGGTTACTTGATGCATCCTTAGTTGATTTCTAAATTCTTTGCATCTGTTTAGTGTATTCCTTATTTACGGTTATTTCGTTTCTTTAAATTAATGTCTAGAAAGAGTTATCGAGACTAGATATGAGTCAAAGGACAATCAGGTAGCTGATATCATTGATTTCCTTTTTAGGAATCAAGAATCAAGGATTTGTCATATTGACCTTATCGACTTGATGATTACTTATCCGACATTCGGTAAATCGAGACTAGGGCACAATAGTCACTGATTACTAGAAAGCAGATGACTAAGCACACCTATCCGATCTACCCTACTACTATTAGTTTTGATGAGTTTGTTTTGCAGGTATAGGTATACCGCATTTGTCTCTTGAATCCCTTCAATCGAAAACCTTCATATTTGTCTCTCCTCAAAACCTTTGTTTTTAAATAAAGTTCATAAGTCTACTTATTTCAAATTAATCGTACTAGTGACCGAACTGAAAATTCGTTGTTAAGTTTTGTTTAAAAATTTGTGTTTTTCAAAATCGACTAGGAGAAAGTTTTTGAAAAATATAAGACAAGGTCATTTTGACCAAGTCGACTTTTACCAAGTCCGAAATAGAATACGATTGCTAAGAAAGGCATCTCATTGCTTACGTCGGGTATACTAATTACTCGATAAAGCAAGTCTATTAGCCGTCTAATCCGTAGGTTAAACGATTACTTTTACGCAATTCAAGATGCGATTTTCCGTAAGTTGAAGCGATTTTCTCGCTAAACCGTCGATGTTTTACACGCGCTTTCTAAATCAACGGTTTAAAATTAAAACTACGAGATCGTGCCACGTATCGTCTTCCCGAATTTTACTTTCCCTCTCTCTCTTCTTCGTTTAAAAACTTACCTTCATCAAATTTTAAAATTTTACTTTCACATTCCCTGTTTAGAAATTTCTGAAATTTTTTTAAACTCTAAAAATTTTCAATGGCATCCTCTTCTTCTCAAACACCAAAACCCCCTTCGTATATAACCTCTACAAAATCTGATTTCAAAATGAATTCGTAGTCCGTGAAAAATAAGCTCAAAGCGGAAATGTTTGTCGATTTTGACACTACAAATGACAGAGAATCCAGGAGATCATCGAGTTATTAGAAGCTTCGAGACTCGAGAGGATTATGTTCGCTCAAATCCCCGTAAAACAAAACAGCAGACTTTCTCGGGAGCCGAGTTCCTTGCCAAAAAGCGAATTTGAGTAAAATAGTTTCAAAACCAATGTTGAAGGTACTCAACCTGGAGTATTCAAAGGAAAATATTGCAAGAATTGGATACCTCGATGGAAGGAGTAAATCCACCTGTCATATAAGGAAGAAGATTGGGAGGAGTCATTTGATATCTTTGCGAGGATCACTTACAGAGGGGTAAGGAGAGATTTGAAAAAGCATATGCTGAGGAGGAAGTCAGATTGCTTATGACAATCGTGACCAAGTCAATCCTAGGAGATCAAAGCTCCCATGATGGAGTGACAAAGTCACGTTTGTGCTGTATGAGAGCAATTGGATGGAGTACAAGTAGATTGGGTTGGGTTGTTATTCGGGAGGTTTGAAGGAGGAGAAGCCGAGGTTGTTGTACAACCACGATGGAGGTGATCGGACAGTTTCTTCAACCGTGAGTTTGTTTAACAAAATCACAGTCTTGATGGAGGGTTTGAATAAGAGATTTGAAACAAGAGAAGGGATGAAGAAATTTTGAAATGAAGGGTTTGTTGACTAAGAATGAGAGGATAGGAGGACCGCCAGGACTCGGATGATGAGTCCGATGATGCAAGAAGGCAGAGGGAACAGTAGCGGCCGGCAGTGGCTCGAGGCAAGCGGCCGAACCCCAACTTCCAGTGAGGTTGCGTAACCAGCAATGAAGCTCAACCAGCCGAGGATCCAGCTATTGTGGAAGTAACAGATTGAGGAGGCAGCAACTTGTAAGGTCCCCAAGGAGGAGGAGGTCAAGGAGGAGGCTTATCGAGCCTCGAGAGAAGATACCAACCCGAAACGTGCGAAGCTGCTACTAGCCAACTTGATCGGGACGAGGACTCGATGAAGATAACCAATTTATTTTTCGAGGAGGTCCTCCAGGATGTCCGAATCCTCGGGCAGCTACTGGGTCGTCGACGGAAGCCTCTACCTTACTTCCCGAAGAGGTCCTGTGTTGGAGATTGCGGTGAGGTTGCAAAGCTGGACGCTCTTTCCTCTCCACCAAGGAAGCTGCACTCTCTCCCATTTAGGAGGAAGGTACCAATTCATCTCTCTCTCTTACACAATCTCCACTCGGCAATGAAGAGGTGTGCCCGGCTGGCACCTCCGAGCATCTATAACAGCCACGGTTGTCCCATATAGTCCAAACCCAATCAAACCATCTTAACCTCATCCGAAACTATTCCCATCTCTACCCAACCTGAAACCACCTCCACCCCATCATCACTCCACAAATTGAGCTACCTACTACATCCACCCCAACCCCACCGAAACTCAACCCTTCACTTCTCCAACTCAAACCACACCTCTACGGAAATAGACATCACTTCTTATTCCTTCCTGGAGGATATCCAAATGAGCTCACCAGTTCCTCCCCCAAATTTCGAACCCCACACTCCCACTTCTTCCTCATCCGAATTCTCGTCCGAGCATGAGGAGAGTGACTTAAGCCCCACCTCAGCCATCACTTCAATAATTACTCAAATGGAGAGGAAGATGAAACAGGCCTTTGAGAAGAAGGCTGCAAAGCAAACAAAGAAAATGGTGAAGGCAACATCGAGGCAATGATCTCTAACATGAGAGAAGTAGAGGTAAATCTAACCCAAAAGATTACTTCTATTACTAACTCTTTTCTTGTCGAGAAGGTGAAAGCCATGGAGAAGGTACATGGGCTGAAAACTCAAGTGACAGAATACAATGCGATAGTGGTGGACTCATTAGCTTTGGACAAGTCGGACTTCTGGGGTGAAATGCAATGATCTGGAGACGAAGCCGATGCCTTAGGTGATGAAGTGAAAAAGGGGAAAAGGAGGTGAAAGAAAGAGAGCTGGCACTCACAGCTGTGGTGGATGAGACGAGGAGCAAAGTCGACACAAAAGCAAAGACACCCGAGCCGGAGGCAGCCAGGAGGAAGCTCGTATAAAATCCGAGTGCACTTCACCGAGGGTCAGCCAACTAGAGGAAGCCTTGAAGGAGGATGAGGCGAGAAGGAAGAAGGAAGAAGAAGATAAGTCTCATTTGCTTGCTAAAATCAAAGAATCGAAAAATTTGGCACTGAGGTAAAAGGAAAGGGGAAGGGGAAGGCTGGTCGAAGAGTCTCGCTCAAGCAAAAGTGCTAAGTCCCAAACTCACATTGTCTAAGAAAAGAAAGAGGGAGCCCGACTACTCTAATTTACGAGGAACAGATCAGCAGGATCATGAGAGAGCAGGCTTTCTATGGTGAAAGGGAAAGAAAGAAGCTGAAAAAGAAGAATAAGGGACGGAGATGAGATGGAGCAAGGATGTGAGGAAGTGGGAGATGAAAGGCGACGAAGCGATTTTAGGCCCTATCATCGGACACTCAACCCGCCAAACGCGTCGTCGGCAAACTCTTCAAAGAGTACAAGGAGAAGAATACGGGCGCTTGAGATGGATGTATCATTGGTACATCTTGAAGGGGTCTCGATTCAGCAGCCTCAAGACGAGGACCCGAGGTGGCACGAGTGGATAGAAAAGGAAGACAAAGATCTCTATCGAGGCTGCTGGTTGAAGGCACAAGTTTTTCAACGCCGATCTTTGTGCTTCGGCTTATGAGACAGGCAGACCCAAGACCAACCCAGATGGCTCAATAGACATGAACTGGATTAAAGGCATCATTGCCAAAGCTGAAGTGGAGTCTGGGTTGAAAGATGAAGAGGAGCTTAGAAAGCTAAGGAAGAGGGTCTTCACCGGTTGGCCATTCCCGAAGCCAATCGGTGGGGAGTCCGAAAATAGGATCATTCTTTTTTCCTTATCTTTTTATCTTTTGATTTTTGTATCATGTAAATCGATGTGAATAAATTGTTTGACTTATGAGTGTTACTTGTCTCATTTTCTTAAAAGTTTTTTTTAAGAAAGACTTAAAAATTTTCTAAGTATAAATCATTTGAGAATTTTATATCTCAGACTTAAAATTTTTTTCCTAAAATTTATCTAAGTCTTAAGACTAAATTTTTTTGTATTTCTAAAAGAGTCTAAAGGACTTAATATTTATTAAGTGCTTGGATGTGATTGAATCTGTTGTAACGTGAAAAAATGCTCGATATATACCTATTTAATAGTCTTGATTAATTCTAAACTAACTTCATTGTGAGTGTGTCCCTTTCTTGTAGGTTTTAACTTCATCAAAAAGGGGGAAATTGTTAGGTCAGATAAAGTTTTGATGAGTTAAAAGATCAATCCAGATGAGCAGACAAGTATGAAGAAAAACTAAGATCAGTGCTCATCCTAAGCCGATCGACTAGGTCAAAGATCGGTTAAGTCACCAAGATCGAAGTTGCAAGTCATCCGGAGACAAGCTCAAGTCTAGTCTTCTGCAGAGACGATCATGAAGAGCTCAGGACAAGGTCAAGACAAGCTGAGTAGAATAAGAAAGGCATGTCTTCACCAAGTCACCGCAGACGAGTAGGAGAAATCAGTGAGGTCAAGAGCACTTTTCAAGATTAAGTTTGTTAAAGTAGTTTCAGCTTTGTTAGAACTCGACTAACAAACTAACCTGTCTTTTCAGACTTATAAATAGGTCTAGATTTTATTTTCCAATACACTCATGCAAATCTGATTTTTCACACTATTCACTATTCAGTTCACAAAGTATTTTCGAAAGAGTTTTTAAAAAATTCCAAGTGTTTATAGAACACTTCTCTTGTAATCTTCAAAATCCTTTATTCACTGTAATTCTTAGATTCATCGAAGGAGTTAGGAGTACTTTGAAGATTTGAAGAAAAGTTGTAAGTTGTAAGTTGTTAGATTGTAAAGTAAGTAAGCAAGCGAGATAGTGGAGACCCTTCTTCGAGTTGGAGAAGGAGAGTGGATGTAGGATTGTTATAATCCTAACCACTATAAAATCTGGTGTTCTTTCTGCTTTCATTTACCTTTCTGTTCAATTTACAATCTATTGTTCAAAGTTTAATTTAGAATCAAAGTTAAAATCTGAATATCGGTTTGCTTTTGATCTTTATAAAGTTGAGATTAATATTAAATTCCGCTGTGTCACTTTGGTACTTTGAATAAATTTTGAAAGATTTGAAAAATCTGAAAAATCTATTCAACCCCCTTCTAGATTTTTCCTAGAAGGTGATACATGTTTTACCTAATGCTCAACTAATCGGGACCAACATGTGTTATATTACGAATGATAGGGATCGGCTTCACAAGTTTGATTCAAAAAGTGATAAAGGTTTTTTCTTAGGTTATTCTAGAAATAGTAAAGCCTATAGAATTTTTAACCTTAGAACCGACAATCGTTCAAGAATCGTTGATGTTGTGTTTGATGATGATAAAAGCTTACATATGACAATGATGATGAAGATGTGTCTAATGTTATCAAGTTCAAGATAATCAAAGTGAAATCGAGAATGTGTCACTAAATGTTACAACATCTGGTACAACATCCCTGAAACTTCAAAGCAGATTCATCTTAGTAAAATCAGTATACACCAAAGTTGAATCCATCTCGGCCGTATAATCAAAAATCATCCACAGAGGAAGATCATTGGTGATGCTTGATTGGTGTACATACCGAAGGAAAGTAAGTTCAAAAGAGCATGCAGATTTGGTAAGATCAATATGTATGTCTTCTCTTTGTAATGTTGTTAATGCAGAGTGCTACTATTCTGAAATTGAACCTAAAAATGTTACTGAAGCATTAAAAGATGAAAATTGGATTAATGCTATGCATGAAGAACTTAATCGAGTTTGAAAAGAATGATGTTTGGACACTAGTTCCAAGGCACGATGATGTCAATGTCATTGGAACTAAGTGGATTTTTAGAAATAAAGCGATGAGTCAGTAACATTGTTAGAAACAAAGCTAGGTTAGTTGCACAAGGGTATACACAAGTTGAAGGTATTGATTTTGATGAAACATTTGCACTGTTGCTAGGATAGAATCTATTAGATTATTGCTAGAAATTGCATGTTTTATTGACATTAAACTTCACCAAATGGATGTTAAAGCTGCATTTTTAAATGGCATTTTATTAGAAGAAGCATATGTTGAACAACCTAAAGGATTTGAAAACCCATAATATCCTGATCATGTCTATAAGCTAAAGAAAACATTGTATGGCCTAAAACAAGCTCCTAGAGCATGGTATGGTAGACTTACTCACTTTCTTTTGCAATTTGGTTTTATTTGAGAAATTGCTAATAATACCTTATTCATCAAACAAAATGGAGATGATTTACTGATTGCTCAAATATATGTTGATGATATAGTTTTTGGTTCAACTTGTAATAAAATGTTAAATAGTTTTGTTGAAGCAATGACGCAACATTTGAGATGAGTATGGTTGGGGATCTAAATTACTTTTTAGGTCTTCAAATCAAACAAGAAAAAGATTTTCTTCTCACAAAGCAAATATGCTAAAAATTTTTTGAAAAGGTTTGCTTTAGAAAATTCTAAGTTAATGAAAACACCTATGGGATCTACACATAAATTGTGTAAAGACAATGCCGACAAGAAATTGATCCAATACGCATAGATCCATGATAGGTAGTCTTCTTTACTTAACTTCTAGTAGACCAAATATCATGTATAGTGTTTGTGTTTGTGCCACGTATCAAGCATGTCCAAAGGAATCACACCCGAATGTTGTTAAGAGAATCATAAGATATGTTCTTTGGTACAAGTGATCTAGGCATTTGGTATACAAAGGACACAAATAACACACTTGTGGGATATAGTGATCCGTTGGGAATTTGGAGACATAGATGACAGAAAGAGTACGAGTGGTGGCTGTTTCTACATGGGAAACAACCTGATTTCATGGCACAAGAGAAAGCGTAGAATCAAACTTTGATTATAAGCTGAAATTGAATTAGAACAGATAAGTAATTGAAAACAATAAAGAACAAGACGATTTATAGTGGTTCGTATCTAATCGATCCTACATCCACTCTTCTTCTTTAAACTTGAAGAAGGGTCTCTTCCACTACTTACTTACTCACTTTCCAACGTACAATTTACAACTTACAACAATCTTCGAATCTTCAAACTCCTAGACTCTTCGGGAAATCTAACTTTACGGTGATAGAATTGTGTTGAAGATGTACGAGAAAAGTGTTCTACAAACACTTAAAACTTTTGAAATATTCTTTTGAAAACTTGTGTGAACTTTTGAAAGTTTTTTTAAAATGCAAAATTAATTCGTTGTGTGTATTCTTATTGTTAAAATAAAGTTATGCCTAGACCTATTTATAAGCACGGAAAGACAGTTAGTTTGTTAGTTGGTTGTAACAAACTAAAGCGCTTAACAAACTTAATCTTGATAACCGCTTCTTATCTTCACTGAACTTTCCCTAGTAAATGCGGTGACTTGGTGAAGACTTGCCTTTCTTATTCTACTCGGCTTGTCTTGACCTCGTCGAGCTCTTTATGATCGTCTCCTGCAGACGACTTGTCTCGAGCTTGTCTCAGACTACTCGCCTCTTCGCAGCTCACCTGACCTATCCATTCTTCCTAGTCCGATCAACCTAGAACCGGATCTTTACCTCGGCTATTCTTGAAGTTGGCTGATCGTCTGAGTTGATTCTTTTTAACTCATCAAAATCTCTTCCGATCTAACAATTTCCCGTTTTTGATGAAGTTAAAACTTCAAGAAAGATACATACTCACGGTGATGTTAGTTAAAGTCATTCAAGATAATTAGATAGGCATATTAAAGCATACTCACACTTAATTTAGATTTGTTCAAGTTAGAGCACTTTATTCACACTTAGAAAAGAAAATTTTTAAGAAAATTTTTAAGTCTTAAGACTTTTGAGATGATTTATAAAAGTTTTAAGCCTTAGGATTTAGAAAGATTTTTAAAACTTAGAAAAAAATTCTAAGACTTGAAAAATTTAAGACTTAGAAATTTTTTTAAAGGATTTTTAATACGAGATGAGAATATTCTCGGATGATTAATACTTAGAAAATTTTTAAGTTTTCTTAAAAGACAAGAAAGAAAGCTTAAAAAAAATAAAACAAGTAAATCAGGCAAAGTTCAGTATATTCATTCACATATACACATTACAAAAAAATGAGAACCGATAGAAAATAAGATAAGGAAAGAAAAAAAAGAAAAAATCACGATCTATCGAGACTCCCCATCTGCTTGACTCGGGGACTTCTGTAATATCCCAAAATCACTACGTGAATTATTTATATTTAGGTATAATTATTTTTAATAAATTGAGTATTAGTATTAATAATTAGCCTTTAATTAAATTATATAAATTTTTAAAATAGAAAATATAATATATATATTATATTTTATAATATTATATATATATATATATAAGAATGTGTGTGTCGTGTGTGCAAAGTGCGGTGAGTATGTTATAAATATATGATATATTATATAATAATATAATAATAGAATTTAATATAATATATAATAAATAATATAATATAATATAATATAATTGAAAGACTTACCAAGTAAGTTTCCTTAAGCGGTGGATATACGGCAACACACGCACGCTTAGAGATAAGAGAAAGGAAGAAAGAAAAGAAAAAAAGAAGAAGAAAGAAAGAAAGAAAGGAGAAGAAAAGATGGCGCAGAAGGAAGAGAGAGAGAGAGAGAGAGAGAGATCTCGAAGTATTTTGGATATGAGGAGAAACGTGAGACCTTTAGGATTGTGCATTATCAAGGAGTTGATGATCATTAAGGGGGTATTGCATTGCATCATTTGTTGCGATTCTTGTTTTTAAAGGTGAGGGCAATCTCCACTCTTAATCGAGTTTAACATTCAATGTTATGATTGCTATGTTAAATTGCATTATTAATCAAGACGGGTAATAACCCGCACTATGTTCAAGCCGGGTAATGGCCCGCAAATGTTCAAGCCGGGTAATGGCCCGTACTATGTGCAAGCCGGGTAATGGCCCGTGTATATGTTCAAGATGGGTAATGACCCATATTATGTTCAAGCCGGGTAATGGCCCGCATAATGTTCAAGCCGGGTAATGGCCCGTACTATGTGATAAAGCATTAAATGTTCTCATGAGCTTTATATATGAAAATATCATATACCGCTTACGAATGTGGTTTAAGCGTGCAATCATTGATGTTTCCCTCACCGGGTGTATTTTCAAACACTCACCCCCACGATTATGATTTTCTACAAGTCAAAGGAGCTCGAGCGGGGCACGAGGCGATGGTTGCATGTAATTTATTTTACATTGTTTTCCGCTGTAAATCTCAAATGATTATTTTGTAATAAATCTCGTTTATTCAATTACAATTTTCTCTTTAATTGAGTTAACGGGCCAATTTGGTAGCGCCTCGGCTATTATATGTTATTATTAAATTCGGGCGTTACAAATGGTATCGAGCATTTCGGTTACAGACTGCTACTATTTAAAAAAAAAAGAGGAAAAAGAAAATTATTTATAATTATAAGTTAACTTCTCTTTTAAAAGATGATTTGTAAATTACTTGCTTCCATCTTCCTGTCTCTGACTCCACAAGGTATAAAATATTATTATGTCCAGTTTTATTAAAATTTTGGCTTTATATACAAGCGGGTTTAGAATTTTTTTAAATTTAATTGCAATTTTTGGTGCATGTGTACCCCATTAGATAATTATAAGTTGTTTGATATGGGATATGTAGTGGACTATAAGGTTGATTTTAGTTACATTACTTTTGCATCATGCCACTATAGTCAATATACTTTGTGTAATCGCCGCCACCGAGCTGAACCGCGGCAGCGTGTGCTCGTGAGCGTGTGTGGTCATGCTGGTACATTGACAAGTAGTGTGTGACAGTGACTTATGGTTTTATGGTTGATATTTGGAGCAATAATTTAAGAATGAAATTTGTAGTGCTTATGCAGGTTGACTTATGGTTTTGTGGTTTAGATTTGGAGCAATAATTAGGAGTGAAATTTGTTATTCGATGTGAATTTTGGATATATATATATGGTGTAGTAGTTATTATGCAATTGGGTTACCCTTTAGCACTGAGTATGAGGAAAATAGAATGATGAATGAGTATGAGGAAAATAGAGTGATGAATATAATACGATCTATGCATTGTGTAGGATAGAAATTATTTTGGGTTGGTTACCTAATCAAAAGGACTAATAGTATGGATGTGAACTACATTTAGAATTAGAAGGATGAAGAAATAATTTCTAGGATAATTTAGCATAGAAAGTGAGTTGTGATGATTTAAGTTATAAGCTGAATTTCGAGGACGAAATTTTTAGAAGGTGGGTAGATTGTAATATCCCAAAATCACTACGTGAATTATTTATATTTAGGTATAATTATTTTTAATAAATTGAGTATTAGTATTAATAATTAGCCTTTAATTAAATTATATAAATTTTTAAAATAGAAAATATAATATATATTATATTTTATAATATTATATATATATATATATATATATATATATATATAAGAATGTGTGTGTCGTGTGTTCAAAGTGCGGTGAGTATGTTATAAATATATGATATATTATATAATAATATAATAATAGAATTTAATATAATATATAATAAATAATATAATATAATATAATATAATTGAAAGACTTACCAAGTAAGTTTCCTTAAGCGGTGGATATACAAGCAACACACGCACGCTTAGAGATAAGAGAAAGGAAGAAAGAAAAGAAAAAAGAAGAAGAAAGAAAGAAAGAAAGGAGAAGAAAAGATGGCGCAGGAAGGAAGAGAGAGGGAGAGAGAGAGAGAGATCTCGAAGTATTTTGGATATGAGGAGAAACGTGAGACCTTTAGGATTGTGCATTATCAAGGAGTTGATGATCATTAAGGGGTATTGCATTGCATCATTTGTTGCGATTCTTGTTTTTAAAGGTGAGGGCAATCTCCACTCTTAATCGAGTTTAACATTCAATGTTATGATTGCTATGTTAAATTGCATTATTAATCAAGACGGGTAATAACCCGCACTATGTTCAAGCCGGGTAATGGCCCGTACAATGTTCAAGCCGGGTAATGGCCCGTACTATGTGCAAGCCGGTAATGGCCCGTGTATATGTTCAAGATGGGTAATGACCCATATTATGTTCAAGCCGGGTAATGGCCCGTATAATGTTCAAGCCGGGTAATGGCCCGTACTATGTGATAAAGCATTAAATGTTCTCATGAGCTTTATATATGAAAATATCATATACCGCTTACGAATGTGGTTTAAGCTGTGCAATCATTGATGTTTCCCTCACTGGGTGTATTTTCAAACACTCACCCCCACGCTTATGATTTTCTACAAGTCAAAGGAGCTCGAGCAGGCACGAGGCGATGGTTGCATGTAATTTATTTTACATTGTTTTCATTGTAAATCTCAAATGATTATTTTGTAATAAATCTCGTTTATTCAATTACAATTTTCTCTTTAATTGAGTTAACGGGCCAATTTGGTAGCGCCTCGGCTATTATATGTTATTATTAAATTCGGGTGTTACAAATGGTATCGAGCATTTCGGTTCTCACTGCTACTATTTAAAAAAAAAAAAAAAAGAGGAAAAAGAAAATTATTTATAATTATAAGTTAACTTCTCTTTTAAAAGATGATTTGTAAATTACTTGCTTCCATCTTCCTGTCTCGACAACTCCACAAGGTATAAAATATTATTATGTCCAGCTTTTATTAAAATTTTGGCTTTATATACAATCAAGGGTTTAGAATTTTTTTAAATTTAATTGCAATTTTTGGTGCATGTGTACCCCATTAGATAATTATAAGTTGTTTGATATGGGATATGTAGTGGACTATAAGGTTGATTTTAGTTACATTACTTTTGCATCATGCCACTATAGTCAATATACTTTGTGTAATCGCCGCCACCGAGCCGAACCGCGGCGTGTGCTCGTGAGCGTGTGTGGTCATGCTGGTACATTGACAAGTAGTGTGTGACAGTGACTTATGGTTTTATGGTTGATATTTGGAGCAATAATTTAAGAATGAAATTTGTAGTGCTTATGCAAAGTGACTTATGGTTTTGTGGTTTAGATTTGGAGCAATAATTAGGAGTGAAATTTGTTATTCGATGTGAATTTTGGATATATATATATGGTGTAGTAGTTATTATGCAATTGGGTTACCCTTTAGCAATCTGAGTATGAGGAAAATAGAATGATGAATGAGTATGAGGAAAATAGAGTGATGAATATAATACGATCTATGCATTGTGTAGGATAGAAATTATTTTGGGTTGGTTACCTAATCAAAAGGACTAATAGTATGGATGTGAACTACATTTAGAATTAGAAGGATGAAGAAATAATTTCTAGGATAATTTAGCATAGAAAGTGAGTTGTGATGATTTAAGTTATAACTGAATTTCGAGGACGAAATTTTTAGAAGGTGGGTAGATTGTAATATCCCAAAATCACTACGTGAATTATTTATATTTAGGTATAATTATTTTTAATAAATTGAGTATTAGTATTAATAATTAGCCTTTAATTAAATTATATAAATTTTTAAAATAGAAAATATAATATATATTATATTTTATAATATTATATATATATATATATATATATATAAGAATGTGTGTGTCGTGTGTTCAAAGTGCGGTGAGTATGTTATAAATATATGATATATTATATAATAATATAATAATAGAATTTAATATAATATATAATAAATAATATAATATAATTGAAAGACTTACCAAGTAAGTTTCCTTAAGCGGTGGATATACAGCAACACACGCACGCTTAGAGATAAGAGAAAGGAAGAAAGAAAAGAAAAAAGAAGAAGAAAGAAAGAAAGAAAGGAGAAGAAAAGATGGCGCAGGAAGGAAGAGAGAGGGGAGAGAGAGAGAGAGATCTCGAAGTATTTTGGATATGAGGAGAAACGTGAGACCTTTAGGATTGTGCATTATCAAGGAGTTGATGATCATTAAGGGGTATTGCATTGCATCATTTGTTGCGATTATCGCTTTTAAAGGTGAGGGCAATCTCCACTCTTAATCGAGTTTAACATTCAATGTTATGATTGCTATGTTAAATTGCATTATTAATCAAGACGGGTAATAACCCGCACTATGTTCAAGCCGGGTAATGGCCCGCATAATGTTCAAGCCGGGTAATGGCCCGCATTTATGTGCAAGCCGGGTAATGGCCCGTGTATATGTTCAAGATGGGTAATGACCCATATTATGTTCAAGCCGGGTAATGGCCCGCATAATGTTCAAGCCGGGTAATGGCCCGTACTATGTGATAAAGCATTAAATGTTCTCATGAGCTTTATATATGAAAATATCATATACCGCTTACGAATGTGGTTTAACCGTGCAATCATTGATGTTTCCCTCACCGGGTGTATTTTCAAACACTCACCCCCACGCTTATGATTTTCTACGAGTCAAAGGAGCTCGAGCAGGCACGAGGCGATGGTTGCATGTAATTTATTTTACATTGTTTTCCGCTGTAAATCTCAAATGATTATTTTGTAATAAATCTCGTTTATTCAATTACAATTTTCTCTTTAATTGAGTTAACGGGCCAATTTGGTAGCGCCTCGGCTATTATATGTTATTATTAAATTCGGGCGTTACACTTCCAGCCAAGTGAAGACCCTAGCTCGAGCTTCTTGAGTTCATCTTCATCTCGTAAGCTTGGACTCCACCTCGGCTTTAGCAATGACTGTCCCGACCCAATCTAAGTCAGGAGTCCCATCTTCATTCTCGCCGGCTTGGCATGCTCGAAGGCCGGAGCAATGAGATCCCGATTGAATACTTGGCTTGCTTCATCCAAAGCCTTTCATAAAGATCAGCGTCTTCATTCTCCATCCAAGCATGCCACCGGAGGTCTTCATCTGCCCGGTAGGAGAGTTCTTCAAGATATACCGTGGTACATCCACTTGGCATCCATAGCTTTTCGCTTGTACTCCTCCATATATTTACCAGCCACCATCTTGGGAGGAGCCGAGGTGCGGTGGTAGGGTCGGAAGTCGGCTTCATCTGCGGCCTTGGATACCCATTTCCGAGACTCCCTATCACACTTCAAATTTCGGCTCCCTTACCCAATTTCTTTAGCCTCTTCTTCTCCTTCCTCTCATACATTTCCTTCTCGGCATGTATCCGCCTTATCTGCTCAAATGAGAGGTTGAAGAAGTCGAGCTCTTTTCTTTTCGCTCACTGGTCTGGGATGGTCACCGCTCGGCTAATGACTCCTTCTCTGCTGCTGCTTTGCTTTCCCTTTACCCTTACCCTTGGCCTCGGGCTTCTCGGTCTCTTTCAAATGGGCTAGCAGCTTTTCTGTCTTCTCCTCATCCTCCTTCTTCTTCTTCTCCTCATCCTCTCGGATGGCATCCTCAATTTGGGTCACCCTCACTGTAAGGCGGCTAGTTCATCTAATTTTTCTTTGAGTTACGCCTTAGCTACCTCCAACTCATTTGTGTCGGCTTTTGATATGAGCTTATCCGAGATAGTCGGGACATCACCGTGAGGGTGTCCACCTTTCCTTGCCCAGCCTCCTTCCCCCTTTTAACTTCATTCTTAAGGGCTTGGAGCTGATCTTCCAGAGCAAAGACAATGAATCAGGAAGTCGATTTGTCAGGAAGTTAAAGCTTCAACCAGACTTCGTTGTCTGCGGCCACCTTCGTTTGAGCAGCCTCACCTCCTCCTCCGTGCTACCCAGACGATCACCAATAGCGGAGCCGAGATTGCCAGATAGGTCATGGGAGATGTTCATCTCAGTAATCTGGATATTGGCGAGCATCGTCTCCATGACGGCTCGGACCATCGACCTCATCTTCTTCTCTATCATCCTCTCGACCTTGCGAATGATCTTGGTGCAAGTGCTCAAAGGCAGAGGAGATGGCGTAAATTGGTTGGGTTCCTCCTCCGAGGATTCGAGAAGATGAGGAGGAGGAGGGGGTTTTGGACTGGGAGCCCATCCGGATATCTCCAAAAATGTTTTGGGTTAAATCCGGAGCTTGGACTTGTGGGGAAGGTTGGGAGGAGGTGGGTAAGTCTCGATGGTGGGGAGGGGGATTTCGAGGTGGTGGAAAAGTTGGAAGGGGTGGTAATTCGGATGTGGTGGGTGGTGGAGACAATGTAGGCTGTGGAGTGGTTAGTTGAGGGAAAGGTGATGTGGCTTCGGCTGTGGGTTGAGGTGGGGTTGAGGTTGATGGTAGTGTTGGTGGTAATAAAGCCGGGGGAGATGGTTGATATAGGGGTTGGGGAGTAGACAGTCCGGTAAGGAAGGATAGGAAATTAGATGGTGATGGGGGTGGAGAGGTGATTTGTGTTTGGGGGAGAGGAGATGATGAGGTTCCGGCTTGGACTTGTGTGGGAGTAGGCTGTTTAAGAGGCTCCAAGGTGCCACTGGGTAACCTCTTTATTGCCAGAGTGGGTTGGAGAGGGGAGGGAGAAAGATCGGCAGAGGTTCCGAAGGGTTGTACCTTCTTAGGAGAGGGGAGGGAGTCCTCTCAGAGCTTATCTCTTGCACCTCTTCGGTCCTGGACGACCGCTATCGCTATCTCCAGAGTTTACACCTCTTCGGCCCAAAGCAGCCAGCCGAGCAGCAGACGATTATGCCTTCTCTCGAGGTTTTCACCAACCTCCTCCTCTTAGATACCTTCTCATTCAGCTTCATCGTTGTGAAGCCTCGGCTAAACTCACGGTCGGCTCCTCTGCTTGCTCTTCCTCCTCTTCCTCTTGGTGAGGATCTTCTTGTTGGAACCACCGATCGCCGACTCTATGAAATTATCGATTCGGGATCACGACACATAAACACAGCGGATAGAATTGTACCTTTATTCACCGTAATAGGTGAAGACGAACCCGATTCTAAGGTCAGAATCTGCGATCGAAGGATGAGCCTCGAACCTCACGGTCTTACGCCGTATTCCTATCCCTTTCCTCGACGCCGAGTGGTCGACGATCCTCCAAGGAATCAGAATCCGCCTCTCTCGATCTCACGTTTTTTCACACGTCACGGAGGCTCTAATGTTAGGTTTATTTATAGGCTACAACAGGACCCTAAGGAGGAATTAGGGTTGGGCCTCCCGATGGGCCTAAATATCCCGTGTTCAGTCCGAACACTTTACTTAAGCCCATCAATTATAACTCAGTCCACTAAAGAGTTATAATTGAATTACCGTCCTAATCCCATATTATAATATGGGCTCCTTTATTATGTGTACATTTATTTCCCGTGTTTAAGATATCGAATGTCCATAAATTAATTAAATTATCGACAACTTAATTAATTTATATCTAATTCCAAGAGTAGTACCACTCATCTTTATTATTATGTCGGATTAAATCCCTGCAGGGTTTACATAATAATCTTTATGAGCTCCTCAAGGGGACATCATCATCCTAAATAATTAGGACGAGATTCCTTCTATAATCAACAAAGACACCATATAAACAATGTTATCTCCCAATTCACCGAGCCTATTGATTTAATAAATCTTACCCATTGGCAAATCAAAGAAACATACATCCGAGTACACGTGCCCGTTATTATATAGGGATTAAAAAGACGTACATCCATAACAACAGAGGTCTTGTTCTTTTATATAGTCGGTACAAATTGAACAACCTCATATGGTCTGTTCAATACATACAAAATGTACTAGTGTAACTTTATAGTCAAGATAGACTAATACCAAATTACACTACAACCGTTCCAATGGTTTGTCCAAATCCATCTTGGTTGTGAGCTATTATTTATAATCTATAAGGAACTCGATAGCATGATCTTCTCGTGAGACACCACACACCATGTTATATACGGTATAGATTAATCTGGACAAAATAATGATATATATAACAATCATAAACAATAAGTATTTTGATCATAATGAATCTCATATTAAAAGGATGTTCATACTCCAAAAGATGTTCATACAAAAGCTAGGCTTATAGTATACATCCTAACACTTGCACCCTTACCTCGGTTGCCTCCATATCGTAATCACCGGCCCGCCGATCACTTCGTCCTTGGTGAGGAGCCCTTTGTTTTGTGTAGGCTCCCACACCATCCTTCCAGCTTAACTGGGTGGTCAGCAGGTCTCCAATATTATGGTGATTTTGTTGAAGAGGCTGGTGATGGACTTGACTGTCCATTTCCCATCTTTCGGCTCCACCGATTCTCTCTCTGTCTCGAATCGGCTTAGCAAAGAATTCAGCCCGATTGACTTGGACCGTCGGCCCGTCTTGTCACCCCATCGTGGGAGTTCTTCTCCCCAAGAATAGCCTTCGTCAAGCATCCTCATTAAGAGATGATACTTTCGTCGGAGCATATTCTTTTCAACTCGATCGCCGGTCCTTCATCGACGTTCGGCAATCATCTCAAATGATTCTACCTAAATAGCCTTGTATGTGAGGGGATTGACACCCTCATTGCTAGTTTCGAAAATCCTCGCCACCTCCGCTGCCGTCGTCACCACCAGTTCTTCACTATAAACCTTGGTTTTAAATAATCTGTTTGCATACTCACCATTAACATAAAACTCTACTCCTCTCATATCCAACATTTTGTTCGATTGATTTCTTTGAACAAACCTCTTTAATCCGGACCTCTCCAGCCTAAGAATTTGCCTTGATTCTTCATCGGTGGTGGTGTCGAAGTCGACATACATCTCCGATTTGATCTTTTTGTTGAAGGTTTCTGCATCGATGTCCACCATTATTGAAGTTAATCCAAGGAGTTTTTGAGATTGACTCATACAAATTTGGAAAGGGGTTTTGAGAATTAGAAAATTTGCAGAGTATAAGAGGTTTTTCCGAATGTGAAAACGTTTGAATGAAGAAGATGTATTTATAGGTGGAAAAATTGGAAAGAGAAACTATTTGGAAAGCGGGTTTTAATCGAGTCGTTTATTTGAAATGACTTCATCTGTCTGAATCAACGGTTAAAATCGGGATAAACGATTGGGATTCAACGCGTGTAGATAACTCGACTTTGAAATGCATAAAAAGTGACTTTGTAGACTGTTGATTTGACCGAAGTAGGGTTACTTTATGCAGAGAAGTAAGTATACTGACGTCGGCCTAGGGTTACCTTTCTTTGCATAAAGGTTTTCTACAATGATAAGGTTATGAAATCGTCTCGAGAAAAGACCTCGTCTCGAGTTTTTCAAAACGACCTAGTTTAATTTTTCTTTTTAGCAAGATTTAAGACAAGTTTAAACAAACACTTTTTCTTTTAAAACAAAACAAACTCGGATGAGTTTTACCAAAATCAGTTTTTCTAAACAATTTTAAGAAAAGATGATTTTTGAGAATATATTTGAAAACAAATTTTAAGGGAACACTAAAGAAGGGGTATTCAGATGTGAAGGTTTGTAACAAATGAGTAGATTCTATCCGATCTAATAATCTGATTTGTGACTGTTTCGCAAATACAAAACTTAGAGAAACCATTAGTAACTAAGGTAAGTCGGATAGGATGCAATGGTCATCTGTTTGAAGAAATCACCGACTAATTCTTTCTAGACATTTTTTTAAAGAAAGGAAAGAAAGAAGGAAAACAAATAACATATGCAAGCAAAAGCAATTTAAAAATCAGCCAAAGATGCATCAAGTAATCCTAATTCTAAGCACAATTCTTTAAACCTAGATTCAACTAATGGTTTTGTAAGAAGGTCTGCTCTCCGAGATTCTCGTGGCTATCTTTTCTATCCTAATATCATTCTTTTCTACATGATCTCTAATGAAGTGATGTCGATGTCTATATGTTTACACCTAGAATGGAGAACAGGATTGTATGTCATGGCTATTGCACTATTACTATCACAGTAAATAGGAACAGATGATGTTTGAATGTTATAGTCCCTAAGCTGGCGACTAATCCAGAGGAGTTGAGAGCAACAACTCCCACCGCCATGTATTCACCTCGATTGTGGAAGTGGCAACAGATGTCCTGCATTTCTTAGATAACCAAGAAATTAATTTGTTGCCTAAGAATTGACAAGTTCCTGAAGTGGATTTCCTATCAATCTTACATCCTCCAAAATCGAGTCCGAATATCCCGCCACCAAAGTTATCATCACCGGGTACCACAACCCAACCCGCAAAGTCCCTTTAAGATATTTGAGAATTTTCTTAGCAGTCTCTCAGATGAGTTTTCTTAGGATTAGATTGGAATCTTGCACATACCCCAACTACAAAGGCTATGTCTCGGCCTACTTGCAGTGAGATAGAAAAGGGATCCAATCTACCCACGATACTCCGTTGCATCTGTGGGTATCCCCGCTCATCCGAATCCATAGAGAAGTTAGTTGCCATAGGTAGAATAATTCGGATTAGCATAAGAAATTTATAGATAGATCTTGTCTTGGAATATACTAAATGCAACTAGAAATAAAAAGGACATTCTAGAATGTTGTAGTTAAGAAAGTATGATTAGAGATTATTCTAGAGAAAGTTAGAAAGCAAAGTACCTAGAATACTCTAGAATACTATAAACCAACATCATACACATATATATATGAGGTCCATGCCTTGTAATGTTGTAGCTAGAAATAAGAATTCAACTTCTTATAACTAATTCTTCTCCTCCTATTCCTTTTACCCAATCAACTAGAAAAAATTTCCTCCAACATTAATTCCCTATTTTCCTTCTTCATTAAAACTAAAATTCAATCTACATCAAATATAAATATTAACTAGTGGTCATCCCAAATTTATCTATAAGGTCCTTAGCATATTTAGTCGATGTATGAAAATGCCTTTACTCGTCTGCCTAATCTGCAAGCCTAGAAAATATGTCAATTTACCCATTATAGACATTTCAAACCTATTTTTCATGAGAACACTGAATTCTTCACACAAATTTAGATTAGGTGAACCAAAAATAATGTCATCTACATAAATTTGAACCAACAAGATGTTTGTTAGGATGTATACTATAGGCCTAGCTTTTGTATGAACATCTTTTTAGTATGAACATCCTTTCAATATGAGATTCGTTATGATCAAAATACTTATTGTTTATGATTGTTATATATATCATTATTTTGTCCATTAATGTATACCGTAGATAACATGGTGTGTGGTGTCACACGTAAGATCATGCTATTAGTTCCTTATAGGTTATAAATAATAGCTCACAACCAAGATGGATTTGGATAAACCATTGGAACGGTTGTAGTGTAATTTGGTATTAGTCTATCTTGACTATAAAGTTACACTAGTATATTTTGTATGTATTGAGCAGGATCATATGAGGTTGTTCAATTTGTACCGACTATATAAAAGAACAAGACCTCTGTTGTTATGGATGTACATCTTCTTAATCCCTATATAATAACGGCACGTGTACTCAGGTGTATGTTTCTTTGATTTGTCAATGGGTGTGATTTATTAAATCAGTAGAGCTCGGTGAATTGGGAGATAGCACTGTTTATATGGTGTGATGTTGATTATAGAAGGAATCTGTGTCCTAATTATTTAGGATGATGATGTCCCCTTAGGAGCTCATAAAGATTATTATGTAAATCCTGCAGTGGATTTAATCCAACATAATAATAAAGATGAGTGGTACTACTCTTGGAATTAGATATAAATTAATTAAGTTGTCAATAATTTAATTAATTTATGGACATTCGACATCTTAAACACAGGGAAATAAATGTACACAGAATAAAGGAGCCCATATTGTAATATGGGATTAGGACGGTAATTCAATTCTAATTCTTTAGTGGACCGAGTTATAATTGATGGGCTTAAGTAAAGTGTTCGGATGAACACAGGATTTTTAGGCCCATCAGGAGGCCTAACCCTAATTCCTCCTTAGGGTCCCCTGTTGTAGCCTATAAATAAACCCTAACATCGAGCCTCCAGGATGTGTGAAAAATACGTGAGATCGAGAGAGAGACGGATTCGATTCCTTGGAGGATCGTCGACCATTCGACGTTCAAGGGAATGGGATAGGAATACGGCAGAAGACCGTGAGGTTCGAGGCTCATCCTTCGATCGCAGATTCGACCTTAGAATCTGGTTCGTCTTCACCTTTACGGTGAATAAAGGTACAATCCTATCCGCTGCATTTTTGTGTCTATAATTCTGAATCGATAATTTAATAGAGTCGGCGATCGGTGGTTCCAACAATGTTACCATCTATTTCCGTTCTAAACAAAGTCCTATCTATCTTACCTTTTGAAAACCCATTTGAAATAAAAAATTCAGGATAAGGTATCGTACCAAGCCTGGGTGCTTGTTTTAGTCCATATAGGGCCTTATTGAGTTTATAGACCTTGTTATTGATCTTAAACCTAGGAGGCTGCTCCACATAGACTTCCTCAAGTAACACACCATTTAGGAATGCAGACTTGACATCCATCTGAAAGACTTTGAAAGATTTATAAGCAAAGAAATGCCAAAAACAGCCTTATTGCTTCTAATATGGCAATTGGAGCATAGGTTTAATCATAGTCTATCCCTTCGTGTGAATAATCTTGAGCTACTAATATTGCCTTATTACGAACAATAACGTTATTTTCATCTATTTTATTCTTAATAACCCATTTGGTGCCTATAATCTTTCTATCTAAGGATCTTTCCACTAATTCTCAAACATTTTGTTTTTCAAATTGATGCAGCTTCTTCCCGCATAGTCAAGTTATCCATTTGGATCGGATAGAGCCTCCTCAATAAACTTAGGCTCAAGAAGTGATACATAACATGAGCAGGACTTTGAGAATCAACCATAGTTCGTGGTTCCGCACACTACTTGGATGGGTCCCCAATGATCTCGGTCAGTTGGATGATAACTTCTCATCCTCTTTCCTATTTGAGTAGAAGGATCCTCATCTTGAGACTTAGCCGGCAACTCATCCGACTCTACCCGAGCAGGCGTTCCCTTCATCTGCCGACTCGGCCGATCACCGATGTCAAGGGTGTCTCCCGAGATGAAATCTGAGAGGGGTTACCTTGATTTTCAGATGGGGATTCTTCTCGCATCCGAATTTGAATCAAGACTAGGCAGATAGTCTGCTCTATATTTAGTTTTGGTTAGTACAATTTTATCTAGATCCTTAGTAATCTGATTCACTTGATTTGAGAAAGAATATATTTCATCAAAAACCACAGAGGAGTTTCATCCACACAAAGGGTTGTCTTGTTGAAGACTACGAATGTTTTGGAAGTGTTGGAATATCCCAAGAATATTCAATCACCGCCTTAGCATTAAAGGTCCTCACTTAGACTTCCCATTGTTATGGATGAAGCATTTACAACCAAAAGCCCAAAATATGAGATTCTTGGAACCTTACCCTTCCAGATCTCATATGGAGTCTTACCATTACATTTAATCGGCAAGCACTGCTCGGGTATAGTAGGCGGTATTGATGGCCTCACCCGAACCTGTGAGGGGTTCCATATTCGGCTAGCATGCTCCCGATCGCTTCTTTGAGTGTTCTATATTTCCTTTCGACTACTCCATTTTGTTGTGGTGTTAGGCTGATGAGGTCTCATGAACTATGCCACTCTCATTCAAAAAGTTAGATAAACAAGAATTTAAAAATTCGGCCCTTATCACTTCTTATTTTAACAATATTAACACCCTTCTCATTTTGAATGCAGCCGAATGCATCGTGGATCTTGTTCACACCTCATTCTTTTTGAAAAGAAATATTACCCAAGTGTATCTAGAAAAATCATCAACAACAACAAGAGTATATTTCCTTCCACTAAAGCCGAGAGGTGAAACAGTCCAAACAGATCAATATGAAGTAGTTGTAAAACTCTTTCAGATGATGAAGTGTTAATAAGGGGTGGTAAATAGGCCGTGCCAAAGCTTTGCGTAAGAAAGCCTAGGCCTATTAGATAATTTTTAGGCCTGAGCCTGGCCTATTATCTATGATTGGCTTTTTTCAAGGCTCGGTCCTGCCTCTTTAATAAATAGGCTGTGCCTCGAAAGCCTTTTAAAGGCCTATTTGCTGCAACTTTTTTATTCTTCATTAAATTTTAAAAATCACATTTTTTATATTACACCGTAAATACTATACAATTCAAAATACGAATAAAATTAACATACCAACAATTATCAATTAGCAAAAGCAATAACAAAATCTTATGTAAATTATTATTAATATTTTTATTAATACTTTTTACTAATATGTAAATTTATGAGATAAAATATATGAGTATCTCACAATTATTAACATATATATTATATATATAAATATAATATATTATATTATTATATATATAGTTAAATAGGCCGGCTGTTAGGCTTAAAAGGCCTACAAGAAAGCTCAAGCCTGGCCTATTTAATTAAATAGGCTTCTTAAAAGGTCTCGAGTCTGGACTATTTATTAAACGGGCCGAGCCAAGCCAGGCTTTAGTAGGCCGTGCCGTAGGCCCCTGGGTAGCCTCGGCCTATTCCCACCCCTAGTGTTAATATTCTTAAATGAGTGACTGGGCTATTTACCTTTTTGACATGCATCACATTTCAGATCAAGAGAGCATAATTTCTCGGGTAGTCCTTTAACAAGATTCTTTCTAGCTAGCTTACTAAAAGTTTTGAAGTTCAGATGATCGAGCCTCTTGTGCCATAGCCACCAAAGTCATCTCCACCCTTAGCTACGTACATGTATCTTTGGGGCAACTGTTAAAGTTAGTCACATAGACATTACCATGTCTCAAGCCGCTTAGAAGCACCTTGTCTCGAGGAGCTATCTAAGACATCACACTTGTCATTAGAAAACTTTACAAGAAAACCTTTGTCACAGAGTTGAGAAACGAGATAACATATTATACTTTAAACCATCTACAAAATACACCTCGGATACCAGACACCCCTTATAATCAAGGTACCAACTCCCTTAGTTTGTCCACAATTGTTGTCTCCAAAAAGAACTCTAGGGCCATCAATATTTTGGAAGTTTGATAATAACTTCTTGTTACAGTCATATCTTGTGAACAACCACTATCTATGTACCAAATTGAAGCTAGAATCTCTTCCTTAAGTGATAGTCCCTATGAATCCTGTGAAAACAGATCGGTATGAGGTACCCTAGTGATCTTGGGTCCTTGAAGGTCAAAAGTCACTTTGGGTAACCAAACAAACATCTCATTGTTCAATAATAAATTAGATTTGATCTGTCTACCAAATCTGTCTACAAATATATCACATTTAAATGATAATTTATTGTATTGATTTAGTGACTTTCTTGAACTTAGGAAAAGTGGGATAGCATCTACTTCTCCCATCAAAAGAACTATAATAAGAATTTCTTCTTATCTTAGTTCTTGGAACTCTCTTAGTCGATATGGAATCCTAAAATTTGAATTTTGGTTTTCAGACTGGGAGATGAAGTCCTTATCTCGACTAAGTGGTTTCCAAGGACCAATTTTAATCTCTTTTGAGGTTTCAAATGCCTTCACAAAATTTCCTGGATTTTTGAACATCTAATTTATTATTTTTATCATAACCAAGACCTGTCTTATCATGGGATTTTTGTGAAGTGCTAAAGATGTGATCTATTACTAGCTGTGAGTTATTAAGTGACTTATTTTGAAGACAAGTTTCTCATTGTCCTTCTTAATTAACTCATTCTCAAGATGTATCATCTCAAATTTGTCTTTTAAAGATTTTAATTCATTTTCTAATCTTTGGACAAGGTGGTGATGTACTAGCCTCGGCTTTGGGTAAACATTCCCCTTGAATGTTTCCTCGGACTGAGTAGTTCACAACTTGCTTGCCTTTGACTAGAATCGAATCGATCTTTTAAAGTAAAATTTTCTGTCTCTAATTGTTTATAAGCATTCAGAGACATTTTTAGATCTTTCAATAATCCTTGAATGACAGTTTGGTCATTATCTCAAACAGATTTATATGAATCATTATCGAGAAGAAGAATAATAGACTACCTCTTTGGTCATAAGACAAATTTCATCGTCGATCCAAAATCAAATGAAGATGATGAGGATGATGATGATTTTCTTGATTCTTTTCTTCAGCCAAAAGTGCTCTTTGATCCGCAAACCTCCCATATCTTTTCTTTCTTTTCTCTTCTCGTTCCTTAGGAGTCACTGGGACAATCATAATCGAAGTGACTCGGCTTGTTACAAGTGTAACAAGTATCACCCTGTCTCGACTTAGGACCGGTAGTGTTGGTCCCGGAATGTTGAGTTGAATAAAACCTCGAGTTAGCCTTCTAGAACAAAATCTAGAAAGGGGGGTTTGAATAGATTTTGTAGATTTTTCGAATCTCCCAAAATCAATTCAAAGAATCGATTATCACAATGAATATAATTGTGAACTCAACTTTTAACAAGATCAAAAGCAATGCCGATATTGATTTTAGCTAAGATTCTGAATTTTAATCTTGAATTAACAAAATTGTAACTTGAACAGAAATTAAAAGAAAGCAATGAAATAACACTGTGTTTTATAGTGGTTCGGATTATAACAATCCTACATCCACTCTCCTTCTCCAAACTTTGAAGAAGGGTCTTCACTAGCCGCTTACTTACTTGTACAAACTTTACAAATTACAACTTGACCTTCAACTCTTCAAAAATCTAATCAACTTTCTGAAATCTAACTCTAAGAATAAGATGTGTTTTTGAAGATGTGAAGTGAAGTGTTCTATAAACACTTAAAAAAATTCTATGAAGAAATCTTGTGACTCGAAAACTTGTGATCTTAGAAAATGACTTGTGAAATTTGTGTATATCCTATTTAGTAAAGTGTTCTCTCTATCTTATATAATAAATGAAGTGCCTAGACCTATTTATAAGTCTCGAAAGACAGTTAGTTTGTTAGTTAGTTCTAACAAACTAGAAACTACTTTAACAAACTTAATCTTGAAAAAAGCCGAGTCCTTAGCTGTCCTTGCTCTTCTCATCTGCAAGTGACTTAGTGAAGATTCGCCTTTCTTATTCTACTCAGCTTATCTTGACCTCGTCCCGAGCTCTTCATGTTTGTCTCCCTGCAGATGACTAGATCTCACCGACTAGATTGGTTCTAGACCTCGTCCGATCTCGTTTAGCTTAACCTCACTGGTCTTCGTGTCGTCTCGATCAATCGAGCCGCTTCTTTTTAACTCATCAAAACTTCTTGATTCAACAATTTCCCCCTTTTTGATGAAGTTAAAACCTATAAGGAAGAAACACACTCACAAATGAAGTTAGTACTAGAATTAGTTAAAACAATCGATAGGTATATCGAGCACTTAATTATTTCATAACAGATTCATTCACATTCAAATACTTTTTTAAAAAATTAAGTCTTTTTAGACTCCTTTAGGAAAGGAAAAATTTGAGTCTTAAGACTTAGATAAATTTTTAGGAAAAAGTTGTTTTTTAAATCGAGATATAAAATTCTCGGATGATTTATACTTAGAAAAATTTTAAGGTTTTCTTAAAACCAAAAAAACTTTAAGAAACTGATACACATAATTCACATAAGTCCAAATATATTCATTCACAAATTTACAAATTTACAAATAGAAGAATTGATAGAAAATAAAAGAAAAGGAAAGAAAATCATGTTCTATCGATTCCCCATCGGTGGCTTCGGAATGTTCGATCGGTTGAAAATTCTTGCTCTTAGTTGTTTAAGCTCTTCTACATCCGTGAGCTTGGTTTCCCGCTCTGCTTTGGCTATGACCGTCTTGACCCATTCGGGATCGGAGAGCCGTCTTCTTTCGGCTTGGGGGTAACTTGCTCATAGGCTGGTGCAACTAAGTCGCAGATTGAACACATTGTGTGCCTCATCAAGCAGCTTCCCATACAGATCGGCATCCTCCTTTTCCATCCACTCATGCCACTCATGTCCTCAACGGCCGCTTCCAGATGGCGATGCCTTCAAGATGTACCAAGAGTACATCCATCCGGCATCCAGTGGCTAGCTTCTTGTATTCACTTATGTATTTCCCTGAAACCATCTTTGGAGGGGCTGAAGTGCGGTGGACAGGGCGGAAGTCCGCTTCATCCGGTGCTTTGGATACCCACTTCCGGAATCCCTGTCCCACTTCACTCAGCCTTTCCCAGCCTTCTTGACCTCTTCTTCTCCTGCTTCTCATACTTTTCCTTCTCAAAGATGGATTCTTCGATCTGCTCGGCTGATAGGTTTGAGAAGTCAAGCTCCTTTCTTTTGCGCTCGACTGGGGCTGATCATTGCTCGGTGATGAAGACTTCTCTCTTTGCTTTGCCTTTACCCTTGCCCTTGGCCTCGGGTTTTTCTCGCTTCTTTCATCTTGGCCAGCAGAGCTTGACTTTTCCTCCTCCTCCTTCCTCCTCTTCTCCTCATCCTCTCGGATGGCCTCCTCTATTTGGGTCACCCTCGGTTGCAAGGCTGCCACTCATCCGATTTAACTTTCAATTCGAGTCTTGGCTACCTCCAACTCACCGTGTCATCCTTAGAGTCCACCTTGTCTGTGAGTGACAAGACCCCACTGTGAGGGTGTCCATCCTTCCTTCTACTCCTTCCCCTTTTTAACTTCATTACGGAAGGTGCGAGCTATCTTTCCAGCCGAGCAACGGACCCTTAAGTCATTACGATCGAGACGTGAGAGTGTTGACCAGGATCTCGTTGTCACCTGCCATCTTGCTTCAGTGTCTTAACCTCCTCCTCCAGGTCACTTAGCCGAGATCCACAGCAAAGGTCTTTGAGATTGGCTGATAGGTTCCTTGACATGTTGACCTCAAGCCAATCTGCATGTTGGCGAGCATCGTATCGGTGACTGCTCGTATCACCTTCCTTGTCTTCTTTTCCATCATCCTTTGAACTTGAGATATTATCTTCTTGTGCATATCTTCAAAGGCTGATGAAATGGCAAGAATTGATCGCCTCCTCCTCTCGATTCGGATGAGGGAAGAGGTGGTGGGAGAGGTTGGACTGGGGAGCTCATGTGGATATCCCCAAAGATATTGGAGGTATCCACCGGGTGGAGATTGGATGGGAGAGATGAAGTGGGGGCGTACGATGGGGAGGGGGATTTGGTGGGGGTGGAATATGTGAAGTAGTGGGTGGGGAAGATGAGGTTGTTTGGGGTAATATGGGTTGAGTTTGGGAGGATATGGGTAAATTTGGTGGGGATATGGATATGGGAGTTGGGGCGAATACTGGGTCTGTTAGGAAGGACAAAGATCTCGAGATGGAGATGGTGGAGGGGATGAAGTTTGGATTTGGGGGAGGGTAGATGAGGTTGGGATTTGGACTATTTCGGAAGTAGGCTGTTTTAGAGGCTCGAGGTGCCGGCTGGGACACCTCTTCATCGCGAGTGGGGTTTGGGAGAGGGGAGGGGGAAAATTGTACTTGTCTATGGGTGGGGGAGGGTCCTCTCTAAGCTTATGTCCTGGACCTCCTCCGAATGAACCACTGCGCTGCGATCTGCGGTGTGGTTACCTCTTCGGGTAGAAGACTTGGCTGGTCACAGACGTCTCACCCGGCTCGGAGGTCTTAACCAACCTCCTCCTCCTTGGTGCCTTCTCCTTGACCTTCATCGGCAGGAAGCCTCGGTGAGCTCACCGTCGGCAGCTCTTCCTCTCTCTCCTCTTCTTCCTCCTCCTCGGCTTCTTGCCGCGGTGCCTGAGCTCCTACCTCAGGCTCCACCTTCGTCGAATCACTGGAGCCCCAAGAGGTTCATCCTTTGTCGGAGAATCCTCTTTTGTTTTGTGTAGGGTCTCGACTGCGTCCGACCGGTTGATCTCGGTGACAGCAGTCCTCCATGATCACCGTCACCTTATTGAATAGGTGGTGATCGACCTCACCGCCACTTTCCTCCAACTACCTCCAACCTTTTCCTTTCTGTCTCTAGCTTCTCCAAGAGCATCCCAGCCGATTAGCTTGGACCCCATCTAGTATTGTCCTCATGACACATAGTCCTGGGTGCAGTCGACCCATCATGAGAACTTTGTTCTCCTAAGATGACCTTTGTGACGATGGTCATTAGAAGTCGATACCTCCATCGGAGCATCTTCTTCTTCAACTCGATCGCCGGTCCCTCATGGAATTCCGGCAATCATCTCGAATGATTCTACCCATTCATCGACTTGTAGGTGAGGGGTTCACTCCTTCACTACTTGTATCAAAAATCCTAGCCACCTCCGAGTAATGTGATTAAAACCTCTCCATATACTCTGGTTTTAAAGACTCCATTCTCGAACGTCCCGTTGACGTAGAACTTCGATTCCCCGCATATCCGGTGTTTTATTGGAGGATTTCTTGGAACAGAATCTCCAATAACTCCAAAATCTCCCTTGATTCACCATCGAAGTTGTGTCGAAATCTACATACATCTCCGATTTGATCTTCTTATTATACGTCTCATTGTGAACATCCACCATGGTTGAAGTAACTCCTATTTGTTTTTGAGAAGTGCTCATGAAATGATCAAATACGAGTTTTGAAAATTTTGTAGAGAGTTTATAAGTATTTACGAGAGTGAAAAAGTTTATTTAAGGAAGACGATGTATTTATAGGGGAAGATTGGAAAGAGAAACCGCCATTTTGGAAAATTTGAATTAATCTGAGCCATTTATTCAAAAAGTTTTTACTGCGCATAAATCAACGGTTAAAAATTAAGATAAGCGATTAGGATTCAGCGCGTGGATGTTAATCGCCTTTGGAATGCGTAAATAGTTGCTTTATAGACTGTTGATTTGACAGATGTAGGTTACTTTATGCAGGGAAGTAAGTATATCGCGTCGGCACTAGGGTTACCTTACTTCGACTAAGGGTTTGCAAATCGGATGAGTTTGAAAACAGATGAGTTGAAAAAGTCATCGATAAAGTAACTCGTCGATTTTAAAACAGCTTTAATTTCAACTTTTAGCAATCTTAAAGACAATTTTAAATAAACAGACTCAGGACTTAATTTTCTAAAGATGGGATTTCCAATCGACCATTCCAAAAAGAATTTTATAAAAATATGAAGTTTATTTTAGAAAACAAAAAATGTTTGGATAAAAAAAAATTGAGAGCAGATGAGGTGAAACAAGTATGATATGTGATCTATCCCCGCAAAGATATAGACTCAAGGAAAACCATTAGTAGCTTGAGGTAGATCGGATAGGGTGCAGATAGTCATCTGTTTTTGAGAAAATCGATTGACTATTGTGCCCTTGTCTCGATTTACCATATGTCGGATAAGTAATTATCATGTCGATAAGGTCAATATGACTAATCCTTTATTCTTGATTCCTAAGAAGGAAATCAATGATATCAGCTACCTAATTGTCCTTTGACTCGGATCTAGTCGATAATTCTTTCTAGACATAATAAAACTAAATTGAGAGAGACAAGAATTAAAAAAATAGAATTAGAGATTTACTAACGAAGCATCCAATAAACCTAATTCTACGGATAATTCTTTAAACCTTGTCTCTGCTAGTGGTTTTGTCAAGATGTACGCTCTTTGAAAGTCGGTCAAGATCTTCTCAAGTCTCGATATCTCCTTTTTCTACATGGTCTCGAATGAAGTGGTGTCTCGATATCTACATGCTTGCACCTTGTATGTAGGATCGGGTTACGGGTAATAGCTATGGCACTATTACTATCACAAAAGATAGGTACATCTTTGGTGATAATATTATAGTCCCTTAGTTGTTGACTTATCCAGATTAGTGAGAACAACAACTTCCACCGCCATATACTCGGCTTGATTGTGGAAGTGGCTACAGAGGTTTGTTTCTTAGACAACCATGAAATCGGCTTACTTCCAAGAAATTGGCAAGTACCGGATGTAGATTTTCTATCTATCTTACACCCACCAAAATCCGAATGCGAGTATCCAGACGGCTCAAAGTTGTCATCACCGGATACCACAATCCAACATTCACTGTTCCTTTTAAATACTTGAGGATTTTCTTTGCTTTGCTTCAAGATGGCTTTTCTTAGGACTAGCTTGAAATCGAGCACAAACTCCAACCGCAAATGAAATATCTGGTCTACTAGCAGCTTAAATATAATAAAGAACCAATAAGACCTCTATACTCGGTTTGATCGGTGTCTTCTCCCTTCTCATCTGGATCCACTGAAAAATTTGTCATCATAGGTATCTTAGCTTCACTGGTACCTATTCCATATTTTTCAATAAGATCTTTTGTATATTTGGCTTGGTTGATGAATATTCCCTTATTTATGTCCTTGACTTGAAGTCCAAGAAAATATGTCATTTCTCCCATCATGGACATTTCAAATCTGCTTTTCATAAGACTACTAAATTCTTCACACAAAGATATGTTAGTTGATCCAAAAATTATATCATCAACATAAATTTGAACTAACAAAAGATCACAACCAAATTCTTTTCTAAAGAGAGTTCTATCAATTCTACCTTTAACAAACCATTTTGAATTAAATAATCAGACAAGGTGTCATACCAAGCTCTTGGTGCTTGTTTAAGTCCATATAGAGCTTTCCTTAGTTTATAAACTTTGTCTCCTTTGACAAAACCAGGGGTTGCTCTACATAAACTTCCTCACCTAAGATTCCATTTAAGAAAGCTGACTTAACGTCCATTTGAAAAACTATGAATCTTTTAAAAGTGCATAGGCTAAAAACAACCTTATGGCTTCCAGATTTAGCCATGGTGCAAAGGTTTCATCATAATCAATACCTTCGATTGTGAATAACCTTGAGCAACTAGTCTGGCCTTATTTCTAACCACAATATTGTTTTCATCCCTTTTATTTTTAAAGACCCATTTAGTTATAGATCTAGCCGCCTCTTTCAAGGTTCTGTTTCTCCTTTCAACCACTCCATTTCTTTGTGGAGTCCTTGCCGCAGATGTTTCCCGAGCTATGTCATTCTCATTGCGGTAGTTAGAAATCAATTTATTTAGAAATTCAGTACCTTTATCACTTCTAATTTTAACAATATTTAATCCCTTTTCATTTTGAATCTTTTTAAGAAATTACTGGAATCTTAGTCATAGTCTCATTTTTTTGTACAAGAAAATAACCCAAGTAAATCTTGAAAAATCATCAACAATTACTAAGGTGTATTTTCTTCCACCAAAGCCGAGAGGAGTTCTTGGACCAAACAGATCCATATGAAGAAGTTCGAGAATCCTTTACGAAGAAGGACTACTTATTGTTTTAAAAGAAGCTTTGATCTGCTTTTCCTTTTTATAAGAAACACATATATGGTTCTTTGAAAATATTTTATCAGGGAGTCCTTTAACTAAGGATTTCCTTGCTATTTTGTTAAGAGTTTTGAAGTTTAAGTGACCAAGTAAATGCGTGCCACCCAACTTAAGTCATCCGAACTCTTAGCAACAAGACAAGTATCCTTAGGATGACTTTTGAAGTTAGCAACATAAATGTTACATTGTCTTACTCCAGCTAATAGAATATTTTCATTTAAACCATCTAATACATAGCATGCATTATGAGTAAATTTGACACAAAACCCTTTATCACAAAATTGTGAAACAGATAGTAGGTTGTGCTTCAATCCTTCCACGTAGTAAACTTCTTGAACTTGAACATTTCCAATCATTAGTGTTCCTACACCTTTAGTAAGTCCATAGTTGTTATCACCAAACATCACTCTAGGTCCATCAATGGTTTGATAGTTAGAGAGAAGTCGTCTTTCATAGGTCATGTGCTTGGAACGACCACTATCAATGTACCGATGACCTCAAGAATGTCTCCTCTATCAACTATCTTTTTATCTTCCTGCAATCACAAATTTATTGCTTAGGTACCCTTTGTATTTTGGGTCCTTTCATGTTAAGTTGACTCCTAGGAATCCAGATAAAAATATCAATGTTCCTTAAAACCATAGATTGAAGCTTGCATCCATATCTATCTACTAAGATAAGACTTTCAAGATCAATCTTATTTAATTGATCTTTTGAGATTGTCTTGAATCTTGGTAAGTATGGATAAGATTTGCTTCTTCCATCAAAGCTATTATACCTAGGATAGATCTTTGATTTAGTCTTAGGTTTAGCCTTAGAGTTACTTTCCTCGTCGATTTTTCTTTTCAAAAGTATCGGATGAGGTAATTAATTTCTTTGGTTTCCGTGGACTGAATAAAGTTTCTATCTTAGGTTTAGTTGCTTTGACAAAAACTCTAGGTTTTATAGGATCATTTTTCTTATTCCTATCAAAGCCTAATCCAGCTTTTATCACTAGACTTTTGAGATGATTTGAAGATATTATCTATTGTGGTTTGAGAATTATTCATAAGTCCTAACTTGAGATTTAATTCCTGTTAGTCCTTTTATAATTTTCATTCTCAGTAATAGATATTTGAAAATTTTATTTTTAAAGAACTCGAGTTCTGTTCTAGCTTATCTGTCTTATCGGACAAAGCATGCGGTGATCATCTCATCGACATTCCCCCTTGAATGTACAGTCTAGTTTCTCACTTTCCTTAGTCTGATTGACTTTAGTTAAATCAGAAATTTGATCCTTTAAATTAAGATTTTTAGTCTCTATCTGTTTATAAGCGAGATAGAGCAGCTTCCAAATCTTTCAAAAGTTTATCAATAAGATCGGGATCGGTTTGAGATAAGGTGTCACAGTCATTATCTCGATGATGAATAGTAATGTACCTCTTTAGCCATTAGACATATGTCATCATCTGACCCAAAATCAGATGAGGATGAGGATGATGATGTCTCACGAGCTTCTTCTTTCTCAGCCTAGGAGAGCTCTCTGGTCATATCTTCTATCTCTTTTCTTCCTCTTTTCTTCTCTCTCTCCGGGAGTGAGTTGAGGACAATCATAGCTGTAGTGACCAGGTTTGTTGCATGTATAGCATATATCTCCTCTGTCTGTTTTTGGACTACTATCTCCTCGTCTGATAGGTGACCTATGACTTCTTGGTCGATCCTTCTTTTATCATTATCTCGAGCTCTTCTCATCCCCTGTCTCGATCTATAGTTCCTAAGACCTAATTTGTCTCTCTTGTTTCTTCGTACTTCATCTTCAGTCTTTCATACCTTTTCAACAAAAGAGCCATTTCTTCTTTTACGGACAAATCAGATGCTTTAGAGATCTTTTTAGATTCATCTTGATGAACAAATGCTACTGTTTTTCCAGATGTAGATGACTCTGCCTCATCTTCTTCATCTTCAATGTGAATGTCATATTCCAGCTTTTTTAAGATGAGAGAAAAGAGTGTGATGTGATATTGATGACAAATTCTGTGTTGCCTTGAGAATATTAGCTTTCTCTCTCCATCTTTTGCTTAAAGATCTGAGTACTTTATTGTTAATTTCTTTCTCGGTGTAAGTCTTACCCAAATCGGCCGCTTTGTTCACAAGATTAGTCGGCCTCACGTCCAGTTGATCTAGTTTCACCATCCTTCATTTTGAATGTATCAAATGCATGTAGAACAGATCAAGCTTATTTTCTTTGACCTGTTCGAGATCCTTCACAAATTCCAGCAAGAGTCTCCCACATTTCTTTGGCGTCTTGCATCTTTTAACCTTTTCAATCCAATCCTTACTTAGAGTCTCGATGATCTCGATTCGAGCTACTTGATCAAGATTATGGACCTTTCTTTCATCATTTGTTAACTCGAGCTCTTCTTTTCTTGTCCTGGTCCTGGATTTGACTCGACTCTCCAAGATCTGGTTCCTCCATGATAGAATTTTATAGGTCCCTCTTCAAGAACCTCTTCCATCCTATCATGAATGGCTTTTAGGTGATTCTCCATCCTAAATTTCCAAGTAATCATAATCTTCAATAGAGAATTCAGGAAGATTCCTAGACTTTTGTGTTTCCCGATGACATGATGAAACAAAGGAACAAAATACTCCACAAACTAATTAGTAGACTGTTAGTTAAAAGAAGAAAATGAAGAAAATCAGGATAATTTCAGAATTTTATTCAAGACCTAAAATCAATATCGTAACTGACTTAACACCGCTCACGATACCACTTGTTGGTCCCGGAATGTTGAGTTGAATAAAACCTCGAGTTAGCCTTCTAGAACAAAATCTAGAAAGGGGGTTTGAATAGATTTTGTAGATTTTTGAATCTCCCAAAATCAATTCAAAGAATCAGATTATCACGGCGGAATATAATTGTGAACTCAACTTTTAACAAGATCAAAAGCAATGCCGATATTCGATTTTAGCTAAGATTCTGAATTTTAATCTTGAATTAACAAAATTGTAACTTGAATGTAAATTAAAAGAAAGCAGCTTAATAACACTGTGTTTTGTAGTGGTTCAGATTATAACTATCCTACATCCACTCTCCTTCTCCAAACTTTGAAGAAGGGTCTTCACTAGTTTGCTTACTTACTTACTGTACAAACTTTATAAATTACAACTTGACCTTCAACTCTTCAAAAATCTAATCAACTTTCTGAAATCTAACTCTAAGAATAAGATGTGTTTTTGAAGATGTGAAGTGAAGTGTTCTATAAACACTTAAAAAAATTCTATGAAGAAATCTTGTGACTCGAAAACTTGTGATCTTAGAAAATGACTTGTGAAATTTGTGTATATCCTATTTAGTAAAGTGTTCTCTCTATTTTATATAATAAATGAAGTGCCTAGACCTATTTATAAGTCTGAAAGAAAGTTAGTTTGTTAGTTAGTTCTAACAAACTAGAAACTACTTTAACAAACTTAATCTTGAAAAAAGCGCGAGTCCTCGAGATGTCCTTGCTCTCCTCATCTGCGGTGACTTAGTGAAGATTCGTCTTTCTTATTCTACTCGGCTTATCTTGACCTCGTCGAGCTCTTCATGTTTGTCTCCTGCAGATGACTAGATCTCGGTGACTAGATTGGTTCTAGACCTCGTACGATCTGTTTAGCTTAACCTCACTTTGGTCTTGGTCGTCGATCAATCGAGCCGCTTCTTTTAACTCATCAAAACTTCTTGATTCAACGGTAGGATTCCTTTTTGCAGGTGATCTGAACCTTCTTGTCGGCTCTTTTTCTTATCATCATCGGTTGAATCATCCTCTTTTCTTCTTGATCCCGATCTGGATCTATCCTTTCCTGCAAACCTCATCTTATTACGTTTATATTTCATTCTCAATTTATCATACCTTTTGGTGAGCAATGTCATCTACTCCTTAAGAGATAAGTCGGCTCCTACTGATTTGTTGTTGTCTTGTCTTCCTTGTTGACAAAAGCAACAGACTTGGACGAGATGCTTGACTCCATCTCGTCTTCCTCATCTTCTATCTGGATATAATATTCCAAAGCTTTTAGATGAGAAAATAAAGTATGATGAGTAATAGATGATAAGTTTTGGGTTGCTTTAAGGATATTTGACTTCTCTTTCCATCTCTTGGTCAAAGATTCGAGTATTTTATTATTGATCTCCTTTTGAATAATTCTTTCCTAAATCATTGCTTTATTGAGAAGATTGGTTAATCTCACATCCAGGTGATCTCTTGTTTCGTTCTCCTTCATCTTAAACGTTTCAAAAGCATGTAACACAGTTGCAGCTTGTTTTCTTTTCACTTGGTCATAACCTTCACACACATTTGCAAGTGTCTGCCACATCTCCTTAGTTGATTTACACCTCTTGACCTTTTCAATCCAATCTTTGCTAAGAGTTTCAACTTGGTCTAAGTTGTGAATTTTCCTTTCATCACTAGTCTTCAGAACTCTTCTTTTCTTGTCGACTCTAGTCTCAAATTGCAGCAGTACCATCGTTGGTCCCTCCATGATAGAATTTGATGGATCCTTCTTCAAGAACCTCCTCCATTTTGTCATGAATAGCCTTCATATGGTTTTCTATCCTGAATTTCCAGTAATCATATTCTTCAATTGAAAATTCAAGTAAGCTCCTAGACTTCTTGCTCTTACCAGATGACATGATGAAATAAGAAAACAAAAACTTATACGATCTAGTTAGTAGAGCAGGTTAGTGAAATAAAGAAGACGAAGATAATCAAAAGATAATTTCAGAATCTTTATTAAGACCTAAAATCAATATCGTAACTGCCTTAACACCGCTCCGATACCACTTGTTGGTCCCACGAGTTGAGTATATTAAAGATAACTTGAAACGACCTTCTAGGAAAATCTAGAAGGGGGTTGAATAGATTTTCCAACTTTTCCAAAATTTGGAAAATTAATTCAAGACACCAAAGTTTACACAAATGAAATCATTTTTTAAACTCAACTTTAACCGGATCAAAAGCAAACTGATAATTCGTCTGATTTTAATTGAAATTGAACTTTGATTATAAACTGAAATTGAATAAGAACAGATAAGTAAGTGAAAACAATAAAGAACAAGACGATTTATAGTGGTTCGGATCTAATCGATCCTACATCCACTCTCCTTCTTCAAACTTGAAGAAGGATCTCTTCCACTACTTATTTACTCACTTTCCAACGTACAATTTACAACTTACAACGGTCTTGAATCTTCAAACTCCTAGACTCTTCCGGGAAATCTAACTTTACAAAGGATAGAAGTGTGTTGAAGATGTACGAGAAAAGTGTTCTACAAACACTTAAAACTTTTGAAATATTCTTTTGAAAACTTGTGTGAACTTTTGAAAGTTTTTGAAGATGCATAATTAATTCGTTGTGTGTATTCTTATTGTTAAAATAAAGTTATGCCTAGACCTATCTATAAGCCTGGAAAGACAATTAGTTTGTTAGTTGGTAACAAACTAAAATCGCTTAACATACTTAATCTTGATAACCGCTTCTTATCTTCACTGAACTTTCCCTAGTCGTCTAAATGACTTGGTGAAGACTTGCCTTTCTTATTCTACTCACTTGTCTTGACCTCGCCTCGAGCTCTTTATGATCATCTCCTGCACGACTTGTCTCGAGCTTGTCTCAGGACTACTTCTTCCTCTTCAGACCTTGGTGACCTATCCAGCTTCTTCCTAGTCCGATCAACCTAGAACCGGATCTTCACCTCACTGTTCTTCGAAGTTGGCTGATCGTCTCGAGTTGATTCTTTTTAACTCATCAAAATCTCTTCACGATCTAACATCACAGTTGGAGATGTGGCTGAAGAGTTGGCCTATAGATGGCTTGAGACCGGGAGGCATCGAGGAGGACCCAGAAGAGGAGTTGCCGCCGCACGTAACGTCCTATTCCGTAAGGAGAGACAATAATTAGGACAAGAATTGAGGATGGGAAATATGTAGGAACTGGATCCATGGAAGGGTAGAATAGATTAAGGATGAACCTTTTATTATTGTTTTCACTTTGAGACTTGGATTTAGTACCTTTGATTTTATGGATTATGAAAGATTATTCTATGACAATTATTTGAGCAACTTATGGATTATGAGATTATAATTCCACGACAAGCACCACAACACCAGCGAGTTCGGAAAATCACCTCCGGTGGTGGAGCAATTCCACAAGTTCAAGCCACCCATTTTCAAGGAGCGAGAGGGGCCTTCGGCTCTAGAGGAATGGCTTGACGCACTAGAGAGCATTCTCGAGTTGATGATGTGCACTCGATGCACGAGAAAGTGGCTTGTGCGGTCTTCCAATTGAAGGAAGACACAAGGATATGGTGGACCTCATATTGGCGGATGAGGCCAGGCTACGTAACGAGAGAATCTCACTGGGCCGATTCGAGAAATCATGTAATAACCCAAAACCCAATTATAGGATTTTATATTTAATTTTCTAAGTTTAGGGATCATTTTATTTTATTCCAATTTCATATGTGGTTCTCTTAATTTTTCTCCAATCGACGAACGGTTTTCCGACCCGAAAATCTACCGATACTTTTCGAACTCACATTCGTAATCCGGATTCGTTTAATAATGATTAATTACCAATAGTCCTTTAAAGGTGAGAAACACTCAAGAAAACCCTAAGAAAATGTTTGTTCTCCCGTCGCGCTTTAAAAAACTTTCGGAGCTGAAACTCGAACCGAAAAATACCGAAAATTCAACGTCGAGATCACAATACTGTTTTAAAGAGAGGGCTGCCAAAATGACAGCCCAAATGCCCAAAAATAACCGGCCATGTGGGAGGTTAAAGGGGGAATAGTGCCAATGGTACCTTTTTATCCAAAACAACACTCTAATGACCTACCTAGTGTACTACCTCTCCCTAATTCCCTCCCCATCACCCAAACTGCCGTCCCTCTCAACCTTCCTCCCTTCTATAAATAGGTTGCTGCCCTCTTCATTCTTCCACACAACAAAAAGCTTTGGGGCTCTCAAGAGGAAGAGGAAAATTCTCCAAGGGTAAGTCCCTAAACCCCCTCTTAAGTCTTACTCTTCTTCTTAAACTTAGAAATTCAGGAAAAATATTATATGAGGCCCTAATAACTCCTTTTTACATAATATGATCTTATATGGAGTGCTTGAGTTGGAATTTTGGTGTTTGGAGTCAAAATGGTGAAGTTATACTTGAAACATGAAACTGCCAAAACCATGCCCTACCCACAGACCCATTTTTGTAAAATACATTCGGACCCTTTCCACCCGTTTAAAAATCATGAGTAAATTCCTAGATGTAGTATTTGAACTGTATAATAACATACTAAAATTTTGTGGCCACTGGATATTTGTATACTGAGAATAAAATCATGAAATATTATGTGTCGGAAGTTATCCGAAACTGGGAGCAGTGACTCATTTCTTTTATTTCTTCCCTTTCTGATGGTTATAAAATTCTAGGAAAAATCTGGGATGTTCCCCTTGATGTTTTATAAATCATAGTCAAACATCATAATATTTAGTTTAGTACTTCATGAGATAAAATTTATTTTCTGAGTACCTGGTCGATGTTCGACCAGGTGGGTTATTCTGTGTTGCATGAATTTATTTTTCCAGTTATACTATTTTATAAATCATGGGAAAATGCATGGATGTCCTAGAACCTGTTTATAACAAGATCCTTAAATTTGGTAATTTTTAAACAAGTATCCAATAATTTATGAATTTTCTCGTAAAACATGTCCAGTAACCGAGCCAAACAATAGATTGAATGTTCTCGATTTTTCTGGACAGAATCCGTAAGTCAAATGGCTTGGGTCCCTGAATGAAAGTTGTTCATACTTGAGTGATGCATCACATGTTTTAATTTCATAATTTTTGGATGTTTCTGCAGACAGTTATGGATTTTATAAGTTAAGGTCACTGTTTTTTCCGAAACAGAAATTTAGAGTCCTTATTACAAAATCTGCTATAGTTTCGTAACTTAAATGAACTCGGACCCTTAATAAACTTTGTTCTGCACTGAAAGATGTACAACATATTAAAATTTCATAATTTTCCAATGAGTCTAAGTATTTTATTTCATTTGTGCATGTATAGGTATCGCTTTCTTCTTTTGACTAGTACTTGACAAATTAATTGGCCAAAACTTTTAATGAAGTGCATGTTTAAATATCAAATGTCATACATGATACTTTATGAATGCATATACTTGAGTGTCTTACGTGTTTTTCTTGAAAATGAACGGAACCGAAAGTCCCAAATTGAACCCACAAATTGTAGTACACTAACAAAGCCGTTAGACATAGGATTTAACCCATAGAAGCTTTTGATAAAATAAAGTACCCTTCTTCGTTCAAAGCCTTGCACCATAAGATCAAGAACTTAAGTTTCTAATGGACAAAAGAGTTGTCGAACTAAACATACGAATTGTGGTAGGTAGAGTACGGTCGGAACCAGAGACCGAGACTTTCGTACGAGAGGCCTAAACAATCAAGAAGTTAGACTTTCTCTCGAAAAGTTCTCCGTGTGGGTGACACTATCTCGTATAGCTAGTTAATGTTATATGGACTGTTGTCGGCTTTTCACGAATCAATCATAAACAGCTTCTTCCGAAAGACGCAAACAACTCAAAAACATGCAAATGCACAACTCTTAACTATAAGAATATACGAAAACAAGCTTCTTTTACTTTGATTATTTGATTTTATATGTTACATACGAGAGTTATTATCTCTATTGATCTATTGATCTGCAGAGGGCGAAGCCCTATATAAACGGGAGAAATAAGGTTGGAAGAGGGTTTGGATTGTGTGCAAAAATGCCACTAGTGCCACCTCACGGGAGCAATAAGGATGGTAGAGGGTTTGGATTTTGTGCAAATGCCACCGGTGCCACCTCATTTGGGACGGAGAATTACGGATCTCGGACATATTAACGTGCCATTCCACAATGTGATTACGGGGATCGGACGCACTAGCATGCCATCTCAAATGTGCTATATATATATATATACACACTAACTGCCGCAAAGAAAGATGAATCTCTTAATCGAATAAAGTTGAAGGATGAAAATCTTATAACTAAAGATTACCTTGTACAAATGGGCTAAATGCCGCAACGCATAACTAAAGATAAGAGAAGAATAAAAGATTCAATTATATTCGGGTTTTCTGTCAACTGCGGTAACAAAGATATAGGTTACCCATCGACATTCCTATCTCTCTCTCCCAAACTTAATATTTTCAAAGTTGCGAGAATGAGGCCCGGAGGCTGCAAAGAGACGACCGCTTCCCACTCTCTCTTAATTAATAAATAAATTGTCTTAGTAACTTTTAACCTTTTGTAATGAATACTTTACAAATTTTATGTTATTATCTCCCTCGGGAGTTGTACTTGCAGATGGTTTGATCAAAGTAGATACTTGATCTTTTATTTTAAAAGAGTTCCTCTTCACTAAGTAAAATGTTTCGAAATTTTTCCGCTGCAACTTAATTGGTTGTTATTCAAAGAAATTTTCTGGCTGGCTTTTTATGTTTCACTAAGTGACGACACGGGTTTAGGACGTCAGACCCGAGGGTCGACTTTACGAATTCCGGGCGTTACAGGTGGTATCGAGCCTATGTTAAAACCTTCGGACCAAAATAATTATCTACCTATTAATTTCAAAATTTTACTTAGAAAATAGATAAATTTCAATCCTTATAAATTTTGAACCTTAGAAAATGTTACTTATGGGAGGTTGTCTACAAAGATGCAAACCGGGAACAAGCCTCAAGGTATGCGACGTCTTGCAAAATATTAAATAATAAAACCGTTACAAATGAATAACAACCAAGAAGGAACATGAAATCTCAAACAATTAACTACATAAAAGAAATACGCCGCCTTGATCGACTTTACTTGCGCATGAACGTGAAATCTACATGTTTACTTATGCTTTCTTGTATTTTGATTTTAAGCGAGCACTCATTATTTTTCGCTTTATACGCTATTACTATTTTCTTCTTTTTCGCTTCCGACGTTAGTCCTTTCTTTCTTTTCGATTGGGGTTTATTAGGTAGGTAGCTATGCCGATTAGACACCGCGTTCTTAGTATTCAGCAGTTTGAGGGGGAGTCTATTTTCGACTTTGTTGCATGATTTGTGGACTATCGAGAGACGGGCTACCGGTGAGGGCCTCGAGCTCTCTGATCAGCGGCTGCCGCCCTACTCGAGAGATGTCGCATGCCCCGTGTGGCCGGACCGTGCTAGGGAGGTCTTTGACTCTCGTTGGGATTTCGATTGCCGCACCGGAGGCCAGATCTGCCTCGACCTCTTTCATGGACGATCTAGTCGATCGCATCGACTTCGCCGCTAGGGCCGTAGAGCGGTCTAAGGTTGAGTTTGCCCGCGCCACTTTCCATAACGCCGTGGCCGATGTCCTCCGCATCGAGCGACGTGCCGCCGAGCACGAGATTGTAGTGTTAGCAGCTCGGAGGAGAGAGCTTGACGATAGGACTGCCGAGCCAGGAGGAGGTCACCCGCCTTACGGAGTGTGAGGAGGCGAGGAGGGTGACGGCGAGGACTCACCGCTCTTACGGAGTGGAGTTTTGGGAGGAGACAGGGCTTGTCGGAGGACCCGTTGAGTCCGATCCGGTTGACGACTACCTTGTTTTTTAGCGATATGATGATACTAGGGAGGACATTTGGTCCCCTGTTCATCTCGGGACGAACGACGACGAGGCCGGGGCCTGGGCCGTGCTGGTGCATCATCCTCCTCCTGACCGATCTAGATAGTAGGAGTAGATTAGCAAGAAGAGGATAGTTTCCCGGTGGTAGCGGATGATCCTAGTTTTTGTTAGCGGTCGACGTAGTTCGAACCCTTTTGACCAAGCGAACCGTAGTTTTTTTGTAAACGGTTTCGCGAAACCCGTGTAGTTGACCTTTTGCCATATGTACATTATATTCTTACTTTAATGATATTACTTTGTTTTAAAGCCTCGCATCTTTAAATTTTCGTTGGAGCCTCTTTGTCTCTCCATTTAAACTTTGAGAACTTGTCTTTCTCACTTCATCTATATATATGTGTATGTGTTGTCTCATGTAGCTTGTGGGATATTCTATTCTATCCGTTATTTTTATCTTAACGCTTTAGGACACGTGTTACTTGCTCTCTAACATGCAACGACGCAGCCCAACAACTGTCACGGTGACGATCGCATGTTCCGGTTCTACCATGTGCTCTCGTGCATTGACTTAGTACTGTGCCGTTAAATGTTTGGATTCTCTTGATTTGAATTTGAAATCATACCTATGTATCGTAATTATATTATTTTCCTTTCAGCACCGCACTCTAGGATGCCACCGGGCGAAATACCCGCGCTAATCGAGAACCATCTCGAGGGTTCTATAGACGCGAAGCTCCACCCGCTGCATCCGGAGCCGATATGGCACGGAATTCTTCAATTCCCTCGCAAAATTTCATGCAAGAAGAAACACCACCACCACCACCTGCCCATGCACCACCCCACCACCCCCATGCAAACTCGATTGTCGAACAGTTTACGACCGCAACCACCCAGACTTAAGGGTAATGAAGGACCGATGGGAATAGAGGAGTGGATCTCTCGAGATGGAACGAATTTTCCGCCATATGACATTGATCAAGCACAAAAAGTTTCGTATGCCCGGTTTCAATTGGTGAGGATGCCGCTCGGTGGTGGGAAGCCCATGAGCGTAGTATGACTATGGGTGAAAGAGAAGCTTTACTTGGGGAGATTTCAAGCAAGTCTGTTATGAGGAGGTATTTTCCCGGCCCTACGGGACTGAAGGAGGTTGAGTTTGTGAACCTCAAGTAGGGAACCCTTTCCGTGATCGAGTACGAAAAGCAGCTTTAACAAACTATCTCGCTATGCTCCACACCTGGTGGAGGCAGATGAGAGGAAAGCGAGGAGATTCAAAAGAGGCTTAAGGCCGAGAGATCGAAGGAGTCGTAGCTGGTTTGAAACTCTCGACCTATGGTGAAGTTTTTGATCGTGCCTTGATTGTATCCATCGGTCTAGGGCTTGAGTTTAAACAGACTCCGCTGCACTTTCGGTGAACAGGAATGGACCACCGAACTTCAAAAGAAACAATGGTCCGCTTCAAGGAAGAAGCAGCTTCGGACCAAGACCCCCACCGCTTTGTTCTAACCGCAGAAGGCCACACGCGGGACCATGCTCAAGGGGGCCGGCACATGCTTCAAGTGTCACCAACCAGGCATAAGGCCTATGAATGCCCCTCAGAAACAAATGGACCGCCGCCACCTTAAGAAACCAAGTGCGTCCACCGGCCAACAACTACCGTTTGCCGGGACCACCCGGTGGAAATTTTCGTCTTCCCGGGCCACCAAGAGGAAATATCCCCGCTCAGTGGACAAAGGGGGCGTGCCCAAGTGAACGCCATTATGGATGACGAAGGTTTGGAGGACCCACTCTCCATGAGACCATGACAGTACATTGCTAGTACTTGGTTTACTCGCTCATGTTTTGTTTGACATCGGAGCTTCACACTCCTTTATGTCGAAAAGGTTTAAGAAAAACCTTAATTTGGAAAGTGTTGACGGAGAACCCTTGAATGTCGGTATCCCATCGGGATGTACTAAGCATTCAAGAACAAGTGAGGGGAGTGAGTATAAATTTGGGTGAACATGAAGTAAAATCTGATCTTCACATCCTAAGGATGAAAGATTTCGATATAATATTAGGGATAGATTGGTTAAGGAAGAATAAGGCTGTCATAAGATGTTCGTAAAGGGAGATAGACTTTGAAACAATGAGTGGCCAGCGTTTCACCTTCAATGGGACGAAAGCCGTAACCGGAGTAAGGGTGATCTTTGCAATGAAAGCGGCAAAGCTACTACGCAGAGAGACAAACCAGGGATACTTAGTCAAGATATCAACAACGGCTAAGGATACAAACTCGCCTCGAAGTGTGAATCGTAAGAGAATACCACGACATTTTTCCGTAAGAGTTATCCGGATTACCACTGCACCGCCAAGTAGAATATACCATCGACTTAACACCCGGTGCTACACCCGTTTCAAGTCACCATATAGAATGGCACCTAAGGAATTGCAGGAGCTAAAGGAGCAATCTGCAAGAATTAGTGGATAAAAAGTACATCCGCCCAAGCGTGTCTTCGGGGGAGCACTGTACTTTTTGTGAAGAAGAAGGATGGGTCACTCAGGATGTGTATTGATTATAGAGGGTTAAACCAATTAACCATCAAGAACAAATATCCTCTCCCCGAGAATTGAGGACTTGTTCGATCACCAAACACGCAAAGAGTGTTCTCAAAATCGATTTGAGGTCGGGCTATCACCAATTGAAAGTTAAAGAAAGTGATATCCCAAAGACACTTTCGTGACAAGGTATGGACATTATGAGTTTCTTGTCATGCCTTTTGGAGTGACGAATGCCCTGTGATCTTCATGGATTTGATGAATCGAGTATTCCATCGATTTGGACAAGTTTGTCATTGTCTTCATCGACGACATACCGGTGTACTCGAAGGACGAAAAGCAACACGAAGAACACCTCAGACTGTATTGGAGACCCTAAGATGTGAGAAACCGTACGCTAAGTTCAGCAAGTGCGAATTCTAGATTGATCGAGTCATGTTTCTAGGTCATATAATCTCATGCAAAGGGGATTGAGATGGATCCTGCAAAGTTGGAGGCCATAATGGATCTGGAAGACTCCAACTAATGTCAACGAAATACGGAGTTTCCTAGGCTTGGCAGGATACTACCGAAGATTTATCCAGGATTTCTCACGCATTGCAAAGCCTTTGACACATTTGACAAAGAAGAGTGAAAAGTTTGTCCGGACGCCTACCCGTGAGGAAAGCTTTCAGAACCGAAGAAGAAATTAACTTCCTCGCCGGTGTTGACCATTCCCGACGGATCCGAGGGATTTTTCATCTATACGATGCGTCCTTATCGTGATTGGGATGTGTCCTTATGCGAGAATGGAAAGGTCATTGCATATGCGTCCCGCCAACTAAAGACTCACGAACAAAACTATCCCACACATGACTTGGAATTAGCAGCTTGTAGTTCACACGCTAAAGATATGGAGACACTACCGTATGGTAGTAAGTGCGAGATCTATACGTACCACAAGAGCTTGAAATACTTCTTTACGCAAAAGGAACTAAATATGCGTCAAAGAAGGTGGCTCGAATCGGTAAAAGATTACGATTGCACTATCCATTACCATCCCGGAAAAGCGAACGTTGTGGCCGATGCACCGAGTAGAAAGGAAAGTGCGACGCTCGCCGCCATGCCAACCGAACAAGAGTCGTTGATCGGGGATTTTTCCCGAATGAAGTTAGAATTCTCTAATCAGCATTTGCGAAAAGGAGATGATTTCGCGCTCACCGTGCAACCGACCTTTAGAGAAAGAATCAAAGAGGCACGTAAGAGTGATAAATTCCTCGAAGGAATGAAAGAACGGGCACAAAAGGGACTATTCAGTGGTTTCATCGTGAGTCCCGACGGAACCACGATGTTTGGAAATAGAATTTGTGTGCCAAGAAAGGAGCAATTGACGAATGAGATCATGAGGGAAGCCCACAACACACCATACACCGTGCACCGGAGAGACGAAGATGTACCGAGCTACGGGAAAACTTTTGGTGGAGAGCCATGAAGAGGTCAATAGCTCATTTCGTAAGGAAATGTCCGACTGTCGCCAGATTAAGGCAGTACCACCGGCGACCATCGGGTTGCTGAACCCATTAGAGATACCGGAATGGAAATGGGAGAATATCGCCATGGATTTTATCACCGGGTTTTCCTAAGACGGTGAAAATCACGATGCGATATGGGTTGTAGTGGATAGACTCACTAAATCGGCTCATTTCATTCCCATCCGTATGACCTATTCAATGGATAAGCTTGCTCAATCAGACGTAGCCGAAGTAGTCGAGGCTACATGGTGTGCCGATCTCGATCATTTCGGATAGAGACCCTCGTTTCACCTCGAACTTTTGGAGAAGTTTGCAACAAGCCTTAGGGACGAAGCTAAATTTTAGCACAAGATATCATCCTCTGATGGTCAATCGGAAAGGACAATTCAAACCTTGGAGGACATGTTGAGAGCTTGTGCTCTAGATTTCAAAGGAAGTTGGGAAGCTAACCTCCCTTTGGTGGAATTTGCTTATAATAATAGCTACCAATCAACAATACAGATGGCGCCCTACGAAGCACTTTATGGAAAAAGTGTAGATCGCCTATTTGTTGGGACGAAGTTGGAGTCCGAAAATCTTAGGACCCGAACTAGTGGAGAAATCGGTGGAGACCATTTCACGGATCGGGAAAAGATCCGGATAGCACAAGACCGCGAAGTCGTATGCCGACATACGGAGAAAGGATTTGTACTTTGAAGTCGGGGACAAGGTATTCTTAAGAGTTGCGCCAATGAAGGGGTTAGTTCGTTTTGGGAAGAGGGGTAAGTTGAAACCTCGCTTCATAGGACCATTTGACATTTTGGACAAGGTCGGAAGCGTAGCTTACCGAGTAGCGCGCCACCAGGCTCGTCCCAAGTGCACAATGTGTTCCACGTATCCACACTCGGGAAGTACGTGAGCGACCGAGACCATGTTGTCGATTTTAAGGATCCGAGCCTAAGCCGCGACCTAACTTACGAAGAAGTGCCCGTGGCTATCTTGGAAAGAAAGATTCATACCCTAAGGAACCGGGAAGTTCCTCTAGTACTAGTTCAATGGAGCAGGACATGGGAAGGAAGGAGCTACGGGAAAGAGAAGACGAAATCTTAGCTAAGTACCCGCACGTTTCTTTAATTTAAGTGAGTAAATTTCGGGGACGAAATTTCTCTTAAGGGGTGTAGGATGTAATAACCCAAAACCCAATTATAGGATTTTATATTTAATTTTCTAAGTTTAGGGATCATTTTATTTCATTCCAATTTCATATGTGGTTTTCCTAATTTTTCTCCAATCTGAAGAACGGTTTTCCGACCCGAAAATCTACCGATACTTTTCGAACTCACATCCGTAATCCGGATTCGTTTAATAGTGATTAATTACCAATAGTCCTTTAAAGGTGAGAAACACTCAAGAAAACCCTAAGAAAATATTTGTTCTCCGTCGCGCGTTTTAATAAACTTTCGAGCTGAAACTCGAACCGAAAAATACTGAAAATTCAACGTCGAGATCACAATACTGTTTTAAAGAGAGGGCTGCCAAAATGACAGCCCAAATGCCCAAATATAACCGGCCATGTGGGAGGTTAAAGGGAATAGTGCCAATGGTACCTTTTTATCCAAAACAACACTCTAATGACCTACCTAGTGTACTACCTCTCCCTAATTCCCTCCCCATCACCCAAACTGCCGTCCCTCTCCCCTTCCTCCCTTCTATAAATAGGTTTCTGCCCTCTTCATTCTTCCACACAACAAAAAGCTTTGGGGCTCTCAAGAGGAAGAGGAAAATTCTCCAAGGGTAAGTCCCTAAACCCCCTCTTAAGTCTTACTCTTCTTCTTAAGCTTAGAAATTCAGGAAAAATATTATATGAGGCCCTAAGAACTCCTTTTTACATAATATGATCTTATATGGAGTGCTTGAGTTGGAATTTTGGTGTTTGGAGTCAAAATGGTGAAGTTATACTTGAAACATGAAACTACCAAAACCATGCCCTACCCACTGACCCGTTTTTGTAAAATACATTCGGACCCTTTCCACCCGTTTAAAAATCATAAGAAAATTCCTAGATGTATTATTTGAAGTGTTTAATAACATACTAAAATTTCATGGCCACTGGATATTTTTATACTGAGAATAAAATCATGAAATATTATGTGTTGGAAGTGATCCGAAACTGGGAGCAGTGACTCATTTCTTTTATTTCTTCCCTTTCTGATGGCTATAAAATTCTAGGAAAAATATGGGATGTTCCCCTTCATGTGTTTAAAATTATAGTCAAAAATCATAATATTTCGTTTAGTACTTCATGAGATAAAATTCATTTTCTGAGTACCTGGTCGATGTTCGACGCATAGGGTTATTCTGTGTTGCATGAATTTATTTTTCCAGTTAGACTATTTTATAAATCATGGGAAATTTTATGGATGTCCTAAAACCCGTTTATAACAATATCCTTAAATTTGGTGATTTTTAAACAAGTATCCAATAAGTTATGAATTTTCTCGTAAGACATGTCCAGTAACCGAGCCAAACGATAGATTGAATGTTCTCGATTTTTCTGGACAGAATCCGTAAGTAAAATGGCTTGGTTCCTTGAATGAAAGTTGTTCATACTTGAGTTCTGCATCACATGTTTTAATTTCATAATTTTTGGATGTTTCTGCAGAGAGTTATGGATTTTATAACTTAAGGTCACTGTTTTTGCCGAAACAGAAATTTAGAGTTCTTATTACAAAATCTGCTATAGTTTCGTAACTCAAATGAACTCGGACCCTTAATAAACTTTGTTCTACACTGAAAGATGTACAACATATTAAAATTTCATAATTTTCCAACGAGTCTGAATGTTTTATTTCATTTGTGCATGTATAGGTATCGCTTTCTTCTTTTGACTAGTACTTGACAAATTAATTGGCCAAAACTTTTAATGAAGTGCATGTTTAAATATCAAATGTCATACATGATACTTTATGAATTCATATACTTGAGTGTCTTACGTGTTTTTCTTGAAAATGAACGGAACCGAAAGTCCCAAATTCGGAACCCACAAACCGTAGTACACTAACAAAGCCGTTAGACATAGGATTTAACCCATAGAAGCTTTTGATAAAATAAAGTACCCTTCTTCGTTCAAAGCCTTGCACCATAAGATCAAGAACCTAAGTTTCTAATGGACAAAAGAGTTGTCGAACTAAATATACGAATTGTGGTAGGTAGAGTACGGTCGGAACCAGAGACCGAGACTTTCGTACAAGAGGCCAAAACAATCAAGAAGTTAGACTTTCTCTCGAAAAGTTCTCAGGTGGGTGACACTATCTCGTATAGCTAGTTAATGTTATATGAACTGTTGTCGGTTTTCTGAATTAAACATAAACAGTTCTTCCGAAAGACGCAAACAACTCAAAAGCATGCAAATGCACAACTCCTAACTATAAGAATATACGAAAAACAAGGTTCTTTTACTTTGATTATTTGTAATTTATATGTTACATACGAGAGTTATTATCTCTATTGATCTATTGATCTGCAGAGGGCGAAGCCCTATATAAACGGGAGAAATAAGGTTGGAAGAGGGTTTGGATTGTGTGCAGAAATGCCACTAGTGCCACCTCATTTGGGACGGAGAATTACGGGTCTCGGACGTATTAACGTGTCATTCCACAATGTGCTTACGGGATCGGACGCACTAGCGTGCCATCTCAAATGTGCTATATATATATATATATATATATATATATATATATACTAACTCTCGCAAAGAAAGATGAATCTCTTAATCGAATAAAGTTGAAGGATGAAAATCTTATAAATCTGAAGATTACCTTGTACAAATGGGCTAAATGTCGGAACGCATAACTAAAGATAAGAGAAGAATAAAAGATTCAATTATATTCGGGTTTTCTGTCAATGCGTATGTGACATAAGTTACCCACTGAGATTCCTATCTCACTCTCCCAAACTTAATATTTTCGGGTTGCGAGAATGAGGCCGGGAGTTGCGGTAGACGACCGCTTCCCACTCTCTTAATTAATAAATAAATTGTCTTAGTAACTTTCAACCTTTTGTAATGAATACTTTACAAATTTTATGTTATTATCTCCCCGGGAGTTGTACTCGCGAGATGGTTTGATCAAAGTAGATCTTGATCTTTTATTTTAAATGAGTTCCTCTTCACTAAGTAAAATGTTTGAAATTTTCCATTTGCAACTTAATCGGTTGTTATTCAAAGAAATTTTCTGGCTCGAGTTTTATGTTTCACTAAGTGACGACACGGGTTTAGGACGTCGGACCCAGGGTCGACTTTACGAATTCCGGGCGTTACAAATCATCACGGATAAGTATTACCCGCCATCTTTTCAAGTCCGTAAAGAAATAGAGTTTTTCAATCAAGCAAGGGAACATGTCGGTAGCTAAGTACGAACGAAAGTTCGGTGATTTAAGCCGGTTTGCTCGGCACTTAGTAGTTCTCGAAGTGAAGAAGGTTAGAAGGTTACGTAATGGACTTCGCTAAGAGATCAGGAACGTACTTTCGGCCAAGGACTCACTACCGTAGCCGAGACCTATGACCGAGCCGAGGAGATCGCTGCAAGCTTAGCAATGGATGTCCCTAAGCCAAAAGAAACGAACTTTCAAGGGAAAAGAAAACGGGAAGAATCAAATCGGGAGAAGAACGAAAATCACAACCAAGAAAAAGTTAATGGTGGCACAGGACCCAGAGGATAAATAAATAGACCCACGTGTTCGAATTGTGGCAAGAGGCACAACGGAGACTATTTGTTAGGGCAAAACCGATGTTACTTGGTGCAAGGAAAAGGGACATACAATTATCGATTGTCCAAAGACAAGAAATGGAGGAGTCGGAAAAGGATCGAATCTTTGGGACAGTGGAAAAGCTCGAATTTTTCAATGGGACAACAAAATTAAGGTATACAAACTAATTTCGAGGACAAAATTATTTTTAGGGGGTAGGATGTAATACCCAAGATTATCAATCACCATAAGTAGATTAAATTTGCATAAGATACTATTATAATAGTAATTAGTATTATTTTATTCTTATTTGTGCTATTTTTTTATTTATTTGAAGGAGTTTTAATAAGATAATATTAAGTGAAAAATATATACATATTACGCTAGGTGGTTAATGTGAATAGATATGAAATAAAATTTACAAGTATATTAGTAGAAGTGTCTTAATCGTCTCAAGTTAGTTGTTGTTTAATTTAAACAAAATAAAATAGATTAGAATAAATAGCGTGATTTTCTCAACATAAAATTCTCTACTCATACTCGGTCTCTCTCTTCCCCAAACAAGTCTGCCGATTTTTTTACTTTCAAATTTAGGAGATCTTATCTTAATTACCATGATCCCTAAATATTCTCAACAAAAAAATATATATCTCCCTCACCCTCTATATCATACACGGTCAATATACATTCTTCACCACATCAAAACGATTATTTTTCTTTTCTCTCTAAAGAGACCACCGAAGACACCCTTCTACCTCAGCAAGTGTCTCTCTTCCAAGCACGGTAATCGTGTTATCCTTTCTTTTCTTTTTAATTAAGTCTTGTTTCTTTTAGTTCTTCTGTTAGTATCATACGCCCCAAACAAATTAATTTGTTGGAATATATATTAATTTCAAAAACTCAGATTGTTTTGAAAATTGTCTTTCTTATTGTTACGATTAATTCAATCAAATTTTAGAATGATGGTTTATTTAATCATTTGTTAGATTATTCGTTTAGGTGGTCCGTTTTCATTAAAAAAAAAAAAAAGTAATCAATCAAAACCGAAACACCTATTTTTCAAAGTGTTGTTTTCAAATACTTCATGGCTCTTGTCTAGGGACATTAATTGTTATTAATTTGGGTATTAACTCCCGAGGTTAGTTTAGTTTAAATCATTATATATAACATGCTAATTATATTCTAAGGCTCCTAAAAAAATAAAATATGTTAATAATAATAACTTATGTTTATATATATATATATATACATATATATATATTTGTTTTAATACATGATATTTAATTGTTTAGGTCGTGGGTCCCACGTTCACATATTACATACGTTATTTAGTTACTTCGACGGTAAGGTCGTTGTAACTTCATGGGGACTACGGTCCGGGAGGTAAAGCTCCTTGGAGGCAACTCCACCGTATACATATTGGCGCAAAGAAATATATTGACACATTATTTATATATACATGTTGTTGAGTTAATGATTTTATTTATATGCGATATTTAATTGTGACAAGGGACCTCACCGAGCTAGTGGTTTGCTCACCCCGATACTCTTAACATTTTTTTCAGATTGATGGAGTTGTGGTGGAGGGATGGTGGTGCAGTGCATACCAAATGAGATATTTTATCATTTTTTTGGGATTTAAATTATTTTCGTCCTCTAACTTTTCACCTTTATTGAAATGGTCATCTAATTATCTACTTTATCAATTTAGTCCACTATGTTTACATATTTTGTCAATTTAGTCCTCTAACTTTTCACCTTATTGAAATGGTCCTCTAATTACTTACTTTATCAATTTAGTCCACTATGTTTATATATTTTGCCAATTTAGTCGACTAAGTTTACATATTTTGCCAATTTAGTCCAACTCAATATTAAATATAGGTTAAAAAATTAAAATTATAAATAAATTCATATTTAAATATTTTTGTATTTTTATTCAAATAATTTAAACCTAATTGTGTGCATGTGTGGCATCCTAATTAAAAAAACTATTAATTTTAAGATTAAAAACTACTAATTAATGAACCTTTAAATCTTGTCATTTTTAAAACTTTTTTATCGGATTTTTTAAGGGTTGTTAAAATTGAATTGTATCAACGTTAGTTTATTTATAATTAAATATTATAATTATATAAAATTAAATTAACCCTATTGTATTGTATCAACCCTATTAATTAAATTAATTTAATATTATAATTAAATAAAATTATATGTATATTTATTATATAATTAAATTATGTTATTAATTATTTGATAAAAATATTAAATATATAATATATTAAGTTGTAAAATTTAATTTAAAGAATAAAAATATTTAAATATGAATTTATTTATAATTTTAATTTGTTTAACCTATATTTAATATTGAGTTGGACTAAATTGACAAAATATGTAACCTTAGTGGACTAAATTGACAAAATATATAAACATAGTGGACTAAATTGATAAAGTAGATAATTAGAGGACCATTTCAATAAGGTAAAAAGTTAGAGGACTAAATTGATAAAATATGTAAACATAGTGGACTAAATTGATAAAGTAGATAATTAGAGGACCATTTCAATAAAGGTAAAAAGTTAGAGGACGAAAATAATTTAAATCCCTTTTTTTTCTTATGTTTCTATTTGCTTTAGAGTTGTAATGACTCATACATTAGTTGTCACATCACTATCAACATTTTTTTATTCTTAAGCTTATTTCTTTGGAAATTTAATTTAACTATACATCTATCAAAACATTTTGCATGTATTTCTCTAATTTATTTCCGCCGCAAGGTGTTTTTAAAGGCTTTCCAAAATTGGGGTGTGACACATTTTCATCATGTTTTGCCAAATTACACACGTTTTTGTCCCAATTAAATAACAATTGTCTGTTGACCTATTACTAGTCATCTCAAACACTCATTATTTTTGTCAAGAACATAACATGAGTTTTTGTCAATTTTACATACAAATCATCATCACATAATTGACTTATGCTAATCAAGTTAGCAAGTAAGCCATCAACATGCAAAACATTTTTAGCTTAGGAAAACCTTCAACATTTAAAGTTTCTTTTCCAATGATTTTTCCTTTAGTACCACCATCATATGTTACGGTTCCACCATTAAAAGATTCATATTCAGATAAGAAGATGATTTGACCGATCATATGTCTAGAACAACCACTATCAAAATACCATAAACCCGGAACACATGCTTTCAGAGAAGAGTAAACCATGTTACGCATAACTTTAACCTTCTTTTTAGAGACTATCTTTAACACATGTTGCTTAGAATGTGACAACATTTTAGACAACATTTTAGCATCTTTCAAATCTTTCGGTCTTTTCAAACAATAAGGACGAATATGACCAATTTCATCACAATAATGACATACATACTTCTTTTACGCTTGTTTCTTCTTGTTAGTCTTTGTTTGAGCCTCAACTTTTACCTTGGTATCAGCTTTTAGCTTTCACAAATTTCACAGGATTCTCAAACATAAAAGTTGTTTCATTTTTATATCCTAAACCAAATTTATTAGGTGACCAATTTCTAGAGCATCATTCATATCGATGAACTTTTGGTATATTTCTTAAAACTTGAAGAAGTTCCTTTCGGTTCCCCTTTTAGCTTAGAAATTTCCGAATCTCTTCTCGGTAAGTATGATGTCTAGTTTAGTCATTGTTTCTTTCAAATCAACATTCTCTTTAGTTAAAGACTTTAGAGATTGATCTTGTTCACACATTTGTCTAACAAATTTTTATAGTCGATTCATCAATTCTTCTTTCTTCGAAGTGTTATCTATTTCATCAACACACCCAACAAAACTGTTCAAATCTAGAGAAATTTGATCGATGTTGCTTCGGATGTTGTAACATTTGATGCAACATCCGAGTCGAGTCATCCATATCATCATCCAGAGTCATCACAATCAATTTTAGCATAAAAGCAAGTTCCTCATCTTTTGAATCATCATTTTCATCATCGAGTCATCACTTAAGGTAGCATTAAAATTCGGTTTTCTCCTAAGTCCGGTATTTGCACACTCATTTGCATAGTGTCCAAATCCAGGTGTATGCATCGCACTTAATAGATTTTGTATTCAGGATCATACCTTGGTCTACTACCTTTTCAATTTACCTTGATTGATTCTCGATCTCTCCTTCTTTCGGGGTAGGTATTGTGTTGATTTGGATCTTTGGTTGGATATTCCCCTTGGATCTCGCTCATCGTTTTCCTCGGTAGGAGTTAAACTTCTTTGTTAGCAAGACAATGTTGTCGGGATTGTTACAACATAGATCCGTCACATCCTCATCGTAATCAATCTCGAGTAACAAAAGATTGATGTTCATCACTTGTGGATGCTTCTCCTTTGTAAACAACAACCTTTTTACCATCATTCTCCTCTGGTTGGATGAAGTTGATCTCATAGGTCTTAAGAATGCTTATTAGCTCATTATGACTCAACGTATCTGTATCCTTAGCTTCTTCTATATCACAAATTTTGCGTCAAATCTTTTAGGAACAGAACGTAAAATCTTATGCACTAACCTCGGTATTAGAAATTGGATCTCCAAGCGGTTGAGCTTCATTAGCAATCTCCGTGACATGTTCATTGTAAGATGAAATGGTTTCATCTTCCTTCATTCTCGTGTTCTCGAACTTCGTGCCTAGCATTCGCAGCTTAGTTCTACGAACACTATCGGACCCCTCACAATGCTCTTGTAAACGATCCCAAGCCTCTTTTGCAATCGACACGCTTAGATATGATATTGAACATAGTCATATCAATCGAGACAAAAATTGCATTTAAGGCTTTAGAATTGTAACTAGCAATTGTGTTTTCATCATTTGTCGATCCAGTTCTCGTTTGACTTGAGTTTCTCCTTCATTATCAGCCGAGTTATAGGGGTTGTCCATCCGTAAAGAACACTCCTCCAAGCACGTTCATCTATGGATTTGATATACATCCGCATCCTTGGCTTCCAATAGGCATAGTTTGTTTCATCAAGAACAGAGGCCTAATAGACCGAGAGAGTGGATACTCCATTGCAAAATAAAAGACACACTAAAACACAGGATCTAAACTTAGTACCGTCAAGTTTTAGTGCTCGTGCCAACCGAAAGTGTGCGTGTAGTGTAAAATAGAATGATGTTGTAATGAATGTTATGGCATGCACTACAACATCTAAATATCGAATGTAAAATACAGCGGAAGACTAACACTACAATGCAAAGGAGTAAATTTTTCATAAACTTGTTAATTAAAGTCTATGATGCCTGTCAGTAAACGTTTCACTAATTCGAGAGTGAATACAAAAAGTTTGTGTAAAGAGTTTCCAAGAGAGAACCTTTACAACGGAAATAAAGACTCAATATCACCTATTGACTCTTAAATGGCTAAGTGTAGTATTACAAAATATTACACCGTCAAAGTAAATCAAAGTATCAAAGACATCTACGCTTAATGACACTTCAAGATACCTATGTTGCTAAAAGAGGTAACATGCGCAAGTAGCAACATAAAGGGGGAATAACGGCCCTATCTCTTGGATGCACTATCGCACTCAACAATTGATATTTGGATATTCCTTGCACATTGAAGTCCTCGTTCTTTTATTTATAGATGTCCTCGGCTTCAACCATAGATCCTTGTAGATGGATCTAGAAAAACTCCAAAATAACTTCCCAAATTCTCTCTCTTAACCGTTCATGTAAATAGTTGATTTCGTGGCTTTTCTTCCCGCAACCGCATGATCTATGTCCTTCTAAATCTCTCCGGAATTAGTCTTGAATCTGGATCCTTGTGGAAGATTCTAGAATCTGTCCTCAATGTTGCACTTGATGTTACAAAGATTCACGGCAACATTTGACCAAGTTTTCATTCCAGATCCTTGTAGAATATTCTAGATCTTCAACCTCGCAATGTCACAACGTCTACTAAAACATTGAATCTGTTAGAGAATAAAAGTTAGTTATATGAAGAAAGAAAGGGTCAAATTCTCGATGTAGCGTAATATGTGATAACATCACATGCGACATCAACAGCTTTACTCACAATGGAGTTTTACGGTGAAACTATGAATTTTAATATTTATGATGCCATGAAATATCCTAATGATGTGTCTTCCACTTTTGTTGTTGATGTTATTGAACCTCTCACATAAAAAGTTTTTGAGTTGAGTGATGATGATACACTAAAAGTTGCTTTAAGTGAAAATCTTTCTCTTGAACGTGCACAGAAATTATAGATAAGTTTGGCTTATATTTTGGTTTGCAAGAAACAATTCATGAATTAGAATCATTGAAACCTTTGCGGCGAATGTTTCTTCTCTTGAATTACCTTAAACTTATTCTAAACTTCTTCCTTCAATTGTGCAGGCACCTAAATTGGAATTGAAAACTATTCCAAACCACAAGAAGAAGAAGAAGAAGAAGAAGAAGAAGAAGAAGAAGAAGAAGAAGAAGAAGAAGAAGAAGAAGAAGAAGAAGAAGAAGAAGAAGAAGAAGAAGAAGAAGAAGAAGAAGAGGAGGAGGAGGAGGAGGAGGAGGAGGATGAAGACTCGGATGAATATTGAATATATAGTGTAATAATTATTTACTTGTTGAATAATGTAATAATTATGTGTGTTTCATTTGCATGTTATATATATGATGAATTATTTATTATTGAATAGTGTAATAATGTGGTTTTATTTAATTATTGTTACGAGATAAGCGGACCGTCTGGATCTAGGGGACCATCCGGGTCCAGGAGTCGAGATGCCAGGTACAGATGCTCGGTACCCTTTATTCAGAGGATGAGGACGAGGCTGTCGGCCCCGAGGCCTATGAGGACCATCATCCACTCCGGCTCCAGCGGGGAGGGGGGTCTTGGATATATGGATCTACCAGGGGCACGAAAGTTAAATACTTGTGAATAATAAACTATGTCATATTTATATGTCTATTAATTTTGCGTGTCTATTCCCTTTTTGCGGGTTGATGCCATCGAATGCGGTATCCAGGACTATTCGGGAGATTATGTCTCGACATATGGAGCCGGTGCATTCACTTTCCGGATGATATCTCTGAGAGAGGTCAGTAAATCTTGGGAGATATTTCGTGTACATTATATTTTGTTATTCGCTATTTAATTTTGATTAATTTATAAACTTTAACGCTTATTAAGTAAAATAATATTTTGTTTGGCAGAGATCTATTAGGTGGGACCCTACCGTTACGAACTCAACGGAGGTGTATGAGCTGTTCGTTCGTAGGGCAGCAAATAGATACATCGATATGCCGAACAACGTGAGAACGTTGTGGGTCACCAAGCACCGTGAGGCACGGATGGGATGACGCCGTCTTCAATCCGATCGCTCGCATCTTGGGATAGAGAAGACGTGAGAGCAAAAAGCGAGCAGTGTTGTACGAATCGAATGTCGGAGCACGGAGGCCGGAGAATCGCATCTCCGTCATAGGGGCGGATCCCGTGGATCACTGAGTATGCATATGACTTTGTAAGTATTTTTTTAATGCTAGTTCAATATTTTAATTAAACACGTGGTTCTAATTAAATAAATACGGGAGAGGAAGCATGGACGGCCCCCACAGCATCGGGACATAGTGCGGCATTACCACGAGATATGATGACGGGAGTACACCTACGGCTATTAGTGACACACTTGTAAGTATTTTTATTTTATATTATGTAATAATTTATAATAAAATATTATATATATGTCTATTTTTGTAATCTATGTTTAAAACTATGAATTTTCTGAATGTTGATTGATTAAGATGATGAATTTTAATTGTTTAAAGTATTAATTTTAATTCATGAAGAATGCATATATAAACACATGATAATATAGTTGACAAATATATATATATATATATATATGTAATAATAATAACAATTATATAAATGATAATATATATGTGTGATAATAATAATAACAATTATAAATGATAATATATAGTGAATATATAATACAATTTAATTGAATATATATGTGATAATAATAATAATAAATATAAACATGATAATATATATAATAATAACAATAATAAATGATAATATGTATATAGTGAATTATAGGATACAATTTAATTGAATATATACAATATTAATAATTATAAAATAATAATATATATACTAAATATAGTATATAATTTAATTGAATATAGTATATAAACATGATAATATAGTTATATGTGATAATAATAAATATTATAAAATAATAATATATATAGTAAATATATATATAATTGAATATATATGTTATAATAATAAAATTTAAAAATGATATAATTTAATTAAATATATATAGTAGATAATTTAATTAAATATATAGTACACAATTTAATTAAATATATAGTATACAATTTAATTATAAATTAAATATATATAAAATATTGAACATAATATGATATTAATATATTTAAAAGCAAAATCATATCGAATGATTAGCTTTGCCCAAACGGTAAAGCGTCCAAGCTCTCTCCTCCACTCTCTCGGAGGTCGCGGGTTCGATCCCCACCACGCGAAAAAACGCCCCAGCCTCTCCGGGCGTGGCCAGGGGCGCGGGTTCGATCCCCTGGCCGCAACCAGCGAGGGCCAAGTCGAGGGAATAGTTACTAACAAGGTTTTTGCCGAGGGCAACCTTCCCTCGGTAAAACCCTCGCCAAACCCTCCACTCGTTAATTCCTCGCTAAATCTCTCTCTAAAACCATTTTTTTTTTTTGTGGTGTGTGCTCCGAGGCGGTTAACACCGGAACTGATACCAGCACCACCACTCTGGAATGGGCTTTGCTTCATCTTATTCAGGATCAAGAAATTCAAGAGAAACTGTACAAGGAAATTGTGGCCTGCGTTGGAAAAACGGCGTCGTATTGGAAAGTCATGTTGAAAAGATGCCGTATCTTGGAGCCAGAGTGAAAGAAACCTTCAGAAGGCACCCACCCAGTCATTTTCTGCTCTCTCATGCAGGTAAATTTTTTTACTATGCATTGATTTCAATACTTAATGGTTATATTGCGCTTTTTGGACTAATAGAGAGTGAAATGCAAAAATAGTTATTTTTCAATATTTTTGTTCCGTGATTTTTTTCAATTATTTTGGTTTTTAAGAGAATTATACGTTTTTCTTTCGACAAAAAAAAAGAGAATTATAGTTTCTTTCCAAAAAAATGTCACCCTTTAGCAAGTCCAACCATAATAAACCTATAAACCTATTACTCTAAAAAGATGTCGTGAAAATTAATGAAGGAAACAAACATGAAAAGAAAATCACTTTCACATATAGGCATTAAAATGAAAAATTCTCATATATAATATTTCATGGGTCTAAAATCCGTGAAATAACCCATATATAAAAAATTCGCGGATTCTCATGGGGGTTGGGTCGTGTCGCGGTATTTCCAAAAAAACTCGAGTTAGGGTAAAAAGAAATTCGCTCATAGGTGTTCTCAGGGGTGTTACTATTAGATTAATCATGTGTTACTATAAAACAAATAATACAAATTTATCTAATAACACCCAAATGCAAAAAAAAAAAAATGAATAGAGTGTGATTTTACTAAGATGAAGGGCTTATTTGATCTCAAAATTTAAAAAAAAAAAAAAATTGTTTAAATGTGTTAAGAAAAATTCATGGGTCTATTTGATCATTACGTATAAGATTTGTGGTAAATATGTGTATTAAACTCGCAAAGGTAAAAATAAAATTTAACTCTCAGGTTGTGTTACTACATGAAGAAAAATGTGTTACTATATAAATGATTAGTTCAATACATTAATAAATATTTTATTTCTTTAAGAATTAATAACACGTACTTACTTTTATAGCAACACATATTTATTTTAACAATATCGCATGTTTGACCTCATAGTAACAACTCTAGAGAGAGATTTTATTGTTGTCTTTGTGTGAGTTTTTGTATAGAAAAAAATGTGTTACAAGATTGAGAAAAACGTGTTATTATATGAATATACCGTAAACAGAGTAACAATCGCGATATTAATTCCAGCTTTAAATTAAAACATATATTTATCATCAAAAGTTCACATAAACTTTGTATTCATTATCGTTTAAGTTTTCTCCACTAATGCTTTCATCAATCGGATCATCCAACACCTAATTATCTCTGCCGATTTAAAAAAAAAAATCATCCATATTTTCTCATTTTTTTCTATATTTTTGCATGTTTCTCTACAATTCGATATTGTCATTGAATTTCTCGGTTATTCCGCCGGAGTCCGCTGTAGAATAGCCTCCAAATGACCAGCATTTATCTCGTTGTTTAGTCGCGATCTATGATCTATTGCGCCAAAATCTATTTTTGACCCATTTTGAATTTTGACCCGCAAGATTTTCAAAATTTCTATTTTTAGATCATATTTCAAGGTGAATTATTTTACAAGAGACTTCCTCATTAAAAATATTGTAAATTTATTTTTTTAACAAAAATTGCAATTTACATGATATTACGTTCAACCTTGATATAATTAGGGGTGGGTAAAAACTAAAAATCCAAAAATTTAACTGAATTGGCATTCTAGTATTAAGAAAATGAGTGTAGTTAATATATTCACCAAATATTTTTATAACATAATAATATCCGAAATAAATTAAAATTTAATAATTTTATTTGTAATATTAAAACTAAAAATCCAAAAATTTAACTGAATTGACATTCTAGTATTAAGAAAATGAATGTGGTTAATATATTGACCAAATATTTTTTTATCGTTTCAAAAATACATAACAAGATCCGAAATAAACTAAAATTTAATAATTTTATTTGTAATATTCATTGTGATTAGGTTTTATTTTAGTGTTTTTGAGAACACCCGAAACCAAACAAAAAATTTGGTTCGGTTTGATATTCTGTTTTTGTTTAAATTCAGCTCGGTTTCCGTTAATAATAATAAAATTTTCGGTTGTGATTATTTAGTATCGAACCGATTGATGCTAGCCCAAAATATGTATTTTCTTTCTTTTGGAATCTGCTATTATGCTTTTATATTCTTTTGATTTTAGCTTTCTATGGTTAAAAATGCAAAAAGCTAATAGGCATAAGGTATAGAAGGAAAAAAACTAAAGCGAACGGCATTATGATCGATCACCTATTCCACTTTAAACTTTAATAATATCACTATTCATATAAAACAATTTTATCTACGCATTATTTATGAAATAATTCTACACAAAGACAGCTTAAAAAGTCAACCGCAAAACCGATTTGGTCGGAGGAAGTATTTGATTACTTTTAACAAATAACATGGGTTTTGTGAATGATAATTTGTGATGAAAATTAAATATCAAAATAAAATAAAAAAGGCGCCCGTGCCAAGAAAACGGAATGGAAGGTGACAGTACAGAATATTCATTTTTCTATTTCTAATTAATACAATTTTTACATAAATGTGTGCCCTTTTTCTTTTACGGAACATAAATGTGTGCCGTACTCGCTAGTCCAACAATTCATTAAAAGGTAAGAAGGGTACAGCGTTGAAAAATTGGTGTTACCCACTTAAATTACTTTATTGCCATTTATGTCTACGTTCAATTGCATAAATTTTATATATATGTTCATCGATACGTACCAATTTATACACATAGTTATATAATTAATTATTTATGTCACATCATAATATAAGTGGTGGACATATGATAATTTATACTTTTTCCGTCCCGGGATAATATGCACCCTTTGTTGAGCTGTAGATTAAGGAAAAATACTTTTAAGAGTTAGTAGAGCATGAGAGAGAATAAAATGTAATGATATTTTGGGTGATTGAATTAGATAAAGTAAAGAGAATAACTTTATAATTAAAAATTGAGTGATATTTTTAAAACTAAAGTGATGTTATGAGGTTGGTAGTATTTAGTGGACTTTCCTTATTTAGAGGTACTGCAGATTATATTGGGAAGTCCGAATAAGGAAGTGTGCAGATTATCACGGGATGGAAGGAGTATAATTTTATATGAAGCAAGTATACACTAGATGAATTTATAAATAAAAAATGAAATATTACTTAAAACGTGCAATCTTCTAACTAATATTTGTCATGAGAGAATTTCATTTTACTTAAAACTCCATTTGGATGGAGTCATTTAAAATCAATAGATTTGAGGAGAATACACCATACATTTACAAATCAAAATAGAGAAAAACTAAATGAATGGATTAGGTTCACACAAACGTTACTTATAGGTGGGAGGATTGCAAATACACAACAAAAGCCTAGTCATTTGAAATCCTCTCACTTCTCCCACTTGCGCTTAAAATTTGAGTGAATCAAATCCATTCATTTAGCTTTTCTCCATTTTAGTTTGTGTGAATGTATTTTATATTATATTTAAATCCCTTGATTTCAAATCCACTCCATCTAAATGAAGCCTAAAAGTTCTAAATACCATACAATGCAGTAACGAAAGAGATCGAGCTAGGCGGGTACACAATCCCGGCAAATGTGAACGTGGAGTTCTATACGGCATGGCTAACAGAAGACCCGGAAATGTGGGAGAAGCCTAGTGAATTCCGGCCGGAGAGGTTCTTGACGGGGGACGGGGCGGAGGTGGATATCACCGGCATGAGAGGAGTGAAGATGTTGCCATTCGGTGCGGGTCGGAGAATTTGCCACGCTTGGAGTTTGGGTACATTGCATGTGAATTTGCTGATGGCGAAGATGGTCCATGCATATAAGTGGATCCCTATCCCGGATAACCCACCCGACCCGACTGAGACATTTGCATTTACTGTTGTCATGAAGGATCCATTTAAGGCAATAATTCGGCCCAGAGCGAAGATTTGAAAATTGTTTGCTATCTCTCATCAAGCCACGTGAAGGGAATTTAAATATTATGTTATAATATTTTTTATTTTGAAATTTAATGTTAGCTATCCATGTTATGAGATGGGGCAATATTTGATTTCATGGATGCAGAAAGGTGGTGTTTAATTTGCCTCAACCATAACATAAAATATTTTCCACTACTTTAAATTAATATATATATATATATATATATATACTTATTTCTTTTAAGAGAAAAGATGAAAACTACTATTGTATCAAGTATTATACATGTTATGTGTTCACTACTTTTTTATACTAACTTCGTACCATTATAAGTTACCCGTTACTTTTAAATATAAATATTAAAATAATTGATATAATAATAGATATATATGTAGTACAAATAGTGTGATGATAAGTGAAGAAAAAGTAAAATATTTTTAAAAATAATGATAATTGAGTGGCAAAACGTGGAAATAATCTCAAGCGTAGGAATATAAATTTAGTGGGTAGTTGCCAAAAATAGAATGTGTAACTCATAGTGGGACAAACTAAAATGAAAAATTTAATAACTTATACCAAGACGGAGGGAGAATATAAAAGATGTAATAGTTAATTATCCGTAATTGGTATCAGTGCACTCGGTCACATTTTTACCAAACTGTTAAAAATATTACAAATAATTTTTTAAAATCGAGTAAAAGAGTATTAGTTTATATATTGTTAAGTATTTGCAAAAAAATAGGTCTTCCGTGAATTTAGGTCACATGAACTATTTTTTCGAGTTTGTTATTTAGGAAATGCTTAATTTTATGTTTTAGTTATCTCAAATCACATAACATTTATAATTGAAAAAGAAAAAATAGTTCACATTAATGCGGACTCACAGTTTGTTGTCATAAATGTTACTGTTAAATATACAAATTAATACTCTTTTCTATATAAACTAATATAATTCATAATATAATTTCTGTTTTTCTTTTAATTTGTGTACCAACATCCAAATGCACTAAAAAAATTTCAACAATTTTCTTTGTTTCACCATGCAACCATCATTTAATTTCTTTATATGCTATTGACTTTACATTCATAAACAACCAGTTAACTTATAAATGAATCATACAATACTCCGAAATACTCTTATTTTATCTACCGTATCTACATTTTCTTAAAATCGCAAAACCAAACAAGCATACTTTTCGTAGACGGAGGGAGTATTATTAAAACGTATCAATCGTGTTAAGAAAAAAATATGATCTATATTACTAAAAAGTATTAGTAAGTATATTTAAAAGATTTTAGTTAATAAACCAGGGGTTTAACGCACTGCCACCGGGTTCCTCACTTTAGTGGGAGATCCTGGGTTCAATTTACTTTGTGAACAAATTATCTTTACTGATAAAAAAGATTTTAATCAATAAACGTGAATCTATTTTTACAATATAGATTCACTTTTACTAATATTCACTGGAGACACACGTTTTCGATATTTTTTTACGCCTCTTTCTATAATTTTTATGCAGACAAGTCCTTATGTGCATTACCTACCAGCAATAAAATCTAGAATTATATTATTATTTTCCTAAGTTTAATTTTCTGACATATATCGTGCAATTTAATTGGGATCCTATGGCTATGGTGATTCGTCTGAAACAAAACAGTACGGATATTGAATTCAAAGAAGAAAGTTGGGGCCACAGGCCATTTGGATGTAGTAACAACACAGTCCCCCACCCCCGGCTGCATTGGATGAATACATAGCCCATTGGTCATAAATGTATTTACCAACATAGCTTGTTGGCATTTGGCAGTGGCACGCCCATCAACCTTTCACTATTTAATTATTACTCCTATTATAGGCATATATATATATATTATTGACAAATAAACTTTATATATACAAAAAGTGTACGATTGCACCCAAAGTCCGGCTCTGGCATGTATAGATTATAGACATCACCATGCATCACATAAAAACCCTAGTTGCGTGTGGTGAATCTTGGCCAGCATAATTGTAAATATATCTGGTGGATCAAATTATTTAATACTGGCAGTTGGCGGAGAGATTAAAAGTGTTTCACCAACCACCACTCCTTCTTTATAACCCGCAACTCGCTTCCTATACTTCCCCACAACCACCCAAAAATAATTAGCAATGGAGCTGCTAGATGTATTTCTACTCTTTTCGGCTGCCCTCTTCCTCCGTTTGTGGTGGCGATACTGGTCAACCACCGGCGGAGGACCCAAAAACCTCCCGCCCGGGCCGCACGGCTGGCCGCTCGTCGGAAACTTATTCCAAGTCATCCTCCAACGCCGCCCATTCATTTTCATTGTACGCGATTTACGTGCAAAATATGGTCCTATTTTCACCATGCAAATGGGACAACGCACTTTGGTAATCATCACCAGCTCACATCTCATCCACGAAGCTCTCGTGCAAAAAGGTCCAAATCATTTACCTATTCACAAAGTTCATATTTTTTATTTGATTTACCTATATAATTTTCCATGATAAATTTATTATCATTTTTCATTTTACTCTGTTTAAAAAAAATTATTCTCATTTTATTTTTAAAAATAATTTTATCTCATAATTGTTTGTACACTTAACTTATTTGAATATCCCATAATTGTTTGCACACCCCAAAAAGTTAAATCTTTTTATAAACTCTACCCTCACAATATTCACATATCTACACATATTTACACAAAATGTTACTCGCTCCGTCTCATACTCGTTGTGACACTGTAGAAAAGGTTCGTCACGTACTCGTTGCATCATTTTCTTAAATAGTAATAAAGAAACTTTTTACTTTTATCTATATCCTCAAACAGTACAATATTTCATTATATGTCACTATTTTTCTCACACTAACTCAATTTAATATTATTAAATAACTCTCTTATTAAAGTTGAAGAGACTATCTTATCCCAACTAAACAACTTATATTATTAAACAACTCATACATTAAAATTTGTGCCAAATAGTAAATGTTACTTGTAAATGTTACAACGAGTATGGAACAGAGGGAGTATTACCTTGTGCGGTCCGAATCTCGTTACATAACGATGTTTCATCACATGTTACATTAATTAGATTTGCGCCACGTGTACATACATCAAAATTTACAAATAAGAGAATAACATCCTAATATAATCGTATGTACACGTGGCACAAATCTAATTAATGTAATGCGATATGTAACACCACATGTAATAGGAGATCCTGTGTATACTTTGTGGGCCCACACTACACACAATTCAACTTATTTTTTTATTTTATACATAAAAGTTTACTAAATTATCCCTCAAAACTCTACTCATTACACTTTTTTTTTTTTAAAAAAAGTATGCTCATTTTAGTGTGCAAATACTTGTGGTTCAGAGAAATTATTATTTTATCATCATATTCTATACAATATATTCTACACATTTCTAATTTATACATAAACTACTAATATTTATTAAAACACGTGCATCAAATAAAACCTCTCTTTACAGGTTCACTCTTCGCAAGTCGCCCTCTTGATTCCCCTATCCGCCTGATATTCAGCGTCGGAAAATGCGCTATCAACTCGGTTGAGTACGGCCCGCTGTGGCGGGCCCTCCGTCGTAATTTTGTGACGGAGCTGATAAACCCTACGAGAATCAAGCAATGCGGGTGGATAAGAAAATGGGCGGTGGAGAACCACTTCAAACGGCTTGAGAACGAAGTTTCTCGAGCCGGTTACGTGGAAGTGATGAGCCATTGTCGGCTCACCATTTGTAGCATTCTCATTTGCTTGTGCTTCGGCGTGAAGGTTTCGGAGGACCGCATTAAAGTCATCGAGAGCGTGCTGAAGGACGTGATGATGATGACGACGCCGAAGCTGCCGGATTTCCTGCCGGTGCTGACGCCGCTGTTCCGCCGCCACATTAAGGAGGCGAAAGAGCTGAGGAGGAAGCAGCTGGAGTGTTTGGTCCCATTGATTAGGGACAGGAAGGCGTTTGTGGAGAGCGGAGGAAAGGGTGGCTCCGCCGCGTTGGAAATGGCGAGTCCGCTCGGCGCCGCTTATATAGACTCGCTGTTTGAGCTGGAAGCGCCCGGAAGAGGGCGGCTGGGGGAGGAAGAAATGGTGACGCTGTGCTCCGAGGCGGTTAACGCCGGAACTGATACCAGCGCCACCACTCTTGAATGGGCTTTGCTTCATCTTGTTCAAGATCAAGAAATTCAAGAGAAACTGTACAAGGAAATTGTGGCATGCGTTGGGAAAAACGGCGTCGTATTGGAAAGTCATGTTGAAAAGATGCCGTATCTTGGAGCCATAGTGAAAGAAACCTTCAGAAGGCACCCACCCAGTCATTTTCTGCTCTCTCATGCAGGTAAATTTTTTACTATGCATTGATTTCAATACTTAATGGTTATATTGCGCTTTTTGGACTAATAGAGAGTGAAATGCAAAAATAGTTATTTTTCAATATTTTTGTTCCGTGATTTTTTCAATTATTTTGGTTTTTAAGAGAATTATAGGTTTTTCTTTCGGAAAAAAAAAAAGAGAATTATAGTTTCTTTCCAAAAAACGTCTCCCTTTAGCAAGTACAACCATAATAAACCTATTACTCTAAAAAGATGTCGTGAAAATTAATGAAGGAAACAAATATGAAAAGAAAATCACTTTCACATATAGGCATTAAAATGAAAAATTCTCATATACAATATTTCATGGATCTAAGATCCGTGAAATAATCCATATATAAGAAATTCGCGTATTCTCGTGGGGGTTGAATCGGGTGTCGCGGGTATTTATAAAAAAATTCGAGTTAGGGTAAAAAAAAAAAAATCGCTCATAGGTGTTCTCGGGGTGTTACTATTAAATTTACCATGTGTTACTATAAAATAAATAATACAAATTTATCTAATATACTCACCCAAATGCAAAAAAAAAAAAAAAATGAATAGAGTGTGATTTTACTAAGATGAAGGGCTTATTTGATCTCAAAATTAAAAAAATTGTTTAAATGTGTTAAGAAAAATTCATGGGTCTATTTGATCATCACGTATAAGATTTGTGGTAAATATGTGTCTTAAACTCGCAAAGGTAAAAATAAAATTTCACTCTCAGGTTGTGTTACTACATGAAGAAAAATGTGTTACCATATAAATGATCAGTTCAATACATTAATAAATATTTTATTTCTTTAAGAATTAGTAACACATACTTATTTTTATAGTAACACATATTTATTTTAACAATATCGCATGTTTGACCTCATAGTAACAACTCTAGAGAGAGATTTTATTGTTGTCTTTGTGCGAGTTTTTTGTATAGAAAAATGTGTTACAAAGATAGAGAAAAATGTGTTATTATATGAATATACTAAAACAGTAATAAGCTGCGATATTAATTCCAGTTTAAATTGAAACATATATTTATCATCGAAGTTCACATAAACTTTGTATTCATTCTTGTTTAAGTTTTCTCCACTACCGCTTTCATCAATAGGATCATCCAACACCTAATTATCTCATTCAATTTTTTTTTTTAAAAAACATCCATGTTTTCTCTTTTTTTTCTATATTTTTGCATGTTTCTCTACAATTCGATATTGTCATTGAATTCACATGTTATTCCGCCGGAGTTCGCTGTAGAATAGCCTCCTAATGGCCAGCATTTATATGTTGTTTAGCCGCGATCTATGATCTATTGCGCCAAAATCTATTTTTGACCTATTTTGAATTTTGACCCGCAAGATTTTTTTAAATTTCTATTTTTAGATCATATTTCAAGATGAAATAGTTCACAAGAGACTTTCTCATTAAAAATATTTTGAATTCATTTTTTTTTTTAACAAAAATTGCAATTTACATGATATTACTTTCAACCTTGATATATTTAGGGGTGGGTAAAAACTAAAAATCCAAAAATTTAAATGAATTGGCATTCTAGTATTAAGAAAATGAATGTGGTTAATATATTCACCAAATATTTTTTTATCATTTCAAGAAAACATAACAATATACGAAATAAATTAAAATTTAATAACTTTATTTGTAATATTAAAACTAAAAATCCAAAAATTTAATTGAATTGACATTCTAGTATTAAGAAAATGAATGTGGTTAATATATTGACCAAATATTTTTTATCGTTTCAAAATACATAACAAGATCCGAAATAAACTAAAATTTAATAATTTTATTTGTAATATTCATTATGATTAGGTTTTATTTTAGTGTTTTTTGGGAACACCCGAAACCAAAAAAATTTTGGTCGGTTTGATATTCTGTTTTTGTTTAAATTCAGTTCGGTTTCCGTTAATAATAATAAAATTTCGGTTATGATTATTCAGTATCGAACCTATTGACGCTAGCCCAAAACATGTATTTTCTTTCTTTTGGAATCTGCTATTATACTTTTATATTCTTTTGATTTTAGCTTTCTATGGTTAAAAATCCAAAAAGCTAATAGGCATAAGGTATAGAAGGAAAAAAAAACTAAACATAAAGCGAACGACATTTTGATCGATCACCTATTCCACTTTAAACTTTAATAATATCACCATTCATATAAAATAATTTTTATACACATATTACGATGAAATAATTCTACATAAATACAATTAAAAAAGTCAACTGCGAAAATTAATTTGGGGCAGAAGAAGTATATGACTACTTTTAACAAATAACATGGGTTGTGAATGATAATTTGTGATGAAAATTAAATATCAAAATAAAATAAAAAAGGCGCCCGTGCCAAGAAAACGGAATGGAAGGTGACAGTACAGAATATTCATTTTTCTATTTCTAATTAATACAATTTTTACATAAATGTGTGCCCTTTTTCTTTTACGGAACATAAATGTGTGCCGTACTCGCTAGTCCAACAATTCATTAAAAGGTAAGAAGGGTACAGCGTTGAAAAATTGGTGTTACCCACTTAAATTACTTTATTGCCATTTATGTCTACGTTCAATTGCATAAATTATATATATATGTTCATCGATACATACCAATTTATACACATAGTTATATAATTAATTATTTATATCACATCATAATATAAGTGGTGGATATATGATAATTTATACTTTCTCCGTCCCGGGATAATGTGCACCCTTTGTTGAGCCTCGTAGATTAAGGAAAAATACTTTTAAGAGTTAGTAGAGCATGAGAGAGAATAAAATGTAATGATATTTTGGGTGATTGAATTAGATAAAGTAAAAGAGAATAACTTTATCATTAAAAATTGAGTGATATTTTTAAAACTAAAGTGATATTATGAGGTTGGTAGTATTTAGTGGACTTTCCTTATTTAGAGGTACTGCAGATTATATTGAGAAGTCCGAATAAGAAAGTGTGCAGATTATCACGGGATGGAAGGAGTATAATTTTATATGAAGCAAGATACACTCGATGAATTTATAAATAAAAAATGAAACATTACTTGAAACGTGCAATCTTCTAACAAATATTTGTCATGAGAGAATTTCATTTTACTTAAAATTCCATTTGGATGGAGTTATTTGAAATCAATGGATTTGAGGAGAATACACTATACATTTACAAATCAAAATAGAGAAAAACTAAATGAATGGATTAGGTTCACACAAATGTTACTTATAGGTGGGAGGATTGCAAATACACAACAAAATCTAGTCATTTGAAATCCTCTCACTTCTCTTGTTATTAATATTTGAGTGAATCAAATTCATTCATTTAGTTTTACTCCATTTTAATTTGTGTGAACGTGACAAGTTATATTATTTTCAAATCCTCGATTTCAAATCCACTCCATCCAAATGGAGCCTAAAAGTTCTAAATACCATACAATGCAGTAACGAAAGAGATCGAGCTAGGCGGGTACACAATCCCGGCAAATGTGAACGTGGAGTTCTATACGGCATGGCTAACAGAAGACCCGGAAATGTGGGAGAAGCCTAGTGAATTCCGGCCGGAGAGATTCTTGACGGGGGACGGGGCGGAGGTGGATATCACCGGCATGAGAGGAGTGAAGATGTTGCCATTCGGTGCGGGTCGGAGAATTTGCCCCGCTTGGAGTTTGGGTACATTGCATGTGAATTTGCTGCTGGCGAAGATGGTCCATGCATATAAGTGGATCCCTATCCCGGATAACCCACCCGACCCGACTGAGACATTTGCATTTACTGTTGTCATGAAGGATCCACTTAAGGCAATAATTCTGCCCAGAGCGAAGATTTGAAAATTGTTTGCTATCTCTCATCAAGCCACGTGAAGGGAATTTAAATATTATGTTATAATATTTTTAATTTTGAAATTTAATGTTAGCTATCCATGTTATGAGATGGGGCAATATCTGATTTCATGGATGCAGAAAGGTGGTGTTTAATTTGCCTCAACCATAACATAAAATATTTTCCACTACTTTAAATTAATATATATATATATATATATATACTTATTTCTTTTAAGAGAAAAGATGAAAAACTACTATTGTATCAAGTATTATACATGTTATGTGTTCACTACTTTTTTATACTAACACCGTACCATTATAAGTTACCTGTTACTTTTAAATACAAATATTAAAATAATTGATATAATAATAGATATATATGTAGTACAAATAGTGTGATGATAAGTGAAGAAAAAGTAAAATATTTTTAAAAATAATGATAATTGAGTGGCAAAACGTGGAAATAATATCAAGCGTAGGAATATAAATTTAGTGGGTAGTTGCCAAAAATAGAATGTGTAACTCATAGTGGACAAACTAAAATGAAAAATTTAATAACTTATACCAAGACGGAGGGAGAATATAAAAGATATAATAGTTAATTATCCGTAATTGGTATCAGCAGACTCGGTCAAATTTTTACCAAACTGTTAAAAATATTACAAATAGAGTAAACCTCTCTATACCATATATCCTTAATTCACACAAAAAAGTATTCCTAAATAGAGTTATAAGGTTTTTTTTTTTTTTTTAAATGCATGTATATTATATAATGGTATAATTAGCAGATACATGTACGTGTAATGTGTTGAACTTAATTGAACTAATTTACTCACGTAATATGAAAAGATAATACTCAAGAGTAATTGTACACGTAAGATTAAATCATTGTCACAATCAACCTTGAACAAGTATTTTAAATCAACTTAAATCTATTGTAAAATTATATATATTATTATGATTAATTTATTCCTAAATGGAGGTGTATTTCTTTATGTTGGGACTTGAAAAAATATGAATTATGACAATATGGAGTTTATTCCAAATTATAACTGGTCCCAAGTTGGGACCATGAATTTTTATTTCTAAAGAGAGTTTATTCCTTAATAGAGTATTTTTTTAGAGGTTTTATTGTAATTTTTAAAATCAGGTAAAAGAGTATTAGTTTATATATTGTTAAGTATTTGAAAAAAATAGGTCTTCCGTGAATTTAGGTCACATGAACTATTTTTTCGAGTTTGTTATTTAGGAAATGCTTAATTTTATGTTTTAGTTATCTCAAATCACATAACATTTATAATTGAAAAAGAAAAAATAGTTCACATTAATGCGGAGTCACAGTTTGTTGTCATAAATGTTACTGTTAAATATACAAATTAATACTCTTTTCTATATAAACTAATATTATTCATAATATAATTTCTGTTTTTCTTTTTAATTTGTGTACCAACATCCAAATGCACTAAAAAAATTGTCAAGTTAGAAATATAATATATTTTTGTAGACACTGCGTGTATATATATACGCACTATTGGCAAAAAGATAAGTAAAATTGGAAAAACGAAAGAGGTGGAAGGGTTACTGCTGATGAAAAATATAAACAGAAGAAGTAAACTAGTAATTTTAAAGAAATACATAATAAGTACTGTTAACTTCCTGTACTGGAACAATTTGATCTCATAAAGTCGAATACCCACCAGGCTAGGGTAGTCTGATACAGTATAATGAAAGTCGTATATCGTATTGAAAATTTCGGTATATAAAATTTCATACGGTACCATACCAAAACTTTCAGATACCAAAATTTCACTATAATTAAAAATATTACTTATCAATATTATATCGAAGTTTTGGAATAACGAATTTTTGAACAAGATAAGATATACTAGTACATACCGAAATTTTGGTATATTTTTTTATACCGAAAATACCAATATACAAAACATATTTTTATAAAAAATAACCGAAATACCAATTTTGAATATGTATATTGTTTCCGTAATGAAAATATTATACTATATCATACCGTGCGAAATTTTTGATATACCAAAAAATCGGTATGTTATGTATTTTTGGTTTGATACATGAGGTGTATTGAAATTTTCGGCAAGACAGTCTCCTATGAACACTTTGATGAAATTGAATTCATTTTACTAAATGGTGTCAATTGTAATAATTAAATGGTATAATATATACTCCCTCTATCCACCAAAAGTATGCACAAACTTTTTTTCAACAAATTTCTTTGTTTCACCATGCAACCATCATTTAATTTCTTTATATGCTATTGACTTTATATTCATAAACAACCAGCTAACTTATAAATGAATCATACAATACTCCGAAATACTCTTATTTTATCTACTTTATCTACATTTTTTAAAATCACAAAACCAAACAAACATACTTTTCGTAGACGGAGGGAGTATTATTAAAACGTATCAATCGTGGTTAAGAAAAAAATATGATATATATTACTAAAAAGTATTAATAAGTATATTTAAAAGATTTTAGTCAATAAACCAGGGCTTAAGGCCACGGTCCTCACTTTAGTGGGAAATTCGGGTTCAATTTCCTTTAGTGAACAAATTCCCTTTACCAATAAAAAAATTTAATCAATAAACGTGAATCTATTTACAATATAGATTCACTTTTACTAATATTCACTGGAGACACACGTTTTCGATATTTTTTTACGCCTCTTTCTATGATTTTTATGCAGACAAGTAAAATCTAGAATTAAATTATTATTTTCCTAAGTTTAATTTTCTGACATATATCGTGCAATTTAACTGGGATCCTATGGCTATGGTGATTCGTCTGAAACAAAACTGGGATCCTATGGCTATGGTGATTCGTCTGAAACAAAACAGTACGGATATTGAATTCAAAGAAGAAAGTTGGGGCCACAGGCCATTTGGATGTAGTAACAACATAGTCCCCCACCCCCGGCTGCATTGGATGAATACATAGCCCATTGGTCATAAATGTATTTACCAACATAGCTTGTTGGCACTTGGCAGTTTCACGCCCATCAACCTTTCACTATTTAATTATTACTCCTATTATAGACATCATTTTGATAAAAATATCTATTTCATAATAGATATATCATTTGTAAAAACTTATTTCTTAATAGATATATCATTTTTTAAATAATAATAAAACAATTTTAGTGTTTTTATCTATCACCCTAAAAATTTCAAGTATTACACCACATACCATTATTTTTCACACACTAACCTAATTTAATACAATTAAATAATTATTTTATTAAAGTTGAAAAATACTATCCTACCTTCATAAAAAGACAATTTTTTTATTGGACAAATGATGACTCAAACCCGCGATCTTTAGGTCATAGGTAGTGGAACTCTAACCACTTGATCTATACCACTTTATTAATAAAATGAAGATAATTTATATCAAATTAAGTACGGACGGAGAAACTACTTCCTTATCCGCCAAATATTACTTTTAATAAATCAGTTGCCTCTTTTTAAGGATAATACTGGCGTCGATAAATGCGACATGGACTCGGTGATGACACTTTATGATTTATCTCATATGTGCGAATCGACAAAGGCCACAAGCGGATGCTTGGTTTAAAGTTGCTCAATAGGAATGAGAATGAGAATGAGAAGTTAATGAGAACAAAAATAATCGATACCACAAGTTTCCCTACTAAATAAGGTAATCACTACTCAATTTTGATTCTCATTCCGCTCCACCACCATTACAACCTTCTTTTATCTCATTTTTTTTTTTATCTAAATTAGAGCACAATACTTGTGATGTAACAACTATGAAAATAATTCTTCCTTCAATATTTTAGAGGCATAAAAGAAAAAAATATTTAATTCTAATTTCGATTGAAGAATTTACAAACAAAGCGACCCAAAAATAAACATCCTATTTGAATATACACTCCCCATAAATATTTTTTTATAAAAATAGCCTTAAGTTAAATGTCTATATTATCTATAAATACTATTAAATTACTCCATAAGTTAATTTTTTCTCTCTTATTCAATTCCTATTCATGAGTTAATTCGTATTCGAATATCAAATTTGTTCAATTCTTATTTCTTTGAAACCTGGAACCCCTTTGACCGTGCAAGAGAGAAGATAGATAAATTGTGTGAGTTTTACCCTTTTTATGTTTTTAATTTAAGTTAATTTTGTGTTTTTTTAAATTAAGGTATAATGATTTAAAATTTGGGTACTGTAAATAATAAGATTGTATTTTTCTGAATAATTTTACAAGAGTACAACGAGGGATATAAATACAAAGGAGAAAAAAATATTCCTAAATATGTACAAGGAATAAATCAAATTATAATCCCCGATTTACAAGATAAAATAAATTAGAGATATGATATTATTTTATGCTATCATCCCCCTCGCAGACAAGACGTGGGATGAGGTCCAACGCGAAGCTTGTCACGAAAGAACTCAAAGAGCGGGCGATGCAAAGCCTTAGTGAATATGTCCGCGACTGTAAATCGGAGGATATAAATTGAGTATCAAGATGACCAGCAGAGATAAGTTCACGGACAAAATGAAAGTCAATGTCTATGTGCTTGGCACGACGATGAGAGCTCGGATTCTCGACCGAGGAAAAGCGCACTATTGTTGTCGGAGTAAAGAATGGGACAACCGGACAAGGGTATGTGAAGTTCCTTTAGAAGTTGAGTAAGACAAACGATTTGAAGCCGCATTTGCGGAGCATGATACTCGGACTCACGGCTCGATCGAGAATCGGTGGGTTGTTTCTTCGCACTCCAAAGAAACCGTGTTACCACCCGGATAGATCGAGTAACCATACGTTGACCTTCTAGTGTCTCAGGCAACGAGCCCAATTTGCATCGTAATAGGCAATGAGAGCAAAAGGAATACCCCGAGTAAATGAGAGACCATAGGCGGTGTGTGTTTGACATAGCGAAGTATTCGTTTAACCGTCTCAAAATGCTCAATTGTGGGACAATGAAGATGCCGATCGACAAGATCGATGACAGAAAGGAGATGTCCGGCCGAGTGATCGTAAGATATCAAGAGCACCAACCAAAGAACGATACCACGTAGGATCATCAAAAGGTTGACTCGCATTGAGAAGTTGACAACTAGCCACTAAAGGAGTAGAAACTAGTTTAGAGTCCTAAAGATTAGCACATTGAAGAATGTCACGAGCATACTTAGCTGATTTTAAAACAGTGCCCGATGAAGTATAAGTAACTTCAAGTCCAAGAAAGTAACTCAAACGTCCCATATCTTTAATAGCAAATTCCTTGCTAAGACGGACGATAAAAGCTTGAAGACCAATTGGCAAATTTCTGTCAAAATGAAATCGTCCACATATACTAACGAAACAGAGTGGTCGAACCACGAACATAAATAAATAGGGATGGCTGCAAATGAAACCGATATCGAGGAGAAAATCACTCGAGACGTTGGAACCAGGCACAAGGCGCTGTTTAAGGCCATATAAAGCCTTCTTAAGCCGACAAACATGTTAGGAAGAAAGTTATATTTAGTTTTGATGAAGTTAAAATGTAAAATAGGATGACTAGCTGAGAATCTTGTATAGATAAATTGATGTAGTAATAATACGTAAATAAAACTAAGTACAAAGAATAGATAAGGATTCACAAACTATCGATGAGGACAAGGAGTCGATGAGGACAAAAAGTCGACGATGACAAGAAATCGATGAAGACAGACCGAGGAAGACAGATGAGGTCGAGGACGACAAGCAGGCGATCATCTAGGCCAGAAAGACTAAGACGCAGACAAGGTGAATCAAGACTAAAGAGAAGACGATGAAGTGTTAGGAAATTTCAAGCAATTTTAAGAAGCGGTTATAACCAACTAAGAAGAAGTTACAAGATTCAAGTTAGTTTGTTATAAATAATCAAGAAGAATCGCAAGGAAGTTACAATCGCCAACAAAGATCTCTATAAATAGATCTAGAAATTAGAAGCGTAATTAACTTTGTAATCTCACGAATTCACTAGTATTTTTCAACACACAAATAACATTTACAAATATTGTAATCAAGCACGAACATTCTTCACGTTCTTAGTTCTTAGTGTTTATAGAACATTACTCACATATATCTTCAAGCCATTAGAATTCGGAATTTAGAGAAGAAGATTGTAAGCTCAAGAACCGCACCGTAAGTAAGTAAGAAGGAAGAAGAAAGAAAGTAAGTCGAGACCCTTCTTCAAGTTGAAGGAGGAGAGTGGACGATAGGATCATTTGATCCGAACCACTATAAATCGTTGTGTTCTTTATTGCTTTCGTTACTTCTTTGTTCTTATTCAAATTAAACCGTTAAGTCATTATGATATTAAGGTCTTGATAAAGTTTCAAATTATTTCTTGATCATCTTCTTAATTTTCAAACCACTAACCTTGCTACTAATAAGTTCTGTTGAGCTTCTTTGTTTCATCATGTCGTCTGTGAAAAACAAGAAGTCCAGAAGCTTACTGAATTTTCAATCGAGGAGTATGATTATTGGAAGTTCAGGGATGGGGAACCATCTAAAGGCAAATCATGATTGGATGGAGGAGGTTCTTGAAGAAGGACCTATTAAATTCTATCATGGAGGGACCATGATGAATGCTGCTGCAGTTGAAACCAGAGTCGACAAGAAAAGAAGAGTTCAGAGTCGACTAGTGATGAAAGAAAAATCCATAACTTGGATCAAGTAGCTAGGACAGAGATCATTGAAACGTTGAGCAAAGATTGGATAGAAAAGGTCAAGAGGTGCAAGTCGGCTAAGGAAATGTGGGAGACTCTTGCTTTGGTATTTGTGAGGGATCGAGACCAAGTTAAAGAGAACAAACCGCAATCGTTGTTACATATTTTTGACACATTCAAAATGAAAGAAGGAGAAACCATTGATCAATTGGATGTTAGACTGACTAATCTTCTTAACAAAGTGGCTGATTTGGTTAAAACCTATACGGAAAAAGAGATCAACAACAAGGTGCTAAGATCTTTAAGCAAAAGGTGGAGAAAAAATGCTAATATTCTCAAAGCCACACAAAATCTATCCTCAATATCACACCATACCTTGTTTTCTCATCTCAAGGCATTATTAGAATATGATATTCAAATCGAAGACGAAGAAGATGAAGCTGAATCTTCAACATCTCGGGAAGGCAGTTGCGTTTCTTCATCAAGAAAATGCGAGAAAATCTCTAAGGCATCCGATTTATCAATTAAATAAGAAATGACACTTTTAATGAAACGTTATGAAAGGCTAAAGATGAAATACAAATGGAATAAGAGAAATAGATCAAGCCGAAGGAGTTACAAATCGAGATAAGGAAGAAAATAGTTCGGACAATGATAGAAAGAAGGATCAGACTAGAAGGCACAAGTCACCAATCGAAGAGGAGATAGTAGTCCTAAGACAGATAGAGGAGATATATGTTATACATGCAACAAACCTGGTCATTACAGCTATGATTGTCCTCAACTCACTCCTAGAGAGAGAAGAAAAGAGGAAGAAAAGAGATAGAAGGTATGCGAGACCGAGAGAGCTCTTCTAGCCGAGAAAGAAGAAGCTCAAGAATCGTCATCATCCTCATCTTCATCTGATTTTGGATCGATGACGACATCCGTCTAATGGCAAAAGAGGTACACTATTATTCTTCTTCAGATAATGACCGTGATAACTTATCTGAATCGATCCTAGTCTTATAAATAAACTTCAAATACTTGGAGACCGCTCTATCTCGCATATAAACAGATAGAGACTGAAAATTTTAGTTTAAAGAATCAAATTCTTGATCTAACTAAAGTCCATCGTAAAAAGGATAGTGAAAAACTAGACCGCTCATTCAAGGGGGAATGTCGACTAGGACTATCACTAGCACCTCATCCGATAAGACATATGAGTTAGAAAAGGAACCCAATTCTTTAAAAATAAAATTCTCAAGTATCTGTTTCCGAGAATGAGAGTTATAAAAGAACTAACAGAGAATTAAATCTCAAGTTAGGACTTTTAAATAACACTCAGACCACAATAGATAAGATCTTCAATACTTCACAAAAGTCTAATGACAAGATAGGATTAGGTTTTGATAAGAATAAGAAGAATGATCCCATAAAACCTAGAGTTTTGTTAAAGCTACTAAACCAAAGGTTGAGACTAGATTTAGTCCTTGGAAACCTAAGGAACTAATCACCTCATCCGACACTTCCGAGAAGAAAACACCGATGAGGAGAGATGCTCCAAAGGTTAAACCAAAGACTAAGGCTAAGTTTTATCCTAAGTATAATAGCTTTGATGGAAGAAGTAAGACATACCCTTTTTACCAAGGTATAAGACAATCACAAAAGACCAGTTAAATAAGATTGATCTTGAAAGTCTTATTTTGGTAGATAGATATGGATGTAAACTTGAGTCTATGGTTTTAAGGAACATATATATCTTTGTCTGGATACCTAAGTGTCGGCTTAACATGAAAGGACCCAAATTACAAAGGGTACCTAAGAACTAAATCTGTGATTGCGGGAAGACAAGAAGATAGTAGAAAGAAGGGACATTCTTGAGGTCATCCGGTACATTGATAGTGGTTGTTCCAAGCATATGACCTATGAGAGACGTCTTCTCTCTAACTATCGATCCATAGATGGTCCAAGAGTAATGTTTGGAGACAATAATTTTGGACTTACCAAAGGAGTTGGGACATTAATGATAGGAGATATTCAAGTCAATGAAGTCTACTATGTGGAAGGATTGAAGCACAACTTGTTATCTGTTTCATAATTTTGTGATAAGGGGTTAAGTGTTAAATTCACTCATAATGCATGCTATGTGCTAGATGGTATTAATGAAAATATATTATTAGGAGTCGACAAGGTAACATTTGTGTTGCTAACTTTAGAAGTTGTCCTAAAGATACTTGTCTTGTTGCTAAGAGTTCAGATGATTTAAGTTGGCTATGGCATAAACGTCTTGACCACTTAAACTTCAAAACTCTTAACAAAATTGCAAGGAAATCTTTAGTAAAAGGACTCCCGATAAGATATTTTCTAAGAACCATGTGTGTGATTCTTGTCAAAAAGGAAAAGCAGACTAAAGCTTCTTTTAAAACAATAAGTAGTCCTTCATCGTAAAGAATTTTGGAACTTCTTCATATGGATCTTTTTGGTCCAGCTTACTCCTCTCGGCTTAGGTGGAAGAAAATACACTTTGGTAATTGTTGATGATTTTTCAAGATTTACTCGAGTTATTTTCTTATACAAGAAGAATGAGACTATGATTAAGATTTCAGAATTTCTTAAAAGGATTCAAAATGAAAAAGGACTAACTATTGTTAAGATTAGAAGTGATAAAGGCACTGAATTCCTTAATAAGCTTGTTACTAATTCTTGTCTGAGAATGACATAGCACATGAGACATCGGTGCTTTCGGACACCACAAAGAAATGGAGTAGTTGAAAGGAGAAACAGGACTCGAAAGAGGCGGCTAGGACAATGTTATCCGAGTACAACACTCCTCACAGTTTTGGGCGGAGAGGCTGTGAATACGGCTTGCTTTGTTCAAAATAGAAGTTTGATTGTTAAAGATAAATGTAAAACCCCTATGAAATTTGGAAGGGAAGATCCCCCAAAATTTCATATTTTCATATATTTGGTTGTAAATGTTTCATTCACAACAATGGTAAATCTCAATTAAAAACTTTTGATGCCAAGATAGCAGATGGGATATTCTTGGGATACTCATCTGTATCAAAAGCATATAGAGTTTTTAATAAGACAACCTTGTGTGTGGAAGAAACTCCACATGTTGTATTTAATGAATCTTCTTTTGAGTTCAAGAAAGCAGATGACATCACAAAGATATCGACGATCTAAATCAGATGACTATCAAGAGATCAAATGTAAAGTTCTATAATCGGGAATCGGACTCGAGATGAAGAGAAAGAACCAGATTCAAACAAAGAAAAAAACACGAAAACTCTTCCTTCCCGGTGATCGAGACAACCAATGCCACGAGATGATCGGGTAGAATCATCTGAAGGTAACACGTAATCATTTGAAATAGATATTTCAGACAAAACTTCATCCATAGTAAAAGAAAAGGGTAAGAAAGTAATGTCATATCACCCAAATTGAACAAATAATTGGAGATTTAGACTGCGGTGTCAGACAAGGACCCAACTAAATCAAGATTGCATGTTCGATTGCTATGTGTCATTACTTGAACCTAAATCTATTACCGAGGCTCTAAGCGATTCCAACCGGATTAACGTCATGCAAGAAGAACTAAATCGGTTTCAAAGACAAGATGCGTGGGAGCTTGTTGAAAGGCCTCATCATCAAAAAGTCATTGGAACTAAATGGGTCTTTAAAAACAAAAGAGATGAAAATAATATTGTGGTAAGAAATAAAGCGGACTAGTTGCTCAAGGTTATTCACAATCGGAGGATTGATTATGATGAAACCTTTGCACCCGGTAGCTCGTCTGGAAGCCATAAGATTGTTTTTAGCTTATCTGCTTTTAAAAGATTCATAATTTTTCAGATGGATGTTAAGTCGGCTTTTCTTAATGGAATCTTAGCCGAGGAAGTTTATGTAGAGCAACCTCACGGCTTTGTCAAAGGAGACAAGGTCTATAGATTAAGGAAAACTCTATATGGACTTAAACAAGCACCTAGAGCATGGTATGATACTTTGTCTGATTATTTAATTCAAAATGGTTTTGTAAAAGGTAAAATTAATAGAACTCTATTTAGAAAAGAATTTGGTAGTGATCTTTTATTGGTTGATTTATGTTGATGATATTATTTTTGGATCAACTAACACATCTTTGTGTGAAGAATTTAGTCATCTTATGAAAAACAAATTTGAAATGTCCATAATGGGAGAGATGACCTACTTCCTTGGACTTCAAGTCAGCAGACGAAGAAGGGGATATTCATTATTCAAGCCAAATACACAAAGATCTTATTGAAAAATTTGGAATAGGTACCAATGAGAAGCCAAGATACCTATGATGACAAATTTTTCAATGGATCCGAATGAAAAGGGGGAAGACACGAGATCAAACCGAGTATCGAGGTCTAATTGGCTCCTTACTATATTTAATCGCTAGTAGACACGATATTTCTTTTGCGGTTGGAGTCTGTGCGCACGATTTCAAGCTAAACCAAAAAGAAGCCATCTTGAAGCTGCAAAGAAAATTCTTAAATACTTAAAAGGTACAGTAAATGTTGGACTGTGGTATCCGGTGATGACAATTTCGAGTTGTCTTGGATACTCAAATTCAGATTTTGGTGGGTGTAAGATAGATAGGATATCTACATCTAGTACTTGCCAATTTTGGGAAGTAAGCTGATTTCATGGTTATCTAAGAAACAAACCTCTGTATCTACTTCTACAAGTGAAGTGAGTATATGGCGGTGGAAGTTGTTGTTCACCTGATCCGAATTAGTCAACAACTAAGCGGCTATAATATTATCACCAAAGATGTACTAATTAAATCTTTTGTGATAATAATAGTGCCATAGCTATTACCCGAGAACCCAGTCTTACATACTAGATGCAAGCATGTTGACATAAGACATCATTTCATTCGAGACCATGTTGAGAAAGGTGACATCGAGACTTGAAAAGATTTTGGTGATTTTCAAAGAGAGTGATATCTTGACAAAACCTCTGGCAGAGACAAGGTTCAAAGAACTATCTGTAGAATTAGGATTATTAGATGCTTCTTTAGTCAATCTATAATTTTATCTTATGTTGTTCATTCTTTGTCCCTCTCAATTATTTTACTATGTCTAGAAAGAAGTATCGAGACAAGTAGAGGATCATATGGAAAATCACAGAGCTGATATCATTGATCTCCATAAAAGGAATCAAGAATCAAGGATTAATCCATTGATCTTAGACCAACTTGATACTTACTTATCGACACGAAGTAATTCGAACAAATACATAATAGTCATCCTGTCTTAAACAAACAAGATGAGTATATGTACCTTGTCCGAGTTACTCACAAAGGTTACTAATGAACCGCTTAAGTGTCTTTGATTTCGAAGAAACAAGGTTTGATAAACATTTCTCACCATATGACAAGGGCTCCTTATCCAAATAATCATAAAGCAGCACAATGATGCGATCAATCCGGCAAGGTGAAATTATCGTGAAGTATTTTCTAACTTTCTCTTATAATAAAATTATGCATATTAGTTCATATAATTAATATATGAATTTAATATCATAATCATATTATTCCTTCAAAAATAAATTTACTCAGTTTATTAAAAATATTTTATTTTTCAAAATAAAAAGATAAGGGTTCGGATTTTATTTTTATTAAAATTTGTGAACTTTTCCTTTTATCTTTCCAATTAAGCGAAAAGTAAAGAAAATAAGTAACTCTGTCGAGAAAGAAGTTACTACGGACCCGAAATTTTATCAAATAAAATTTTGAATCACTGTGAGTAACATTCACGCGCAGGAAATGGAGGCGGTTTACGAAATATGAACCGTCGAAATATCACGCGACATATTTAATATTATTCTATAAGCCTTTCGAATTAAATGTCATAATTGCATTAATGGTGACACGAAAGCCCAAATTTACACTTTTCGATTAATTATGAGTTTTATAATTGTTTATTATTATATCTTTCCATATAAATAGAAGAACGTGTGCATAATTTCATTTACGCAAACATAAAACTCTTTCATATTTCTCTTAAACTTTTCCTTTCCCTCCCAAAACCTTATACTCTCTTCAATGGCAAACACTAAGAAATCAAACATCAAATACGAGTATGATCTCTCTTCTATCGAGAGACAAAACCAAGTGAGATGTATGTTGAATGGGACATTTCCAATGATCCCGAAACCAGAGAAATCCTACGATTCTTTGGAATCAAGGGGTTTGAAATGAATGTACTATGAAGCCTACCGAGAACAAAACCCTCGATGATCTTGCTGCCGAGTTCTGACCGAGCAAAATCACTGGAAACCGGGTTAGAAAATAGGGTTCGTACAAAAGGAAAAAAATAAGAAGGTGGTAGTGTCGATTGAGGATTTGGGTGAAATATTCGGTTTAAATCTTGAAGGTGAGACTCCATTCACATACAAGGCGAGTGATTATTTGGAGAGTTTTCGGTTGATGGCGAGGAGGTCTCACCGAGAACTCTACGATAAATTTGAAAAGGCCAATGATGAAACGACGATATAGATTATTGATCTTGATTCCGACGAAGTGCATCTTGGGTGAGCAATGAGAGCCATGACGGTTTGAAAAAACCAAGATTATCTTGCCTTAGGGCCATTTATGATGGAGTAGAGATAAATTGGGCTAGGGTGGTATATTCGAGGTTGATGGAGGAAAAGAAGCTGGTTTATCAAAACCCTAGTTACGAAGGAATTGATGAGATGGTCCACACGAAGAATGTGACAAGTATGATGGCAGGATCACCATCATATTCGAACATAAATTCGGGGCGGCATACAACCTAGACTGGAAGGAGGGTTTAAAGAAGTACACCAAGCAAAGGGGGCTGGTCAAAGATGAGAAAATCTTTGGACCATCTAATTACGAAAAAGATGAGGATGCCAGCTCCACCACCAGCCTGAGAAGAAAAGGGTTGGAAAAGCCAAGGCCAAGCAAGTTGAGGCTGTCTTTGGAGGATGAGTCCTCGTCTGCTGAGGCCGAGGATGAAGAAGTCAAGAAGAGGTTGAGAAGACAGCTTCCCAAGGGGAAGTGTCTCGGTGAGGCCGCCGGGGTGTCGAGAACAAGAAGAAAGGGTGGTCATCTCAAATGCGGAGATGAACTTTGAAGAAGAGGAGGCTGCCAAATCATCTTCATCATCATCTTCCTCATCCGAGCCCCAACCCTCCACATCCCAACCTTTGGCGATGAAGAGGTAGACAAGATCGCCGCCTCGAGCCTCTAAAGCGGCCAACTCCCAAAAGTCCAACTCAACCCCAACCTACAAATGATCCTTTCTCTTTCCTTTCCTCATCCCAAACAGTCAAACCTATACCTTCATCTTCCAAATCCCTGCGGAGAGATGGGAGCAGCGAGCTCTCACGAAGGATTGTTGGGAAGAAGTTCTGTTAAAGAAGGAATCAGCCCTAGAAGATGAACCCAATCTACTAGGAGAACTTGTTGACGTGTGGTTGCTTTGAGAAGGATATGGATGGGGTCGTTTGAAGAAAGCTATATCCTTATAGGCGAGGCGGGAGGAAATAACTTGTCTATCCGGGAGAAATAAGTCCTCAAGAAGGCCAATGAAATCATTTCTTGAAATCCTTTCAGACAGTAATTTCTATGACTACATCTTGCAAAGGGTATACCTTGGGGATATGCAACCGAGAAGAGGTAAAGGAGAAGGAAGGGAAGGGTGAAGGCGAGGAGAAAAAGGGAAAAAAGGAGTGCAGGAAAGGAATGGAGGTGGAGAAACCGAGAAGAGGTCATTGGTGGAGTGCCGATGAGCCACCGAGATGGATACACTGGGAGGCACAAACAGAGCAGATGGAAGGCGGTTGCAGCGGAGGAAGAATCATCTCGAGCCAAAGAACTAAGATACATTGGCGAGATTCTCCTCCGATTCTTTGTGGAAAGCTGAAGTGCCTATAGAGGAGATAGATTTAACTCTATCTTCTCCATCTCGAAGAATTAGCAATGCCTTCATCCTCTGCGTACGTATCCGAGGTGGAAGCTGCGAAGAGGAGGTAGCCAATTTGAAGAAGACTGTATGAGTGCTTTTCAACTGGTTCCAAATGTTATTTCATATTCCATCAAGGAAAATATAGAGGCCGCAATACATGAGAAGACAAAAATAGACCTCTACTTTTACGGAATCGAGACACGAGGAGCACATGGCCAAGGTCAAGCGACAAATTGCCGAAGAAGAGAAGGCTCAAGGAGAATGGGTTAAACGGTATATTTTAAATGCATATTCCCAAATCGGAGAATCTTGTCGAAGACCAGTCAAGGAGTCATGGGCTGCGAAAGAGGCATCCTTTTCTCAAGTATTGAAAATGAGCTTGGCTATGGAAAAAGATAGGCAAACTAACATTCTCAAGCGTATCTGGAAGGAGAGTTCAGACAAGTTGAGGTAGCACATAAGAAACGATACGATCGGTTGGAGCAGAAAACGAGATTTGTCGGAAATGAGCTCTTGGGCCAATTTGAACAAGTAGCCACTATCTGCAATACCCGCTTTGTTGATGTCAAAAGGGGAAGATAGTGAGCTCAAGAAAAGAATAGATGTTCAAGACGACAAGATCTGGCATTAAACCTAAAGCTAGAAGAGCTATCGAGGAAGCTGGCAAGTCGAGGAAGAAAGAAAGAAAGCGCAGATAAGATGTCTCGAGAGAGTTTTGAGGAGACTCGAGACGAAGGACAAAGGCAAATGAATCCACCGAATCCGAGGCACAAATCGGAAAGCAATTGCAAGAATTACCTGCGCTCAAGATCCTGTCCCCATCCGATCAATCAAATCTCCTTCATCCTCATCTATGCCCATTTGGGAAAGCCAAAGTCTGTAAGCAAACCAAAGACCCAGTGAGATAGAAGAAGAGGAAAAAGTTACGAAGAAGAAAAGGGAAGAAAAGGAAAAGTATAAGAGAAGGGAAGCTAAGAAGAGGAGGGAGCAGGAGAAGGCGGCAGGTAAATTCTATGACAGAGCGAGAGGAGGTGGGTTCGAGACAGGCCGTGATGAGCAAGGAGTCGAAATATTCCGACCATTCCATCGAAGCGATGTAGTACCCAAGGAGGTCTTGCGATGGGAGATCGGGAGATGTGGAGATCATATGAGGCGAGTGGATTTTTGCCTTCCACGTGCAAGAAGATCAAATGGGGACTTGAAGAGAACATCGCCTTCCATGTCTGGTTGGAAGAAAAGGATTCTCGGTTCTACCAATACTTAATCGACCTTGCTCATTGGGAATTCAACGCCGACGTGTGCATCGATGGAACCTCCGAGAACAAGTGATGGTCGTCTAGACCATGAAAGAGTCAGCGGTGATCATCAAAGCGAAGCCGAAGGCGACTTAGTGAAAGAGGGGAAAGCAGTGTCTCTAAAAAGAGGGTCTTCGCGGCTTAGTATACGAGAAGAAGATAGGTGGTACGACTAAGTCTTTTCTTATAATCCTCGTCTGATTATCTGCTTTGATCAATGTGAAAGATATGCTATTTTTGATGTAGCTGAAATATGTGTGAATATACGTTTGAACTACTCTCATAAATTGGTTGTTTAACTAACTTGCTTTGATTTTAATTTTCTAATCAATTCTTGGTATAACTATCTAAAAGTAACTTGACTAAAAAATTTATAACACTAAGTCATCTGTAATACACTGATCTTGACTATCATGTTTGCTTACATTTTATATTGTGATCGTCTTATTTGAGGATTCTTGTTGCTCGATTAAGCGACTATGTGACCTAAGTGTATATGTTGTGGAATACTTATCTTCTAAAGATCACTAACACATTTTCTTTTCTTGAGCTATGTTTTAACATCATAAAAGGGGGAAATTATTAGGAAGAAAGTTGTATTTAATTTTGATGAAGTTAAAATGTAAAATAGGATGACGACTAAGAATCTTGTATAGGCGGTGATGTAGTAATAATATGTAAATAAAACTATATACAAAGAATAGACAAGGATTCGCAAACTATCACATGAGGACGAGGAGTTAGATGAGGACAAAAAGTCAAACGATGACAAGAAATCGGATGAAGACAGACCGAGGAAGATGATGAGGTCGAGGACGACAAGCAGCAGTCATCTAGACCGAAGACTAAGACGCAGAACAAGGTGAATCAAGACTAAAGAGAAGACGATGAAGTGTTAGGAAATTTCAAGCAATTTTAAGAAGCGGTTATAACCAATCAAGAAGAAGTTACAAGATTCAGTTAGTTTGTTATAACTAAGTGAAGAAGAATCGACAAGGAAGTTACAAGCTGTCAACAAAGATCTCTATAAATAGATCTAGAAATTAGAAGCAAAATTAACTTTGTAATCTCACGAATTCACTAGTATTTTTCAACACACAAGTAGCATTCACAAATATTGTAATCAAGCACCTAACGCGTTCTTCACGTTCTTAGTTCTTAGTGTTTATAGAATACTACTCACATATATCTTCAAGCCATTAGAATTTAGAATTTAGAGAAGAAGATTGTAAGGTGAAGAAGCGCATTGTAAGTAAGTAAGAAGGAAGAAGAAAGAAAGTAAGTCGAGACCCTTCTTCAAGTTGAAGGAGGAGAGTGGACGTAGGATCATTAGATCCGAACCACTATAAATCGTTGTGTTCTTTATTGCTTTCGTTACTTCTTTGTTCTTATTTAATTTAAACTGTTAATCAAGTACAATTTGATTCATAATCGACTTGTAATCGATTGCTTTTGATCCGTTTAAAATCGAGTTTAAACTTGCCTTCATTGTGTAAACTTTGTTTCCTTGAATTGATTTTCTAGTCTTTGAAAAGGTTTGAAAATATATTTAACCCCCTTCTAGATTTTCCCTAGAAGGTTGTTTCAAGGTTTTTAATAATATACTCAATTCGTGGGACCAATAAAACATGATTAGGAACCGTGTCCTAATAAAACCGGGTGGTTGCTCCATATATACTGGTCGAGGGAGAATGCCATTCAAGAAGGCATTCTTCACGTCAAGCCGATGAAGTGGCAGTTTCGGAGTACAACAAGAGAGAGTACGACACGAATGTGGAAGCACGGACAATGTGGCTAAAAGTATGCGAATAATCAAACCCAGTGTAACTAAGAAAACCCTTGAGCAACTGACGAGCTTTATGACGCTCAATCGAACCATCGGCCATAAATTTTATACGAAAGACCCATTTCGAACCAACAATATTAGTGTTGGAAGGTCGAACGAGATCCCAAGTCGATTAGAGCGAAGAAGCAAGAAACTCTTCTTCCATAGCAATGACCCAAATAGGATTCTTGTGAGCAATTTTTAATACCACGCAGCTTCACTAACAGCCAATAACGCATTAAATAAGCCGGTGTGAGCATATTGATGCGATAACGAGGCTTAAAGATCCCCGATTTTGCTCGAGTTTGCATAGGATGTGTAGAAGTAGGAGGATGGCAAAGGATCCGGATCGGCATAGGAGCTCGAGGCAAGGCATCAGCAAGGGCAAGAGCCGGAGAAATAGTATCATCACATAAGACACAGGACCGGGAAGAAGATCCCTCGAAATAGGCAATGACCGCTTTCGGGATTGAGGACAAAAGCTGGTTCAATGAATTCAGAACAAATAGAGAGGAACTATCGATGGGAGCATAGAGCGAGAGAAGGGAAAACATGTCTCATCAAACTTAGCATGACGAGAGATAAAAACACGGAAGGATCGAGGATCGTAATAACGAAACCCTTTATAGGAACTGTTGTATCCCAAGAAAACACAAGCCCTATCTGCGAGCGTCAAACTTATGTGAAGCATAATCCGGAGACAGGGATAAACTCGACAACCAAACGGATGAAAATTGGCATAATTTGGTGTAGTAGAGAACAAGAGTTCAAAAGGTGACTTATTGTTTAGAACCTTGGTAGGCAAGCGATTAATAATATAAATAGCAACCGCTAAAAGCATCCACCCAAAATTTCAAAGGAGTGTGAGAGTGAAATAACATGGCCAAACCCATTTCTCGTAACATGCCTATGCTTACGTTCAACACGACTATTCCGAGCAGTGTATAAGGAGTAGAAAGTATATGTCGAATGACTTTATCCCAAAAAAAGTTTGAACTCTAGTATTTGTGAATTCGGTACCACCATCACTTGTGGAAAGTTTTAATAGTCGTAGAAAGCGATTTTCAACAAATTTAGTAAATTGTAGTAGAATATCATAAAAATCGGGTTTCGACGCAAAGGATATAGCCAAGTAAACCGAAAAATCATCGACAAGCAAGGCATAATATTTGAAACCAACATCGAAACTAAAGCGAGGATCCCATAAATCACGGTGTATAATGTCCAAGATGTAGAAAAGAGCGTTTCGTCCAAAACAAAGGGCAAATGTTTACTCTTAGCCTTTTCACACAAATCACAAATAACGAGCTTGGGAAGTATAGCGATAGAGAGATATTTCCAAGTTTATTTAAATTAGAAATAGTATCATAAGCAACATGTCACAGTAGGAGTGCTATAACTCAAAAGAAGCTCTAGGATGACAAGCGGTAAGCAAAGCCAAGTGAACATCATCCAAGTAAATAAAGGTTATTCCTACGCTGCTTGAGCTAAAATGCCCGAGTGACCCGATCTTTGAACCGTAAAGCAATCATTAGTGAAATTAACTTCTACCGCCAAATTAGAGGTCAATTTACTCACGGATAACAGATTTTTTGTGAACGGAACTACCAAAACATCGATAATGTAAGAGATGCATTCAAACGACAAGAACCAACGATAAAGAATATTTAAAATATGACCATTTTCAACCATAACAGAATCAGAACCGATTATAAGGGGAAGGTGAGTCAATAATACGAGAAGTAGGTGTCATGTGGGCTGAAGCTCCCGTGTCAAGATACCGATCGGAGATAGGAGGGTCGAGAAATATTGCAAGAGGCGGAGAAAGCCTCGGCAATGTGAGCGATGGGGGCGATCGTTGGATTGCGGCGATCCAAGAGCTTAATCGTAGGCATGTGAATAAGTGTAGCAAATGGTAGAGAATTATCGGTAGAAGAGGAAGAAGTAGTGCAGGTCGGTGGTTCCATGCCTCGCGAGAAAATAGGAACACGATCGGGAAGATAAGAGAATTAAGGAAATAAATTAGAGAGAGATAAATAAGAGTTTCAGTTGTTAACCAAAACTAATACCATGTAAATAATAAGATTGTGTTTTTCTAAATAATTTTACAAGAGTACACCGAGGGATATAAATACAAAGGAGAGAAAAAATATTCCTAAATACGTACAAGGAATAAATCAAATTATAATCCTTGATTTACATCATAAAATAAATTAGAGATATGATATTATTTTTATGCTATCAGTACATATAATATATATATTTTTAAAACAAAAATCACATTTTAAATGGGTACTATATATAACAATTGCGGTGTGTATTAGGGGTTCATTTAGTCGCGGCGTTTATAAAAAGTCATAAATTTAATTTATTTATATTAATATCTAATACTCCTACTTACTTGGGTTTGAACTTAGGTTTTTGTTTTTATCATTAAGAATTTTATCTTATCTAGAAATCTACGAAATGTGAAATTAATTCTAATATATTAAAGCGTAATATACATAAATCCTATGTTTGATACTACCTCCATCCAGTGATGATTTGCACATTTTGTTGGGTATATTAAGAAAATATACATTTGTAAGAATAAAGTGTAGGAGAGAGAATAAAGTGTAGAGATATTTTGAGTGATTGAATGAGATAAAGAAAGAGAATAAATTGTTAAAAGATGAGTGACATTCTTTAAATTTAAATGGTGTTATGAGAGTGTTAATATTGTGTGATATTTTCATTTTATGTTCTACAAGTAATGATGGAACGTACGAATAAAAATATTATGCAAGTAATCACAGGACTAATGGAGTATATAGTTGTGCACATCCACAATTTAGAGTAGATCTTCTGCAAGCAAGTTTCACTATTCAATTAGTTTGAATTTTTCAATTAGGATCTTTAGTGTGTAACCCGAGATAAGGCTATTGTATAACGGTAATTCTTTTGGGAAGATTACGCCATGCGAGAAAAGGGTAAAAAGTAATTACAATTTTAAGTGACATGATAAATGACCTAAACACCCTTAATCCTTTTTTACGCCTTAAACCTTAATCGAAAAATTTCAAATTTGAAATTTGAAAGCGTAAATCCCTCTCTAATTATTAGGGTAGTGTTATTTCTAATATAATGGAGGTAGATATTAATTTGAACAAGCATTCATGTGTCATGCTAGGACTGCCGAGTTAAACCTTCAAGATAATTGTCACAACGTATCTATTAGGAAGCTATTAAACAGGTTGAAGACCAAGAGAAGAATAATCGGTTGATGGGAAACTCTTCAAGCCAAGAAACCCTAAGGACACATATAACTGAAAAAAACATCTTAATAGTCACAAAACACCAAGTCGAACTCAAGTTCACAAGCCTAAATCGAGATGTCCACCGAGTTGGTCACTTGTATTCTAAGCTATCGGTGTTCGACCTTTGGTGAAGGTCTTATTCACACGAGTTGAATTCACCGAGAGTATTTATTACTTAGACATTAATATCCATTTGGTATACTTGGACTTGGGTACTAAGTAGTTACAACAAAGAGAATGTCGGGGTATTAAAGAAGCACAAAGATCAACTCATATAAGGTAATGTTCACTCGTGCTATCTACATTAAAATAGTCATTTGTTCCATTACCAATCTGATAGTTAGGGGACCAATGTGAGACTACCACCTCATGTACGGATCTCGACACAACCGACCGACCGACTGACAATGATTGTTCTCTAATTAGTCAAGACTGCAAAAATAAGATTTGACATTTAATGCGGTCATATTAGTTCATGCAAAGATGGTACTACAAGATTTCATAGCCAATATTGCTAACCCTAACATAGACATAGATATGACATTCTCTCCAACGGAAAGTTATTTGAAATCATCTATAAATACGAGAATAACTTGAATCAAACAAGGTTATGGAAAATTTCTAGCCATTAGAGATTGATGAGAGTGAATTATTACATGAATTTTGAGGTGATTAATTGCATAAAGTGATGAAAAAGTGTTAGTATTTGTGCTTTAAGGTGTAGAGTATCACTCTTTTGCATGAAAGGTATTACCATGTGAGAACTAATGGTATTTGAAGTGTTTCGTCTTATTTTCAAGGTTTTCGGAGGAATTAGACCGAACCGAGAGTACCGAGGATTCATACGGCGAAGAAACGAATACGTGGAGCACAAGCGGGGGTTTGGAGGTCAAGTCGGGCCCACAAAAATCTCTGGACTCGACCATTGGTTGTGCGAGAGAGCTCGAGTCGAGCCCGCAGCAAGACACAAAAATATGACAAAGTATGGAGTGGCTCGAGTCGAGCTAGCTGCTCGCTCGAGCACATTTTCAAGGCAAAATTGCGTGCATGACTTCATCAGGCTCGGGTCGAGGTTGATGGGCTCGAGTCGAGCTCCTAAGCTTGACTCGAGGCGGTGGTTTTTCAAAAATTACCCATTTAATCTCCAATTGACAAAAACAGAGCATTAGAGAGATAGTAATAGTTTCCTTTCGGTTTTAGGGCGATTTTTACATTTCTTAGTCAATTTCTACTTCCTAGCTACTTAGATTCAAGTTCTTAGATAGATTTCCATTAATTGTTGATTAGCTTAGAGTTTTATTCATTAGATTAGTGATTTGGAGTTGTAATTCAATTGAAGAAGTTTACATTGTTGAAGATCAAGCATTCAATTTCTATTCATTGGCAAATTGGTGATGTTCTCTCTATTTCACTATCTCAATAGCTTAATTGTTTTGATTATCATGTTGATCATGCTTTTTGTTTGCTCACCCATAGATTTTGCTCTTTGCACCATGGGCTAATCTTCTTGTGCTAGGGATAATTGAAATTAGAGATGATTTAATTGCTCTAACTATAATTGTGGATTATTGTTGTTTAATTGAGATAGTTAAGAACCCTAATTGGTGATGCTCATTGTGCTTCATACAAGTTTATCTCTTTTTGATTAGTGTTTGATCACCCTAGCAACAAACGAGAGTTGAGCTAATGTGATTAGAGATTAATCGGGTGATAATTGTGTATGATCGTATGAATTAAGTGCTTCGTAATTGAGAGATTCGTTGATTAAGAATACTCATAATTAGGCATTGTGTGATGAATAGAGACATTATTGCATGATGTTCAATACTTTCTATCTTAATTGAATAGCAATTTGGGGCAATCATTGTGGAGATTAATGATTCCTTAGTGGAGATTATCCCTAGCACCCATTCCCCATTTGAACTACTTGAAAGTTAGTCTAGCTTGTTCTTTGCTCTAGCTTAAATCATAGTTTTATTGCTTGTTAATCATCATTGTTGGTAGAATGATTAGAACTCATCCTTGCTTGCATCAATAGTCATTGAAAATATATATCCTAGGGCCTCATTGCATATCATATCTCATAGGTTCGATAACTTGATTGGGTCGTAACAATACTTGCCACGATAAATACTTCAATCAAAATGGCGTCGTTGCCGTTGATATGTTTATGCGCTTAAGTAAGACTTAGGATTGATTGAAAGTGATCACTACTTGTTGCTTTTTGTTTTTGATTGTTTTGTTCATTGTTTTTGTTGGAATTTGATACTTTGATTGGTGGTGTGTAGTTTCATGATCACGAGATCTCGTGGTATACCACCGAGCCATTCAATCCAGAAGTTGAAGCTATCCTTAGAAGGAATCGAGAAGAAATCGGAAAGAAGCTTTGGAAAGGGAAGTGATGGAAGGTGAAACTATGGTGAATAAAGAAAGAGTTGGTGAACCTCATGTGGAGGAGGTAAATTTTAGTGACAATGGTAATGGGGGAGTGCAAGTAACCATGGAGGCAATGGACACAATCCACCTTATAATGCTCAAGTTGGCCCTTTCCCTCAAGGGATGCCACCAAATCAATTCTCATACCAAAACCCATACCATCCACAAGTTCACCAATATTCATACTATCCACCTTATCCACAATAATTCCCACCATATTACCCACAAGAGCCTAGATATCAAGAGCCACCACATATACCACAAGCTCAACCTCCACTTATACAAGATCCTCCACCTCAAGGTAGACCTCTGCGAGAATTCTTTGAACCTCAATTACGTGAATATTATGATGGCATTGCAAGGGCAAGGATTGAAACTAATAATTTTAAGATAAGCCCGACTCTTTTGAGGATGTTACGGAGAAGCAATTTGAAGGAAAAGATGAAGAAGAGTGCCCTCATCAACACATGGCACAATTCCTAGAGATTTCGATACTACCAAGTACAACAAGGTGTCCGAGGATGCCAAGAAGCTAAGGTTATTTGCTTTTACTCTCAAGGGAAGAGCCAAGGTTTGGCTCAATTCTATCCCTCCCGGAACCATACGTACTTAGGAGGACCTTAGCAAACGTTTCCTTATGAAGTTTTATCCACCATCTAATGGTACAAGCGAAATAAGCCATCTCTCATTTCCGACAAAAGAGTGGAGAAACAATACCGGAAGCTTGGGGGAGATATGAGGCGTTGCTCATAAAGTGCCCAAAACATGGCTGATTGGAGTGAATTGATGCATATTTTTAAGGGCTATTTTAGTGCAAAAAGTGATTAAAAGTGTAAGATTTTATGCATAAATGTGTAGAGTATCACTATTTGGCCTACAAAGTATTACTTGTGAGATTATTGATGTTTTTGTCCGTTTTACGGGTAAATCGGTGGAATTTGGCCAAGCCGAGAGTACCGGCATTCTTAGGATGAAGAGAGGAACGAGACGGATGAAAATGGGGGTTACAGGCGGAGTCCCGGCCGAAAAAATGCCCTGGTCTCGACCTTTGGTCGAGGCCGAGGCCTCGACTCAAGGGATAAAGCGGTTGGCTAAGAATTCAAAAATTGGAGCTGCCTCGACTCAAGGACCGAGCCTCGAGTCGAGGGATGAGGAAAATGGAGATCCTCGAGTCGAGGTTGAGCCGGTCTCGAGGTAGGACAAAAATTCAGAAAAGTGTGTTAGCGACTCTTGCCCCTCGATTTGAGGGCCCCAAGCTCGAGTCGAGGAGGCCCAAATTCGAGATTTTTGTATTTAACTCATTTTGAGCGGAAAACAAAGCATAATCTTCCTAGCTTAGTTTAGAGCAGCTTTCTAGGCGGTTTTAAGGCGAAATTTACATTCCATAGCTTAATTCTTCTTGTAATTGGATTAGATAGTTAGATTTTGATAGATTTCAAGCTTGTAATCATTAAATTAGTGTTTTGATCCATTAGATTTTCATTTTCAAGTAGTAATTGAAGAGGTGGAGTTTGTAATTGAAGCATTGTTGAAGATTCAAACATTCTTATTTGTGTTAATTGAAGACCAATTGGTGATGTTCTTCTACTTTTCTCTCTTTAATTCATTGATTGTGTTAATTAGCTTGTTAATTGCTTTCATACATTTTTCACCAATGGCTTTTGCTCTTAGCACCATGGGCTAATAGTTTTGTGCTTGTGATAATTGAAATTGGGGATGATGTGATTGCCTCATGCTATGATTGTTGATAATTGTTGATCAATTGAGTGAGATTGCTTCCTAATTATGATTTTCATTGTGCTTCATGCAAAGTTATCTCTTTAGATTAATTGTTGATCACCCTAGCAATAGGCGAGAGTTGAGCTAACGTGATTAGGTGTTAATCGGATTATAATTTTGCATGATTGTATGAATTGGGGACTTCTTAATTGAGAGATTGGAAGGACTAAGAATACTCACATTAGACATTGTGTTATTAATGAAGCGATTAATTTCATGATGGTTTATGCTTTCTAACTTGATTGATTTGCAATTGATTACAATTATAGCTTGTTAGTCATTGATTCCTTGATGGAGATTATCCCTAGCACCCCTATCCCCATTGATTTTAGCTTGTTTGTTATTGCATCCTAAGTGTTTGATCAATTGCTTGCTTAGTTTAGAATTTTAATTCTTGCCATTATATTGTAGTGTTTAGTGCAAATCCATTCTAGCAACAATAGTCATTAATAACTTGTATTCTTAGGGCCTCACTTGCATACTCACTCCCTTGGGTTCAATATTTTTGATTGGTCTTAATACCACTCACCGGATTATTACAAATCAAATGGCGTCGTTGCCGGGAATTAGTTTTTGCGCCTAAAGTGAGACTTAGGAATTGTTTTAAGTGGCTACTTGTTGTCTTTGTGTTTGTGTTTGTGTTTGTTGTTTTTGTTTGAAGTTGATACTTGGCTATCTTGTCTAGATGGAAGGATACGACTCATATGCGTGGAATCAAGAGTATTATCAAGAGAGTATGGTGTATCCTCCACACTATGAAGATTTTGGATACAATAATTGGATGAGCTTTGATGATAATTCTCAATTGCAACAAGTTCCATCCAATTATCTAGATTGGAGATGTGATGAAAGTCCTCCCCACCTCAAGAGATGTTCCCATACTATGAGCATTATGACCAAGCATTCGATCCACGGGTTGGATGTGAATTTCAAGGAGCATCGGAAGGAGATTACTACGATGAAGGGAGAAGCTATGATTATGACTATCAAATGCCACAAGCTTCTTCCCATTATGAAGAATGGAGACTCCATGATGTGAGAACTATATTAAAGGAGATGCTTAGAGTGATGCTAGAAAAATTTGAGGAAGATAAAACGAGATGTGAAGAAATGCTTCCCTTGTATGAAAATATTTTGAGACCAAAGCAATGGTTGAATCAATGATAGAGGGGAACATGGAGATCACCAAAGCTCAATTCATGGTGTTAAAAAGTCAACTCAAATATTTTCTACTTTAAATGAAGAACATGACCATCATGGAGAATCATCAAGAAGAAGGAGGAAGACCTTAGCAAACGTTTCCTTTTCAAGTTTTATCCAACATCTAAGACGGTTCAAGCGAAAGAAGCCATCTCTCATTTCGACAAAAGAGTGGAGAAACAATACTGGAAGCTTGGGAGAGATATGAGGCGTTGCTCATAAAGTGCCCAAAACATGGCTTTCCGGAGGAGCAAGCGATTATGTACTTTTGCAATGACCTCATGGATGGTGATAGATCTTTTCTCAATGCTTGTGCTAATGGTTCCATATGGTAAAAAATGGTGGGGCAAATGAATGAGATCATGGAGAATGTTGCCCAAGACTCTTTTCAAATGACGGTGAATAGAGGAGCTCATCATAGGGTGTCTCATGTTAAGGAGATTAAGTCTATGAAGGCCATGATGATGACAATGACAAATAGATTTGGGGATCTTACGGCTTCTCAAGCTCAACAAGGTGTAAATCCTCCAATGGCTCAAGTTGATATGTGTCAAGGACAAGGGCCTCTTGAAGAAATGAATTTCATGGAGAGACCTCCATATCAAGGAAGATATCAAGGCAATTATCAAAATGCAAGGCCTTATCATATGCCTTATCAAAATCGGCCTCAAGGTAATTTGCCTTCTAAAGCTCCATATATCTCTGAACCTCAAGCACCTTATTTTCCTAATCAAGAAGGGCAAGCTCCTAATCATTGGAGGAGACATGAAAATTTCTCATATACCAATCCACAAGCCGCCATTACTTTTCCATCGGGGTTTGATCCCGAGCCAAAATGCCCAACAATGAAGGAAAAGCAACCACGGAGGAGCTACTTGAGATGATTGTGAAAAGGTTAGAGTCCAATGACTCTAGATTGGATGATATTGGGAAGCAAATGAACTCACAATTCAAGATGATTGAACACCAAGTGGGGTAATTGGCTACAACGGTTGAAAAATTATCATCTACGGTGGATCATTTGCAAAATAAAGGGAAATATCCATCTACCACCGAGTCTAATCCAAGAGAGTTTTGTAGTGCCATACAATAGAGGAGTGATGCTAGGTATGAAGGACCGAAAATGCCCAAGGAAGTTGAAGGTGAGTGATTGTAGGAATCCGGCAAGCGGTATTAAGACCAATCAAGGATATCAAACCCAAGGGAAAAAGTATGCAATGAGGCCCTAGGAATACGAGTTCTTGGTGACTATTGTTGCAAAATGGTTTTGGCACTAACATTTATAATACAATTGCAAGAATTAAAAATTAAAACACTAGCAAGCAATTAATCGAACACCTAATATGCAAAAACAAGTAACTTGGTTTCAATGGGGGATAGGGGTGCTAGGGATAATATCCATCAAGGAGTAAATGATCAACAAGCTATAATTGAATCAACTTGCAAATCAACTAAGTTAGAAAGCATAAAACCATCATGAAATTAATCTCTCCATTAATAACACAATGCCTAATGTGAGTATCCTTAGTGTAACTAATCTCTCAATTAAGAAGCACCCAATTCATACATTCATACACAATTATAACCCGATTAATCCCTAATCACGTTAGCTCAACTCTCGCCTATTGCTAGGGTGATCAAAAACATTAATCTAAAGAGATAACTTTGCATGAAGCACAATGAGAATCACAATTAGGAAGCAATCTAACTCAATTAATTACAATCATCAACAATCATAGCATAAGGCAATCACATCATCCCCAATTTCAATTATCCCAAGTACAAGAGTATTAGCCCATGGTGTTAAGAGCAAAACCCATTGGTAGAAAATCTAAGTAAGCAATTAAGAAACAAATCACAACAATTAATGAATTTAAAAGAGAAACGTGGAAGAACATCACCAATTGGATTCAATGATAAAAAATAAGAATGCTTGAGTCTTCACAATAACTTCAATTGTACTCTTCTCCTCTTCAATTACGACTTGGAAATGTAAAACTAATGGATCAAATCACTAATCTAAGGTACAAATGATTGAAATCTGTCTAAATCTATAAATCTAATCCAATTACAATGAGAATTAAGCTATGGAATGAGAAATTCGCCCAAAAACTGTAAAATAACCGCTCTAATCTAAGCTAGGAAGAATATGCTCTGTTTTCCGCTCAAAATGGCTTAAATACAAATTTTTTGATTTTGGCCATCCCTCGACTCGAGGTTGGGGCCCTCGAGTCGAGGCCTTGAAAGCGTGTTAGCGATTTCTCGATTTTTCTCCTCCCTCGAGTCGAGCTCCAGCCCTCGACTCGAGGCTCCAAAGATTTGCCCTATCCTCGACTCGAGTTTGAGCCTCAGTCGAGCTTACTCCGATTTTTAAAATTCATCCTATTGCCTTCACCCTCGGGTCGAGGCCTGGACCTCGACCAGACATCGAGTCCAGAGAATTTTCTCGATTCGGGCTCCGCCTCGACCCCGTTTTTCCCGTCTCGATCGTCTCTTCATCCTAAGAATCTGGTACTCTCGGTTTGGCCAAATTCCACCGATTTACTGTAAACGGGACGAAAAACATCAAATATCTCACAAGTAATACTTTTTAGGCAAAGTAGTGATACTCTACACATTTAGGCATAAAATCTAACACTTTTGATCACTTTTTGCACTAAAATACACCCTAAAAACATGCATCAATTCACTCCAATCATAATACCCCCAAACTTGAAGTGTTGCTTAGCAAATAAGCACAAAGGAGTGAATTGATTGCAATTATGTCGCATGACACTATAGAAGAAATAGAAGAAATAGAGGACAATTGAACTCATAAATGAACATAAGTATCAATGCAAACTATCCACTAGCACTCAAGATAGATCATGCTCAAACGAATGCAACATCAAACACTCAAGTCATTGCTCCTTCCATGGAGTGTTTCACTCATCACTCAAGTGTATCAAGGTATAATGCACTCAATCATCAATTTCACAAACATGCACACCATAAGCTTGCCAAAAGACTCCATCTCAATCATTATCATTTGTGTTCAATCAAGAATCAAAGAGGTCTTTCATCGAGGTTGTAATGTAAGCTCTTTGGAATGGGTGGATGAATTTAGGTAAGAGTGACTAACATAGTAGAGGCTTGAATGATAGCTAACACTTCACTACACTTCTCTTCCAAATCTTTATCAACCAACACTCTTTCTCATGATTTTCAAGTTCAATCACCACCCTTCTTTTGAGCTTTCTTTCTCTTTTAAGCTCACAAATTGAATTTTTCTTCTTTTCATCTTCATCATTTTCACAATTCAATTTTTTTCACAACCTTTATTCTTTCTTCTCAATCATCACTTAACACATCATCTTTCCACCACACTTTTCAAGCAATGCACCATATATTAAACAACAATCAAGCTCTACTTAAGCATAGGACAATAAGGCTCATAAAAATAGGCAAATGGCTTCAATTTCACTTTGCTTGCCAAAGAATAAGGATACTAGGCTCAAAATGGCTCACTAAGGAAATCAAATATTTTTATGGGGAAAAAATTGGCAAAGTGACTTATCAATTCAAACATGGCCTCTTATCACTTTAATGAAATCTCACAAAGATCAATCTTAACAAGTCCAAGGGTAAGTTCTAGCATACATATCCATGAACGATGCACTCACAATGAAATTAAATCAACCGTATAAGATGTACCATTATAAAGGCACAAAAGCTCACAGGCATAAATTGAGCAATGAATCAAGCATCTTCCATCACATTCATCTTTACACAATTATAAATTATGCTAGCTTCAAGCCACATGTCAACTCATGATCACATCAAAATACAATGTATCTTGCAATTCAAGCACAAGTGCACATGTACATAATCTCAAGCACACTCACTAGGTCAACAATGATACTCAAAGATATGCAATAAGTCCACAATTAAGCTCAAGATAAATCTAGCCCAAAAATAACAAGTGCAAGGAATCCAAGATAACAACATAGCATAATCATCATCATAGATCAATAAATCCAAAACACCATGATTATCCATACACATCATCATAAAAACATCATCAAACCCAAAGCATCAAGTACAATCCAAACAACCAAAAATCATCAAATCAAATACAAATCACCCAGAGGTAATATGAAGAGAGCTAAAGAACAAAAGGATAGGGATAGGGAATAGGGAGTCGCCCTAAGTATCGGATAGCGGTGGAGGAGGGTAGTGGCCCGACCCAATATTTCACGAGCTCATCTGTTGGAGGAGTGAGTACATATTATGCCGATTCTTGAGAGACTCTTCCTGCATCCTCCTTGTCTCCTCATTGAATCTACGGGACTCGTCCATCATATGGTAGCACTCATCCTACCTCGTCGACACTCCATTGCATCCTCCGGCGCCGGCCCACATCTCCTCGGTGAGGGTCCACTGTCTCTACGATGAACTACCGGCCTCGTACTCCCGGCTACGCATCTCATCCTGCCGGTAATAGTTGATCTCTCGGCATCAAGTCCTCATCTATCTGCACCGGTTCCTCGGCTTGCTCCTCCTCCTCATCTTCCTCTTCTTCTTCATTTCCTTCCTCTGCGGTCTCAGCCTCCTCCTCGTAACCAAACCGAGATCCTCGCTGCTGCTCATCCTCTTCCTCATTCAAACTCACTCCATGCTCTTGGGTGTAGGCGTCGATCGTCTCGGTATGTCTGTGACCACATCCGGAGGTTGATAGTCGGATATCTGGAGCACCGAACATTGTCGTCAACCTCTTATTAGGAAGAGGGAATCGCCACCGAGGTGTCTTGAAAGTACCAAGTCCTACCAATGAGGTCAAGAGTCTTCATATGCCTCATGGTATCGGGCGTCAAATCTGGGCCCTCAAGTGCTCGCAGGTTATGCATCGGAATGCCCAAGTGCTCGGCAATAAGAGTGATCAATCCTCCTAAATGTATCTTCTTAAATTTAGTGCTCGTCACCCTCTCAAATAGATAGCAAAGGTAGGCCGCAGCATTAAAATGGACTCGTGGAGGAAACACCAAAGCACATAAAGCTCCTCGGATACTACGGCTCCTCCCTTAGATCTAGCAAATATCGTGCTAGAGAGGATCTTCTCCAAATACCTCATCACCGGGTTAGGATCCTCATACTCTTTGACTTCCAGAATGTACCGGCCGATCAGTGCTCCCGAATGCGAGATCCTCCTCCGAACTTCTTAGCATTGTACTCTCGTCGATGTTAGCGGTGAGCCATTTGGATCTGTCGGTGCACCGCTGATCTCATTGATCTCGTTCCTTTGTGAGGGTGTACTCGTGGCCAAGCAACTCAAATGTAATATCCCGGGAAACTTCGCCTTCCCGGCCTTGTCAAACTTCATTGTGCAGAGGAACTTGAGAGTGAGCCCCAAGTAGGTCCGCGGCCTCTTAGTCAAGAAGCCGGACATGCCAATCTACTCGAATAATCGGGAATGTCCTCCTCTATACCCATGGAGACCATACGATTATGGTCTATAAGGCGAGTCTTCACCACCTTGTTATAGATCTCGGCATACAAGATGATATGCTTCCTCCACTTATAATCATCCTACTAAATTCCTAAGCGAGCTGGCATCTTTTGTGCAAACCTAATGGCTTGGTCTCTCTTCCTAAACTCCTCATCGTAAAAATTATGGCCGTCTACCCTCGAAACATCTTTCTGCAAAATTTCCACGGCAACAATTAGCACAGAATAGTAATACGAGCAAAGTATGATAGCAATTAAGCACATGAGCGAGTCAATAATCACAACTCAATCTCCAATCACAAACAATCCCTTAGTGAATAAGCAATAAACCTCAACAAATGGTCAAAAATCCAACTAAGCAAATAAGATCAATAGAAGTGCTCAATAAATGGCCACAACAATCAACATCAACAAATAGGCTCACCAAAATTATGCAATTAGGCTTAATAAAATGTCCAACAAAAATAAACCATCGATGAGTATTTAGAATCAATAACAATCACAAATCATGCACTTCTATCATCAATCATACCAAACTTGACCAATTTCATACATACTTTCACTAGGAATTATTCACAACTATGCAAAAGTCATTCCCAAGCCAAAATTTCACAAAGGCATAAGAAATACACCACAATGAATCCTAAGCATGCCTTCTAACTCATCAAACAATCCAAATTAATCATCCAAAAACTCAATTTTCGTCCACAAGATATTTCACCCAAAGTGTTTGTAAAAATGCCCAAATGAAATCTCCACATAAACACAAAATTGGCAAAATTCACAATACCCATGCAATAATCAATTCAAGGACGAAATTAAAGAGTCGAAGGAGTAGGAATTACGTACCTTAATTGATAATTTCGGCTTAAGAATGACACTTGAAGAACACCCACACACTTCTCAAAAATCCCCAAATTGATGCTAAAAACCCTTAAAGATGCAATTTTGATGCAATGGATGATGATTATGTAATGGGCAAGGGAATTAATCGGTGACAAATGAGCGGAAATGGTCAAAATAGCGAGGATTTGCGCAGGTTGTTGGGGCGAAGGGTTTCCTCGACTTGGGATTTGACCGAGGCTGTGCTATTTAAAAATCGGCTGACCTCGACTCGAGGCTCGAGACCTCGACTCGAGGGATAAGTGATTTTGCGAAAATGACTATGCATGGACACCTAGGCCCGGGTCGAGTCCAGGAATTTTTACGGATTCTCGGACCCGGCCCATTTCCCAAAACTCCTAAAAATGACCTATACGACCCCAACGAACCCAAATATGCGAAAACTAACCTTTTTGGTCCCTAGAATTAAGCCCGATCGCTCATTCAATCGAGGAGACCGGGGTCTCTTCCTTTTGCTCATTTTTCACCAACTTTTAAGCTTTTTCACCTTTTCGATCTTGAATTCCCTTGCAATTTCCGATCTCTTTCCAAATCAAATATAGTGAGTGTACCTTCAATCGGGCATAACAATCATCAAATCGTTACCACTAAGAGATGCATTTCAACAATAAATGATCAACACCCCCAAACTTGAATGAAAGCACGAAATTCAAAGTTTGGCATGAGTGATACAAATACATATGCAACTCTACATGGTATCAATATTAAGCTCAATACTCCAAATAAATCCCATAGAAAAGTAACATCACCTCCTAAGCATGAGCAATTCAAATCCAAAGCAAATTCTCAAAGAAACGGACCAAAATCAAAAAGCAAACAAAAACACAAACACACCAAAGCAACAAAAAGGATGGGTTGCCTCCCATCTAGCGCTAGGTTTAACGTCCTTTGCCAGGACGGAACTCAAGGAGTTCATACTTCCCTTTCAACGAAGACATAAGGATCCTCCTTGTGCCTCACTAGATTTTCTTTTGCAAAAGGCAACATCCCCATTTGTCTTCTAAGAGGAGCTTTCCACCTTCTTTTATTTCCTTCACCGTTAACACCTCCTTGAGTCTTTCCACGCCAAGTAAACGGCTCCAATTCGACTTACTCCACACCACTTGGTCTCCAACTTCAAAGCTCACTTCCTTCTTCTCAAGTGGTGTACTTTTCTCCTCTAACACCCCCAAACTTGAGCTTTCCTTAAGTTTGGTCACATTCTTCTCACATTCTTCATCAAGCTTCTTATCACCGGGTCAAGCAAAGACTCCATGAGAGCTTTCTCCTTCCTAAGATCATCCAAAGAAATACAAGACTTGTTAGCAATTATTTTACATGAAGGAATAAAATGCTCATTAACTAAAGAATTAGAAGAAGTAAAAGGTGTAGAATCATCCCTATTAATGGAAGGGTATAAATCGATGATCTCTATGTATCCACACGTCTTCTTCTCCAATGTGCTTGGAGCAACTTCTTCCAATGGAGCTCTAGTAAACGTCACCTCCTCTCCATTATAGCTCAACTTGAGCTCCCCTTTCTCAACATTTATCATGGCTTTGCCAGTGGCAAGGAAAGGTCTACCAAGGATGATAAGTGCCTCAAGCTCTTCCTTCATGTCAAGAAGAATAAAATCAACCGGGAAGATGAACTTGCCAACTCCTACTAATACATCTTCAATGATCCTAAATGGATGAGCATATGATTGTTCCGCCAATTGAAGATTGATATTTGTAGGAGTCACCTCTCCTAGCTCCAACTTCTTAAAAATGGACAAAGGCACATTTATACTTGCTCCCAAGTCACACAAGCCTTGGACATTGCCACTCTCTCCAATCTCGCAAGGAATTATGAAACTCCCGATTCTTTCGCTTTTGAGGTAAGTGTCTTTCTAAAATCTCCTTGCACTCATCCACCAATTTGATCATACCCTTCTCATCCCATCTTGTCTACTTAGACATGATTTCTTTCAAGAATTTCTTGTAGTGGGGTACTTGCTGAAGGGCATCCAATAGTGGAATATCAACATGCAAGCTCTTGAAAACCTCTATAAACTTATCAAACTCCTCATTAAGCTTCTTCTTTCCAAGTCTTTGAGGAAATGGAACCGGAGTAAGCTTCATGGGAACTCCCATGCATCTTTCTTGGACTTCTCTTCTTCTTTCTTGGACTCTCCCTTTGCTTTCATCTCTTCTTCACTTTCCTTCTTCTCCACAACCACACTTTCTTCACTTGCTTCTTCATCTTTCTCCACCTCTTTCTCAATTTCCACTTCCTTGGGCATCTTTGGGCCTTCATATCTCATACAACTCCTAAGTTGGATAGCACTACAAAACTCTTTAGGATTAGGCTCGGTGGTGGATGGATATTTCCCCCTTGTTTTGCAAGTGGTCCACCGTAGAAGAAAGTTTCCCAACCGTAGTGGCTAATTGTCCCACTTTCATTTGCCTCCAACCTCTTCACTATCATCCCAAGAAGCTCCTCCATAGTAGACTTCCCTTCATTATTAGGTGCTTTGGCACCGGATCAAATCCGGGAGAAAATTAGACGGCGGCTCTCCGATCGCTTGTATTTTAGCAATAAGTATTTACGACCAAACAAATTATCGAACCCAAGGGACTAGGAGAACGGCGAAGCCTAAAAACATGCGTTTCCATAGAATTATAGTGGCTAAACGGAGTGCAAAGCATAAATCAACAAATAACCAAACACGAGCAACAACAAATAACAAAAGAAAGCAAATAAAACTCCAAACAAGTGCAAATGGTGTGTGAAACGATCGCTCGGGTGTCTTCCTTACACAATCCTTTGGGTATCACACAAATCAATCACGAATCAAGGCATGGAATGGACCAAACTAAGAGCGGTCACGTAAATTCTAGCAAGCTAGCTCCTAAGATCGTTGATCACCTAGACACGTTCTCAATTGGGTACTAATGCCTAGGGTCGTCTCTTCACTACACACCTAAGCATGCAATGTCTATGAAAGGGGAATCTAGTAACTAATCCACCTCTCGGTGGAATCAATTACGATCAAAATCATCACAATCTATTGAATAGTTCACTTAATCCTCTCCTAAGCATATCCAACTCTCGTTGTAACATACCAATTCAACGAATCAAGCTATTGAAGACAATCAATTATGAGATCAATACAAAGCCCAATAGTAGAAGCATCAAAGCCACAATCACATGCCAATCAAAGTGGTCAATTCATGATCAACACCAAATTCATGTATAATTCCAACACCCAAGCAATCAAGAAGGTTAGCCCATGGCTAATTTGATCAATAAAATAGAATGGAGGGAGAAGAGATCAATACCCATTGCAAAATTAATGAAAGCAATTAAAAGGAAGAATATCACCTTAATTGAATTGAAGAAACTATGAATTAATCCCAACAATTGCTTGATCCTTCCTTGAAAGTAGAAGATTAAACCAATTAAATCTATGGTCTAGCTCAATATATGGAAATTAAAGACAATTTATCTAGGAATTTGAAATACAAGAGAAAAGAGGAATGAAATTCTAAAGTTCTAATCCAAGCTAAATTAATTCTAAGTGTGGAATGTGTTCCCAAATGGAATATGCTCCCTTCAATTCAGAGAAATCAGTATTTATAGCAGGGTCTCGAGTGAAAACACTGAAATTGCAAGGGAGTCCTTGAAATTTTAAATTCTGTAAAAGCTGCTCCGAAACAATCGTCTCTCGGTTGAGATACCTCTCTGATTCGAGTCGAGATGACATCTCGGGTCGAGACACCTCTCGACTCGAGTCGAGACGACATCTTGGAGTCGAGATAAGCTCGAGACTCAGCTCAAGACAACATCCCTTTCTCTCGTAAATCATCTAACGTCTCGACTAGAGCTCGAGACTCGTCTCTGTCGAGACGAGCTCGAGACACACTCGAGACATACTCTGCAGCCGGTCGCTTTGATTTTCGATCTTGATATCTTGAGCATCCGACATCCGATTGCTTCGATTATTTTTGCGTTGTGACCCTCTCTTCAATGTCTTTTTGAATCTTCCCTTGAATCTTGGATTCACTGAGAGATAAGCACAGGGTGTTGGTCCCACAAGTTGAGTATGTCAAAGATTACTTGAAACAACCTTCTAAGGAAAATCTAGAAAAGGGGGGTTGAATAGATTTTCTAACTTTTTGAAAACTTAGAAAATCAACTCAAGACACCAAAGTTAACACAACGGAATTTGTTTTAAACTCAACTTTAATCGGATCAAAAGCAAACTGATAATTTGTCTAATTATAATTACGAAATTAAATTTTGATTAGTAGTTGAAATTGAATAAGAACAGACTAGCAATTAAAAGCAATAAAGAACAAGGCGATTTATATTGGTTCGGATCTAATTGATCCTACATGCACTCTCCTTCTTCAACTTGAAGAAGGGTCTCTTCTACTACTTACTTACTCACTTTCCAACATACAATTTACAACTTACAATGATCTTCAAATCTTCCAACTCTTAGACTCTTCTAAGAATCTAACTTTACAGTGATAGAAGTGTTTTTGAAGATATACGAAAAAGTGTTCTACAAACACTTAGAACTTTTTATAAACTTTCTTTGGAATTTGTGTGAACTTTTGCAAAATCAAAATCGAGTATTGTGATCAAGGTGTTGTGTTAAAGTGTTGTATCAAATGAAGTAAAACCTGGACCTATTTATAAGCACGGAAAGACAGGTTAGTTTGTTAGTTAGTTTTAACAAACTAAAGCGCTTAACAAACTTAATCTTGATAATCGTTCTCATCTTGGTGATCTTTCACAACTCGTCTGCAGCTAACTTGGTGAAGACTTGCCTTTCTTATTCTACTCAGCTTGTCTTGACCTCGTCCGAGCTCTTCATAATCGTCTCCTGCAGATGACTTGTCTCGAGTTTGTCTCTAGATGACTTCAAATTTTTCGGACTTGGTGACTTGTCCAGCTTCTTCCTAGTCTCGATCGGCTTAATCTTGGCTCTTGACCTTAGTTGTTCTTGAAGTCGTCGATCATACGAATTGATCCTTTTTAACTCATCAAAACATATTGATCTAACAATTTCCCCCTTTTTGATGAAGTTAAAGCGTAAGAAAGAGACACACTCACGGTGATGTTAGTCGAGTTATTCAAGATACTCGAGATAGGCATATCGTAACACATTCATACTTTGATTGATTTATTCAAGTTAGAGCACTTAATTCACACTTAGAAAAATTTCAAAGGAAAAATTCTTAAGTCTTAAGACTTTTTCAAAAGAATTAGACTTAGTAAAAATTTTAAGTCTTAGGACTTATAAAATTTTTAAGACTTAGGAAATTTTTAGAAAATTTTTAATCTGAGATGATTAACATTTAGTTAATTTTTTAAGTTTTCTTAAAAAGAAGTAAACAAAGCTTAAAAATTGAGACAAGTAAATCGGATAAGATAAAGTAGTATTCACACAAGATTTACATAATACAAAAAGGATAACCAAAAAGAAGATAAGATAAGAAAAATCCTTTGTTTAGATTCCCAATTGATAGGCTTCTAGAACGGCCCGGCCCGGTGAAGACCCGTCTTCTTAGTGCCTTGAGCTCTTCTTCACCTTTTAGGCACGATTCCACTTCAGCCTTGGCAATGATGCCTTTAATCCAGTTCATGTCCACTGAACCGTCGGGGTTGGTCATGGGTCTGCCCTTTTCATAATTTGGAGCGCATAAGTCGGTATTGAAAATTTTATCGGCTTAAATCGATCGATCGATGATAAAGGTTGGCATCTTCTTTCTCGATCCACTCATGCCACCTTAGGTCTTCGTCACGGGCTTAAGAATCGAGCCTTTTAAGATGTACCAATGATACATCCATCCGGCATCTAAATTCTTATCTTTATATTCTTTGAACCACTTGCCCATGACGAACTTTGGAGGATTGAGTGTTCGGTGATAAGGTCCGAACTTCGGCTTCATCCGCCCTTTCATCTCCCACTTCACGACCTCTTTGCTCCATATTATCTCCAAGCCTTTGTTCTTCTTCTTGATCGCGTCCTTTCCCTTTCACCATACCGGACCTTCTCTTTCCTCATTCTACGAATTTGCTCCTCTCGAAAGGTTTGAGTAGTCGACTCTCTCTTCCTTTTCTCGGTCAAGGTAGATTTGAGACTTAGTGCTTTGGTAGGAGTGGACTCCTCAACCATCTTTCCTTTGCCTTTTCCCTTTACCTCACCTGGTTTTGATTTTTTCATTTTAACCAACAACTGGACATGATTTTTCTTCCTCCTCCTTCTTCCTTGACCTCATCCTCCTTGAGAGCTTCTTCCAAGCTGGCTTACCCTCGGGTGAAGTGCGGCCAGCTCATCGGACTTGAGCCGAACATCTTCCTTGGCTGCATCCGGCTCGGTGTATTGGCCTTAGTGCCAACTTCTTTCCTTGTCTCCTCCAGGCAGTGTGAGGGTTCACTCTCTTTCTTGTACCTCCCTTTCCCCTTTTTGACTTCATCGGCCGGGGTAGTCGGCTTCGTCTCCAGATCTTTGCATTTAACACGGAAGTCTCGACTTGTCCATGGCTAATGAGTTAACCACTATAGCATTATAGTCGGTGACGACTCCTCGAGACCTTGCACCTCCTCCTCTAACGTCTTAACTTTCTCGGCCAAAACAGAGTTAGTAAGAGTTGTAATTTTTTCAATTAAATTTATCTCTACTTCCCTCATCTTTGGCAATCATGGTCTCCGTGTTGCCTCAACCATCTTTTCGTCTTCCTCTTCATCTTTTTTAGAAAAAGTTTGTTTGATTTTTGCTCCATTTGTGCAACGATTGATGAGATGGCTGAAGTTAGGCTTAGGTCATCGTCCTCATCCTCGAGATGAGGATTCGACGAGGAAGAAGAAGGGGTTTGGGGTTCGATTGTTTTAGGTAAGGGGGTAGGAGATCTCATCTGGATGTCCTCCGAGAAATGAGTAAGGGAAAATCTCAATTTACGGAGGTGAAGTTTGTGTTTGTGGGGGAATGGATGGTTGTTTTTCAGGTATGGGAATGGTAGATGAGGTTGGTTGTTCGGGTTGAGGAATGATTGTTAGAGTGGGGTTGGATTCAAGTTGGGTGGGTGTAGATGTGGTTTCGAGATGGAGTGATGATAGGTTCGGTTAAGGTTTGTGTTTGAACTGTGGGAGTTAATTTGGGTGTTTGGGGCAAGCTGTGGTTGTTTTAGAGGCTCCGAGGTGCCAGCCGGGCACACCTCTTCATTGCAGGAGGGAGATTGGGACAGAGAAAGAGAAGAGTTGGTACCTTCCTCCCGGATTGGAGAGAGTCTGACTTCCTTGGCCGGAGATGGAGGAACTTCGGTTTGTCCGACCTCTGCTGCAATTTTAAGGACGGAGTTCCTCCTCTGGAAGTAGGGTTGAAGACACCGTCTGCGGACTGAGTCTTTGGAGGATTTGGATGCTTGAGACTTCGTCGAGGCCTCTTACGAAGGATAAATTGGTTATCCTCATCGAGTCCTCGTCAGAAGGTGGCGATAGCGCAGATGACTCCTCTGAAGCTTTCTTTTATGAAGATTTGATTAGTCTCCTTCTTGTTCTTCTCTCGAGGAGACCTTGCCGCACTGCTACCTCATCGGTGTCACTTCGACCACAGTGGATCCTTGGCTTGGACATTCTCTCCCTGGACTCGGCCGCCTCGGCCTCTTGAGTCGCTGCTGTCCTTTGCTCCCTTGCAACATTCTCGATTCATCGTGCGAATCGAGGCATTCCTCCAGCCTTTCATTTTTGTAAGTATTCCTTTTTGTTTGGAATACTTCTTCGATCCAACTCTCCGGTCATTTGCTCGATTCAGCCCTTCAATCAAAACAGTGATTTTGTTGAGCAGTGGACTGTAGAGTTGCCACCCATCCCTCTTGGTGATTTAAAAGTTAGCCTTTTCTTCTCCTCGCTCGGTCTCTGGATGAGCAGCTAGACCTAGTTTACTTGAATTCCATCTAAGATAGCCCTCATCACACATAGTCCGGGCTTGGACAACCCATCATGTGAGCTTTGTTCTCCCAACACAACCTTCGTTACCCACGAGTCATCAACAACCTATACCTTCTCCTTAACAAGTTCTTCTTTAGATCCCGACGAGTTCCTCTGTAAGTAACTCTCGCCATCAAATCGAAAGATTCCTCCCACTCATCTTCTTTGAGCGTCAATGGATTAACTCCTTCCATTGACGTATTGAAAATTCTCAGCAAGGTTTTCCTGGTGTATGACAAAGCTGTGCCATCAGCCCTTATATCAAAACCTTCCGACGTTTCTTGCATGTTTACCAAAACTCTACTCCCGAATAAATCTGCAGTCTTGTTCGGGGAGACTTCATAGAGAGAAATCCCTGATTGAGAGGCTTCTAGCAATCGGAGTATCTCTACCGATTCTCTATCTCTCATGGTTTGAAATCCACGTACATCTCTGCTTTCAATTTGCTCTTGAATATTTCTTCATTCATTTTAAAACCAGATGTATTCAAGGAAATATACGAGGGTTTTTGGTTTTGGTGGTTTTTGATGAAGAAGCCATGGTAAGCTTGATTGGAAAGTTTGAGAAATTTTACAGAGAAATGATCTTTGGAATTTGTAAAAGTAAATTTGAAATGACGAAGGTAAGTTTTTAAATCCGAGAAGAGAGAGAGGGAAAATTTAGAAGATGATACGTGGCGATTTTCGGGAATTATTTTTTACCGTTGATTGTTAAAGGCGTGTGAAAAATATCAACGGCTCGATGATAAAACCGCTTCGCATTCAGGCGCGTGGTATTAACGCATCTTGAATTGTGTAAAAAGTAACCATTTATCCTACGAATTAGACGGCTAATAGGTTTACTTTATGCAGAGGTAATTAATATACGTGGCGTAAGCCAAAATATACCTTTCTTTGCATAAAGGTTTCCTATTTCAGATCGGATTTTATCGAGACTTGGTCCAAAGTGACCTTGTCTTATATGTAAAAATTCCTCTCGAGTCTGATTTTCAAAAACACAATTATTTAAATGCCAAAACATTTTCAAGTTAGAAATCCATTCTTAAAAATTTGAAAAATTAAGAAGCTCGAGAAAGTTATTTTGGAGATACATTTTTCAAGAAATGAATAAACAAAGGGGAGGTGATTATTAGATTAAAGGTTTTTAAAGCGATCTATCAATGTTGATATACTGTTCCTCGCAAATAAACTCATCAAAACTATTAGTAGCCGAGGTAAGTCGATTGGATGCAGGTAGTCATCTGCTTTCCAGAAATGAAATCACCGACTATTGTGTCCTTGTCGATTTACTCGATGTCGAATAAATAATCATCAAGTCGATAAGGTCAATATGACTAATCCTTGATTCTTGATTCCTAAAATAGGAGATTAATGATATCGGCTACTGATTGTCCTTTGACACATATCTAGTATGATAATTCTTTCTAGACATGTATTTAAAGAAAGGAAAGAAAGAAGGAAAGCAGATAATGATGCAAGCAAAAGTAATTAAAAATCAGCCAAAGATGCATCAAGTAATCCTAATTCTAAATACAATTCTTTAAATCTAGATTTAGCTAAAGGTTTTGTAAGAATATCTCGCTCTCTGTGATTACGTGGCTATCTTTTCTATCCTAATATCATTCTTTTCTACATGATCTCTAATGAAGTGATGTCGATGTCTATATGTTTACACCTAGAATGCAAGACAGATTGTATGTCATGGCTATTGCACTATTACTATCACGGTAAATAGGAGCAGATAATGTTTGAATGTTGTATTCCCTAAGTCAGCCGACTAATCCAGAGGAGTTGAGAGCAACAACTCCCAACCGCCATGTATTCGGCCTCGGTTGTGGAAGTGGCAACAAATGTCATTTCTTAGATAACCAAGAAATTAATTTGTTGCCTAAGAATTGACAAATTCCTAAAGTGGATTTCCAATCAATCTTACATCCTCCAAAATCGAGTGCGAATATCCCGCCATTTCAAAGTTGTCATCGAGATGGGTACCACAACCCAACTTGCAAAGTCCCTTTGAGATATTTGAGGATTTTCTTAGCGATCTCAGGATGAGTTTTCTTGGGATTAGATTAGAATCTTGCACATACCACAACCGCAAAGGCTATGTACGGCCTACTTGCGGTGAGATAGAGAAGGGGTCCAATCAGCCCACGATACTCCGTTGCATCTGTGGGTATCCCCGCTCATCTGAATCCATAGAAAAGTTAGTTGCCATAGGTTTTTAACTTCCCTACTAGTAGTCATCCCAAATTTCTCTATAAGGTCCTTAACATATTTAGTCGATGTATGAATATACCCTTACTCGTCTGCCTTAATCGCAAGCCTAGAAAGTATGTCAATTCACCCATCATAGACATCTCAAACCTGTTTTTCATGAGAACACTGAAATCTTCATACAAAGATAAATTAGGTGAACCGAAAATAATGTCCTCCACATAAATTTGAACCAATAAGATGTTACAATCTATTTCCTTTCTAAACAAAGTCCTATCTATCATACCTTTTGAAAAGCCATTTGAAATCGAAATTCGGATAAGGTATCGTACCAAGTCTGGGTGCTTGTTTCAGTCCATATAGGGTCTTATTAAGTTTATAGACCTTGTTATTGATCTTAAACCCAGGAGGCTGCTCCACATAGACTTCCTCAAGTAACACACCATTTAGAAAGGCAGACTTGGCATCCATCTCGAAAGACTTTGAAAGATTTATAAGCAAAGAAATGCCAAGAACAACCTTATTGCTCCTTTCAACTATTCCATTTTGTTGTGGTGTTTTGGTGATGAGGTCTCATGAACTATTCCACTCTCATTCAAAAAGTTAGATAAACAAGAATTTGAAAATTCGAGTGCCCTTATCACTCCTAATTTTAACAATATAACTCCTTTCTCATTTTGAATGCATGCAGGCAGATCACGGATCTTGTTCACGGTCTCATTATTTTTTAAAAGGTATATTACCAAAGTGTATCTAGAAAAATCATCAACAACAACAAGAGTATATTTCCTTCCACTAAAGTGAGAGGTGAAACAGTCCAAACAGATCAAGATGAAGTAGTTGTAAAACTCTTTCGGATGATGAAGTGTTAATACTCTTAAATGAGTGTCTACGTTGTTTACCTTTTGACATGCATCACATTTCAGATCAGGTAGAATATAATTTCTCTGGTAGTCCTTTAACAAGATTCTTTCTAGTAAGTTTACTAAGAGTTTTGAAGTTCGGATGACTAAGCCTCTTGTGCCATAGCCGGTGAGGTCATCTCCACCCTTAGCTACCAAACAAGTATCTTTGAGGCAATTGTTAAAGTTGGCCACATAGACATTACCATGTACGAAGCTAGTTAGAAGCACCTTGTCCGAGGAGCTATCTAAGATATCACACTTGTCTTTAGAAAACTTTACAAGAAAACCTTTGTCACAAAGTTGAGAAACGAGATAATGATTATGCCTTAAACCATCTACAAAATATACCTTAGATACCTGGACATCCCTTATAATCAAGGTACCGAATCCCTTAGTTTGTCCACAATTGTTGTCTCCAAAAAGAACTCTAGGACCATCAATATTTTGGAAGTTTGATAGTAACTTCTTGTTACAAGTCATATCTTGTGAACAACCACTGTGTATGTACCAAATTGAAGCTAGAATCTCTTCCTTGAGTGATAGTCCACTGTGAATCTGTAAAAGCAGATCGGATATGAGGTACCCTAGTGATCTTGGGTCCTTGAAGGTCAAAAATCACTTTGGGTAACCAAACAAACATCTCATTGTTTAATAATAAATCAGACTTGAGTCTGTCTACCAAATCTGTCTACAATTATATGACATTTAAATGATAGTTTATTGTATTCGATTTAGTGATTTTCTTGAACTTAGGAAAAGTGGGATAGCATCTACTTAAGAATTTCTTCTTATCTTTGTTCTTGGAACTCTCTTAGTACGATATGGAGTCCTCGGTGAATTTTGTTTTCACACTTTGGGGATGCGGTCCTTATCGACTAAGTGGTTTCCAAGGACCAATTTTAATCTCTTTTGAGGTTTCGAGATGCCTTCACAAATTTCCTAGGTTTTTGAACATCTGATTTATTATTTTTATCATAACCAAGACTGTCTTATCATGAGATTTTTGTGAAGTGCTAAAGATGTGATCTATTATCGATTGTGAGTTATTAAGCTGACTCATTTTGAAGACAAGCTTCTCATTGTCCTTCTTAATTAACTCATTCTAAGTACAAATCATCTCAAATTTGTCTTTTAAAGATTTTAATTCATTTTCTAATCTTTCGGACATAAGGTGATGTACTAGCCTCGGCTGGGGTAAACATTCCCTTAAATGTTTCCTCAAACTCGAGTAGTTTATAACACCTTGCCTTTAGCTAGAATCGAATACGATCTTTTAAAGTCAAATTTTCTGTCTCTAACTGTTTTTAAGCGATCAAAGACATATTTAGATCTTTCAATAATCCTTGAATGACAGTTTGATCATTATCTCAAAGCAGATTTATATGAATCATTATCGGAAGAAGAATGATAGACTACCTCTTTGCCCATAAGACAAATTTCATCATCGATCCAAAATCGGATGAGGATGATGATGATTTTCTTGATTCTTTTTCTTCAGCCGAAAGGCTCTTTGATATGCAAACCTCCTATCTCTTTTCTTTCTTCTCTCTTCTCGTTCCTTAGAGTCATTTGGGGACAATCATAAGCTGAAATGACACGGCTTATTACACGTGTAACAAGTATCACCCCTATCGACTTAGGGTGGTAGGATTTTTTTTTGCGGGTGATCCGAACCTTCTTATGTCGGTTCTTTTTCTTATCATCAGCAGATGTGTCATCTTCCTTTCTTCTTGATCTGATCTAATTCTATCTTTTCCCGCAAACCTCGGCTTATTACATTTATATTTCATTCTCAATTTATCATACCTTTTGGTGAGCAATGCCATCTGCTCCTTAAGAGATAAGTCGGCTCCCTCTTGATTAATTTGTTGTCTTATCTTTTTGTTGACAAAAGCAACGAGACTTAGACGAGGTGCTTGATTCCATTTTGTCTTCCTTATCTTCTATCCGAATATCATATTCTAAGGCTTTTAGATGAGAAAATAAAGTATGATGAGTAATAGATGATAAGTTTTGGGTTGCTTTTATGATATTTGACTTCTCTCTCCATCTCTTGGTCAAAGATCTAAGTATCTTATTGTTTATTTCCTTTTGAATAATTCTTCCCTAAATCACCGCTTTGTTGAGAAGATTTGTTAATCTCACATCCGGTGATCTCTTATTCGTTCTCCTTTATCTTAAACGTATCAAAGGCATGTAGCACATCGCAACTTGTTTTCTTTCACTTGGTCTCGATCTTTCACACACATTTGCAAGTGTCGCCACATCTCCTTAGCTGATTTACACCTCTTGACTTTTCAATCCAATCTTTGCTAAGAGTGTCTATGATTTCCGTCTGGCTACCCGATCTAAGTTGTGGATTTTCCTCTCATCACTTGTCGGCTAAGAACTTTTCTTCTCGTCTCGACTCTGGTTTCAGCCTGGCAGATCATCATCGGGTTCCACCATGATAAAATTTGATGGGACCCTCTTCGAGAACCTCCTCCATTCTATCATGGATCGCCTTGAGATGGTTTTCCATCCTAAATTTCCAATAGTCATATTCTTCAATTGAAAACTCGAGGTAGACTCCTCGATTTCTTGCTCTTACCGATTGACATGATGATATAAGAAAATAAAACTTATACAATCTAGTTAGTAGCAGGGTTAGTGGAGAAAAGAAGATAAATATAATCAAAAGATAATTTCAGAATCTTTTTAAGACCTAAAATCAATATCGGAAACGACTTAACAACTGCTCGATACCACTTGTTGGTCCCACAAGTTGAGTATATCAAAGATTACTTGAAACAAACCTTCTAGGGAAAATCTAGAGGGGGGAGGGTTGAATAGATTTTCCAACTTTTTGAAAACTTAGAAAATCAACTCGGGACACCAAGTTAACACAACGTAATTTGTTTTAAACTTAACTTTAATCGGATCAAAAGCAAACCGATAATTTATCTAATTATAATTAAATTAAATTTTGATTAGTAGTTGAAATTGAAATTGAATAAGAGCAGACTAGTAATTAAAAGCAATAAAGAATAAGATGATTTATAGTGGTTCGGATCTAAGCGATCCTACATCCACTCTCCTTCTTCAACTTGAAAAAGGGTCTCTTCTACTACTTACTTACTCACTTTCCAACGTACAATTTACAACTTACAAAGATCTTCAAATCTTCCAACTCCTAGACTCTTACGGGAATCTAACTTTATAGTGATAGAAGTGTTTTTGAAGATATACGAGAAAAGTGTTCTACAAACACTTAGAACTTTTTGAAAACTTTCTTTGGGACTTGTGTGAACATTTGCAAAATCAAAATCTGAGTATTGTGATCAAGGTGTTGTGTTAAAGTGTTGTATCAAATGAAGTAAAACCTAGACCTATTTATAAGTCTGGAAAGACAGTTAGTTTGTTAGTTAGTTTTAATAAACTAAAACCGCTTAAGAAACTTAATCTTGATAACCGTTCTCATCTTGGTGATCTTTCACAACTCGTCTGCGGTGACTTGGTGAAGACTTGCCTTTCTTATTCTACTCGGCTTGTCTTGACCTCGTCTCGAGCTCTTCATAATCGTCTCCTGCAGATGACTTGTCTTGAGTTTGTCTCTAAATGACTTCCAATTTTTGAGACTTGGTGACTTGTCGATTCTTCCTAGTCCGATCGGCTTTAGTAATCGGCTCTCTTGACCTTAGCTTGTTCTTGAAGTAAATCGATCATCTGAATTGATCCTTTTTAACTCATTAAAACACATTACGATCTAACACGAGGGTGGGCTCGTTTTTGGACCATCGGCTCAAATCAAACTCAATTTGGTGGAAGGCTTGTCCTTTACACAAAATGTGATAAAAACCTACAAAACAGACATAATACCTTCCACAACCGTTAAGCTCACAATTATACTAATTAGGGTGATATTGCTCATAAAATAGATCAAAATATGCAATTAATCCACAATAAAATCATGCAAGAATTCACCCTAATCACTCTCGAGTTGGCATAAGAAAAGTTTTTGTGTCTCCTCCAAGTGTTGCCATTTAATTAAGCTTGAGGTTGATAACTCCTTGTGGCCTATTTTGGTATGACATTTGATAAGGCCTTCCTCCTTAATAGCCTCCTTGATAAGGAGGCATTCCCATGTAATTAACCTCTTCAACCGGCATAGAACTTGAACAAATATCAACTTGAGGGATGGATGAACTCACATTTTGTTGGCTTTGGGAAGTAGTAAGAGCTTCCACGGTCCATCATCGTCATCATCATAGTCTTCATAGACTCTATCTCCTCAACATGTGACACTCTATGGTGTGCTCCACGATTAACCGACACTTGGAACGAATCTTGGGTAATATTCTCCATTATCTCATTCATTTGCCCCACCGTCTTCGACCAAATAAAACCATTAGCACAAGCATTAAAAAGGAACGATCCCCATCCATCAAGCCATTGCAAAAATACCTAAAGGTTTGTTCCTCCGGAAAGCCATGTTGGGGACAATTAATAAGCAACATGCCATACCTCTCCCAAGCTTCGGTATAGTCTCTCCATTCTTTTGGCGAAAGTGTGGAATTGCCTCCTTGGCTTGCACGGTTTTGGATGGTGGATAGAACTTCATCAAGAATCTTTTAGATAGGTCCTCCCTACGTACACACGGTCCCGGGAGGAAGTGAATTTATTCATGCTTTGGCTCTCCCCTTAAGAGTAAAGGCAAAAGCCTTAGCTTCTTAGCATCCTTGGGCACTCCGTTGTACTTGGTAGTGTCGAAATCTCTAGAAATTGTGCCATGTGTTGATGAGGGCACTCCTCTTCATCTTTCCCTTCATATTTCTTTTCTCTAAGCATCCTCACAAGAGTGAGACTTATCTCAAAATTATTGGCTTCAATTCAAGGCCTTGCTATCCCATCATAATACTCACGAAGTTGTGGCTCAAAAACTCGCGCAATGGCCTACCTTGAGGTGTTGGCTCAGTCATTGGTTGTGGTTGGGCTTGTGGAATGTGAGGTGACTCTTGATATCGTGGCTCATGATTATATGGCATTTGAGGATAGTATGGTGGAAATTGTTGTGGATGAGGTGGATAGTATGGGTATTGGTGAGCTTGTGGAGGGTAGGGGTATGGATTTTGGTAGGGAAAGTATTGTGGTGGCATCCCTTGAGGAAAAGCACCAACTTGAGCATTAAAGTTGTTCCCATGACCTCCTGCATTGTCTACTCTTCCTTCTCCATTCACATTCAACTCCTCAACATGAGGTTCACCAACAACTCTCTCCTCATTTTTCAACTCTTCACCTTCCATTTCTTCCCTTCTTTTTCTACCATGATTTCTTCTAAGTGTAGCTTCAAGTTCGGATTGAGTGGCAAGGGTGGAATACCACTAGATCTTGTTATCATGCACCTACAATACCACCAATCCAAGTATCAAAATCCAACAAAAACTAACAACAAAAAAATACAAAAAAAAAAAAATAACAAGTAGCCACTTCAAACAATTCCTAGGTCTAACTATAGGTGCAAAAACTAATTCCCGGCAACGGCAACATTTAGATTATAGGAATCCGGCAAGCGGTATTAAGACCAATCAAGTATATCGAACCCAAGGGAAAAAGTATGCAATGAGGCCCTAGGAATACGAGTTATTGATGACTATTGTTGCAAAATGGTTTTGGCACTAACAACTACAATACAATTGCAAGAATTAAAAATTCAAACACTAGCAAGCAATTAATCGAACACCTAATATGCAAAAACAAGTAACTTGGTTTCAATGGGGGATTAGGGTGCTAGGGATAATATCCATCAAGGATTCAATGTTCAACAAGCTATGATTGAATCAAATTGCAAATCAACTAAGTTAGAAAGCATAAAACCATAATGAAATTAATCTCTCCATTAATAACACAATGCCTAATGTGAGTATCCTTAGTGCAACTAATCTCTCAATTAAGAAACACCCAATTCATACATTCATACACAATTATAACCCGATTAATCCCTAATCACGTTAGCTCAACTCGCCTATTGCTAGGGTGATCAAACATTACTCTAAAGTGTTGGTCCCGATTAGTTGAGTTGATTAAAGAAAACTTGAGTTCGCCTTCTAGGATAAAATCTAGAAGGGGGTTGAATAGATTTTATAGATTTTTACAAATCTCTTGAAACTTACTCAAAACTTCAAAGTAACACAGTGGAAATTCAGTTTTGAACTCAACTTGAACAAGATAAAAAACAATCGATATTTTAGTTCTAACTTTGATTTTGAAATTAATCTTTGATTTATAAACTGGAAATAGAAAGAAAAAGTAAGTAACAATAAAGAACACCAGCTTTATAGTGGTTCGGATTATAAAAATCCTACATCCACTCTCCTTCTTCAAACTTTGAAGAAGGGTCTCTTCCACTAGCTTACTTACTCACTTTCCAATCGTATACTTACAAATTACAAGTGATCTTCAAATCTTCAATCTTCTAAACTATTCTTGAAAATTCTAACTCTATAGTGATAGAAGGGTGTTTGAAGATGTTTATAAAAGTGTTCTATAAACACTTAGAAAAATCTATGAAGAAACCCTTGAAAACAATTTTTGTGCTTTTTCGAAATCTTGTGAATTGTGAGAATGCATTCTTTGAATGAATAATTCGTGTGATAGATATATTTTTAATGAAGTGCCTAGACCTATTTATAAGTCTGAAAAGACAGTTAGTTTGTTAATTAGTTTTAACAAACTAGAAGCTACTCAACAAACTTATTCTTGGAAAGCTGCTCTAGACCTCGGCTGATTTTATTCTACTCATCTGCGGTGACTTGGTGAAGACTCGCCTTTCTTATTCTACTCGGCTTGTCTCGACCTCGTCGAGCTCTTCATACTTGTCTCCTGTAGATGACTAGACTTGAGCTAGTCTCAGACGACTTGCAACTATCCAGTCTTGGTGACTTGTTCCATCCTCAACCTAGTACGATCGGCTTAGTATTCGGACTTAGTCTCACTGTTCTTCATAGTCGTGCGATCATACGAATCGCTTCTTTTAACTCATCAAAACTTTCTTGATCTAACAATTTCCCCCTTTTTGATGAAGTTAAAACCTACTAGGAAGAAACACACTCACGGTGAAGTTAGTTTAGAGTTGATCAAGATTATCGATAGGCATATTAGAACACATTCATACCGAAAATCGATTCATTCAAATTTCACCACTTAATTCACAACAAAACAAAATTTTTTTAAGTCTTTTAGACTCTTCCAAAATATTTAGTCTGTAAAAAAATTAAGTCTTAGGACTTAGAAAATTTTTAGAAAATTTTAAGTCCGAGAGATAAAATTTCTCGAGATAATTAATACTTAAATTTTTTTAAGTTTTCTTAAAGCGATAAAAAACTTTAAAAATAAGATAAGTAAATCACATAGGTCAAAGTGTATTTATTCACATATATACAATTCTGAGATAGGGAGAACCGATAATAATAGAGATAAGGAGAAGAAAATCCTGGTGTATCAAGTTCCCATCGGCTTGCTTACGGAATGTTCGGCCGGTTGAAAATCCTTGCTCGAAATTTGTTTGAGTTCATTCTCGTCTGTGAGCTCGGATTCTCTCTCGGCTTTGATGACAATTGTTTTGACCCATTCCATGTCCGGAGATTCGTCTTCGTTCAGCTTAGGAGAGACTTGCTCATAGGTGGGGCGACAAGATCGCGATTGAAAACCTGATGTGCCTCATCGAGCAATCTTCCATATAGATCAACATTCTCTTTCTCCATCCATTCATGCCATTACTGTCTTCATCAATTTGCACGAAGGAGATGCCTTCAAGATGTACCAAAAGGACATCCATCCGGCATCTAGAGCGTTCTTCTTGTATTCACCGGTGTACTTTCAGCGACCATCTTTGGAGGAGGCGATGTGCGTTGGACGGGTCGAGAAATACGCTTAAATCTGCTTTGCCTTGGACACCCATTTTCGAGTATCCTTATCCCACTTCACTCTGCCTTTCCCAGCTTCTTGATCTCTTCTTTTCCTCGCTTCTCATACTTCTCCTTCTCGGCATGTATTCTTCCTGATTTGCTCACCTGAGAGGTTTGAGTAGTCGGGTTCTTTCCTTTTGCGCTCATTTCTGGTGCAGGGTAGTCGGCCTATTCGGTGATGAAGACTTCTCGACTGCACCGCTGCCTTTCCTTTACCCTTGCCCATGGCCTCGGATTTCTCGGCTTCCTTCATCTTGGCAGTAGCTTTTCTCGTCTTCTCCTCTTCCTCTCTTCTCCTCTTCTCCTCATCCTCTCGGATGGCATCTTCTATCTGGGTCACCCTCGGTTGCAAGGCAGCCCGGCTCATCGATTTTTCTTTCATTTCGGCTTTGTTGCCTCCAACTCACTGCGTCGCCTTTGAGTCGAGCTTGTCTGTAATGGACATGACTCCAGTGTGAGGGTGTCCATTCTTCCTTCAGCTCCTTCCCCCTTTTTGACTTCATCTTTCGAGTGGTCTGAGGCTGACCTTCCAATGCGACAACGAGTCCTAAGTCTCGATTGGTGCGAAGTGAGAGCATTGACCGGGACCTCGTTGTCTTCCGCCATTTTCGCTGAGCACCTTCACCTCCTCCTCCGGGTTACTCATTTGGGTACCAACGGCAGTGCCAAGGTTGGGCGATAGGTTGCGAGAGATATTGACCTCGGCAATCTGCATGTTAGCGAGCATTGTATCTGTGTTGCTCTAATCACCTTTCTCGTCTTCTTCTCCATCAACCTTTGGACTTTAGTGATTATTTGCTTGTGTAGATCCTCAAAGGTGAGGAGATGGCAAAGATTGGACTTGACTCCTCCTCGTAATCGGATGAGGGAGGAGGGGTGGGAGAAGTTGGACTGGGGAGCTCATGTGGATATCTCCAAAGATGTTGGAGGTATCCACGGGTTGGGGATAAGAGGGTTGGGAGGAAGTGGGGGCGTCGATGGTGGTGGAGGAATCTCGAGGTGGGGGTGAAGATGGAGGGGGTGGTATTTCGGATGAAGTGGGTGGTGGAGAAGGGGTTGGTTGTGGGAAATGGGTTGGGGTGCGAGAGGGTTGGGGTGGGCTGTGAGAGAGAGTTGAGGAAGATGGGAGTAAGGTGGGGGTGAGATGGTGGTTATGGGGGGTGAGGGAGTAGTAGTCCGGTTAGGAAAGAAAAGAAATCGGATGGGGAGGGAGGAGGAGATGAGGTTTGGGTTTGTGGGAGTGAGGCGATGAGGTTTCGGCTTGGACTATAGTGGGAGTAGAATTTGTTTAAGAGGCTCGGAGGTGCCGGCTGGGTCACCTCTTCATCGCGAGTGGGTGGAGAGGGGAGGGAGAGAATTGTACCTTTACGGGGAGAAGGAGAGGGGGTCCTTTCGGAGGCGATCTCCCGTACATCTTCCGATTGGACAACCTTTGCTTGCGATGTCTAGTGTAAGTGCCTCTTGACCGGAAAGGTGGCTGATCACGAGAGGTTCCTCCCTTCTCTCGAGGCTTTTATCAGCCTCCTTCTCATAGGGATCTTCTCTTTCGCTTCATTGGTGTGATGCCTCGGCGAAGTCATTGAAGGCTCGAGATGTGTGCTCTTCCTCTTCTTCTTCTTCCTCCTCCTCGGTGAGGTCTGAGCCACGTCCTCATTTGCTCCTCCGTCAGTCATTTGGAGCCCCAAGCGGCTCATCCTTGGTTAGCAACCCTTTTTGTTTGGTGTAGGCTCTAACTCCATCAGCCGATTGATTTCGGTGTCGGCATATCCTCCGTAATCACAGTCACCTTGTTGAACAGGCTAGTGATCAACTTCGCCCGCCATTTCCCACTTATTACTTCCACCTCTTCCTTTCGGGCCACACCTTCCCAAGCAAGCATCCCACCCGGTTGGTTTGTACTCCATCTAGGATGGCCCTCATCTGACATAGCACGGGTCTCGTCGACCCCATCATGGGAGTTCTGCTCCCCTAAAATGACCTTCGCCAATATCGCTATTAAACGATATCTCCGTCGGAGCATTTTTTCTTGATTCAGACCTCCTACCCCTCATTGAATTCCGGGTAATCATCTCGAATGATTGTACCCATTAAATCGATTTATATGTTAGGGGGTTTACTCCTTCACGCTTGTATAAAAAATCTGCGCCACCTCTCACGGAGTTCTGTCAACACCTCGCCGTAAACATGGGTTTTAAATATCCCATTTTCGAATGTCCCGTTGACATAAAACTCTATGCCTCTCATATCCGAGTTTTATTGGAGCCGGATTTCTTGGAGCAGAATGTCCTCAATCCCGACCTCTCCAATAACTCGAGAATTTGTCTTGATTCTCCATCGGTGGTTGTATCAAAGTCGACGTACATCTCCGACTCGATCTTCTTGTTGTAAGTCTCGGTGTGTATTTCCACCATAGTTGAGGTTACTCCTAATCGTTTTGGGTATGGCTCATAGAAGAATTTGGCTACGTGTTTTTGAAAATTTTCGAGTATAAGTATAGTTTTACGAAAGTGAAAAAGTTTGATTGAAGAAGAAGATGTATTTATAGGAGGGAAAATTGGAAAGAGAAACCGCTTTTTAGAAAATCGATTTAATGCGAGCCGTTTATTTAAAAGATTTCTTGTCTTTGAATCAACGGTTAAAAATCTGGATAAATGATTGGGATTTAGCGCGTGTAGGTTACTTGCCTTTGGAATGCGTAAATAGTTACTTTATAGATCATTGATTTGTGAGATGTAGGTTACTTTATGCGAGAGAAGTAAGTATGCTGACGTCGACCTAGGGTTACCTTACTTCGTATAAGGGTTTTAAAAAGCAGATGGGTTTATAAAGTCATCGATAAAGTAACTCGTGCGATTTTAAAATAGCTTAGTTTTGTCTTTTGGCAAACTTAAAGACTTAGAAAAAATAATTTTAAATAAACGAGGCTCGATTTAATTTTCTAAAGTTAGGTTTTCCAACTAATCAATCCGATAAGAGTTTAATAAGAAAGCACAATATATGGAGATTATTCGAAGCAAAGGTGTACGAATAAGAAGGTTTATGACAGATGAGGTGAAATAGTCGAGTTATCAATATGATATGTGGCCTATTCTGCAAAGACATAGACTTGAAGAAAATCATTAGTAACTTGAGGTAGATCGGATAGGGTGCAGATAGTCATCTGTTTCTCAAGAAATCAGTGGCTATTGTGCCCTAGTCAGATTTATCGAATGTCGATAAGTAATTATCATGTCGGATAAGGTCAATATGACTAATCCTTGATTCTTGATTCCAAAATAGGAGATCAATGATATCGCCTACTGATTGTCCTTTGACTCATATCTAGTACGATAATTCTTTCTAGACATAGTAAACTAAATTGAGAGAGACAAAGAGTGAAAAACATAGAATTATAGATTAACTAAAGAAGCATCTAATAATCCTAATTCTACGAGATAGTTCTTTAAACTTTGTCTCTGCCGGTGGCTTTGTCAAGATGTCTGCTGATTGGAGTGAATTGATGCATGTTTTTAGGGCCTATTTTAGTGCAAAAAGTGAGCTAAAGTGTTAGTTTTTGTGCCTAAATGTGAAAAGTATCACTCTTTTGCCTAAAAGTATTATTTGTGAGATTTTGATGTTTTCCATCCATTTTGCAGGTAATTCGGTGGAATTTTGCCAAACCGAGAGTACCATTAGGCTTAGAATGAAGAGACGGACATCCGGGACGAAAATAGGGGTCGGGGCCGAAGTCCCGTGTGAGAAAAGTGCCACTGGACTCGAGCTCGATCGAGGGACAAGAGCCTCGAGTCGAGGGATGTGTAGAAAGGACCAAATTCAGAAAATGGCATGAGCCTCGACTCGAGACATGACCCTCGAGTCGAGGGCGAGGATTTTTGGCAGGGCCTCGAGTCGAGGCCTGTCCCTCGACTCGAGGGGAAGGTTTTTCTAAAAGTTCGTATTTAAGCGGGCGATTCGGAGAGAGCAAAAAGAGACTTCATAGTAGCGATTAGTAGCGGTTTTGGGGCGATTTCTCGGGCCCCAAGCCAATTTCCATCTTAGATTAGAGTAGAAGTTAGAATTAGGAGTAGATTTCCATTAATTGTTGTTAGATTAGCATTAGATTAGTCTTTGATCATTGTAATCCTTTCAATCCAAGCTTGTATTGCATTTGGAGATTGTTGTTGAAGACTCAAGCATTCCTATTTTGGTTAATTGAAGATCATTTGGTGATGTTTTTCCTCTCTTGTCTCTTTAATTTCTTAATTGTTGTGATTTGCTTTGTGTTTGATAGATTCTATCTTCTTCCCATGGATTTCACCATGTGCTAACTCTTTTGTGCTTGGGTTAATTGAAATTGATGATGATTTGATTGATGATGCTATAATTGTTGATGATTGGAGATCAATTGAGTAGATTGCTTACTAATTGTGATTCTCATTTGTGCTTCATGCATAATTATCTCTTTAGATTAGTGTTTGATCACCTTAGCTATAGGCGAGAGTTGCGCTAACGTGATCTCGGGATTAATCGGGTGATAATTGTGTATGAATGTGTGGATTGGGTGCTTCGGAATCGAGAGATTAGTTGCACTAAGGATACTCACATTAGTTTGTTTCCTAATTGTGATTCTTAATTGTGCTTTGTGTAAAATTGTCTCTTTAGATTCTTGGTTAATCACCCTAGCAATAGGCGAGAGTTGAGCTAACGTGATTAGGTGTTGATCGAGTTTCAATTTTGCATGATTGTATGAATTTGGGATTTCTACATTGAGAGATGGGAAAGACTAAGAATACTCACATTAGGCATTGTGATTTTAATGGAGTGATTAATTTCATGATGGTTTATGCTTTCTATCTTAGTTGATTTGCAATTAGATTCAATTGTAGCTTGTTAATTGATGATTCATTGATGGATGTTAATCCTAGCACCTCTATTCCACCATTTAGTGTTGTTTTTGTTATCGCATTCTAAGTGTTCGATCTATTACTTGCTTATTGTTTAATTGTATTCTTGCTAGTGTTTTGTGTTTTTGTTCCAAACCATTGTTGCAACTCTAGTCACTAATAACTTGTATTTCTAGGACCTCATGTGCATACTTTTTCCCTTGGGTTCGATATTTTTGTTGATTGGTCTTAATAACTCTTACCCTATACACACCAATCATCTGCTCTTTGGAAATCGATCAGAATCTTCTCTAGTACGATGTCACCTTACTCTACATGGTCTCGGATGAAGTGGTGTCGATATCTACATGCTTGCATCTCGTATGTAGGGTGGGTTACGGGTAATAGCTATGGCACTATTACTATCACAAAAGATAGGTACATCTTTGGTGACAATGTTATAGTCCCTTAGCTGTTGACTTATCCAGATCACCGTGAACAACAACTTCCGCCATATACTCGGCTTCGGTTGTGGAAGTAGCTACGAGAGGTTTGTTTCTTAGATAACCATGAAATCAACTTACTACCAAGAAATTGGCAAGTACCGGATGTAGATTTTCTATCTATCTTACACCCACTAAAATCTGAGTCTGAGTATTGATTGGAGTGTATAGGGTAAGAGTTATTAAGACCAATCAACAAAAATATCGAACCCAAGAGAGAAAGTATGCAAACGAGATACAAGGATAAGAGTTCTAAATGGCTAAAGTTGCAAAAAGCTCTTGAACTAAATCACTATAATATGCAAGAAATTAAATGGCAAGTTTATGCAAACAATTTATCAAACACTTAGAATGCAAGATCAAATAGACTAAAATCAATGGGGAATTGGGTGCAAGGGATAATCTCCATCAAAGAATCCATGATTAACAAGCTATGATTGTATCCAAATGCAAATCAATCAAATTAGAAAGCATAAACCATCATGAAATTAATCACTCCATTAATATCACAATGCCTAATGTGAGTATCCTTAGTTCTTCCCATCTCTCAATGTAGAAGTCCCCAATTCATACAATCATGCAAAATTGAAACCCGATTAACACCTAATCACGTTAGCTCAACTCTCGCCTATTGCTAGGGTGATCAACCATTAATCAAAAGAGACAATTTTTCATGAAGCACAATTAAGAATCACAATTAGGGAGTAATCTAATTCAATTGATCACAATTATCAACAATCATAGCATGAGGCAATCACTTCATCCCTAATTTCAATTATCCCAAGCACAAAACTATTAGCCCATGGTGCTACAAGCAAAAGCCATGGCTAGAAAATCTAAGAAAGCAATTAACAATCTAATCACTACAAGCAATGAATTAAAGAAAGCAAAGGGTAAGAACATCACCAATTAAGCTTCAATAGGCAAAAATAAGAATGATTAATCTTCTACAATGCTTCCATACAACTTCAATTCTTCCCACTTCTCAGCTGCAAACTTCAATTACAATCAACCAATCTACTAATCTAATGAATTAAATGTGAAATCTATCTCAATTCTAACAATCTAATGCAATTACAAGTAAATTCAAGCTACAAAATGTAAAATTCACTCAAAGAAACTCCTAGAAACCGCTCTAAACCGCTAGAATGAATCTCCCTCTGTTTTTGGCTTCCAATGGCTTAAAAATTGAATTTTTCGGTTTTGGGAACTCCTCGAGTCGAGAGGCCCTCGAGTCGAGGCCTAAGAGTCGCTAACACGTTTCTTTAAAAATCTCTCCCTCCTCGAGTCGAGGCTCCGCCCTCGAGTCGAGGATCTGCATTTTCCCAATCCCTCGACTCGAGGCTCCTCCCTCGAGTCGAGCTTGCCGCCATTTTGAAATTGTTTCCCTCCAAAGCATGAACCTCGAGTCGAGGTCTATGCACCCTCGACTCCAGCCCGAGACCAGGGAATTTTTATCGAGAAGGGCTCTGGGCCCGACCCCGTTTTCGTCCCGTATGTTCGTCTTTTCATTCTAAGAATACCGGTACTCTCGGATTGGCAAAATTCCACCGATTTACGCAAAATGGGCGAAATACATCAAAACCTCACAAAGTAATACTTTTTAGGCAAAAGGGTGATACTTTTCACATTTAGGCACAAAAATCACACTTTAGCTCACTTTTTGCACTAAAATTAGCCCTAAAAACATGTATCAATTCACTCCAATCAAGTATCCAAACAGCTCAAAGTTGTCATCAATTTGGATACCACAATCCAACATTCTGTTCCTTTCGGATACTTAAGAATTTTCTTTGTCGCTTCAAGATGGCTTTTCTTAGGATTAGCTTGAAATCGAGCATGGATCTCAACCGCAAATGAAATATCGTGTCTACTAGCGATTAAATATAATAAAGAACCAATTAGACCTCTATACTCGGTTTGATCGAGTGTCTTCTCCCTTCTCATCTGGATCCATTGAAAAGTTTGTCATCATAGGTATGTTAGCTTCTACGGGTACCTATTCCAAATTTTTCAATGAGATCTTTTGTATATTTAGCTTGATTTATGAATATTCCCTTCTTTGTCTCTGTTTGACTTGGAGTCCAAGAAAATAAGTCATCTCTCCCATCATGGACATTTCAAATGCTTTTCATAAGATGACTAAATTCTTCACACAAAGATATGTTAGTTGATCCAAAGATTATATCATCAACATAAATGCGAACTAATAAAAGATCATAACCAAATTCTTTTCTAAAGAGAGTTCTATCAATTCTACCTTTAACAAAACTATTTTGAATTAAATAATCGGACAAGGTGTTATACCATGCCCTTGGTGCTTGTTTAAGTCCATATAGAGCTTTCCTTAGTTTATAAACCTTGTCTCCTTTGACAAAACCAGGAGGTTGCTCTACATAAACTTCCTTAGCTAGGATTCCATTAAGAAATGCTGACTTAACATCCATTTGAAAAACTATGAATCTTTTAAAAGCGGCATAGGCTAAAAACAATCTTATGGCTTCAGACGAGCTCTTTGGTGCAAAGGTTTCATCATAATCAATCCTCCGATTGTGAATAACCTTGAGCAACTAGTCTAGCCTTATTTCTAACCACAATATTGTTTTCATCCCTTTTGTTTTTAAAGACCCATTTAGTTCCAATGACTTTACGATGATGAGGCCTTTCAACAAGCTCCCACACATCTTGTCTTTGAAACCGATTTAGTTCTTCTTGCATGACATTAATCCGGTTGGAATCGTTAGAGCTTACGTAATAGATTTAGGTTCAAGTAATGACACATAGCAACCGAACATACAGTCTTGATTTAGTTGGGTCCTCGTCTGGATACGAATCTAAATCTCCAATTATCTGCTCGGCTAGATGATATGACATTTCTTTCTTACCTTTATCTTTTACGGTGGATGATGTTTTGTCTGAATTATTTAGTTCGGATGAGTCTATGTTACCTTCGATGACTCTACCCGATCATCCGATATATTGGTCGTCGATCACCGGTAGATCAATTTGGTGAGGAAGATCTTTCAGGTTCTTTCTCTTTATCTGATTCTTCCTTTTCATCCGAGTCCGATTCTTGATTGTAGAATTTTATGGTTGATCTCTTGATAGTAATCGATCCAGATCATCCGATATCTTTGTGATGTCCCCTGTCCTTATTATACTCAAAAGAAGATTCATCAAATACCACATGGGGTGTTTCTTCTACACATAAGGTTGTCTTATTAAAAACTCTATATGCCTTTGATACGGATGAGTATCCTACGAATATCCCATCTGCTATCTTGGCATCAAAAGTTTTTAATTGATATTTTCCATTGTTGTGTATGAAACATTTACTGACTAAATATATGAAAATATGAAATTTTAGGGGATCTTCCCTTCCAAATTTCATAGGGAGTTTTGCATTTATCTTTAACAATCAAACTTCTATTTTGAACAAAGCAGTTGTATTAATAAACACTTTCCGCCAAAACTGTGTGGAGTGTTGTACTCGAGATAACATTGTTCAAGCCGCCTCTTTCAAGGTTCTGCTTTCTCCTTTCAACTACTCCATTTTGTTGGGGAGTCCTTGCCGCAGATGTTTCTGAGCTATGTCATTCTCAATGAGGTAGTTAATAATCCGCTTATTAAGGAATTCAAGTACCTTTATCACTTCTAATTTTAACAATAGTTAATCCTTTTTCATTTTGAACCTTTTTAAGAAATTATGGAATCTTAATCATAGTCTCATTCTTTTTGTATAAGAAAATAACCTGTAAATCTTGAAAAATCATCAACAATTACCAAAGTGTATTTTCTTCCACTAAAGCCGAGAGGTGAATCTTTGGACCAAAAAGATCCATGTGAAGAAGTTCCAGAATTCTTTTTGAAGAAGGACTACTTATTGTTTTAAAAGAAGCTTTAGTCTGTTTTCCTTTTTGACAAGAATCACACACATGGTTCTTTGAAAATACTTTATCAGGAGCCCTTTAACTAAAGATTTCCTTGCTATTTTGTTAAGAGTTTTGAAGTTTAAGTGACCAAGACGTTTGTGCCACACCAACTTAAATCATCCGAACTCTTAGCAACAACACAAGTATCTTTAGGACAACTTTTGAAATTAGCAACATAAATGTTACCTTGTCGACTCCAGCTAATAGAATATTTTCATTGATACCATCTAATACATATCATGCATTATGAGTAAATTTGACACAAAACCCCTTATCATAAAATTGTGAAACAAATAGTAGATTGTGCTTCAATCCTTCCACATAGTAGACTTCATGTACTTGAATATCTCCTATCATTAGTGTCCCTACTCCTTTGGTAAGTCCATAATTGTTGTCTCCAAACATCACTCTTGGTTCATCTATAGTCCGATAGTTAGAAAGTAATCATCTTTTATTGGTCATATGCTTGGAAATACCACTATCAATGTACCGGATGACGTCAAGAATGTCTCTTTTTCAACTATCTTCTTATCTTCCTGCAATCACAAATTTAATGCTTAGGTACCCTTTGTATTTTGGGTCCTTTCATGTTAAGTTGACTTTTAGGAATCCAGATAAAGATATCAATGTTCCTCAAAACCATAGATTGAAGTTTACATCCATATCTATCTACTAAGATAAGACTTTCAAGATCAATCTTATTTAACCGATCTTTTGAAATTGTCTTAAATCTTGGTAAAAATGGATATGTTTTGCTTCTTCCATCAAAGCTATTATATCTAGGATAAAACTTTGACTTAATCTTAGATTTAACCTTAGAAATTTCTTTCCTTGTCTATTTTTTCTTTCGTAATTATCGGATGAGGTAATTAATTCCTTAGGTTTCCAAGGACTAAATCTAGTTTCTATATTGGTTTAGTTGCTTTAACAAAAACTCTAGGTTTTATTGGATCATTTTTCTTACTCCAATTAAAACCTAATCCAGCTTTATCACTAGACGTTTGTGAAGTATTGAAGATTTTATCTATTGTGGTCTCGAGTGTTATTTAGAAGACCTAACTTCAGATTTAATTCTTTGTTAGTCTTCTTGTAACTCTCATTCTCGAATAGATATTTGAAATTTTTATTTTCAAAGAACTCAATTCCTGTTCTAACTTATCTGCCTTATCAGGACAAGGTATTAGTGATTGTCTCGACCGATATTCCCCCTTGAATGTACAAATGGTTTCTCACTAATCTTTGTTTGATTGACCTTAGTCGATCAGTAATTTGATTCTTTAAATTAAAATTTTCGCCTCTACTGTTTATAAGCGAGACGAGTAGTCTCAAAATCTTTCAAAAGTTTCTCAATAAGACTAGAATCGATTTGAGATAAGGTATCACAATCATTATCCGAGGATGAATAGTAATGTACCTCTTTTGCCATTAAACAAATGTCATCATCCGATCCAAAATCAGATGAAGATGAGGATAATGATGTTTCATGAACTTCTTCTTTCTCACCTGTAAGAGCTCTCGATCAAAGATACCTTCTATCTCTCTTTTTCCTCTTTTCTTCTCTCTCTCTCGGGAGTAAATTGAGGACAGTCATAACTATAGTGACCAGGCTTGTTGCATGTGTTGGTCCCGATTAGTTGAGCAGATTGAGAAAAACGTGTATCACCTTTTAGGAAAAATCTAGAAGGGGGTTGAATAGATTTTGATTTTCAAAATCTTTCAAAATTTATTCAAAGTACCAAAGTAACACAATGGAAATTTAATATTAATCTCAACTTTATTAAGATCAAAAGCAAACCGATATTTTGATTTTAACTTTGATTCTATAATTAATCTTCAATTAATAAGCTGAAAATTGAAATAACAAGTAAGTAAAAGAAAGCAATAAAAACACGATTTATAGTGGTTCGGATTATAACAATCCTACATCCACTCTCCTTCTTCAACTTAAAGAAGGGACCAGCTTACTACTTTCTTACTCACAACTTACAATTTACAACTTACAACTTTCTTCAAATCTTCGAAGTACTCCTAACTCCTTCTTGTGAATCTAAGAATTACAGGTGAATAATGGATTTTGAAGATTACGGAGAAGTGTTCTATAAACACTTGAAACTTTTGAAAACTCTTTTGAAAACACTTGTGAATTGGTTGAGATTGAAATGCGAATAGTGAATAGTGTGTAAATCAAATTTGCATAAGTGTGTTGAAAAATAAAACCTAGACCTATTTATAAGTCCGAGAAAGCAGTTAGTTTGTTAGTCGGTTCTAACAAACTGGAAACCGCTAACAAACTTAATCTTGAAAACCGCTCTTGACCTCGGTGATTTCTTCTACTCGTCTGCCGTGACTTAGTGAAGACTTGCTTTTCTTATTCTACTCGGCTTGTCTTGACCTCGTCTGAGCTCTTCATAATTGTCTCCTATGCAGATGACTAGACTTGAGCTTATCTCCGGATGACTTGCAATCCCTAATCTCCGGTGACTTAATCGGTCCTTGACCTAGTCTCGATCGGCTTAGTATAAGCACTGATCTCGGCTTTTCTACATAGTTATGCGGTCATCAGTGTAGCTTCTTTAACTCATCAAAACTTTACTTGATCTAACAACATGTATAACAAATATCTCCTCTGTCTGTTTTAGGACTACTATCTCCTCGTCGATTGGTGACTTGACTTACTTGTACGATCCTTTTTCCTATCATTTTCTCGAACTCTTTTCTTCTTTGTGCGATCTGTATTCCTTTGACACGATCTCGTCTATCTCGGTTTCTTTTATACTTCATTCTCGGCCTTTCATATCTTTTTAACAAAAGAGTCATTTATTCCTTAATAGACAAATCGATGCCTTGGAGATCTTTTGATTCATCTTGATGAACAAATGTTCTGATCTTTCCAGATGTTGATGATTACGCTTCATCTTCTTCATCTTCAATTTGGATGTCATATTCTAATGCCTTCAAATGAGAAAATAAAGTGTGGTGTGAAATTGAAGATAGATTCTGAGTAGCTTTCAGAATATTAGCTTTTTCTCTCCATCTTTTGCTTAATGACCTCAACACTTTATTGTTGATTTCTTTCTCTCGTATATGTTTTACCTAAATCAATTGCCTTGTTCGGAAGATTAGTCGGCCTAACATTTAGTTGATCAATGGATTCTCCTTCTTTCATCTTGAAAGTGTCAAACACATGTAGAACTGATTGCAATTTGTTTTCTTTGACTCGATCTCGATCCTTCTGATTCCGGCAAGAGTTTCCCACATTTCCTTGGCGGTCTTGCATCTTTTCACCTTTTCAATCCAATCTTTACTCAAAGTTTCAATGATCTCGGTTCTAGCAACTTGATCCAGATTATGAATCTTTCTTTCATCACTTGTGAGTTAAGCTTTTCTTTTCTTGGCTCACTCTTGTTTTATTTCTTTGCAGATACCATCACTTGTGCCTCCATGATAAAACTTGATAGGTCATTCCTCAAGAACCTCCTCCATTCTATCATGAATTGCTTTGAGATGGTTCTCCATTCTAAACTTCCAATAGTCATATTCTTCAATTGAGAAATCGGGTAGACTCCTAGATTTCTTGCTCTTAATGAAGACATGTTGAGATAGAAAACCAAAACAAGCTTACAAGATCTTGTTAGTAGTCTTGTTAGTGAAACAAAGAAGATGAAGATAATCAAGAGCAAATTTCATAATCTTGGTTAAGACCTAGAATCAATATCGGAAACTGACTTAACACCGCTCCGATACCACTTGTTGGTCCCAATTAGTTGAGTTGATTAAAGAAAACTTGAGTTCGCCTTCTAGGATAAAATCTAGAAGGGGGGGGGTTGAATAGATTTTATAGATTTTTACAAATCTCTTGAAACTTACTCAAAACTTCAAAGTAACACAGCGGAAATTCAGTTTTGAACTCAACTTGAACAAGATCAAAAGCAATCTGATATTTTAGTTATAACTTTGATTCAAATTAATCTTTGATTTATAAACTGGAAATAGAAAGAAACAAGTAAGTAACAATAAAGAACACCGTATTTATAGTGGTTCGGATTATAAAAATCCTACATCCACTCTCCTTCTTCAAACTTTGAAGAAAGGTCTCTTCCACTAGCTTACTTACTCACTTTCCAATCGCATGCCTTACAAATTACAAACCGATCTTCAAATCTTCAATCTTCTAAACTATTCTTGAAAAATCTAACTCTATATTGATAGAAGGGTGTTTGAAGATGTTTATGAAAGTGTTCTATAAACACTTAGAAAAATCTATGAAGAAACCCTTGAAAACAATTTTTTTGCTTTTGAAATCTTGTGAATTGTGAGAATCATTGCTAAATGAATAATTCGTGTGATAGATATATTTTTAATGAAGTGCCTAGACCTATTTATAAGTCTGAAAAGACGGTTAGTTTGTTAATTAGTTTTAACAAACTAGAAAGCTGCTCAAAAAAACTTATTCTTGGAAAGCTGCTCTAGACCTCGGTGATTTTATTCTACTCATCCGGTGACTTGGTGAAGACTTCGCCTTTCTTATTCTACTCGGCTTGTCTCGACCTCGTCCGAGCTCTTGATACTTGTCTCCTGCAGATGATTAGACTTGAGCTAGTCTCCAGACGACTTGCAACTATCCAGTCTTTAGTGACTTGTTCCATCCTCAACCTAGTCGATCGGCTTAGTATTCGGACTTAGTCTCGGCTTTTCTTCATAGTCGTCGATCATCCGAATCGCTTCTTTTAACTCATCAAAACTTTCTTGATCTAACATAAAGAGATAACTTTGCATGAAGCACAATGAGAATCACAATTATGAAGTAATCTAACTCAATTGATCGCAATCATCAACAATCATAGCATAAGACAATCACATCATCCCCAATTTCAATTATCCCAAGCACAAGAGTATTAGCCCATGATGCTAAGAGCAAAACCCATGCGTAGAAAATCTAAGTAAGCAATTAAGAAACAAATCACAACAATTAATGAATTTAAAAGAGAAAAGTGGAAGAACATCACCAATTGGATTCAATGATAAAAATAATAATTCTTGAGTCTTCACAATAGCTTCTATTGTACTCTTCTCCTCTTCAATTACAACTTGGAAATGTAAAACTAATGGATCAAATCACTAATCTAAGGTACAAATGATTGAAATCTATCTAAATCTATGAATCTAATCTAATTACAATGAGAATTAAGCTATGGAATGAGAAATTCGCCCAAAAAAATTGTAAAATAACCGCTCTAATCTAAGCTAGGAAGAATATGCTCTGTTTTCCGCTCAAAATGGCTTAAATACAAATTTTTCGATTTTGGCCATCCCTCGAATTGAGGTTGGGGCCCTCGAGTCGAGGCCTTGAAAGCGTGTTAGCGATTTCTCGATTTTTCTCCTCCCTCGAGTCGAGCTCCAGCCCTTGACTCGAGGCTCCAGCTTTTTGCCTCTATCCCTCAACTCGAGGGTTGAGCCTCGAGTCGAGCTTGCTCTAATTTTTTAAATTCATCATATTGCCTTCACCCTCGGGTCGAGGAGTCCAGGAATTTTTCGATCCAGCTCCGTCTCGACCCTGTTTTCTCTGTCTCGATCGTCTCTTCATCCTAAGAATGCCGGTACTCTCGGTTTGGCCAAATTCCACCGATTTATCTCGTAAACAGACGAAAAATATCAAATATCTCACAAGTAATACTTTTAGGCAAAGTAGTGATACTTTTGTTGGAACCACCGGATCGCCGACTCTAATTGATTATCCGATTCGGGATCACATGCATAAAAACGCAACGGAAAAATAAAACATACCTATTCACCTTAATAGGTGAAATCAAACCGGTTCTAAGGTCGAAGCATGCGGATCAAGGATGAGCCACGAACCTCACGATCTTCTCGCCGTATTCCTATCCCTTTTCCTTGGACGCCGAGTGGTCAACGATCCTCCAAGGAATCAGAATCTACCTCTCTACGATCTCACATTTTTTCACACGTCTAGGAGGCTTTGATGTAGGGTTTATTTATAGGCTACAACAGGGACCCTAAGGAGGAATTAGGGTTGGGCCTCTGATGGGCCTAAACGTCATGTGTTCAATCCGAACACTCCACTAAAGCCCATCAATTATAACTCGGTCCACTAAAGAGTTATAATTGAATTATCATTCTAATCCCATATTACAATATGGGCTCCTTTATTATGTGTACATTTATTTTTCCGTGTTTAAGATATCGAATGTCCATAAATTAGATAAGTTCTTGATAACTTAATTAATTTACATCTAATTCCAAGGGTAGTACCACTCATCTTTATTATCATGTCGGATTAAATCCACTGCGGGGTTTACATGATAATCTTTATGATCTCCTCAAGGGGACATCATCATCCTAAGTAATTAGGACACAAATTCCTTCTATAATCAACAGCCCACCATATAAATAGTGATATCTCCCAATTAATCGAGCCTATTGATTTAATAAATCTCACCCATTGGCAAATTAAAGAAACAAACACCGAGTACACGTGTCTCGTTATTATATAGGGATTAAGAAGACGTATATCCATAATAACAGAGGTCTTGTTCTTTTATATAGTCGGTACAAATTGAACAACCTCATATGGTCTGCTCAATACATACAAAACGTACTAGTGTAACTTTATAGTCAAGATAGACTAATACCAAATTACATCACAATCGTTCCAATGGTTTGTCCAAATTCATCTTGGTTGTGAGCTCTTATTTATAATCTATAAGGAACTGATAGCATGATCTTACGTATGACACCACACACCATGTTATCTACGGTATAGATTAATCTGGACAAAAATAATAATATATGTAACAATCATAAAAAGCAAGTATTTTGATCATAATGAATCTCATATCAAAAAGATGTTCATACAAAAAGCTAGGCTTATAGTATACATCATAACAACTCTACACATTTAGGCAACAAATCTAACACTTTTGATCACTTTTTGGACTAAAATACATCCTAAAAACATGCATCAATTCACTCCAATCAGTGAGAAATGAGATGAGAAAGAGGTGATTGAAAAGGAGAGCCAAGAGGAAGAAAGTGTGGCTGATGAGAAAGAGAGTGGTGAAGAGATCAAAGCAAAGGAAAAGAAGAAAAAAGAAGGGTGTTCGAAGGATGCATGGGGGTGCCAATGACTCCTATTCCGGTTCCCTATCCATAAAGATTCATGAAGAAGAAGCTAGATAAGGAATTTGGTAAGTTCATGGAAGTGTTCAAGAACTTCCATGTTGATATTCCACTCTTAGATACCCTTGAAAAATGCCCCGTTACAAGAAATTTTTGAAGGAGATTATGTCAAAAAAGAAGAAATGGGTTAATAAGGGAGCAATCAAGTTGGTGGAAGAGTGCAAGAAAATTCTAGAAAGACATCTTCCTCAAAAGCTTAAGGATTCGGGAGCTTTGTGATACCTTGTGATATTGGTGAAAATGGGAAAGTACAAGGCTTATGTGACTTGGGAGCAAGTATCAACGTGATGCTTTTATCCATATTCAAAAGGTTGGAGTTAGGAGAGGTGATTCCCACTACTATTAATCTTCAATTGGCGGATCAATCTTATGCTTATCCTCATGGGAATATTGAAGATGTGTTGGTGGGAGTTGACAAGTTTATCTTCCCGGTGGATTTTGTTGTTCTTGATATGAAGGAAGAACTTGAAGCACCTATTATACTTGGTAGACCTTTCCTTGTAACCGGGAAGACGATGATCAATGTGGAGAAGGGAGAGCTTAAGTTGAGCTTTAGTGGGGAAGAGCTTACATTTTCTAGAGCTCCTTTGGAGGAAGACGCTCCAAGTGCTTTGGAGAAGAAAAATGTGGCTTCATAGAATCATTGACTTGTGCCCTAAATAGGATAGGGATGATTCTAACTCTTCCAATTCTTTAATTCATAATCATCTTATTTCCTCTTGTGAATCAATTCCGAGTGTTTCTCTTGTTGATCTTAGGAAGGAGAAGGCCCTACAAGCACTTTTGCTAGACCCGGAGATGAAGGGAGAAAGAAGTGAAAAATGTGACCAAACTTGAGCAAGTGGCAAGTTTGGGGGTGTTAGAAGAAAGAAAGATGCCACTTGAGAAGAAGAAAGAGGAAAACTTTGTGGTCGGAGATCAAGTGGTATGGAGTGAATCCAATTGGAGTAGACTATTTGGAGTGGAGAGACTTAAGGAGAAAGAGGTGTTGATGGTGAGAGAGGTCAAAGATGGAGGGAAGCTCTTACTAGAAGACAAGTGGAGATGTTCCCTATTGCAAAGAAGACCTTGGTTAGGCACAAGGACCCTCCTATCCCAAAAGAAGTGTCTAATATTCTTGAGAAAAGTGGAGTATGAACTCATTGAGTTTCGTCCGACAAATGACGTTAAACCTAGCGCTAGATACCACTTTATAATAATAGTATTTTCAACTTAATCAATTATACAATTTATTTGTTCGGTAGAAAAGGTGATTAAAATGAAACAAGATACTAAATTAACAAAATTTGCTTCATAAGGGCAATTACAAAAAGTACTCCCTTCGTTTCATACTTGTTGTTGATGGAACACGCCGGTGAAGGCGGTCCAATCCCTAGATCGTTATTGGATGCCAAACGTACAAAAACAGAGAAGAATATAAAATAAAACCTAAACATGCGTCTAAAGCAAAGTTTAGATTCGTTACCCTTGAAGATCAAGGCATTGATTCCACTAAAGACCTTCTAGTATGTCTCCCAACCTTGTTCGAACACCGGGTGGACGAACTATCGAATCGTGGTGAAAAGGGTGCTGCAACCTTTTTTTTCTCACTTATTTTTAAGCGGATGAAGCCCCCTTTTATATACACTCATTAGGTTTTTCATGGGCCGACTAGGGATCCATTAGAAGGTATATGGTTTGGGCTTCTTTCAGGTCCAAAGACTCTTATGTTCAGCCAGAACATTATTTGGCTCGAAAACATTAATTCATCCCACTAGAGAATTCATGTTGCACTCCCGTCCTATCCCGAATCGAATCGGGACTTCTATTAGACTCTATAACTCCCCGTGTTAATGATATCGCACGTCCATTAATTATTAAAGCTTGACTACTTTAATTATTTAATATCTATTATTCCTTGAGTAGTACCACTCAACCTCGTTGTCATACGGATTAAATCCACTGCGGGGTTTAATACGACAATCGCTTTATGAAATCCTCAAGAGGACGTCATCACCGGTGACCAGGACACGGTGCCCTAATGCCAACAAATAGACATCATGCGAGTGATGTCACTACCCAAAATACAGAGTATGTTGAATCTAATAAGATTCTCACCCATGATAAATCAAAGTAGTGAATAAGCACCCCACACACCTTAATATCACACTTTGTGTTAAGAATTATAAGAGTCACCAAGACCTCTAGTTCTTCATGACAATCGAGAATAGAAGAACATGTCTTATCTATGATCCATTCAATACGATACAATCGTATTAGTATAAACTAATGACCAAGAAAAGCCACCAACAAGTTCATACTACAACTTAAACCAATAGTTATGTCCAGAACTATCTCGATTGTGAATATTGTTTATATCTTATAAGAAACCGACAATCGATCTTACGTGTGACTACAAACCCACCACATTGTCTATAATATAAGATAAATAGACATACAAATATGTGTCAAATAGTAAATGTCACAACGAGTATGAGACGGAGGGAATACCACATATATAAAACATATTAAAAAATTCATAATTAAAACATATCAAAAAACTTGTAAAAAAGTGTCATTTGCTTCGTGAAAGTAATTGTCGCCTCCTAAAGAGCCATCTTACAGAGAGGAAGAAGTTCGTCAATCTTGTTCATTGTGTCCAGATCACGAGACCTAAGACCTATCATGTTCAAGCTCAAGCAATATAAATTCCAGGCTATGGTTCTCCTCCATCACCAAAAGGCATAAATTTCAAAGCTAAACACTTCGAATTTTCCTTAAAAGAGCAACTTGGTAGGGATGAGTATGATAGTGAGTTTTCTTAATAGGGCGGTTACTTTTTAAGATGTAAAATGAAAAATCGGGTAAATATAAGATTAGTGTGATAATTGCTTGAAATCTATGCATTTTATTTGATTAATTTAATAGAATTTCATGCATTATTACACTAAATTGACTAACTACACTTGAAATGAAAAAAATATTGTTTCGCTATTTTTGTAGGTAAATGAGCATTTTTGGAGTAAAACGCCAGCCTATTATTTTTGAGGTCAAGGAGAGACTCGAAAGTCGAGCAAAATACGAGAAGAAATTGCAATTGAGCTAGATAATTAAAAAATAATAAAAGGGAATAGAAGCCCTTCTCTTAAGCCCAAGTCACGGCCCAAATGTTAAATGAAGGCTGCCATTTGATATCTCCACCGAGGAAAAAAAAAGGAAAAAAAAGTTTGCATGCCAATAATGCCTACAGTCTACCGAATAGCTAGATCATGAAATGTAAGTGGGCTTATTACAATTTTAAAATTCAGCCAATTGCTCAAAATAATTGTGGCCCATTGAGAGGATATGTTGTGAGCAATTGAAACGGTGGAGTTAATTAAAGAAAAGTGCAGCAGCAAAAAGAAAAGATAGAGGGCAGTAGCTGTGAGCTGTGAGCTGTGAGGAATAGCGGCCATTTTAGGTGAAGCTCCATTTAATTTTTTACATTTTCCCCGTGCCTTTTTTCCTTTTATTTTTTTATTTTTATTTTTTAATAACAATCAAAGAAAAATTTTATTTGGGGAGTACAAGATACTCCAACCCATAATTACAACTGTGATTCCCCAACTACAAATTTCTCAAACAATACATCGGATCACCTAACCACGCCCTTACGTTGAACTCTAAAAGTATTTTTCTCTTATCACTATCCAATGCCACACTTTCACCTTTATACTAGTAATCACCCTATCAAAATTACAAGACACCTCTTTAAAAATCAACTCATTTCTTGCAGACCATATATGCCAAAATGACACAATTCCATATTGTTCTGCTATTCTTTTCCTCGTCTTCACCCTCATGCGTAAAGCTGACTTGGGCCCGTTTCCCCACCTAGGTTCCACGTGGGTAAAGCCTTTACGCATCAATTGGCGCCGTCTGTGGGAAAGAAGAGCTGAGACATGAGTTTCAACTTCTTTTCTATCATTTCAAAGAAAGATATCATGGTCGGTGAATGTACCCCCATGAGACCGATTGCACTAGGACCGGCTCGGGAAAGACGGCCCCGCAAATCCAACTCGGGCGAAGCTGCATCCAAACCCGTGCCACCTGCTGTTGTGCCCAACACTTTGGAGGAACACCACTTGTCATGGTGGTACGTGACGAAATTTGTAGGAAAAGACAGATCAAGATCATGATCCGAGAAGGAAAGACGATGTAGAATCTACAGATGATGATAGAAGAAAAATCAGACGAGAAGGCACAAGTCACCTGCAACGAAGAATCCAAGTAGTCCTAGATCAGATCGGGAGATACTTGTTACAACCGTAACAAGCCACGACATTATAGCTATGATTGTCCCGGTGACTCCTAAGAAAAGAGAGGAGAAAAGGAAGAAAAGAGATAGACGCTTTGCAGATCAAAGAGCCCTTCTTGCTGAAGAAAAAGAATCAAGAAAATCATCTTCATCATCATCGTCGTGTGATTTCGGATCGAGATGATGAAATCATCTCGATGGTAAAGAGGTAGATTACTAGTTTTCGTCGATAATGAGTCTTATAAGTCGTTTAGATAATGATCAAACTATGATCAAGGGACTTTTGAAAGATCTAAAAATGTCTCTAAGTGCTTATAAACAACTAGAGACTGAATATTTAACTTTAAAATATCAAGTTCAGACTCTAATCAAAGGTAAGCAAGTTGTGAACTACTACGAGTCTATGGAAACATTCAAGGGGGAATGTTTACCCCAGCCGAGGCTAGTACATCGGCTAGTCTCACGAAAGATTAGAAGAAGAATTAAAATATTTAAAAGATAAATTTGAAATGATATGTAATGAGAATGAGTTAATTAAGAAGACTAATGAGAAGCTTGTCTTCAAAATGAGTCAACTTAATAACTCACAATCGATTATAGACCACATTTTAGAACTTCACAAAAATCTCATGATAAAACAAGTCTTGGTTATGATAGAAATAATAAGCCGAAACTTTGAAACCAAGGAAATTTGTAAAGGCTCTTTGATACATCAAAAGAAATTAAAATTGGACATTGAAAACCACAAAGTCGGATAAGGATTACTTCTCCTAATGCGAAATGTAAAAATCGAGATGAGGAATCCTAATCGATAAAGAGGATTCCAAGAATCAAGATTAAAAGAAATTCTTATTATAGTTCTTTTGATGGAAGAAGCAGATGCTATTCTTTGTTTCAAAAGATCAAGAAGATCACTAAATACGAGTTCAATAAACTTGCATACAATTCGATATATTTGTTGTGAGAATTGGCGAGACAACTTCAATCGACTTATTATTGAACAATGAGATGTTTGTTTGGATACCCAAAGTGATTATTGACCTTAAAGGACCCAAGATCACTAGGGTACCTCTTACCCTGTCTGTTTTACGGGAATCTCAAGGGCTATCTTTAAAAGAGGAAATTCTAGCTTCCATCCGGTACATTGGTGTGGCGGCTCTCGGCACATGACTTGTGAAAGGAAGCTAAACTCAAATTTCCAGAATATAGATGGTCCAAGAGTTTTATTTGGTGACAATAAGCATGCGGATAGGCCAAGGGAGTTGGCACCTTATTTATAGGTGATGTCCAGTGTCTCGAGGTCTACTATGTAGAAGGTTTGAAACAAAATTTGTTATCTATTTCACAACTCGTGATAGAGGTTTTAATGTTAGATTTTCAAAGGATAAGTGTGACATTTTAGACAGTTCCTCAGACAAAGTACTCTTAACTGGTTTTAGACATGGTAATGTCTATGTGGCTAACTATAATAGTTGCCCCAAAGACACACGTCTAGTTGCTAAAGGCTGGAGATGACCTCGGTTGGCTATGGCATAAAAGACTTAGTCATCTCGAATTTCAAAACCCTTAGTAAAATAGCTAAAAGGAATCTTGTCATGAGACTGCTGAAAGACTTTGCTCAACCGATCTTAAATGTGATGCGTACCAAAAGGTAAAGAGCCAGGAACTCCTACAAAAGTATTAAAACAACTTCATTTGAAAGAGTTTTACAACTCCTTCATTTGGATTTGTTTGGACCAGTTTCACCCCTCGGCTTTAGTGGAAGGAAATATACCCTAGTAGTTGTTGATGACTATTCAAGATATACTTGGGTGATATTTCTTTTCAAGAAAAATGAGACGGTGAACAAGATCCCAGATCTGTTCAAACAAATACAAAATGAAAAAGGTGTTAATATTATTGAAATAAGGAGTGACAAAGGTACTGAGTACTTGAATTCTTGTTTATCTTACTATCTTAATAAGAATGGAATAGTACATGAGACATCTTGGCGAACACCACAACAAAATAGAGTCGTGGAAAGAAGGAATAGGACACTTAAAGAAGCAGCCGGAAGCATGTTAGCTGAATATGGAACACCTCAAAGGTTCTGGCCGAGGCGCTTAACACTGCCTCTGCTACACTCGTAACAGATGCTTTCCGATTAAAGATAAGGGTAAGACTCTTATGAACTTTGGAAAGGTAAGGTTCCAAGAATCTCATATTTTCGTGCTTTTGGGTGTAAGTGTTTCATTCACAACAATGGAAAGTCTAAATTGAAGACATTTGATGCTAAGACAACTGATGGGATATTCTTAGGATATTCCAAAGACTTCCGTGGCTTTCAGAGTCATCAACAAGACAACTCTTTGTGTTGAAAAAACTCCACATGTAGTGTTTGATGAACTTCATACTTTTTCGATAAGGTAAATCAAATTACTAATGATCTAGATAGAATTGAATTAAACAAAACTAAACAGAGGAAAACTTATCTCGCCTAGTTTTGATTGATTCGAGATGATGAAGAATCTCCATTTGAGAATCGAAGGGACCTCCTATATCTGTTCCATCTCGAGGAGACTCCTCCGACATCATCCGATTAGCCAAGGTCAAGAGATGAAGTGGGAACGTCTGCTCAGAAGAACAATTTGAGTTACCTACTAAGACTACGATAAGGATACTTCAACTCAAATAGGCAAAAGGATGAGGAGTTATCATCCAACCGATCATATTATTAGGGATCCCTCAAGTAGTGTTCAGACACAAACGATGTTAGATTCCCTGCAGTATGTTCACCGCTATGTTTCACTCCTTGAGCCTAAGTCTATTAAGGAGGCTCTATCTCGACCCACGCTGGGTAACAACCATGTTGGAAGAACTGCATCAATTTGAAAGACAAAATGTTTGGGAGCTAGTGGATAGATCCATTAATAGAGAGATTATAGGCACCAAATGGGTTATTCACACCGAGGGAATAAACTATGATGAAACCTACACTCCAGTCACCATATTAGAAGCAATAAGGTTGTTTTTAGCCTTTGCTGCCTATAAATGTTTCAAAGTCTTTCAGATGGATGTCAAGTCTCGCCTTTCCGAATGGAGTGTTACTTGAAGAAGTCTATGTAGAATAGCCTCCAGGTTTAGGACAAATAATAAAGTCTATAAACTCCACAAGGCACTATATGGACTGAAGCAAGCACCCCGAGCTTGGTACGATACTCTATCTCGAATTTCGATATCAAGTGAATTTTCTAAAGGTAAGATAGATAGAACACTGTTTAGAAAAGAAGTAGATGGTGATATCTTATTAGTTCAAATCTATGTAGATGATATTATTTTTGGTTCACCTAATCTGACTTTATGTGAAGAATTTAGTGTTCTCATGATGATTTTTAATAATCCGATAAGTGGTATTAAGACCAATAAAAATATCGAACCCAAGGGAATTAGATTGCAAGTGAGGCCCTAAGAATACAATTTATTAATGACTATTGTTGCAAGAATGGGTTTGCATAAACACTAAAAAATAATGGCAAGAATTAAATGCTAAATCAATGCAAGCAATAGATCAAACACCTAGGATGCAATATCAAACAAGCAAAAATCAATGGGGGATAGGGGTGCTAGGGATAATCTTCATCAAGGAATCCATGATTAACAAGCTATGATTGTATCCAATTGTAAATCAATCAAGTTAGAAAGCATAAACCATCATGAAATTAATCACTCCATCAATAACACAATGCCTAATGTGAGTATCCTTAATCCTTCTAATCTCTCAATTAAGAAGTTCCCAATTCATACAATCATGCAAAATTATAACCCGATTAATCCCTAATCACGTTAACTCAACTCGCCTATTGCTAGGGTGATCAAACATTAATCTAAAGAGATAACTTTGCATGAAGCACAATGAGAATCACAATTAGGAAGCAATCTCACTCAATTGATCAACAATCATAGCATGAGGCAATCACATCATCCCCAATTTCAATTATCCCAAGCACAAAACTATTAGAGAGAGAAAAGTAGAAGAACATCACCAATTGTCTTCAATTAACAAAAATAAGAATGCTTGAGTCTTTAATAATGCTTCAATTCCAAACTCCACCTCTTCAATTACAACTTGGAAATGAAAATCTAATGGATCAAATGACTAATCTAACGATTACAAGCTTGAAATCAATCAAAAACTAACAATCTAATCCAATTACAAGAAGAATTAAGCTATGGAATGATAATTTCGCTTAAAACCGCGTAGAAACTGCTCTAAACTATGCTAGGAGGATTATGTTTTGTTTTTCACTCAAAATGACTTAAAACAAAAAATTTTGGTTTTGGGCCTCCCTCGACTCGAGCTTGGGGCCCTCGAGTCGAGGTGAAGAGTTGCTATCACGCTTTTCCGAATTTTTCGCTTGCCTCGAGTCGAGGCGCCTCGACTCGAGGGATCTCTTTCTGCCTCATCCCTCGACTCGAGGCTCAACCCTCGAGTCGAGGCAGCTCCAAAATCTTAACTTTCAACAATCGCCTTATCCCTCAAGTCGAGGCCTGCGGCCCTCGACCAGATGTCGAGAACAGGACATTTTTCCGACCGGGCTCCGCCTCCGACCCCCATTTTCGTCCGTCTCATTCGCCTCTTCATCCTAAGAATGCCGATACTTTCAGTTTAGCTAAATTCCACCGATTTACCTGTAAAATGGACGAAAAATATCAATAATCTCACAAGTAATACTTTTTAGGCAAAATAGTGATACTCTACACATTTAGGCACAAAATCTAACACTTTTGATCACTTTTTGCACTAAAATACACCTCAAAATCATGCATCAATTCACTCCAATCACATGAAAACAGATTCGAAATGTCTATGATGGGAGAACTAACATATATTCTAGGTTTGCAGATTAAGCAGACAAGTAGAGGGATCTTTATACATCGGATTAACTATGCAAAGGACCTCATAGATAAGTTTGTGATGACTACTAGTAGAGAAGTTATAATACCTATGACAACTAACTTCTCTATGGATTCAAATGAGAATGGGATACCCACCGATGTAACGGAGTATCGTAGATTGATCGGATCCTTGTTATATCTCACCGCAAGTAGGCACGATATAGCCTTTGCGGTTGGGGTATGTGCATGGTTTTAATCAAATCCCAAGAAAACTCATCTGGAAACAAACTAAGAAAATCCTAAAGTATCTTAAAGGTACTCTGCAGGTTGGGTTGTTGTACCCATCCGATGACAACTTTGAGCTTCCTGTTATTGATTCGGATCTTGGAGGTCAGAAATTGATAGGAAATCCACGTCTGGAACTTGTCAATTTTTAGGCAACAAGTTAATTTCTTGGTTATCTAAGAAACAAACTTCAATGGCAACCTCCACAATCGAAGCTAAATACATTGCAGCTGGTAGTTGTTGCTCTCAACTTCTCTGGATTAGTCAGCCTTAGGGACTATAATATTCTCGACATCGTCCTCGCCTATTTTCTCGTGATAGTAGTAGTGCAATAGCTATGACATACAATTACATTTTGCATTCCGTGTAAGCATGTAGATATTGTTGGTCCCGATTAGTTGAGTTGATTAAGGAAACTTGAGTTAACCTTCTAGGATAAAATCTAGAGGGGGTTGAATAGATTTTATAGATTTTTAACAAATTTTTTAAAACTTATTCAAAACTTCAAAGTAACATAGCGGAAGTTCAATTTAATCTCAACTTTTACTAAGATCAAAAGCAACCGATATTTTAGTTCTAACTTTGATTCAAATTAATCTTTGATTTATAAACCGGAAATAGAAAGAAACAAGTAAGTAATAGAAAATAATAAAGAACACCAGATTTATAGTGGTTCGGATTATAAAAATCCTACATTCACTCTCCTTCTTCAAACTTTGAAGAAGGGTCTCTTCTACTAGCTTACTTACTCACTTTCCAAATCATGCCTTACAATATACAAAGATCTTCAAATCTTCAAACTACTAAACTATTCTGAGAAATCTAACTCTATAGTGATAGAAGTGAATTTGAAGATGTATATGGAAGTGTTCTATAAACACTTAGAAAGATCTATAAAGAAATCCTTGAAAACAATTGTGTGCTTTTTGAAAACTTGTGATTTGTGAGAATAGAATGCAAAATTATAGTTCGTGTGATAGATGTATATTTTAAATGAAGTGCCTAGACCTATTTATAAGTTTGAAAGACAGTTAGTTTGTTAGACAGTTCTAACAAACTATAAACCGCTCAACAAACTTAATCTTGAAAACTACTTCGCTCCTCAAATTGATTTTACTCTACTCAAATCTGCGGTGACTTGGTGAAGACTCACTTTTCTTATTCTACTCGGCTTGTCTTGACCTCGTGCTGAGCTCTTCATAATTGTCTCCTACAGTACGCCTAGATTTGAGCTTATCTCCAGATGACTTGCAACTCCTAGTCTTCACCGACTAGTTCGGTCCTTGACCTCGTCGATCATCTTAGTACTGGACTACGATCTTATTTGTTCTTCATAGTCATCTTCTCATCCGAGTTGATCTTTTAACTCATCAAAACCTTCCTTGATCTAATAATTTCCCCCTTTTTGATGAAGTTAAAATCTACAAGAAAGAGACACACTCATGTAGAAGTTAGTTTAAAGTTAATCAAGATTGTCAAATAGGTATATTAGAGCACATAATCGCATTGAATCCAATTTATTCAAATTAGAACACTTAATTCACACTTAGAAAAAAATTTAAGAAAATGTTTTTAAGTCTTAAGAATTTAGACTTAGTGAAAAGTTTTTAAATCTTAAAGAACTTAGAAAAGTTTTAAGACTTAGAAAAATTTTTAGAAAAGTTTTAATTCGAGATGAAGATTTTCTCAGACAATTAATACTTAGAATTTTTTTAAGATTTCTTAAAAAACTTAAAGCTAAAAAAACATGGTAAACCGGATAAAGCACAAGTATATTCACATCAGCTTTACAAAGATTATAAATGGAGACTAATAGAAAAGAGAAATAAGGAAAAGTAAAAGCCCTATTTCTATTAGACTCCCCACTGGTCTTCGTCTGCGGAATCATCACCGAGTTGAATATCCTCCATCTAAGCCGCTTGAGATCTTCCTCTTGAGCAAGTCCAGGACTCGGCCTCTGCCTTCTTTAAAATTCCCTTGACCGAGTCTAGGTCCAGGGAACCATCGTGTTTCTTTGCAGGGATGTCATATTCGAAAGCCGGAGAGATCGGGTTGACGTTGAACTCCACATCTCGCTTCTTCCAGGCCGATGATAGAACTCCGCATCTACCTTTTCAATCCACTCGTGCCAAGCCAAGTCTGGATCTTGTTGAGTTGCTCCGGGGCCTTTGAGAATATACAGAAGTATATCCACATTCCCTCCAGATTCTTTTCTCTCTTTTCTCGTACTCGGCTTCATACTTTCCACAAGCTTGACTTAGGAGGAGCAGACGTCGTGTGAAATGGTCTGAATTTCCCAACTGCTTTGTTCTTTGATCAGCCATTTTCGCAAAGTGCTCCGTAAGACGTTGGCGCCCTTCTTCTTCTTTTGCCTCTTCTTTTCTTTCTTGCCATAAAATTCCATCTCTCTCTTTATCATCTTAATCTGTTTCTTACGAGAGATTGGAATAATCACCGCCTCTTTCCTTTTCCCTTAGCAGCAGCTATGGAATGAATATCGGTGATCTCTGCTCACCGGCTGCTACTTCCTTGCCCTTCCCCTTGGCTTCTTGATTGATTCTTTTAGCCTAGCCAAGAGTTTCTCGATTCTCTCCTCCTCCTCTTTCCTCCTTTTCTCCTCATCCTCCTTCTGACTTCCTCCAATTGACTCACCCTCACTGGAGAGCGGCTAGCTCATCAAACTTGAGTCTCAAGTCTTCCTTAGCCGCTTCCTGGATCACCGTGTGTTGGCCTTAGTGCCTACTTCTTTCTCGGTCTCCTCGACCATAGCCGTGAGGGCTTGTCTCTTTCGACTCATCTTTTTCCCCTTTTAACTTCAGTAGCCAAGTTTGTCACCTTTACATCAAGGTCATTGCACTTAGCTCTGAAGTCTGCTTTGATCTACAACCATTTCATTGACCACTATCTGGTTGTACCCTTCACCTCTTCTTTCGGTGCCTCGGCTCGTCCCTCCATTACTTTCACTTTGTCACCAAACATGCATTTAGTGACAGATATGATTTTATCAGACAGAGTTACCTCCACTTCTCTCATGCCGGCCAAAGATCGTGTCGCCATTCTTGCGTCGACCATCCTCCTTGTCCTCCTCTTCATTTTCCTTCGAATGTAGAATTTATCTTTTTCTCCACAAGAGTGAGGATTGAGGAGATAGCTGAGATAGGGCTTAGGTCATCGTCGTCTTCCTCGGATGAGGAATTGGACGAAGAAAGGGTTGGTTCTTTTTAGTAGGTGGGAGAGGGGTAGGCTGTATTTGGATAGCTAGGAAAGAGGAGTAGGATATAATAGGCACGCTTAAGGCTTGGACTGCTGGGAGAGGGAATGGTTCGATTGATGGGGAGGTGATGGTTGAGTTTGTATAGTGGGAGTGGGAATGAGAGATGAGGTTTGTAAGAGGGGTGCTGGTGGTTGAGATGAGATGTGTTCGGTTTACGTGGGTGGGGTTTGAGTTTGGGTATTAAGGAGTAGAGGTACATTGGAGAGGCTCGAGGTACTGCACTGGGATACCTCTTCATTGCCTATTTGACCGATGGGATTTCGAGGCTAAATTTGAGGCTCGAAATGCCACTGGGGCACTTTTTCATTGCAGTGCAGGTGATAAAGAAGGAGATGATGATAAGCTTATACTGTCTCGGGGATTGGGGAGAGAATAACTTCCTTGGTTGGGGAGGTGGGAACCTCGAGTTGACCAACCTCACTGCTATCTTCAAAGACAGGGAACCTCCTCTGGTAGCAAGGTTGCTGTGTCCATCTCACGCTGCACCCTCCCGATTTGGTGGAGCCTTGAGCTATGAGTTGCTCTCGCCTCGGCAGGCCTCCTTACCAATGGAATTTCAGCTTCCTCTTCCTCCTCTTCTTCCGAGGCAATTCTGGCAGATGGTAGACGAGCTCTCCTTTCATCTTCTCCATGGCTTTCACCGGCCGTCTCTTCTTTCTCCTCCTGGGAGACCCTAGGGACTGCAGCACTGCCTCTCGGATTGGAAGCACAGCTGCTTCCTCTTGTGTAGCGACCCCACTGCCTCCTCAGAGTCCTTGTGCTTCTACCTCACTGGTTCACCGCTGGTCTTGGGCTTCCTCTCGCTGCCTCCAGCCTCGATTGGCAAGATCGACTCATCGTCCGAGTGCGGATTTCCCCAAGCTTCTCATCCTTTGTGAGGATCCCCTTCTTCTTGGAGTAGTTCTTTATACCCACTTTCGATCGGTTGCTCTGTTCGGCCCCTCAATCAACATTGTTATTTTGTTGAATAGTTGACTATCGAGTTAGGTACCCGGCCCTCACAGACGACTTGAAGATAAGTGTTTCTTCTCTTCTTTTAGCTTGAAAATCAGCAGATCTGTCCGATTTACTTGGACTCCATCCAGAATCGCCCTCATAACACACAATCTGGGTTTGGTTAACCCATCATGCGAGCTCTGTTCCCCAACACATATTTGGTAACCACCGTCATCGGCAATCGGTACTTTCTTCTTAGCAGATTTTTCTTTAAATCCCTACGGGTTCCCCTGTGTGTAACCCTAGCCATCAAATCGAAAGACTCCTCCCAGTCATCCTCTTTGTACGTCAATGGATTGACTCCTTCCATTGACGTGTTGAAAATTCTGGCAATGTTCTCTTTTGAGTAACTCAAAGACTGCATCGGGCCCACGGTCGTATCAAACCCATCACAGGTATCCTCATGTTTGCCAAGAACTCTACTCCCAACAAGTCAACAGTCCTATTTCGAGGAGATTTCATTGAAAGAAATCCCCTTAGCCTCGATGCTTCCAATAAGTGGAGGATTTCTCTGACTGGATCTCGAGTGGTTTGAAATCCACATACATCTCAGCTTTTAGACGGTTTTGAAAAATTCCTCATTCATTTTGAACGAGAAATGTTTGTGGAAATATATGTGGGTTTGTGGGTTTTGGTGGTTTTAGAAGAAGATGCCATGGTGAATTTTGTGAGTTTGGAAAAGTTTTACGGTGTTTGCGGGTTTTACGAAAGTGAAAAGCGATTATAAGAGAAAGAAGGTGTATTTATAGGAGGGAAAGTTGGAAAGATAAACCGCTTTGAAAATTTAATCTTAATCTAAGCCGTTTATTTGAAATGATTTCTTGTCTTTGAATCAACGGTTAAAAACTTGGATAAACGATTGAGATTCGGCGCGTGTAGTTCACTAATCTTTGAATTGCGTAAAAGGTTACTTTTTAGATTGTTGATTTGACCAAAGTAGGGTTACTTTATGCGAGAGAAGTAAGTAATCGGCGTTAGCCTAGGGTTACCTTTCTTTGCATAAAGGTTTTCTAAAGCATAAGGTCTGAAGATAATCAAGTAAATGACCTCGTCTCGGATTTTAAAAACAATCTTGTTTTATCTTTTAGCGAGACTTAAAGACTAGTTATAAAAAACATTTTATTTCAAATAAACAGGCTCAGATTAAATTTTCTATAGTTTATTTTTCCATCCAATAATTTGGGAAGAGTTTTATCGAGAAACACAATATATGGAGAGTATTTAGAAGCAAATGTGTCTAGATGAGAAGGTTTATAACGAGAGGAGGTGAAACACTCTGATTTATTAGTTACGATCGTAACTTTGTTTCGCAAAGACATAAACTTGAAGAAAATCATTAGTATTGAGGTAGATCGGATAGGTTTCAAGAAATCAGCTGACTATTGTGCCCTAATCGATTCACCGAATGTCGGATAAGTAATTATCAAGTCGGATAAGGTCAATATGACTAATCCTTGATTCTTGATTCCAAGATAGGAGATCAATGATATCAGCTACTGATTGTCATTTGAATTATATCTAGTCGATAATTCTTTCTAGACATTAATTTAAAGAAAAGAAAGAAAGAAATGAGGAAAACAATTAACAAATGAAAGCAATGATTAATAAAAATCAGCCAATGATGCATCAAGTAATCCTAATTCTAAACACAATTCTTTAAATCTAGACCAAGCTAATGGTTTTGTAAGAATGTCTGCTCTTTGTGATTCGGTGGCTATCTTTTCAATTCTAATGTCATTCTTTTCCACATGATCTCTAATGAAATGATGTCTAATGTCTATATGCTTACACCTAGAATGCGAAACGGGATTGTAAGTCATGGCTATTGCACTATTACTATCACGGTAAATAGGAGCAGATGATGTTTGAATGTTATAATCTCTAAGCTATTGACTAATCCGAGAGGAGTTGAGAGCAACAACTTCCATTTTGCCATGTATTGACCTCGGTTGTGGAGGTGGCAACAGATGTTTGTTTCTTAGATAACCAAGAAATTAATTTGTTGCCTAAGAATTGACAAGTTCCTAAAGTGGATTTCCTATCAATCTTACAACCCCAAAGTCCGAGTCCAAAACACGCTTTAGCTCAAAGTTGTCATCGATTGGGTACCATAACCCAACTTGCAAAGTTCCTTTGAGTATTTAAGGATTTTCTTAGCGAGACTCCGGATGAGTTTTCTTGGGATTAGATTGGAATCTTGCACATACCCCAACTGCAAAAGCTATGTCCGGCCTACTTGCGGTGAGATAGAGAAGGGATCAATCGGTCCACGATACTCCGTTGCATCCATGAGTATCCCTGCTCAATCGAATCCATAGAGAAGTTAGTTGCCATAGGTATTTTAACTTCTCTACTAGTAGTCATCCCAAATTTCTCAATTAGGTCCTTAGCATATTTAGGTGATGTATAAAAATACCCTTACTCATCTGTTTAATCTGTAAGCCTAGAAAATATGTTAATTCGCCTATCATTGACATTTCAAACCTATTTTTCATGAGAATACTAAAATCTTCACATAATTTGATTAGGTGAACCAAAAATTATGTCATCTACATAAATCGAACTAACAAGATGTTTCCATCTACTTCCTTTCTAAACAGAGTCCTATCTATCTTACCTTTTGAAAATCCATTTAATATCAAGAAATCAGATAAGGTATCATACCAAGCTCTGGGTGCTTGTTTCAGTCCATATAGAGCTTTGTTGAGTTTATAGACCTTGTTATTGATCTTAAACACGGAGGTTGCTCCACATAGACTTCCTCAAGTAACACACCATTAAGGAAAGCAGACTTAACATCCATTTGAAAGAATTTGAAAGATTTATATGCGTGAAATGCCAAGAACAACCTTATTGCTTCTAATCGCAAGCTGGAGCATAGGTTTCATCATAGTCTATCCCTTTGTGAGTAACCTTGAGCTACCAATCTTGCCTTATTACGAACAATAATGTTGTTCTCGTCTATTTTATTTTTAAACACCCATTTGGTGCCTATAATCTTTCTATGTAAGGGTCTTTCCACTAATTCCCAAACATTTTGCCTTTCAAACCGATGCGGTTCTTCTGCATGGGGTTATCGATTTGGATCGATAGAGCTTCTTCAATAGACTTAGGTTCGGAAGTGATACATAACAAGCTGAATAGACTCTCGAGTCCGGCATCATTCGTGTCTGCACACTACTCGATGGGTCTCCAATAATGCAGTCGGATGGATGATAACTTCTCATCCTCTTGCCTATTTGAGTAGAAGAGTCCTCATCTTGAGACTCAACAGGCAACTCATTTGACTCTACAGCCGACGTTCCCCCTTCATCCGCTGACCCCCGTTGATCGGTGATGTCAAGGGTGTCTCCTCGAGATGGGTGCCGATTAGAAGTTATCTTCGACTATCGGATGGGGATTCTTCTTCATCCGATTACGAATCAAGACTAGGTAGATAGACTGTTCTATGTTTAATTTTGGTCGATTCAATCTTATCTAGACTATTAGAAATTTGATTCACTTTATACGAGAAGGAATACAATTCATCAAAAACCACATGAGGAGTTTCCTCCACAAAATGAGTTGTCTTGTTGAAAACTCTAAAAGCCTTGGAAGTGTTGGAATATCCCAAGAATATTCCATCAATTTGCCTTAGCATCAAAAGTTCTCACTTAGATTTCCCATTATTATGGATGAAACATTTACAACCAAAAGCTTTAAAATATGAGATTCTTGGAATCTTACCCTTCCAAATCTCATATGGAGTCTTACCCTTGTCTTTAACAACCAAGCACACATTACAGGTATAACAAGTGTGTTGATGGCTTGACCCGGGAACTCGTGAGGGTTTCATACTCGGCTAACATGCTCTGTTGCCTCCTTCAAGGTTCAATTCCTTCTTTCAACCACTCCATTTTGTTTAGGAGTTCTTGCTGATGATGTCTCATGAATAATTCCACACTCATTGAAAAAGTTAGATAAACAAGAATTTAAAAATTCGGTGCCACTTATCACTCCCGATTTTAATAATATTAACACCCTTCTCATTTTGAATCATGCGAGCAGGTCGGGAATCTTGTTTATAGTCTCATTCTTCTTGAAAAGAAATATAACCCAAGTGTATCTAGAAAAATCATCTACCACAACAAGAGTATATTTCCTTCCTTTGAAGGCTGAGAGGTGAAAGCGAGTCCAAAGCAGATCAAGATGAAGTAGTTGTAATACTCTTTCGGATGATGAGGTGTTAATACTCTTAAATGAGTGTCTGGGCTATTTACCTTTTTTACAAGCATCAAATTTTAGATCGAAGTAAAATGTTTCTCGGGTAATCCCTTAACAAGATTCTTCTTAGCCGACTTACTAAGGGTCATGAAGTTCGAGATGACTAAGCCTCTTGTGCCATAGCGGTGAGGTCATCTCCACCCTTAGCTATCAGACAAGTATCTTTAGGGCAACTATTAAAATTGGCCACATAGACATTACCATGTCTGAAGCCGATTAGAAGTACCTTGTCGAGGAACTATCTAAGATATCACATTTATCTTTAGAAAATTTTACAAGAAAACCTTTATCACAAAGTTGAGAAACAGATAGCATTATGTTTTAAACCTTCAACAAAATATACCTCGAGATACTGAATATACTTGATAATCAGAGTACCTACTCCTTTAGTCTGTCCACAATTGTTGCCTCCAAATAATACTCTAGGACCATCAATGTTCTGAAAATTTGATAGTAGCTTCTTGTTATAAGTCATATGTTGTGAAACTGACCATTGTCTATGTACCATATAAAAGCTAAGATCTCTTTCTTGAGTGATGATCCTGTGAATCTGAAAAATAAATTAGTTATAAGGTACCCTAGTGATCTTGGGTCCTCGAGGGTCAAACATCACTTTAGGTAACCATACAAATATCTCATTTTCAAGTAATAAATCAGACTTAAGTTCCCTACCAAATCTGTCTACAATTATATTACATGAAGATGACAATTTATTGTAATCGATTTGGTAATCTTCTTGAACTTAGGAAAAGTAGGATAACATCTGCTTCTCCCATCAAAAGGACTATAATAAGAATTTCTTCTTGTCTTAGTTCTTGAAATTCTCTTAGTACGATAAGGAATCCTCAATTTGAATTTTTGTTTTTAGGCGGGAGATGCGGTCCTTATCCGACTAAGTGGTTTCCAAGGACCAATTCTAATCTCTTTTGTGTTTTCGATGCCTTCACAAATTTCCTAGGTTTTGAACATCGATTTATTATTCCTATCATAACCAAGACTGTTTTGTCATGGAATTTTTAGAAGTATCAAAGATGTGATCTATTCTTGATTGTGAATTATTAAGTTGACTTATTTTGAAGACAAGCTTCTCATTGTCTCTCTTAATTAATTCATTTTCAGCACAAATCATCTCAAATTTATCTTTTAAAGATTTCAATTCATTCTCTAGTCTTTGACAGGTGGTGATGTACTAGCGTCGGCTGGGTTAAACATTCCCCCTTGAATGTTTCCTCATTCTGAGTAGTTCATCACTGCTTGCATTTGGCTAGAATCTGAATTTGATCTTTTAAAGTCAAATTTTCTGTCTCTATTGTTTATAAGCGGCCAAGGACATCTTTAAATTTTTCAATAATCCTTGAATAATAGTTTGATCATTATCTAAAAGCAGATTTATAGGAATCATTATCGGAAGAAGAATAATAAACTACCTCTTTAGCCATGAGACAAACTTCATCGTCGATCCAAAATCGAGATGAGGATGATGATGATGATGATTTTCTTGATTCCTTTTCTTGACGTAAGAGACCTTTGATCTGCAAATCTCCTGTCTCTGTTTTTCCTTTTCTCTTCCCTTTCCTTAGGAGTCACCGAGGACAATCATAGTTGAAGTGTCTTGGCTTGTTGCAAGTGTAGCAAGTGTCACTCCTATACGATTTAAGGCTAGTAGGATTTCTTTTAACGGAGATCTGAACCTCCTTGTCCGGCTCCTACTCTTGTCATCATTTGTTGAGTCATCTTCCTTTCTTCTTGACTTGGATGCGGATCTGTCCTTACACTGCAAACCTCAATTTCTTACGTTTATATTTCATTCTTAATCTGTCATACCTTTTGGTGAGCAACACCATCTGCTCCTTGAGAGAAAGATCGGCTCCTCTGCATTCAATTTGTCGTCTTGTCTTCTTTGTTGACAAAGGCAACAGATTTGGATGAGGTGCTTGACTCCATCTCATCTTCCTCATCTTCTATCCGAATGTCATACTCTAAAGCTTTAAGATGAGAAAATAAGGTATGATGAGTAATAGAAGATAAATTTTGAGTTGCTTTAAGGATATTAGACTTTTCTCTCCATCTCTTGGTCAAAGATCTCAATATCTTATTATTAATCTCCTTTTACGTATAGCTCTTTCCCCGGATCAATTTGCTTTGTTGAGAAGATTTGTTAATCTCACATCTAGTTGATCCTTTGTTTCATTCTCCTTCATCTTGAAGGTATCAAAGGCATGTAATACGGTGCGGCTTATTCTCTTTCACTTGGTCGAGATCCTTCACAAACATTTGCAAGTGTACGCCACATCTCCTTAGTGATTTGCATCTTTTAACTTTTCAATCCAGTCTTTACTCGAGTTTCAATGATTTCGATCCTAGCTACGATCTAGGTTGTGGATTTTCCTCTCATCACTTGTTAGTTACGAGCTCTTTTCTCTGTCGACTCTGGTTTGGTGATTCGGTGTCATTCTGGTGCCTCTATGATAAAATTTAATAGGTCCTTCTTCAAGAACCTCCTCCATCCTATCATGGATAGCCTTGAGATGATTTTCCATTCTGAATTTCCAATAGTCATATTCTTCAATTGAAAATTCGGGTAGACTTACTGGATTTCTTGTTCTTGCACGAAGACATGATGAGATAGGAAAACAAAACACTCCACAATCATGTTAGTAACACGCTTAGTAAAAATAAAGAAGATGTAGAAAATCAAGAACAAATTTCGAGAATCTTAGTTAAGACCTAAAATCAATATCGTAATGACCTTAACACCGCTCACGATACCACTTGTTGGTCCCGATTAGTTGAGTTGATTAAGGAAACTTGAGTTAACCTTCTAGGATAAAATCTAGAAGGGGGGTTGAATAGATTTTATAGATTTTTAACAAATCTTTTAAAACTTATTCAAAACTTCAAAGTAACACAGCGGAAGTTCAATTTAATCTCAACTTTTACTAAGATCAAAAGCAAGCGATATTTTAGTTCTAACTTTGATTACGAAATTAATCTTTGATTTATAAACCGGAAATAGAAAGAAACAAGTAAGTAATAAAAACAATAAAGAACACCAAATTTATAGTAGTTCGGATTATAAAAATCCTACATCCACTCTTCTTCTTCAAACTTTGAAGAAGTGTCTCTTCTACTAGCTTACTTACTCACTTTCCAGTCGTACATCTTACAATATACAAAGATCTTCAAATCTTCAAACTACTAAACTATTCTCGAGAAATCTAACTCTATAGTGATAGAAGTGTATTTGAAGATGTATATGGAAGTGTTCTATAAACACTTAGAAAGATCTATGAAGAAATCCTTGAAAACAATTTTGTGCTTTTTGAAAACTTGTGATTTGTGAGAATAGAATGCATAATTATAGTTCGTGTGATAGATGTATATTTTAAATGAAGTGCCTAGACCTATTTATAAGTCTGAAAAGATAGTTAGTTTGTTAGACATTTCTAACAAACTATAAACTACTCAACAAACTTAATCTTGAAAATCGCTTCGCTCCTCGGTGATTTTACTCTACTCGTCTGCGGTGACTTGGTGAAGACTCGCTTTTCTTATTCTACTCGGCTTGTCTTGATCTCGTCGACCTCTTCATAATTGTCTCCTCTGAGACGACTAGATTTGAGCTTATCTCCGGATGACTTGCAACTCCTAGTCTTCACCGACTAGTTCGGTCCTTGACCTCGTCGATCGGCTTAGTACCAGGACTACGATCTTAGCCGTTCTTCATAGTCATCTGCTCATCCGAGTTGATCTTTTAACTCAACAAAACCTTCCTTGATCTAACGAGATATTAAACATCATTTTATTAGGGGTCATGTTGAGAAGAATGATATTAGACTAGAAAAGATAGCAACCGAATTACAGAGAGTGATATACTTACTAAACCTTTAGTGAGTCTAGATTTAAGGAATTATGTTTAGCATTAGGATTACTTGATGCATCCTTAGCTTATTTATGACTTCTATTGCATGTATCTTGCATATTCTTTCTATTTTCTCTTTCTTTAAATCATGTCGAGAAAGAATTATCAGGACTTGGTATGTGTCAAAGGGCAATCACAGTGATATCATTGATCTCCTTTCAAAAGAATCAAGAATCAAGGATTAATCATATTGACCTTATCTAACTTGATAATTTCTTATATGACATTAAGTAAATCAGACAAGAACATAATCAACTGATTTTGTTAAGAATAAGATGAGCTTATGTAACTAGTCTGTCTTACTCTAACTAATAATGGTTTCCCAAGTTTGTATATCTCACAGAACAGGTTATAAATAATATTGTTAGATCAGTATAAACCTTCTCATTTGAAGGACTTCCTCATCTTAACAAAATCTATCCTTGTTTTCTCCTTAAAAATGTTTTCAAAAACTACTCTCACACTCATCTATTTCAAAAAAATTCGGATGAGTTGTCTTTTCGAAAACCCAGTCTGAGTTAAATATTCTTATATACTAGGTATATATGGATATAAGACTTAGTTTATTTAAAATAATGGCACAAGTTAACTCGATTTAAAAATAAAATTTAATAATCAGACTAGGATGTGTTTTCAAAATCTCGAGGCGAGGTCATTTTCGGACCAAGTCTTCCTAAACCTTGTCTAATTTAGAAAACCTTTATGCAAAGAAAGGTATATTTCGGCATAAAGCGAGACCTAAAACCATCAAATTAATAGGCTGGACGGTTACTTTTACGCATTTCAAAGTTGAGTTAACGCCACGCTACCGACACCAAACGTCCTATTTTTATTTAGCCGTTGATCTCAAAGCTTGATGTGATATTTTAAATTAACGGTTGAGATTAAAAACCACTTTACACGTGGATTCTATCTCCGATTTTCCCTCCTATATACATTCATCTTCCTCATTTCACCCATTTTACTTTCAAAACCCTTTTTACACTGTAAATTCCAAAGTTACCAAAACCTACGATAAACCCTTTTTATAACAAAAAAAACTATAAATCTTACAGCAACTATGGTGAACATCAATAAAGAAGCCTACAACAAGAAAATTAAGTCCGAGATTTATGTGGACTTGAAACTACAAGAGATGTAGAGTCAATGGAGATCCTGCGATTCTGGAGAAATCGAGGCCGAGGCTTCTGTTCAAATAAATCAGAGAAGAACAAGACCCTCGACATGAGAAGGATCAAGTTCTACATCAACGACATCTATTCAAATTAAAGGTAGACGACGTTGATGTCTGCATTTACACGATCGAGACATTACCGGATTTTCGAGACTAACGAAGATGGTGTAAATTCGTACACCTACAAAGATGACGATTGGGTAGAATCATTCGAGATGATTGCCCGATCTTCTGCAAAGATCGAAGGAAGGAACTGAAGAAGAATATGTTGCGGAGGAAGTATCGTCTTCGATGACGATACTCACAAAGTCGATTTTAGAGGAGCGTAACTCCCATGACGGGCTCTCCAGGCCGAGGTTAAATTGCCTTAGGGCAATTTTGGATGGAGTTCAGTGAACTGGCCGAGGTATTGCCGAGAAGGATAAAGGATGAAAAGAAGAGGTTGTAATGCGTGAATGGAGAATGGACAGCCAAGACCATCACGAGCCTCTTCAATAAGATAAGCTGTCCGCTAGAGGATCTGGCTGGCCGATGACATCAAGCTGGACCTCCTCACCAAACAAAAGGGTCTCCTCACCAAAAACGAGTTGATAGAAGGTTCGGCATATTCAAACGACGAAGTAGCTGGAGTAAGGGTAGCCGAGCCCTCACCGAGGAGGAGCAGCCAGCCGAGCCGACAGTGAGCTCGGTAGAGGCCTCAAGGCCAATGAAGGCTGAAGGAGAAGGCCAAGAAGAGAAGGAGGCTGGTGAAAGCCTCGAGAGAAGAAGGCTGCTTTGGGGAGTCATCTCGCTGCCCCACAAAGTCTCTTTGCCGGAGGAATCTCGGACTACGGAATTGGCTACAACGGCGGTGGTTGAAACCGAGGTGTTGGAGGAGCCCGGCTCGAGAGAGGACTCCCTCGGCCGAGAAGGTGATCTCAATAGGCACCTCTTCCGGTCTCTCTTCTTCTAAATCCACCCTCCCCCTCACCTGCTCAATCGGCGATGACGAGGTAGTCTTTGCTGCTACCTCGAGCCTCTAAATCAGCCATCCTCCCAAAGTGTCCAAACAACCCCTATCGAAACCCCCACTACATCTGTCTCCCCCACCAACCTCATCTCGAACCCAACCCTCTACCCATCATTCCCATATATGAACCCACACCTTTAACCGCCATCACCCCCATCATAACCCAACCAACTACATCTTCTCCTCCCCTATAATGAACCAACAGCTTCATCATCACAACTCCCACCTTCTCCACCCACAAATACCCCTCAACCCCAAACACAACCCATCCCCGGTCCAAGTACCGGATATTTCCCACTCCATCTTTGGAGATATCCAGATGAACTCCCCTTCCCCCAAACTCCCTCATCCTCCTCGTTTGAATCCTCTTCAAAGGATGAAGACAAGGATGTGATCCTCTATCACCCATCTCCTCGGCCTTCTCTAATTTGCACAAAAATATAAACTCTAAGGTGGAGAGGCTGGTAGCCAAGCGACAAAGCACATCATCCAGCAATCACAGACACGATGATAGCTAACATGAGGATAGCAGAGGTCAACATCACCGGGAACATTTTTGGAAAATCAAACACTCTGTTGGCTGAACGTGTAAGCAAGATTGAGGAGGAGGTGAAGAATGCGAAGGCTAAGGTGGCTGAGGACAACACAATCGTAGTGGATGTCATCTCCACGGACAAGTTGGATTTCGTGAGTGCGTTGTTCCTATCTTGAAACTTCAGCTGCAAGAATTAAAAGATGAAGTCAAAAATGGGGAAGCGGGCAAGAAAGAATCGAGGCCCTCTCGGTGGTGTCAAGGCTAACCAAGAACAGATATCTCTCGAAGGTAGACACAAATGGCCCGGAAGCGACAAAGGCCGAGGTTAAAATCTAATCGGATGAGCTTGCCGCTCCCAGGTTGAGGGTGACTCGGATTAAGGAGGCCATCAGAGAAGATGAGGAGAGGAGGAAGAAAGAGGAGGAAGAGAAGTCTCGCTAAGCCGATGGCCCGAATCAAAGAATCTAAAAAATCCTCGGAGGCTAGAGGCAAGAGCAAAGGGAAGATAGTGGAGGAGCCACTTTAGTGAGACCTTAACCGCCAAATCAACTAAGCCCGAGAAGAGAAAAAGAGAACTCGACTACTCCAATCTAATCAAGAGCCGATCGGAAGAATCAGGCAAGAGAAGGAATGGTATGGAGAGAGGGAGAGGAATAGGCTCAAGAAGAAGAACAAAGGGCTAGAAATGAAGTGGAGCAAGGACTTCGGGGAAGTGGGTAATGAAAGTAGGCTGATGATGTAGACTTCCGTCCTTACCACCGATCATCCGCCCCTCCCAAGATGGTCACGGGTCAGCTCACTAAAGAGTGTAGAGAGAAGAATTTGGATGCCCGATGGATGTACTATTGGTATATCCTAAAGGCATCTAAAACAACAACTGAAGATGAGGACCGTAGATGGCATGAATGGATGGAGAAAGAAGACCCCGATCTTTATTAGAGGATGCTCGATAGACGCAGACAAAGTTTTCAATGCCGATCCGACACCGCCTACGAGTTTGTGAAGCAAAAGCTGAATGCCGATGGAACAATCGACTTGGATAAAGAGCATAGTCACTAAAGTCAAGTCAAGTCGGGACTCAAAGATGAAGGCGAGCTAAAGTTGCTTAGGAAGAGAGTCTTCACCGCCGATGGTCCCGAAGCTAATCAATGGGGTGTCTAGATAAGATTGATTTTCTTTTCTCATCTTTTTAATCTTATCCGCACCAAATGTAATTTGTAAATATGTCTATAATAATGAGATTGTGTGAACTTATACGAATGACTTTGTCTTATCTTTTCAAGCTTAAGTTTCTTATTGCTTTCTAAGAAAATATCAAGAAATTTTTCTAAGTGTTAATCATCCGAGAAATTCTTTATTTCTCAAAACAAAAAATTTCTCAAAATTTTTCTAAGTATAAATTTTTCAAGTATGGAAATTCCCGAGTGTGATTAAGTGCTCCTATGTGAACTTATCCGAGTGAAAGATGCTTACATGTTTAATATGCTTATCCGATCATCTTGAATAACCTTGACTAACACCAGTGTGAGTTCGTTTCTTTCTTGCGCTTTTAACTTCATCAAAAGGGGGAAATTGTTAGATCCAAATCTTAGTTTTGATGAGTTAAAATGTATAGACTAGACAAGCTCATGTAAATTAAATGACCAGCTGAGATTGTATAGACCGGTGATGTAGTAAGCTTGGTGATTCTTTGTAATCGGGTAAGCGATTTTAAGATGAGTCCCTAGAAATGCAAGTTCTCGATGACTATTATTGCAAATGCGGTTTTGGCTCTAAAACTCAATACAAAGCTAGAATTAAAAATCAAACAACTAAGCAAGCAATTAATCAAACACTTGGTATGCTAGAACAAGTAACAAAGATCAATTGGGGATTGGGGTGCTAGGGATAATATCCATCAAGGAATCAATGATCAACAAGCTATGATTGAATCAAATTGCAAATCAACTAAGATAGAAAAGATAAAACCATCATGCAATTAAGCTTCCATTAATTACACAATGCCTAATGTGAGTATACTTAGTGCAACTAATCTCTCAATTAAGAAGCACCCAATTCATACAATCATACACAATTATAACCCGATTAATCCCTAATCATGTTAGCTCAACTCTCGCCTATTGCTAGAGTGATCAAACATTAATCTAAAGATATAAAAATGCATGAAGCACAATTTGAATCACAATTAGGGAACAAACTATCTCAATTGATCAACAATCATCAACAATCATACCACAAGACAATCAAATCATCCTCAATTTCAATTATCCCAAGCACAAGAGTATTAGCCCATGGAGCAAAGTGCAAAATCCATGGGTAGAAAATCTAATTGCTCAATCACAAAGCAAATCACAACAATTAAGGAATTGAAAAGAGTACAGAGGAAGAACATCACCAATTGAACCAAAATGATCAATAATAGGAATGCTTGAATCTTCATTGTATCTTCAAATGTAATCTCCACTTCTATTGAATTACAACTTGGAATGGAAAAACTAATGGATCAAAAGCTAATCTAAGGTACAATTGATGAAAATCTATCTAAATCTATCAATCTAATCAATCTACAATGAGAATTAAGCTATGGAACTCGAAAATCGCCCTAAAATCGCTAATAACTGCTATGGGAAAGGCTATGCTCTGTTTTCCGCCCAAATGGCTTAAAAGCCAAAATTCCGAATTTTTGCACCCTCGACTCGAGGTTAGGGCCCTCGAGTCGAGCTTGTTTCAAATTTTGGATTTCTTGATCTTGCCGGCACCCTTGGGTCGAGGTCCTCGGCCCTCGACTGGAGGTCGGGTCCAGGGAATTTTCTCGACCGAACTTCCACCTCCGACCCCGTTTTTGCCCGTCTCGTTCGTCTCTTCACCGTATGAATGTCGGTACTCTTGGTTTGACCAAATTCCACCGATTTACCTGAAAACGGGACGAAAAACATCAAAAATCTATCAAGTAATATTTTTCAAGCAAAGTAGTGATACTCTACACATTTAATCACAAAAACTAACACTTTTCACCACTTTTTGCACTAAAACACCCCCTCAAATCATGCATCAATTCACTCCAATCATAATACCCCCAAACTTAAAGTATTGCTCGTCCTCGTGCAACGTAGCAAATAAGCACAAAAGAGTGAATTGATTGCAATTATGTCTCATGGCACCATAGAAGAAATATAAGACAATCGAACTCATCAATGGACTCAAGTGTCAATGCCAACTCTCAACTAGCAATCAAGATGAATCATGCTCAAACAAATGCAAAATCAAATACTCAAAGCATTGCTCGTTCCATGGAGTGTTTATCTCATCTCTCAAGTGTGTCAAGGTAAATGCACTCAATCATCAAATTCACAAACATGTACACCATAAGCTTGCCAAAGGACTCAATCTCAATCATTATCATTTGTGTTCAATCAAGAATCAATGAGGTCTTTCATCAAGGTTGTAATGTAAGCTCTTTGGAATGGGTAGGTGAATTTAGGTAAGAGTGACTCAAATAGTAGAGAACTTGAAAGTTAACTAAGCACTTCACTACACTTCTCTTTCAATTCTTCATCAATCAACTCTTTCTTTTTCATGCTTCACAAAGTTCAAACACCACCATTCTTTTGAGCTTTCCTCTCTTAAGCTCACAATTGAATTTTTCTTCTTTTCATGTTCTCACTTTTTTCCACAAATCACTTTTTTTTCATCTCAACCTTTCTTTTCTTCTTCTCAATCATCAACTTAGCACACCAATTTACCACCACACTTTACGTGCATAACACCATCTATAGCCAACAATCAAGCTCTACTAAACATAGGACAATAAAGCTCATAAGAGTAGGCAAAATGGTTTCAATTTCACTTGGCTTGCTAAAGAATATGGACACTAGGCTAAAAATGGCTCACTAAGGAAATCAAATGTTTTTGTGGGAAAAAAATTTGGTTAAGTGACTTATCATATCAAACATGGCCTCTTATCATATTCATGAAATCACACTAAGATCAATTTCAACAAGTCTAAGGGCAAGTTCTAGCATACAAATCCATGAATGATGCACTCACAAAGAAATTCATTCAATCGTATAAAATGTATGATTATAAGGCACAAAAGCTCACGAGCTTAAATTGAGTAATGAATCAAGCATTTTCAATCACATTCATCATCACACAATTATCAATCATACTAGCTTCAAGCCACATGTCAACTCATGACCAAATCAAAATTCAATTAATCTTCTAAATCAAGCACAAGTGCACATGTACATAATCTCAAGAACACTCACTATGTCAACAATGATAGCTCAAAGATATTTGCAACAAATCCACAATTAAGCTCAATACAAATCAATCCCAAAAATCATAAGCACAAGAAATTCCATCCATAAATAATTAAGCTCAACAAATCCAAATCTCATCACAATCATCCATAAAAATTAAGTACCCAAATCCATCAATAGTCAAGAAATAAGTACATCCCAAGCAACCACAATCAATTCAATACACATCAATCACCAAGAGGAAATAACTAAGAGAGCTAAATAGACAAGAGGAGAGGGATAAGGAAATAGGGTGAATCGCCCTAATCATTAGTCGGAGGCGGTGGAGAAGGATAGTGGCCCGGGCCCAAGTTCCATGAGCTCATATGCTTTGGAGGAGAGAGTACATGTCCCGCTGATTCTTCGTACTCTTCTTGCATCCTCCGAGTCTCTACATTGAATCTACGGGTCTTCTCCATGAATCTGAAGCACTCGCCCCGCTGCGTTTGAGGCACTCAAGCCGCATCATTCGATTGTCACCCCACATCTCCTCCGTGAGTGCCCACCGTCTCTGCGATGAGATCTAATTGGAGTGAATTGATGCATGTTTTTAGGGCATATTTTAGTGCAAAAGTGAGCTAAAGTGTTGATTTTTGTGCCTAAATGTGAAAAGTATCACTCTTTTGCTTAAAAGTGTTATTTGTGAGATTTTGATGTTTTTCGTCAATTTTGCAGGTAATTCGGTGGAATTTTGTCAATCCAAGAGTACCGTTGGGCTTAGAATGAAGAGACGATCATATCGGACGAAAATGGGGTTGGGGCCAAAGCCCCGCGCGAAAAATTCCTGGACTGCTGATTGGAGTGTATAGGGTAAGAGTTATTAAGACCAATCAACAAAAATATCGAACCCAAGGGAGAAAGTATGCAAAACGAAATTTAAGGATAAGAGTTCTAAATGGCTAAAGTTGCAACAAGCTCTTGGACTAAATCACTACAAATTGCAAGAAATTAAATGACAAGATTATGCAAACAATTTATCAAACACTTAGAATGCAAGATCAAATAGACTAAAATCAATGAGGGAATAGGGTGCAAGGGATAATCTCCATCAAGGAATCTATGATTAACAAGCTATGATTGTATCCAAATGCAAATCAATCAAATTAGAAAGCATAAACCATCATGAAATTAATCACTTCATTAATATCACAATGCCTAATGTGAGTATCCTTAGTTCTTCCCATCTCTCAATGTAGAAGTCCCCAATTCATACAATCATGCAAAATTGAAACCCAATTAACACCTAATCACGTTAGCTCAACTCGCCTATTGCTAGGGTGATTAACCATTAATCAAAAGAGACAATTTTTTATGAAGCACAATTAAGAATCACAATTAGGAAGCAATCTAATTCAATTGATCACAATTATCAACAATCATAGCATGAGGCAATCACTTCATCCCTAATTTCAATTATCCCAAGCACAAGGCTATTAGCCCATGGTGCTACAAGCAAAAACCATGGCTAGAAAATCTAAGAAAGCAATTGAAAATCTAATCACTACAAGCAATGAATTAAAGAGATCAAAGGTTAAAAACATCACCAATTAAGCTTCAATAGGCAAAAATAAGAATGATTAATCTTGTACAATGCTTCAATTCAACTTCACTTCTTCTCAATTCTCACCGCAAACTTCAATTACAATCACCAATCTACTAATCTAATGATCTAAATGTGGAATCTATCTCAATTCTAACAATCTAGTGCAATTACAAGTAAATTCAAGCTACAAAATGTAAAATTCGCTCAAAGGAACTCCTAGAAACGCTCTGAACCGCTAGAATCCACTCTTCCTCTGTTTTGGCTTCCAATCACTTAAAAACTGATTTTTGGTTTTGGGCACTCCTCGAGTCGAGGTTCAGGCCCTCGAGTCGAGGCCTAAAATCGCTAACACGTTTCTTCAAAATCTCTCCTGCCTCGAGTCGAGGCCTAGCCCTCGAGTCGAGCTCGCTGCAATTTTCGTCTCCCTCGACTCGAGGCTCCTCCCTCAGTCGAGCTCGCCAACTTTTTGAAATAGTTTCCCTCCGGCATGAACCTCGAGTCGAGGTTCTGTGCACCCTCGACTCGAACTCGAGATCGGGGAATTTTTATCGAGAAGCGGCTCGGGCCCGACCCGTTTTCGTCCGTATGTTCGTCTCTTCATTCTAAGAATACCGATACTCTCGGTTTGGCAAAATTCCACCGATTTACCTGCAAAACGGGCGAAATACATCAAAACCTCTCAAAGTAATACTTTTAGGCAAAAGAGTGATACTTTTCACATTTAGGTACAAAACTAACACTTTAGCTCACTTTTTGCACTAAAAATAGCCCTAAAAACATGTATCAATTCACTCCAATCATAACCCCCAAACTTGAATTGTTGCTCGTCCTCGAGCAACGTAGAAACTAAGAACAAGGGAGTGAATTGATTGCAATTATGTCACATGGCATCATAGACAAAAAATAAGACAATCGAACTCATCAATGATCACTTGTATCAATGCAACTATCCACTAGCCATCGAGACAATTCATGCTCAAACAAATGCTCAATCAAATACTCAACACATTGCTCCTTCCGTGGAGTGTTTCACTCTTCACTCAAGTGTATCAAGGTTTAAAGCACTCAATCATCAATTCAAAAATAAGTACACCATATGCTTGCCACAAGACTCAATCTCAATCAAAATCATTTATGATCAATCAAGAATCAAAGAGGTCTTTCTTCTAGGTTGTAATGTAAGCTCTTTGGAGAGGTGGGATCTTTATGGATAAGAGTGACTAAGTAGTAGAGACTTGAATGTAAACTAATCCATACAATGCACATCTCTTCACTTTCATCTAGCAACACTCTTACTTTTGAACTTCAATAATCAATCCACCATTCACTTGAGCTTTCTCTTTTAAAGCTCACAAATTGAATTTCTCTTTTCATGCATTTTCTTTACAATTCAATCTTTCACAACCTTTCTTTTCTTTCATGCTTCAATCATCACTTAGCTCATCATCTTCCCACACTTAGCAATCAAATCACCATCATTAGCCAACATTCAAGCTCAACCAACATAGGACAAGAAAGGCTCATAAAAATAGGCTAAATGGTTTCAATTTCACTTGGCTTGCCAAAGAATAAGAATAATAGGCTCAAAATGGCTCACTAAGGAAATCAAATATATTTGGTAGAATAGTATTTGGCAAAGTGACTCATCATTCCAAACATGGCCTCTTATCATTTTCAAAACATCACACAAAGATCAATATCCACAAGTCTAGTGGCAAGTTCTAGCATACAAATCATGAATGATGCACTCACAAAGGATAACTATCAACCGTATAAAATGTACGATTATTAGGCACAAAAGCTCACGGGCTTAACTTTGAGCAATGAATCAAGAATTATCAATCACATTCATCTTCACATAATTAATCAAGCAACTAGCATCAAGCTACTCATCTACTAATGATCATATCAAAATCCAATAATCTTACAACTCAAGCACAAATGCTCATGTACATAACCTCAAGCATACTCACTATATCAAGATGATACTCAAAAATATGTCAATTAATCCACTACTAAGCTCAAGACAAATGAACATGGAATCATGGAATAAAGAAATCCAAAGGATCATCAAGTCAAAATCACCAATAGACCATAAGCTCAAAAATATATCAAGGAAATCATAGCATCACTTAAATCATTCAACCAAACCATCCAATCATCAAATCATCACATTTCATAACAAAACACCTTAATCAAAATACGAGTACAATCCACCAAAACATAAGCATCTAAAACTAAGAAGAGGGAATGAGAAATAGGGGATAGCCCTAGTAGTCGGAAGGTGGTGGTGGAGGAGGATAACTTGGCCCGAAATTCCACGAGCTCATTTGTTGAAGGAGTGAATACATATCATTTGCGTCTTCATTGATTCTTCTTGCATCCTCCTTGTCTCTTCATTGAACCTACGTGACTCCTCCATCATCCGGTACATCTCATCCTGCCGGGTCGGACTCTCAATGTGCATCCTCCGATCGTCGCCCACATCTCCTCCGTCGAGAACCCACGGTCTCGAGACGAACCACCTGCCTCGTACTCTCTACTCCTCATCTCATCCTGCCAATACATATTAATCTCTCGGTGATACTCCTCTTCCATCTGGGCCAGCCGCTCTTCTTGCTCGGCTCCTCGTCATCCTCATCCTCGTCCTCGACTCAACCTCCTCGGCAACATCTGCTCTAATCGCATCTCCATCATCATCGGAAGAATCGGAATCCGACCACATTGGCGACTGCCCGATCATCATCATCCCCCTCATCTCTAAGCACGTCTCCATGCTCCCTTGTGTAGGCATCGATGGCATCGGTGTGACGCTGTGACCACATACGTAAGTTGATAGTCACAAAGGCCTCGAGATCCGAAAACCGTCGCCAACCTCTTATTAGGAAGAGGAAACCGACCACCATGATCTTCTTTGTAGGCACCACGTCCTCCCGATACGATCTAGCGTCCTCATACGCCTCATAGTGTGCGTAGTCAAATCTGGACCATCTAGTGCCACAAGGTTATGAGTCGGAATACCAAGGTGCTCGGCTATCGAGTAATCATCCCACCAAAATTTATCTTCTTGAACTTAGTGCTCGTAGCTCTCTCAAACAAATAATGTGAGGTATGCTTTGCCGCATTGAACCTCACTCCATGTAAGAAGCACCACAATACATATAGCTCTTCGAGACCACGGCTCCTCCCTCGATCTCGCGAATATGGTACTCGCGAGGATCTTCTCTAAGTACCGGACCACCGGGTTCCGAATGTGTGTGCTCTTAGACTTCCCGGCACAAACTCGGGTTGACTCGGAGCCCCGAGATCGAAATACGCCTCGAGAACCTCTTGGCGTTGTACTCCTCTAATGTTCAACAATGATCGATCGGGGTCATGTAGGTGCTCCTAGTAGCTCATTAATCTCATCCAATGTCAATTCGTACTCGTTCCCCATAAGCTCAAAAGTGATCTTCCGTGCAAACTTGTTCCTCCTAGCCTTGTGGACTTTGACGGTGCATAAGAACTCGAGAGTGAGTCCAAGATAGGTCCGAGGTCTCTTAGCTAGAAAACCTCCCATGCCTACTTGCTCGAACAATCTAGGGATGTCATCTTCAATCCCCATAGAAAGCATGCGATTATGATCTACGAGACGAGTCTGACCACCTTCTTGTACAACTCAAAGATACAAAATAATGTGCTTTCTCCACTTGTATTCATCCCACTGAATTCCCAATTCGGCGGGCATTCGATGTGCAAAGCGTATAGCATCTTCTCTCTCTCGGATCTCGGCATCCGAATAATTGTGGCCATCCACTCCTCTAAACATGACTCTGCACAAATAATCCCAATAGCACAAATGAGTCCAACAATCAACAAGCTAGCTCGAAATATAACTCGAAATCATGAACAAGTCAACAACAATTCCAAGCCCAACAAATTCCTAATGACTAGGCAATCAATCCTCAACAAATGGTCAATGAGTCAATTAAATCAATTAGAGTCAATAAAAATGCTCAACTAATCCTCAACATATACATACTTACTAGAATGGCTTTAGACAATGGAAATCATCATGTAAGCTCACCAAAAATCCTTTAAATATGCTCCACAAATGAATCAAATAATAACAAGCCAACTAGCAAGTAATCCAACACATAGCATCACAAAACTTTCCTTTCTATCATCCATACTCCACTCAATTTGACCACATATACCACAAATGCACTAGGAATTCCTAAAATATACCAAAATCACCATTCAAGCCAAATTCCACAAATAATTGAGCAAATCATCATATACAATCCTAAACATGCTCATACAATCATCAATCAACTCAAATATCCTCAACAATAGCTTCAATTTATCAATATCAATCATGCATACCAAGTGCTTGACAAAATTCCCAAATGAAATTTCAATTCAAATAAATTCAAGCCCTTTTATCAATACTCAAGCAATAATCAACACCAATAATGAAATTGAAGACCATGAGATGATGAATTACGTACCTTATTTGAGAAGTTTGCGAAAATCGTTTAAATGCAAAGACCCACTCACTACTCCTCAAAATCCCCAATTTGAATGTCAAAACCTCAAAATCTACTCTTGATGCCAATATGATGAAACAATGGTGATTGATTGGTGAAAATGGCATGAAATCGCCGGAAATATGATGGAGAGGCAAAGGGAATCGTGAACTAGGGCTACTCCTCGAGTCGTGACATACGAAATTGTCGCGTATTTATAACGAGACACCGGCCTCGAGTCGAGGGTCAGGCCTCGACTCGAGGAATCCAACTTTTTCAAAAGCCTCGACTCGAGGTTCGTCCCTCGACTCGAGCTCGCTGAATTTTTCAAAATTTTTCTAAGTCTAAGTACCTCGACTCGAGGTCTATGCAAACTTCGATCTCGGGTCGAGACCAGGGCATTTTTGACGATTCTCAAGTCCGACCCGACCCCTAAACTCCCAAAATCGACCTCTACACGCCTAATGAACCCAAATATGCAAGAAATTACCGTTTTGGTCCCTCGATTTAAGCCCGGTCGCTCATTCGATCGAGGAGACCGGGTTCTCTTCCTTAATGCTCATTTTCACCAACTTTTAAGCTTTCCTTTCTTCCCAAATCCTCGATTCCTTTGCAAATTCGATCCTTTCCAATCCTTGTAGTGAGTATACCTACACATAAGCATCATTAGTCATCCACTCAACATCAATAAGGAATGCACTTCACAACTAAATCCACACACCCCCAAACTTGGATGAGGATATGCTTTCAAAATTAAGTATGAGAATGATACAATTATGCAACCCCTTAAATGATATAACAATAAAGCTCAAAACCAATTAAGCTCTCCATCAACTAACACCTTCTCCTAGCATGAGCAATTCCTAAGAATCCAAGGCAAAAACCACAAGAAGAGCAAAACACAAACACACAAAAGCAATAAAATGATGGGTTGCCTCCCATCTAGCGCTAGGTTTAACGTCCTTTGCCGGACGGAACTCTAGGAGTTCATACTTCCCTTTCATCTACAAGAATGTTAGGCACTTCTTTTGGGGTGGAAGGGTCCTTGTGCCTAACCAAAATCTCCTTTGTCATTAGACAACATCCCATTTCATCTTCCACTAAGAGTTTTCCTTCTTCTTTTATCTCCTTCACTTTCAACACCTCTTTGAGTCTTTTTTACTCCTAGTAGTCTCATCCAATCCGACTCCTTCCATACTACTTGGTCTCCAACTACAAAGGTTTCCACCTTTTTCTCAAGCGGTTGCTTCCTTTCTTCTAACACCCCCAAACTTGAGCATTGCTCAAGTTTGGTCACTTCCTTCTCACCTTCTTTTTCAAGCTTCTTATCACCAAAGTCAAGCAAAGTATCAATAACGGCTTCCTCCTTCCTACAATCATCCAAAGAAACACAAGACTCATTAGCCATCACATTACAAGAAGGAATAAAATGCTCCTTAATTAAAGAGTTAGAAGAAGGAGAAGGTAAAGAATCATCCCTATCAATGGAAGAACATGAATTAATGATCTCTATATAGCCACATTTCTTCTTCTCCATCCTACTTTGGGCGACTTCTTCCAATGGAGCTCTCGAAAATGTCATCTCTTTTCCATTGTAGCTCAATGAGAGCTCCTCTCTCAACATCGATAATCGCTTTTCCCGTAGCAAGGAAAGGTCGACCAAGTATGATCGGTGCCTCAAGCTCCTCCTTCATGTCAAGAACAATGAAATCAACCGGAAATAGGAACTTGCCAACTCCTACCAATACATCTTCAATGATCCCGTATGGACGAGCAAATGATTGATCCGCCAATTGAAGGTTGATGTTAGTAGGAGTCACCTCTCCTAGCTTCAATTTCTCAAAAATTGCCAAAGGCATGACATTTATACTTGCTCCCAAGTCACACAAACCTTGGATGTTCACATTCTCACCTATCTCGCATGGTATAATGAAGCTCCCCGGATCCTTCCTCTTTTGTGGTAAATCTCTCTCCGATATCTCCTTGCACTCCTCCACTAGTTTAAGTATACCCTTTTCATCCCAACTCCTCCTCTTAGACATGATATCTCTCAAAAACTTATTATAGTGGGGTATTTGTTCAAGGGCATCCATTAGTGGAATTTCAACATGCAAGCTCTTTAAGACTTTCAAAAACTTACCAAACTCTTCCTCTAGCTTTTTCTTCACTACTCTTTGTGGATAGGGAACCGACTTAGCTTTCATAGGCACTCCCCATGCATCTTTCTTGGACTTCTCTTCTTCTTTCTTAGACTCTCTTCTTGCTTGCTCTTCACTTGACTCTTCTTTCTCCACAACCACATTTTTTTCAATAACTTCTTCTTCTTGCACCACTTTTCTTCAACATCCCCATCTCTAAGCCTCTTTGGACCTTCATAGCTAGTACCACTCCTTAGCTTGATGGCACTACAAAATTCTTTAGGATTAGGCTCGGTAGTAGATGGATACTTTCCTTTGTTTTGAAGATGGTCCACCGTAGACGAGAGCTTTCCAACCGTAGTAGCAAGTTGCCCTACTTGATGCTCAATCGTCTTGAAACGAGTGTCCATTTGTTTCCCTAAATCATCAAGCCTTGAATCATTTGCTTCCAACTTCTTCACAATCAACCCCAAGATCTCCTCCGTAGTAGCCTTTCCTTCATTGTTTGGAGCCTTTGCACCCGGATCAAATCCGGGAGGAAATTGAACGGCGGCTCTAGGATTGGCATATGAAAAATTCTCGTGTCTCCTCCATGTATTCCCATTGAATGGAGCTTGCGGTTGAGGTTGATAGCTTCCTTGTGGCCTATTTTGGTAAGGCATTTGATAAGGCCTTCCTCCTTGATAGTTCCCTTGATAGTTTCCTCCTTGATAGCCTCCTTGGAATGGAGGCCTACCCATATAACTCACCTCTTCCACCGGCAATGAACTTGGCCCAACATCAACATGAGGAACGGATGGACTAACACTTGCTTGGCTTTGTGAAGTCGTAAGAGCTCCCAATCGGTCCATCATAGTCATCATCATACTCTTCATACTCTCTAGCTCATCAGCTTATGACACTCTATGATGTGCTCCTCTATTAACCGACACTTGGAATGAGTCTTGAGCTATGTTCTCCATAATTTCATTCATTTGCCCCACGGTTTTTGACCAAATCGATCCATTAGCACAAGCATTCAAAAATGACCTATCCCCATCCGTCAAACCATTACAAAAATACATAATGGTTTGCTCCTCCGGAAACCGTGTTGAGGGCAATTAATAAGTAACATGCCATACCTCTCCCACGCCTCCGGTATCGTCTCCCCATTCTTTGTCGGAAATGGGAAATAGTCTCCTTTGCTTGCACGGTCTTTGATGGTGGGTAAAATTTCATCAAGAACTTCTTTGACAACTCCTCCCATGTCCGTACGGTCCCGGCGGTAATGAATTAAGCCATGCTTTTGCTCTTCCTTTCAATGTAAAGGCAAATAGCCTCAACTTCTTGGCATCTTCGGGCACCCCATGGTATTTTGTAGTGTCGGCTATCTCAAGAAATTGTGCCATATGTTGATGTGGGCACTCATTTTCATCTCTACCCTCAAATTGCTTCTCCCTAAGCATTCTTACCAAAGCGGGACTTATCTCGAAGTTATTGGCATCTATCCTCGGCCTCGCTATCCCATCATAATACTCCCTAAGTTGTGGTTCAAAGAACTCTCTCAAAGGCCTTCCATGAGGTGGTGGCTCATTTACATGTTGTGGTTGTGGTTGTGGTGGCTCATGGTATCGTGGCTCTTGATTATACGGCATATTGGGATAATATGGTGGAAATTGTTGTGGATGAGGTGGATAGTAGGGATATTGATGAGCTTGAGGTGGATAAGGGTAGGGATTTTGGTAGGGATAATTTTGTGGTGGCATCCCTTGAGGAAAGGGGCCAACTTGAGCATGGAAGTGATTCCCATTACCTCCATTTTCTCCTCCTCCTACTCCTTGTCCATGTACCTCCTCTTCTTGAGGATCACCCACTAATCTCTCCTCATTCCTTTGCTCTTCTCCTTCCATAGCTTCCCTTCTTCTTCTCACACGATTTCTTCTCAATGTAGCCTCAATCTCCGGATTTAGTGGCAAGGGTGGAACACCACTTGATCTTGTTAGCATACACCTACAATGCCACAAATCCAAGAATCAAATTCTCACCAATAAAAACACCAAAAACAAAAATAAAAACAACAAATAGCCACTTCAAACAATCCTCGAATCTCACTTATTGGCGCAAAAACTAACTCCCGGCAACGGCGCCATTTGATTGGAGTGTATAGGGTAAGAGTTATTAAGACCAATCAACAAAATATCGAACCCAAGGGAGAAAGTATGCAAACGAAATTCAAGGATAAGAGTTCTAAATGGCTAAAGTTGCAACAAGCTCTTGGACTAAATCACTACAAATTGCAAGAAATTAAAATGGCAAGATTATGCAAACAATTTATCAAACACTTAGAATGCAAGATCAAATAGACTAAAATCAATGAGGGAATAGGGTGCAAGGGATAATCTCCATCAAGGAATCTATGATTAACAAGCTATGATTGTATCCAAATGCAAATCAATCAAATTAGAAAGCATAAACCATCATGAAATTAATCACTTCATTAATATCACAATGCCTAATGTGAGTATCCTTAGTTCTTCCCATCTCTCAATGTAGAAGTCCCCAATTCATACAATCATGCAAAATTGAAACCCGATTAACACCTAATCACGTTAGCTCAACTCTCGCCTATTGCTAGGGTGATTAACCATTAATCAAAAGAGACAATTTTTTATGAAGCACAATTAAGAATCACAATTAGGAAGCAATCTAATTCAATTGATCACAATTATCAACAATCATAGCATGAGGCAATCACTTCATCCCTAATTTCAATTATCCCAAGCACAAGGCTATTAGCCCATGGTGCTACAAGCAAAAACCATGGCTAGAAAATCTAAGAAAGCAATTGAAAATCTAATCACTACAAGCAATGAATTAAAGAGATCAAAGGTTAAAAACATCACCAATTAAGCTTCAATAGGCAAAAATAAGAATGATTAATCTTGTACAATGCTTCAATTCAACTTCACTTCTTCTCAATTCTCACCGCAAACTTCAATTACAATCACCAATCTACTAATCTAATGATCTAAATGTGGAATCTATCTCAATTCTAACAATCTAGTGCAATTACAAGTAAATTCAAGCTACAAAATGTAAAATTCGCTCAAAGGAACTCCTAGAAATCGCTCTGAATTGCTAGAATCCACTCTTCCTCTATTTTGGCTTCCAATCACTTAAAAACTGATTTTTTCGGTTTTGGGCACTCCTCGAGTCGAGGTTCAGTGCCCTCGAGTCGAGGCCTAAAATCGCTAACACGCTTTCTTCAAAAATCTCTCCCCGCCTCGAGTCGAGGCTCAGCCCTCGAGTCGAGCTCGCTGCAATTTTCGTCTCCTTCGACTCGAGGCTCCTCCTCGAGTCAAGCTTCGCCAACTTTTTGAAATAGTTTCCCTCCAAAGATGAACCTCGAGTCGAGGTCTGTGCACCCTCGACTCGAACTCGAGATCGTGGAATTTTTATCGAGAAGGGCTCGGGCCCGACCCCCGTTCGTCCCGTATGTTCGTCTCTTCATTCTAAGAATATCGGTACTCTCGGTTTGGTAAAATTCCACCGATTTACCTCGCAAAACGGGCGAAATACATCAAAACCTCTCAAAGTAATACTTTTAGGCAAAAGAGTGATACTTTTCACATTTAGGTACAAAAACTAACACTTTAGCTCACTTTTTGCACTAAAAATAGCCCTAAAAACATGTATCAATTCACTCCAATCAGGACTCGAGCTCGATCGAGGAGCAAGAGCCTCGAGTCAAGGGCGGTGCAGAGAAGACTAAAATTCGAAGAAAGGCAGGAGCCTCGAGTCAAGGGCTGTGTAGAGAAGACTAAAATTCGAAGAAAGGCGGAGCCTCGACTCGAGGGCTGACCCTCGAGTCGAGGGAGTGGAGAAAGCGGCATCCTTGAGTCGAGGCTGACCCTCGACTCGAGGGGGAAGATTTTCAGAAATTCGGTATTTAAGGGGCTAAAGCATAACATTCCAAGAAGAACAATTCATAATAGCGATTAAGAGCGGTTTTGGGGCGATTTCTCGGGCCCCAAGCCATTTCTCCATTGTAGTTAGTGTAGATTTAGATTTAGATTTCAATTGATTGTTGGTAGATTAGCCATAGATTAGCTTTAGATCCTTGTTATTCCTTTCAATTCAAGCTTGTATTTCATTTGGGGATTGGTGTTGAAGACTCAAGCATTCCTATTTTTGTTGATTGAAGATCAATTGGTGATGTTTTTCCTCTTTTGTCTCTTTAATTTCTTAATTGTTGTGATTTGCTTATTATTTGATCAATTCTATCTTCTACCCATGGGTATTGTTTGTGGTACCACGGGCTAACTCTCTTGTGCTTGGGGTAATTGAAATTGATGATGATTTGATTGACTATGCTATGATGGTTGATGATTGGAGATCAATTGAGTAGATTGCTTACTAATTGTGATTCTCAATTGTGCTTCATGCATAATTATCTCTTTAGATTAGTGTTTGATCACCCTAGCTATGGCGAGAGCCGCGCTAACGTGATCCGGAAATAATCGGGTTATAATTGTGTATGAATGTATGGATTGGGTGCTTCGGAATCGAGAGATTAGTTGCACTAAGGATACTCACGTTAGTTTATTTCCTAATTGTGATTCTTAATTGTGCTTTGTGTGAAATGGCCTCTTTAGATTAATGGTTGATCACCCTAGCAATAGGCGAGAGTTGAGCTAACGTGATTAGGTGTTGATCGAGTCTCAATTTTGCATGATTGAATGAATTGAGGATTTCTACATTGAGAGATGAGAAAGACTAAGGATACTCACATTAGGCATTGTGATTTTAATGGAGTGACTAATTTCATGATGGTTTATGCTTTCTATCTTAGTTGATTTGCAATTTGATTCAATTGTAGCTTGTTGATTAATGATTCATTGATGGATGTTAATCCTAGCACCTCTATCCCATCATTTATTGTTGTTTTTGTTCTCGCATTCTAAGTGTTCGATCATTTGTTTGCTTATTTTAGTTTGTATTTTGCAAGTGTTTGGTAGTGTTAGTGTCATCCCTTGTTGCATCAATAGTCACTAAGAACTCGTATTTCTAGGGCCTCATGTGCATACTATTTCCAATGGGTTCGATATTTATTGATTGGTCTTAATAACGCTTACCAAAAAACTACTCCAATCAAGCTCCCACCTCATACTGTCTACTCCTCATCTCATCCCGCCGGTAGTAGTTGATCTCCGGCATATACTCCTCATCTCGCACCATCCTCACCGGCTCCTCAACCGGTTCATCCTCTTGACTTCTTCCTCCTCATTCTCTTCATCTGCAGCCTCTGCCTCTTCCTCGGATCCGGATCCTCCTCGCTTCTCTTCTTCCTCATCATCATCATCACGAGATTCACTCCGTGCTCTCGAGTATAGGCATCTATCGCCTCGGTGTGCCGCTGAGACCACATCCGGAGGTTGATAGTCACCTTCCCTACGACTGAACACCGTAGTTAACCTCTTATTAGGAAGAGGGAATCGGGCTCCGAGGTGCTACTGGAAACACCAAGTCCTCCCGATTAGGTCTAATGTCTTCATCCACCTCATCGTGTCGGTAGTCAAGTCTCGGCCCTTCTAAAGCTCTCATGTTGTGCGTCCGGAATGTCGAAGTGCTCGCAATAAGAGTAATCAAACCTCCGAAGCTGTATCTTCGCGAACCGGTGCTCTTCACCCTCTCAAATATGTAGCATAGGTAGGCGGCGGCATTGAAATGGACCCTGTGGAGGAAGCACCACATCACATATAACTCCTCGAAAAACTGCTCCTCCTCGTAACGGGCAAAGATAGTGCTAGAAAGGATCTTCTTCGAGTATCGCATAACAAGGTTACGGATCCGGGTACTCTTTGACTTTCCCGGAGTGAAGCTGGCTGCTCGGGTGCTCCCGAATCCGATATCCGTCTCCAGAACTTCTTGGCATTGTACTCTTATCTCATCCTCGGTAATAAGCCATCCGTAGATCGATCGGTGCACCAAGTATCTCATTGATCTCATTCACCGACAAAGTGTACTGCTTCCCTACCAACTCAAAATTGATAGCTCTGGGAACTTGGCCTTCTTCGCCTTGTCGAAGGTCACCATGCATAAAAACTCGAGAGTGAGGCCCAAATACGTCCATGGCCGCTTAGCCAAAAATCCGAACATGCCAACCTGATCGAACAATCGGGGATATCATCCTCAATCCCCATCGAGACCATACAGTCATGGTCTACAAGGCGGGTCTTCACCACCTTGTTATAAATCTCAGCATACAAAATGGAGAGCTTCCTCCATTTGTAGTCATCCCAAAGAATACCCAATCGAACCGGCATTTTGTTGGCAAATCTCATGGCTCTCTCTCTCTTGTGGAAGCCCTCATCCGAATAATCATGACCGTCGGCTCCACGAAACATCTTCCTACAAAATTCCCAAGGAAAAAATTAGCACATAATAGTAGCAATACGAGCAACATATGATATCAATTAAGCACCTAACGAGATAAGCGTCACAAACCAATCTCCAAATAATTCCTAAGTGAAGAATCAACTATCCAAGACAATTTGGTCAAACATCACAATTCAAGCAATATAGGCAATAGAAGTGTTCAATAAATCCAACATGTATGCATACTCAACAAAATGGCCACCCAATACAATATCAACAATTAAGCTCACAAAGATATATAATGAAGCTCCACAAAAATTATCCAAGAATAATATGCCATCTAATTAAGTAAATTAACACTAACAATCCACTAATCATACACTTCTATCATCAAACATGCAAACATGACCAAATAACACTATGTACTCACTAGGAATTCTCCAAAACAATTAAGCACATCTCATTCTCATGGCAAAAATTCACAAAGGCATTCACACAATATGCCTTCTAACTCATCAATAAATCCAAATTCACCAACAAATTCCCCAAATTCGCTCAAAATATCATGCATACAAGGTTTTCGTAAAATGCCCAAATGAAATTCCAAACTTCAATGCATAAATTTGGCACAATTCGATCTACCCATGCAACAATCACATTAAGAACGAAATTAAAGGATCAAGAGAGTCGAATTATGTACGTTGAGTTAATTAATTCGGACTTGAAATGCAAATAGAAGACACCCACTCAAATTCTTCAAACCCCAAAATTCCTTACAAAAACCCTCACAAGATATAATTTTGATGAAATGGATGATGAATATGCAATGAAAAATATGATTGAACGGTGAAATTGTGCGTAAACGGGACGAAAATGGTGAGAATTGCGATGAGGGTCGGGGTTAGGGCTCCTCGAGTCATGAAATCAAATCGATGTTGCGTATATTTAAAAATATTTCCAACCTCGAGTCGTGCTTCAGCTCTTGAGTCGAGGCATCTTAAATATGAAGCCCCTCGACTCGAGGCTCAGCCCTCGAGTCGCATCGTGAATTCAAAATTCCACCTCGACTCGAGGCTCAAGCTTTGACCGGGGTGTGGTCACCTCGACCAGAGGTTGAGTTCAGGGAATTTTTACGGATTTCCTGACCCGACCCGACCCCCAAAACTTCTAAAATTGACCTATTCGACCCAAACGAACCCAAATATGCAAATACTAACCTTTTTGGTCCCTCGATTTAAGCCTGGTCCCTCATTCGATCGAGGAGACCGGGTCTCTTCCTTTTTGCTCAATTTTCACCAACTTTTAAGCACTTCTTCCCTTTTGATCTTGAATTTCCTTGCAATTCCAATCACTTTCCCAAACAAATGTAGCAAGTGTACCTACAATCGAGCATAAGATCATCAAATCATTACCATAAAGAGATGCAAATTAACCAATAAAACGATCATCACCCCCAAACTTAAATGTAAGCATGAGTTCAAAGTTTGACACAAGGTGATACAAATATATATGCAACTCCTAATGGTATCAAATAAGCTCAATAAATCCAATAATCCATAGCAAGTTATGACAATCCCTAAAGCATGATCAATAATTCCAAGCCAATTCTCCAAAACAAAGACCAAAAACAAAAGGCAAACAAAAAGCACACAAAAAGAAACAAAAAGAATGGGTTGCCTCCCATCTAGCGCTAGGTTTAACGTCCTTTGCCGGACGGAACTCAAGGAGTTCATACTTCTCTTTCCATAACGACATGAGGATCTTCCTTGTGCCTTACTAGATTTTCCTTTGAAAAAAGACAACATCCCCATTTATCTTCCAATAGGAGCTTTCCTCCTTTTTTGATCTCCTTCACCGTCAAGACTTCCTTAAGTCTTTCTACGCCTAGCAATCGACTCCAATTCAATTCGCTCCACACCACTTGATCTCCAACAATGAAACTTGCTTCCTTCTTCTCAAGTGGCATCTTTTTCCCTTCTAACACCCCCAAACTTGAGCATTACTCAAGCTTGGTCACTTTCTTCTCACCATCTTCCATCTTTCTATCTCCCCGGATCAAGCAAAGGTTCAATAAGTGCTTTCTCTTTCCTAAGATCATCAAGAGAAACACAAGACTATTAGTAATCACTTTACAAGAAGGAATAAAACGCTCATTAATCAAAGAATTAGAAGAAGTAGAAGGTGTAGAATTATCCCTATCAAGTGAAGGGTATAAATCGATGATCTCAATAACCACACGTCTTCTTCTCCAAAGTACTTGGATCATCTTCTTCCAATGGAGCTCGAGAATGTCATCTCTTCTCCATTAAAGCTCAATTTGAGCTCCTTTTTCAACATTGATCATGGCTTTGCCGGTAACAAGCAAAGGTCTATCAAGAATGATAGGTGCCTCAAGCTCTTCCTTCATATCAAGCACAATAAAATCAACCGGAAGATAAACTTGCCAACTCCCACTACATATTCAATAATCCCAAAAGGATGAGCATAAGATGGATCCGCCAATTGAAGATTGATATCGGTAGGAGTCACCTCTCCTAACTCCAACTTATTGAATATGGATAAAGGCATAACATTGATACTAGCTCCCAAATCACACAAGCCTTGAACTTTCCCATTCTCTCCAATTTCACATGGAATAATAAAACTCCCGGATCCTTAAGCTCTTGAGGTAGGTGTCTCTCTAAAATCTCCTTGCATTCTTCCACCAACTTGATCATACCACTTCTCATCCTATCTTCTCTTCTTTGACATTATTTCTCTCAAAAATTTCTTGTAATGGGGAATTTGCTCAAGGGCATCCAAAAGTGGAATATCAACATGCAAGCTTTTAAAAACCTCCAAAACTTACCAAACTCCTCATCAAGCTTCTTCCTCCCAAGTCTTTGAGGATAGGGAACCGGAGTGGAGTCTCATGGGAACTCCCCATGCATCTTTAGACTTCTCTTCTTCCTTTGTCTCTCCCTTTGCTTTGATCTCTTCACTTTCCTTCTCATCAACCACACTTTCTTTACTCACCTCTTCTTTCTCCACCTCTTTCTCAACTTCAACTTCCTTGGAAATCTTTGGTCCTTCATATCTAGCGGCACTCCTTAATTGAATAGCACTGCAAAACTCCTTTGGATTAGGCTTGGTGGTAGATGGATACTTCCCCTTATTTTGCAAATGATCCACCGTAGACGAAAGCTTTCCAACCGTCGTGGCTAATTGCCCTATTTGATGCTCAATAGTCTTGAACCTTGTGTCCATTTGCTTCCCAATATCATCTAACCTCGAATCATTCGCCTCTAACCTCTTCACAATCATCCCAAGTAGCTCCTCCGTAGTTGCCTTCCCCTCATTATTAGGTGTTTTAGCACTCGGATCAAATCCGAGAGAATATTGAATGACGGCTCTTGGATTAGCATATGAAAAATTTTCATATCTCCTCCAATTATTGGCTTTGAATGGAGCTTGAGGTTGAAAATTACCTTGAGGCCTATTTTGATAAGGCACTTGATATGGCCTTGCACCATGGAAATTGCCTTGATAATTGCTTTGATATCTTCCTTGGTATGGAGGCCTTCCCATGTAATTCACTTCTTCAATAGGCAAAGGACTTGGACACAAATCAACTTGAGGAGTAGATGGACTCACACTTTGTTGGACTTGAGAAGTGGTAAGGGCTCCCAAACGGTCCATCATCGTCATCATCATCGTCTTCATAGACTCAATTTCCTCCACATGTGACACTCTATGATGAGCTCCTCGATTCACCGACACTTGGAAAGAATCTTGGGCAATATTCTCCATAATCTCATTCATTTGCCCCACCGTCTTTGACCAAATCGAACCATTAGCACATACATTAAGAAAGGATCGATCACCATTCATCAAGCCATTACAAAAATACATGATTGTTTGCTCCTCCGAAAAGCCATGTTGGGGAAAATTAATAAGCAACATCCCGTATATATCCCATGCTTCCGGTATAGTCTCTCCTTTCTCTTGACGGAAGTGTGAAATAGCCTCCTTAGCTTGCACCGTCTTTGATGGTGGATAAAACTTCATCAAGAATCTTTTGCTAAGGTCCTCCCACGTCTGACGGTTCCGGGAGGGATAGAATTAAGCCATGCTTTGGCTCTCCCCTTAAGAGTGAAGGCAAATAGCCTTAGCTTCATCGCATCCTTGGACACTCCATTGTTCTTCGTGGTGTCGAAATCTCTAAAAATTGTGCTATGTGTTGATGAGGGCACTCTTCATCTTTTCCTTCAAATTGTTTCTCTCTTAGCATCCTCACAAGCGCGAGACTTATCTCAAAATTATTTGCTTCAATTATCGGCCTTGCAAGTCCATTATAATGCTCACGAAGTTGAGGCTCATAGAATTCCCTTAATGGCCTACCTTGAGGAGGAGGCTCTTGCATCGGTTGTGGTTGGGCTTGTGTAATATGAGGTGGATCTTGATATCGTGGCTCATGGGTGTATGTCATATGAGGGTATGGTGGGAATTGTTGTGGATGGGGTGGATAATATGGATATTGGTGAGCTTGTGGAGGGTAGGGGTATGGATTTTTGTAGGGAAATTGAAGTGGTGGCATCCCTTGAGGAAAGGGCCAACTTGAGCATTGTAAGGCAAATTATGCCTGTTGGGTCCCTTTAGAATGAGTTAATCACGAAAACGAGATGCCCTCTAGTGATAATCTAGAAGGGGGTGAATAGATTATCAAAAACTTTTTCAAGCTTAGATAATCTATCAACTCCAAAATCAGTTTTAACAGTGAAAGCTTGATTGTTGATTAAACTCAATTCAGATAGGATCTAAAGCTTTATCGGATATTAAATTTCACGATCAAGAAATAATCAATGAAAACAAGTAAAAGCGGTAAGAAGAAACAACACAGGATTTATAGTGGTTCGGATCAAATGATCCTACGTCCACTCTCCTTCTTCAACTTGAAGAAGGGACTCTACTTCTTCGTCTTTCTTCTTTCTTACTTTCTTCACTTACAACGTGTATCTTCACCTTACAAGTATGATGCTATCTCTATTTGGCTTTTGAAGATTTACAAAGAAAATGGTGTTCTATAAACACCGAGAAAATGGATGAACACTAAGTGTGTTCATGAATGATGTGTATACAAATGATAATTGAGAGAGCTTTGAATTCTCGGATTTCTCAAGTGCTAAATTGCTAGATTGCGAAGTTTCTCTCTTGTATATGAAATTCTGAATCTCTGAATCTATTTATAGATCTTCGTTGATGACGGTTATAACTTCCTTGTTCTTGTTTGTAGATGGTTGTAATCGATTAACTAATTCTTGAAACCGCTTCTTGTTTGGTTGTAATCGACTCTTGAATTTGACTAACTCTTCTAGCTTGTGCGATTCTTCACCCTGTCGATTCTTCACCTGTCGATTCTTTGTCTTGGTGAGTGTCTTGATCTTCCTCCTCGTCTCTCTCTGCGTAAATCGATTTTCTGTTCTTGTCTCCATCGACTTTCTTTGAGTAACCTTATCTTACTATCTTATACTTAGTCTATTTACAAAGATTACACTACATCAACTCGGCTATACATTTTCTCCACTTGGTCATCCTAGTCTTATACTTTTAACTCATCAAAACTAAGTACATCTTTTTTTATCCTAACAATTTCCTTTTTGATGATGTTAAAACACGGCTCAAGAAAAGGAATGTTAGTAATCTTAGAAAGTAAGAATAATTCAATTAAGTCACATAGGCAGGATAATTAGAACAATCGATGTTATTAGCAGATGATCGAGAGAATCATAAATCGAGATAATCATGAATCATATAATCAGAGCATTTAGGTCATATAATCAGATGATTAAAAGTTAGATAAAAGTTATAAGAACCAAAAAAGTTAATCAGATTAGTTTCAAGAAGTTTAAGGTTAATCAGCAGTTAAGAAAGTAGGTCAAAAGTTTATTCACAAAGTTCACAACTTCAAATTTTGTCATGCAAGATAGATAGATATCGGATAAGATGAGTGAGATAGAAATCTAGTCATACCACCTATTCTCTTACGGAACATTAAGCCCGATCGAAGACTCGCTTCTTTAAAGAGATTGTTTCACCTCCCTCCGCAAGATCATTTGTGGCTTCGCTTTAATGATCATTTGCTTAATCTTTTCAAGGTCAGACGACCATCTCTTGTTAGAGGGGATTCCATTTGAGAATAGGCCGGTGCAACTACATCTCGCATTGAATTCTTCATGAGCAAGATTGATGAGATATTGATACATCTGGGGTCCTTCTCTTCCCGGCCTCTATGGAAAGCTTCATTCTCCTCTAGTCCCCACTTGATGACTTTGCAGACGTGGGCTGGAAGATCCAGTCCACTTCAAATGGCCTCCACTTTGCACGATCTGCCATTTATAGAATTTCCTTGGGGACTACCTCACTTCGATGAAAAGGCCTAAGAACTTCTTCCCCACTCGTCTCTCACTTTATGAACCCATCTCCTTAATGAGTGGTCATAGAATTTTCTGCCGCTTTCTCCTGTTCTCTTCTCTTCTTTGCATCCCTTCGTTTGTACTTCTCCTTCTCCTCCCTCTTCCTTTTCTTGATATTCTCTTCCTCATCTATCTCGGCTTGAGTTTTCCTAGGAATTTGAGCTGTTTGAGCTGTTCTAGATGATCCGGAAGGAGAGGTGATTTGAGCAGGATCTTGCACGGGGGCTTCTCTCGTCTTGGGTTCAGCTCTTGTCTTCTTCAAGACCTTCTCTGTCTTGTCCTCATCTTTCCTCCTCTCCTCTTCGGCTTTCGGTAGCTCTTGAGACATGCTCCTCTAACTTCATGTTCGGGCAATGATCTTGTCATCTTGCTCGTCTATCCTTTTCTTGAGCACACTATCTTCCCCTTTTTAGCATCGGCAAAGCGGGTATTGCAGAATAGTGGCTACTTGTTCAATTTGTCCCACGAGTTCTTCTCTCACACGCCTGCTGTCTTTTGATCAAGCTGGTCATATCTCTTCTTTTGTCCGACCTCGGCTCGTTTGAACTCATCATCCATGAATTTCTTAATGATCGCGTCTGCGCCTATCCTTCTCCATTGCCACCTGCATTTTCGTACTTGATGAAATGAGGCCTCCTTAGCTTTCCAGGCTTCTCTTACTTGATCCTCAACTGAATCCTTGATTTCGGTATAGGCGAGCGAACGCATTGTTTGACCCATTCGCCCCGAGAGTTCATCTCTTTAGCTCTTGTTGTCTTTACTGCAGCCATCTATTCTTCATGTCGATCATAGAAAAATATAGATCAATCTTTGTTTTCTCTTGAATTGCAGCTTCTATATTCTCCTTGATCGAAGAAGTTATCATTTGGAACAAGCCGTAGAGCATTCGAGACTAGCTCTTTTTAGATTCAACACCTCCTCCTTCGGGCGTGTTGAATTCGGATCGTTTCTGATCATTGAAGATCCTACCAAGTCTTCGATGGAGAGGATTGAGTTAGGTCAATCGTCTCCACCGGAATTTCTTCTTCTATAACCCTAGTGGAGAAGAATCAGCCCGGTGTGCGATTGTAGTTGGCTCCTCCATTGTACCTTCGTTGGCTTCTCTGTTGGTGCCTCCCACTGTATCCATCTCGGCTCATCGTGACTCCACCTCCACCCATAGCCATCTGCGGCTCTTCCTCCATTTTTTCTTCATTTGACTTCTGCTGGGTTTCCTCGGTTTGTTGCATGTCTACGAAATATACCTGTGAAGGATATAATCGAAGAACATACTCTCGAATAAGATATCCATGAAGGATTTGAGTTTGGCTTTCTTGACACCTCCCTCTCCCATAAGGACAAGTTGTTTCCTCCAACCTCAGGTGTGAGGATAGCTGTCTCCTCAAAGCTCCTGTCCTTATCCTCCACAACATGACCACACATCTATCAATTCCTCCAATGACTCCAGTTCATTGATCGATTGTGCTCTTTTCTAAGGAGAAATTTCTTCCCAACCACCGAAGAGATTCCTCCGTCGGTCCCACGACTCCGGAAGGGTTAGGAAGAAGGGAGTATAGATGGGGTTCTGTTTGTGAGGTGGATAGGAAAGAAAATGGGTCGGATGAGGGTTGTGTTTGGTCCGGACTTTTGGGAGTAGACCGTTTTAGAGGCTCGGAGGCGGCGGCCTTATGCGCCCCTTCATCGCTGGGTGAGAAGATAAGGGTTGGGTGTCTTGACCTCGGATGAGGAAGAAGATGATGTGGAGGTTGGGTTTGCACGGCTTCCTCGGCCTCGTCACCGGATGAGACTTCAGCAGTCTCCTCTGCCCGTATTTTCCAGCCGCGACACTTCCCCCTTGGGAAGGCTGTCTTCTCCTCCTCCTCTTCCTCCTCGTCCTCGGCCTCGGTTTCCTCCTCCTCGGATGAGGGTTCATCGGCTAACACTTGTCTCCACCTTCTTACCCTTGGCCTTAGGAACTTTTGTCTTAGGCGATGGAGGTGGGGTGTCTCTTCCGAGCTCTGTTAGCCCGAAAGGTTTCTCATCCTTGATGAGCGAGACCATCTTGTTTTGTGAACTTCTTCACCCTTGTCTCGCCAATCAAGCTTATCGTTCCAAGTTTGTGTTCAAGTATGATGGTGATCCTTGCCATCATACTTGTTATCTTGGTCGGTGACCATCTAATCAACTTCTTCGACACCTCTGTCTTCACAAACTTTTTCTTTTCTTCCATCGGGCCGAGAGTACACTGCCTCGAGCCCGGTTAATATCAGCTCCGTCTATGATGGCCCTCGGCTGACAAAGATATCCTCGGCTTGGTCAATCCGTCGTGACTCTGCTGCTCCCCAGTATGCACTTCGTCAAGATGATCATCGAAGTCGATATTTTCTCCTCAACATCCCCTTTTTCAAATTTGCGGTTTTATTCTTTTGAGATCTCCTTGCCATCATCTTATAACTTTCTAAGTACTCCTCCGCTTTATATACAAATGGATTTCCGCGGTGGTGCTCGGGCCAAAAATTTCTCCGATGTCGTGATAGATACATGAATTTTCCTACTCTTCCCTAAAGTCAGAATACTAGTTTCTAACCCGATATCGGTTATTTTAGCACGGGTCATAAACTACTGCTGACTAGATCATCCAAGGTTTTTTATTTTGAGGGCTTCATCGAGCGATCGCTTCAACCCTCTGGACTCCAATAATTCTAAAATTTCCCTTGTTTACCGGATCGGTGGAAATATCCCATTCTACGTACATCTCGATTTGGTGCGATCTACGATGGATTTGAGATTGTATTCGTACTTGGTTACGGTTTTCCAGTGTCCGCCATTGAAAGCTTGATTTTGGAGGGTTTTAAGAGGGAAAAGGATTTTTGAGAGAATATGAATAGGTAATTATGTGCGTAAGTTATTATGCACACGTTCTCCTATTTATATGGAAAAAATTTAATAATAAACTAATCAAAAACTAATAATGACTACAAAAGTATAGATTTTGGCTTTCGTGCCAGCATTAAATGCAATTATGCAGATTTATTTTAAAAAGTGCACGAATAATATTAAATATGTCGCGCGTGGTATTGACGATTCATATTTCGTAAATCGCCTCCAATTTATGCGCGTGAATGTCACTCAACGTATTTCAAAGCTTTATTTGATAAAATTTCGGTCCGATAGTAACTTCTCGACAAGAAGTGTAACGCCGGAATTCGAGAAAGTCGACCTTTGAGGTCTGACGTCCTAAACCCGAGTCATCACTTAGTGAACCATAAAATCGAGCCAAAAAATTTCTTTTTAGAAGGCCACTATTCACTTGAGTTGCAGCGGAAGATTTCACAAACACTTATTTAAGACGTTTGAACCATATTCATAACTAAATGAAGAGATTAATCGTTTGACAAAAGTCACCCGGTGAGTCTAAGGTTCAACTCTCGGGAAAATCGTAGTGACGAGTCTTTAACAAAAATACAAATTTTCATAAAGATATAAAGCGACCCATTTAGATAAAAGGAGAGTGGAAGCGGGTCGTCTATTGCAGCTCCCGGGCCTCAATCTCGTGACCTGAAAAATATTAGTTATAGGGTGTGAGATAAAATCTCGGTGGATGACTGTCTGTTGTTATACAGATTGACGGGAAATCCCAAAATAGTTGAATGTTTTATGCTTTATTCTCATCTTTCGTTATTTACTTCCTTGTTATGGCATTGTGTACATTTGTATAAGGTAATCTTCCGTTATAAAATTTTCATCATTTACCTTCCGTTCGATTAAGAAATTCATCTTTCTTTAAAGCAGTTAGTACATAAATATAGCACGTTGAGATGGCACATGATAGTTTCCTATCACATCCGATCTCCGTAATCACATTGTGGAATGGCACGTTTACACGTCCGAGACCCGTAATCATCACTACAACATAACTTAGATTATGTAACACCCCAAAATTGTTACCTATTGTGCATAAAGTGTTACTTATGTAAAAGTGTTACCTAATAAGTGTTACCTAATAAGTGTTACCTAATAAGTGTTACCTAATGGTGTTACATAAAGTCATTTATGTTGTATTGCATATTGCGGGATGGCACGCTTACACGTCCGAGACCCGTAATCATATGGGAGGGCACATGATAGTTTCCTATCACATCCGGACCCCGTAAACTTTCATCATATGGGAGGGCACATGATAGTTTCCTATCACATCCGGACCCGTAAACTTTCATCATATGGGAGGGCACATGATAGTTTCCTATCACATCAGGACCCGTAAACTTTCATCATATGGGAGGGCACATGATAGTTTCCTATCACATCCGGACCCGTAAACTTTCATCATATGGGAGGGCACATGATAGTTTCCTATCACATCCAGGACCCGTAAACTTTCATCATATCATATAGGGCAGTAAAATAAAGCTCATCATTGGATGATCACACATTTATAAGTTATGAATTCACATGCTTTTGGTGTTTGCATCTTTTAAGAAAATCTGTTTATGTTTGATTCAGAAAACCGACAACAGTCCATATAACATTAACTAGCTATACGAGATAGTGTCACCCACACTGAAACTTTTAAGAGAAAGTTTAACTTCTTGTGATTGATTAGGCCTCGTACGAAATCTCGGTCTCGGTTCCGACCGTACTCTACCTAGCACAATCCGTATGTTTAGTTCGACAAACCTTTTGTCCATTAGAAACTTAGGTTCTCGATCTTATTGTGTCTCTCTAAGTCTAGACTTTGGTATTTAGAGGTACTTGTTTCGTTAACCGATCTTATGGATTCAAACCTTTTGGTTTAACGGTATTTCTAGTGTCTTTGTCGGTTCAAGGTTCGGGATTTGGGTTAGTTGGTTTTATTCTATTATAAGAAACCAAATACCACATTCATGGAGTATCACATAAATCGTACATCACATAAGGCATGCTTAGTTTTCTAAAAGTTAAGTAGACTATTGCTCCTAATACTCTACCATTGAAGAAAGTGACACGTAAACATGCATAAATAGAATAAGATACTTAGACTCATTGGAAAATTATGAAATTTAAGTATGTTGTACATCTTTCAGTGTAGAACAAAGTTTATTAAGGGTTCGAGTTCATTCGAGTTACGGAACTATAGCAGATTTTAAAATAAGGACTCTAAATTTCTGTCTCGGCAAAACAGTGACCTTAAATTTATAAAATCCATAACTCTTTGTAGATATATCCGGAAATTATGAAATTAAAACATGTGGTGCATTACTCAAATATGAACAACTTTCATTCAGGGACCCAAGCCATTTGACGTACGGATTCTGCCCAGAAAATTTGTGAACATTCAATCCATCGTTTGGCTTGGTTACTGGACATGTCTTACGAGAAAATTCATAACTTATTGGATACTCGTTTTAAAAATCACCAAATTTTAGAATATCGTTATAAACAGGTTGTAGGAAATCCATGAATTTTTCCATAATTTATTACTTAAGCAAAACTGGAAAATAAATTCGTGCAACACAGAATAGTCCTATGCGTCGAACATCGACCAGGTACTCAGAAAACGAATTTTATCTCATAAAGTACTAAACGAAAAGTCATGATTTTTGATTATGATTTACAACACATCAAGGGGAACATCCCAGATTTTTCCTAGAATTTTATAACTATCAGAAAGGGGAGAAATAACAGAAATGAGTCACTGCTCCCAGATTATGCACATTTACGTCACACATATTTCCACGATTTTATTCTCCTTACACATTGACCAGAAAATTATGAAATTTAAACATGTTGTTCTAGACTTCAAATAATACATCTAGGAATTTTTCCATGATTTTTAAACGGGTGGAAAGGGTCCAAATGAATTTTACAAAACGGGTCAGCAGCTAGGGCATATACTTCGGCAGTTTCATACTTCAAGTATAACTTCACCATTTTGACTCCAAACACCATAATTCCAACTCAAGCACTCCATATAAGATTAAAGCATATCAAAACAAGCTCTTAGGGCTTTCTAAACTATTTTTCCTAAGTCTTCTAAGCTAAGAAGGCATAAGACTAAAAGAAATGGCTAGGAGGCTTACCCTTGGAGAGTTTCTTCCCTTTCTTGAGAGCCCCAAAGCTTTCCTCTTGGTGTGGGAAATGAAAGAGGGTAGCAACCTATTTATAGAAGGGAGGAAAGGGGGGAGAGGGACGGCTGATTGGGTGATGGGGAGGGAATTTGGGAGAGATAGTACAAGGTAGTTTATTTGAGTGTGATTTTGGGCAAAGAAAGGTACAATGGCACTATTCCCTTCTAACTTCCCACATGGTCGGTTATTTTGGGCAATTGGGCTGTCAATTGGCAGCCCACTATTTAATACTGATATTGTGATCTCGGCGTTGAATTTTCGGTATTTTTCGGTTCGAGTTTCGGCTCAGAAAATTTATTAAAACGCGCGATTGGAAAACAAACATTTTTCATTAGGGTTTTCTTGAGTGTTTCTCACCTTTAAAGGACTCATTGATCATTATTAAACAAATCCGAATTATGGATGTGAGTTCGAAAAGTATCGATAGATTTTCGGGTTGAAAAACCGTTAAATCGATTGGAGAAAAATTAAGAAAACCACATAGAATTTAAATCAATCAATAAAATAAATCAAACTTAGAAAATCAAATATAAAACTCTAGGTTTTGGTTTTGGGTTATTACAAGAAGTAACTTGATTTGTAAAATCTTTTCGATTAATTGGAGAGATAAACCGAAATATTATCTCTTTTTATTTTCAAAAGTATATCTTTTTTAAAAAACGAACCCTTTATAAAATTTTAAAAACAAATTTCAAGAAGAACTACTGAGTGAATTCAATTTTTTTAATAATTAACTAATTATGAAATTAAATTCACATATTATTTATGTGATTTAATAAACATAATTTTTAAATACAAAAAGTTAGAAAAACTCCTGTGATTTTAACCGTGTATCGGATTGAACATTTATGCCCTTTTACGTGTATCGATCGGATGAGATGTGCCTTATTTACTTAACTAAAGATTTTAGAATCGACTTTAAGTTTTCTGAAATCAAAAACACTTGAGCAAACTTATTAGTATATTTTGTGAGTAATTCGGACAAGGTACATATAATCATCTGTCTTTTGATCAATCGGTGATTATTATGTATTTATGCGTATTACTTGAGGTCTAGACAAGTAAATATCAAGTGATTTTTGATTCTTGAAATCCTTGATTCTTGATTCCTTAAAGGAGATCAATGATATCGGCTCTATGATTATCCATGTGATTTTTAACAGTCCGATATTACTTTCTAAACATAATGTTATAAATGTGAGACAAAGAGATAATCAATAATGGAAAGATTATAGATAAGCTAAGGTAGCATCTAATAATCCTAATTCTAATGAAAGATCTTTGAACCTTGTCTCCGCTAGTGGTTTTGTTAGAATGTCTGCTCTTTGATAATCGGTCGAGAATCTTCTCTAGTACGATATTACCTTTTTCTACATGATCTCGAATGAAGTGATGACGAATATCAACATGTTTGCACTGGTATGTAAAGGCGGGTTACGGGTAATAGCTATGGCACTATTACTATCACAAAAGATTGGTACATCCTTGGTGATAATGTTATAGTCCCTTAGCGATTGGTCGATCAGTTAGGCGTGAACAACAACTCCCGGTGCCATGTACTCGGCTTTAGTAGTAGAAGTAGCTACGAGAGGTTTGTTTCTTGAAACTGACCATGAAATCGGCTTACTTCTCGAGAAATTGGCAAGTTCAGGATGTAGATTTCCTATCTATCTTACACCCACCGAAATACTGAATCGAGTATCCCGACAACTCAAAGTTATCGTCAATTTGGATACCACTGACCCTACATAGATTGTACTTTTTAAATACTTTAGTTTCTTCTTTGCGGCTTCAAGATGACTCTTCTTAGGTTTAGCTTGAAAGCGTGCACATACACCCACTGCAAAAGAAATGTCAGGTCTACTAGCGAGTTAAGTATAAAAGAGAGCCAATTAAACCTTTATACTGTGTGTCGATCGGTGTCTTCCCCTTTCTCATCTGGATCTATTGAAAAATTTGTCATCATAGGTATTTTGGCTTCTCGGTGGTACCTATTCCAAATTTTCAATAAGATCTTTGGTGTATTTTGCTTGACTTATGAAAATTCCTTTCTTTATGCTTAATTTGAAGTCCAAGAAAGTATGTCATCTCTCCCATCATGGACATTTCAAATCGTTCTTCATAAGATGACTAAATTCTTCACACAAGATTAGATTAGTTGATCCAAAAATAATATCATCAACATAGATTTGAACTAACAAGAGACCTTTATCGATTCTTTCCTAAATAAAGTTCTATCTATCTTACCTTTTACAAAACCATTACGAGTTAAATATTCGGATAAGGTATCATACCAAGCTCTAGGTGCTTGTTTAAGTCCATATAGAGCTTTCCTTAGTTTATAAATCTTGTCTCCGTTGACAAAGCCGGGGTTGCTCTACATAAACTTCCTCAGCAATGACTCCATTTAGAAAAGCAGATTTCACATCCATTTGAAACACGGTAAATCTTTTATAAGCGGCATAAGCTAAGAATAATCTTATGGCTTCAAGGCAGGCAAGCTGGTGCAAAGGTTTCATCATAATCAATTCCCTCGGATTGTGAATAACCTTGTGCAACCAATCTAGCCTTATTTCTTACCACAATGTTGTTCTTATCTCTTTTGTTCTTAAAAACCCATTTTGTTCCAATAACTTTTTGATGATGAGGTCTTTCAACAAGCTCCCATTACATCTTGTCTTTGAAATTGATTTAATTCTTATTGCATTGCATTTATCCAATTGGAGTCGAGTTAGAGCTTCGATAATAGTTTTAGGTTCGAGCAATGGTACATAACAACTAAGCAGGGCAGTCTTGGTTTATACGTGTCCTTATGCGGACTCCAGAATCTAAACTTCCGATTATACATTCAATTTGGATGATAAGTCAATACTCATTTACCTTTATCTTTTCTTGAGTATGAAGTCTTATCGAGATATTTTTATCAATTGGTTCTGTACTACCTTCGGGAATATCTTCTAGTCCATCCGGTAGTGTAGTCGTGCGATCGGATGATATGGAAGAACTCTCGGCCTCCTTATCTTTATTCGTGTATCGATGTGTCCTCCTTATACGATTCTTACTCTGGTAAGTAGAACTTGGTGATTTCTTGATATTTAATCTGTTGAGGTCTTGACTATCTTGGTGACATCATCCGTGCTTTCGGACTTGAAAGAAGTTTCGTCAAAAACAACATGTGGTGTTTCTTCCACACATAATGTAATCTTATTAAAAACTCTATATGCTTTGGATACGAGATGAGTATCCTAAGAATATCCCTTCTGCAATCTTAGCATCAAAAGTTCTTAATTTAGATTTTCCATTATTATGGATGAAACACTTACAACCAAATACATGGAAATATGAAATTTTTGGTATTCTACCCTTCCATATTTCATAAGGAGTTTTGCATTTATCTTTCACAATTAAACACCTATTTTGAACAAAACATGCAGTACTAATGGCTTACGCCCAAAACCTGTGTGGAGTGTCATACTCGGATAACATCGTCCTTGCAGACTTCCTTCAAGGTTTTGTTTCTCCTTTCTACAACTCCATTTCTTTGGGGTGTTCTTGCAGATGATGTTTCATGTGCTATACCATTCTCAGTACAATAGTTAGTAACAAACGAATTTAGAAACTCAGTACCTTTATCACTTCTAATCTTGACAATATTTAGTCCTTTTTCATTTTGAATTCTTTTGAGGAATTACGGAATTTTATTCTGATCTCATTCTTTTTGTACAAGAAAATAACCCAAGTGAATCTAGAAAAATCATCTACAATCACTAAAGTATACTTTCTTCCACTAAAACTTCGAGAGGTGTATACGGACCAAAAAGATCCATGTGTAAAAGTTCCAAAATCCTTTACAAGCGGACCATTTATTGTTTTGAAAGAAGTTTTGGTGCATTTTCCTTTTTGACAAGCATCACAAATATGATTTTTCGAAAATATTTTATCTGGAAGTCCTTTGACTAAAGATTTCCTTGCTATTTTGTTAAGAGTTTTGAAATTTAAATGACTAAGGCGTTTATGCCATAGCCAACCTAAATCTTACGAACTCTTAGCAATAAGACAAGTATCCTTAGGGCAACTTTTAAAATTTGCAACATAGATATTACCTTGTCGACTCCGGCAAGTAAAATATTTTCGTTTAATCCATTCAAAATATAACTTGCATCATGAGTGAATTTTACACAATATCCTTTATCACAAAGCGTGAGGCAGGATAATAGATTATGTATCAATCCTTCCACAAAATAAACTTCATTAACTTGAACATCTCCAATCATTAGAGTTCCAACTCCTTTGGTTAGACCAAAATTGTTGTCACCGAACATTACCCGAGGTCCATCTATCGTCGATAGTTAGAAAGAAGTCTTTTCTCATAAGTCATATGCTTAGAACATCCATTTGTCTATATACCGGATGACTTCAAGAACATCTTCTCGTTCAACTATCTCCTTATTTCCTGCAATCACAAATTAATTCTTAGGTACCCTTTGTGTATTGGGTCCTTTCTCGTCAAGTTGATACTTAGGTATCCAGATAAACACATCCAAGTTTTTCAAAACCAATGATTGAATTTTGCAACCATATCTGTCTACTAATATTAGACTATCTAGATCAATTTTATTAAATTGATCTCTAGTGATTGTCTTATATTTTGGAAAGAATGGATATGACTTGCTTCTTCCATCAAAACCATTATACTTTGGAAATGACTTTGATTTAGTCTTTAGATTTCTTTTGGAAACATTTCTCCTCGTCTCGTGTTTTCTCATTAGAAATATCGGATGAGGTGATTTGTTCCTTAGATTTCTTTGGACTAAGTTCTGTCTTTTCCATAGTCTTAGTGGCTTTGACAAAAATTCTTGATTTGATAGGATCATTTTTCTTGTTCCTATCAAAACCTAATCGATTTTATCACTAGGCTTACGGAAATCTTGAAGATGTTATCAATTGTAGGCGAGAATTATTAAGATGTCCTAACTTGAGATTCAATTCTCTGTTAGTCTTTTTAAAATTCTCATTCTCCATATTGATATCTGAAAATTTAATTTTTAAAGTACTTAATTCTTTTTCCAACTTATTGGTTTTCTCGGACGAGGAACTAGTAGTAGTCTTAGATTGACATTCCCCCTTGAATGTACAATCCAGATATTTCCTTGTCCTGTCGATGTTCCTTTGTTAGATTAAGAATTTGATTCTTTAAACTTAAATTTTCAGTCTCTATCTGTTTATAAGCGAGATAAAGCTGTCTTGAGATCTTTTAGAAGCTTGTTAATAAGACATGGATTAGATTGAGACAAGTTATCATTATCATTGTGCTGAGGATGAGTAATAGTTTACCTCCTTAGCCATTAGGCAAATGTCATTGTCGACCTGAAACTAGATGAGGATGAGAATGATGATGTCTCATGTGTTTCCTCCTTTTACGCTAAAAGAGCTCGTTGATCTCGCATACCTCCTATCCCTTTTCTTCCTCTTTTCTTCTCTCTCTCTAGGAGTGAGTTGAGGACAATCATAGCTAAAGTGACCGGGTTTATTGCGGGTATATGAGATATCTCCTCTATACGATTTTGGACTATTCTCACCTCGTCGATTGGTGATTTATACCTTTTCACCGGATTCTTTTTGTCATTATCTGAATACTTCTCTTCCTTGTGCTGATTTATAATTTTGACGATTAAACTGTCTCTCTTGTTCCTTTTATACTTCATCTTGAGTCTCTCATATCGTCCGATTAATAGTGCCATTTCCTCCTTTCTTGACAAATCGATGCCTTAGAAATCTTGTCGAGAATCTTCTTGATGAAGAAATGCCATCTTTCCGGATGTAGATGACTTTGCCTCATCTTCTTCATCTTCAATGTGTATATCATATTCCAAAGTGCTTTAATATGAGAAAATAGAGTGTGATGTGATATAGATGACAGATTACGTGTTGCTTTGAGAATATTTGCTTTCTCCCTCCATCTTTTGCTCAATGATCTCGAGTACCTTGTTGTTAATTTCTTTCTCGGTGTAGGTCTTACCCAAATCAGTGACTTTGTTGATCAGTTAGTCAATCTTACGTCCAATTGATCCACAATTTCTCCATCCTTCATTTTGAGCGTATCTGTTGATGTCGCATGTGATGTTATCACATATTACGCTACATCGAGAATTTGACCCTTTCTTTCTTCATATAACTAACTTTTTATTCTCTAACTTGATTCAATGTTGTAGTAGATGTTGTGACATTGCGGGTTGAAGATCTAGAGCGTTCTACAAGGATCTGGAATGAAGACTTAGTCAAATGTTGTCGAGGATCTTGTAACATTGAGAGCAACAGCGAGGACGGATTCGAGAATCTTCTACAAGGATCCAGATTCAAGACTAATTCAAGGCGAATTCCGAGAGATTTAGAAGGACCTAGATCATGCGGTTGCGGGAGTAAAGCCACGAAATCAACTAGCTACATGGACGGTTATGCGAGAGAATTAAGGGGAAGTTATTTTGGAGTCTTTCTAGATCCATCTACAAGGATCTATGGTTGAAGACCGAGGACCTCTATAAATAGAAGACCGAGGACTTCCAAAGCAATGGCAAGGAATATCCAAATATCAATTGTTGAGTGCGTTAGTGCATCCAAGAGATAGGGCCGTTATTCCCCCTTTACGTTGGTACTTGTGCATGTTACCTCGTTTACCAACATAGGTTTATTGAAGTGTCATTAGCGTAGATGTCTTTGATACTTTGATTTACTTTTGACGGTGTAATATTTTGTAATACTACACTTAGCCGTTTAAGAGTCAATAGGTGATATTGAGTCTTTATTTTCCGTTGTAAAGGTTCTATCTTGGAAACTCTTTACACAAACTTTTGTATTCACTCTCGAATTAGTGAAGCGTTCACGACAGGCATCATAGACTTTAATTAACAAGTCTATGAAAAATTTACTCCTTTGCATTGTAGTGTTAGTCTTCCACTGTGTTTTTACATTCGATATTTAGATGTTGTAGTGCTTGCCATAACATTCAGTACAACATCATTCTCGTTTTACACTACACGCACACTTTCATTATCAAATGCATGTAAGACGGAGTGCCGGTTTATTTTCTTTAACTCGTTTCGACCCTTCACAAACACTTGCAAGAGTCTCCCACATATCCTTAGTAGTTTTACATCTTTTAACATTTTCTATCCAATCCTTGCTTAAAGTTTCAATGATTTCGATTCTTGCAACTTGATCTAAATTGTGAATCTTCCTTTCATCATTTGTCAAATCGGCACTCTTCTTTTCTTGTTGACTTCTTGTAGCAGAAGATTCAGCTCAGTGCTAACAACTCCATGATAGAATTTTATTGGACCTTCCTCAAGAACCTCTTCCATGCGGTCATGAATGGCCTTCAAATGATTCTCCATTCTGAACTTCCAATAATCATATTCTTCGATAGAGAACTCTGGCAAACTCCTGGTTTTCTTACTTTTAACAAAAGACATTGTAATTCAAGATGCTAAAAGACAACTTATCGAAATGTTAGTGAAACAATAATAAGAAATCAGATTTCAACAAGAACTCGAAATTTCAAGACCACAAATCTTCTATCGAACGACTTAACACCGCTCTGATACCACTTGTTGGGTCCCTTTAGAATGAGTTAATCACTTAAAGCGAGATGCCCTCTAGTGATAATCTAGAAGGGGGATGAATAGATTATCAAAAACTTTTTCAAGCTTAGATAATCTATCAACTCCAAAATCAGTTTTAACAATGGAAGCTTGATTGTTGATTAAACTCAATTCAGATAGGATCTAAAGCTTTATCGGATATTAAATTTCGCGATCAAGAAATAATCAATGAAAACAAGTAAAATCAGTAAGAAGAAACAACACGGGATTTATAGTGGTTCGGATCAAATGATCCTACGTCCACTCTCCTTCTTCAACTTGAAGAAGGGACTCTACTTCTTGTCTTTCTTCTTTCTTACTTTCTTCACTTACAACGTGTATCTTGACCTTACAAGTATGATGCTATCTCTATTTGGCTTTTGAAGATTTACAAAGAAAATGGTGTTCTATAAACACCGAGAAAATGGATGAACACTAAGTGTGTTCATGAATGATGTGTATACAAATGATAATTGAGAGAGCTTTGAATTCTCAGATTTCTCAAGTGCTAAATTGCTAGATTGCGAAGTTTCTCTCTTGTATATGAAATTTTGAATCTAATCTATTTATAGATCTTGTTGATGATGGTTATAACTTCCTTGTTCTTGTTTGTAGATGGTTGTATCGATTAACTAATTCTTGAAACCGCTTCTTGTTTGGTTGTAATCGACTCTTGAATTTGACTAACTCTTCTAGCTTGTCGATTCTTCACCTGTCGATTCTTCACCTGTCGATTCTTTGTCTTGGTGAGTGTCTTGATCTTCCTCCTAAATCTGTCTCGCCGCTGATCGATTTTACATTTCTTGTCTCCATCGACTTTCTTTGAGTAACCTTATCTTACTATCCTATACTTAGTCTATTTACAAAGATTACACTACATCGGTGGCTATACATTTTCTCCAGTGGTCATCCTAGTCTTATACTTTTAACTCATCAAAACTAAGTACATCTTTTTTTTATCCTAACAATGCCCATTACCTCCTCCATTCTCTTGCACTCTCCCTCTCCATTGCCATTAACCTCCTCAACATGAGGTTCACCAACTCTCTCTTCATGCATCAACTCTTTACCTTCCATCATTTCTCTTGTCCTTCTCCCACGATTTCTACAAATTGTAGCTTCAATTTAGGATTGAGTGGCAAAGGTGGAATACCACTAGATCTTGTAATCATGCATCTACAAACCACCAATCCAAGTATCAAAATCCAACAAAAACAAAGAACAAAACAAAAATACAAAACAACAAGTAGCCACTTTAAACAAATCCTAAGTCTCACTTAAGGCGCAAAAACTATTTCCCGACAACGGCGCCATTTTGATTGTGGTAATCGGGTAAGCGATTTTAAGACAACCAAGTATATCAAACCCAAGGGAAAAAGTATGGCCTTGAGTCCCTAGAAATGCAAGTTCTCGATGACTATTGTTGCAAATGCGGTTTTGGCTCTAAAACTCAATACAAAGCTAGAATTAAAAATCAAACAACTAAGCAAGCTATTAATCATACACTTGGTATGCTAGAACAAGTAACAAAGATCAATTGGGGATTGGGGTGCTAGGGATAATATCCATCAAGGAATCAATGATCAACAAGCTATGATTGAATCAAATTGCAAATCAACTAAGATAGAAAACATAAAACCATCATGCAATTAAGCTTCCATTAATCACACAATGTCTAATGTGATTATCCTTAGTGCAACTAATCTCTCAATTAAGAAGCACCCAATTCATACAATCATACACAATTATAACCTGATTAATCCCTAATCACGTTAGCTCAACTCTCGCCTATTGCTAGGGTGATCAAACATTAATCTAAAGATATAAAAATGCATGAAGCACAATTTGAATCACAATTAGGGAACAAACTATCTCAATTGATCAACAATCATCAACAATCATAGCACAAGGCAATCAAATCATCCTCAATTTCAATTATCTCAAGCACAAGAGTATTAGCCCATGGAGCAAAGTGCAAAATCCATGGGTAGAAAATCTAATTGCTCAATCACAAAGCAAATCACAACAATTAAGGAATTGAAAAGAGTGCGAGAGGAAGAAAATCACCAATTGAACCAAAATGATCAATAATAGGAATGCTTGAATCTTCAATGTATCTTCAAATGTAATCTCCACTTCAATTGAATTACAACTTGGAATGGAAAAACTAATGGATCAAAAGCTAACCGAATAAATCAGATCCTAATAAATTAGATCTATGAATAACCGAATCAATTGCATAGAGTCGGAAAACACGGCTCGATACCAATTGTTGGAACCACCGATCGCGACTCTATGAAATTATCCAGTTCGGGATCGAAATCACATAAACGCGGTGGATAGAATTGTACCTTTATTCACCGTGAAGACGGAACCGGTCTAAGGTCAAGCTGCGATCGAAGGATGAGCCTCGAACATCACGGTCTTACGCCGTATTCCTATCCATTTCCCTTGGGCGTCGAGTGGTCGGCGATCCTCCAAGGAATCGAGAATCCGCCTCTCTGCGATCTCACGTTTTTTCACACGTCTGGAGGCTATGATGTTAGGGTTTATTTATAGGCTACAACAGGAACCTAAGAAGGAATTAGGATTGGGCCTCTGATGGGCCTAAATATCTTGTGTTCGGTCCGAACACTTTACTTAAGCCCATTAATTATAACTCAGTCCACTAAAGAGTTATAATTGAATTACCATCCTAATCCCATATTATAATATGGGCTCCTTTATTATGTGTACGTTTATTTCCCGTGTTTAAGATATCGAATGTCCATAAATTAATTAAATTACTGACAACTTAATTAATTTATATCTAATTGCAAGAGTAGTACCACTCATCTTTATTATTATGTCGGATTAAATTCACATGCAGGGTTTACATAATAATCTTTATGAGCTCCTCGATGGGACATCATCATCCTAAATAATTAGGACACAAATTCCTTCTATAATCATGACACACCATATAAACAATGCTATATCCCAATTCACCGAGCCTATTGATTTAATAAATCTCACCCATTGGCAAATCAAAGAAACACACACCGAGTACACGTGCCCGTTATTATATAGGGATTAAGAAGGCGTACATCCATAACAACGAGAGGTCTTGTTCTTTTATATAGTCGGTACAAATTGAACAACCTCATATGGTCATGCTCAATACATACAAAATGTACTAGTGTAACTTTATAGTCAAGATAGACTAATACCAAATTACACTACACCCGTTCCAATGGTTTGTCCAAATCCATCTTGGTTGTGAGCTATTATTTATAATCTATAAAGAAGCTGATAGCATGATCTTCGTGTGAAACCACACACCATGTTATCTACGGTATAGATTAATCTGGACAAAATAATGATATATATAACAATCATAAACAATAAGTATTTTGATCATAATGAATCTCATATTAAAAGGATGTTCATACTCAAAAAGATGTTCATACAAAGCTAGGCTTATAGTATACATCCTAACATTTTCAAGCAAAGTAGTGATACTCTACACATTTAATCACAAAAACTAACACTTTTCACCACTTTTTGCACTTAAACACCCCCTCAAATCATGCATCAATTCACTCCAATCACTTGGTACTGGGCTGATCAGATCGGGAAAAGCTAATGAAGTCGGTGAGTTCGGGAATAAGTCGATCATTTGAAGGCAGTCTTGAAGAAGTCATCTGTTGGAAAGAATAATGAAGAGCTCAAGACGAGGTCAAGAGAGTTTTAAAGAAAGATAGGTTTTCACCAAGACGAGGCGAGACGACTAACTCAAGATCAGGTGAGGTCAAAATAGTTTTAAAGAAAAGTTTGTTATGCGGTTTTAGTTTGTTACAATAAACTAACCGTCTTACGAGCTTATAAATAGGAGTAAGCATAGTTCTTAGAAGAACTCTTAGCACTCATCACTCTAAAATTTACATTTTCATAAGCACTCACGAATTTTCTAAAGTTTTCATAGTTTTCCAAGTATTTAACGAACACTTTCTGTATATCTTCAAAATACTTTCTGCACTATAATTCCTAGTTCATCTAGTTAGATTGATAGTTTGAAGGTATTACGAAGATGAAGATCGTCAATCCTTGTAATTGTAATCATCGGTGTTGGTCCCGATTAGTTGAGTTGATTTAAGAAAACCTTGAGTTAACCTTCTAGGATAAAATCTAGAAGGGGGTTGAATAGATTTTATAGATTTTTAACAAATCTTTTAAAACTTATTCAAAACTTCAAAGTAACACAAATGGAAAACAATTTTAATCTCAACTTTAATAAGATCAAAAGCAAAAGTGATATTTTGGTTTTAACTTTCTAATTCTGAAATCAATCTTTGATTTTGTAGCTGGAATTTGAAAGAACCGAGGTAAGTAAACAAAAGCAATAAAGAACACAGATTTATAGTGGTTCGGATTGTAAAAATCCTACATCCACTCTCCTCCTTCAAACTTTGAAGAAGGGACTCTGCTTACCACTTACTTACTTACTTTCAACTTACGACTTACAATTCTTAAAGATCTTCAAATCTTCAATCTCCTAAATCCTTCTCTAAAATCTAACTATTACGGTGGATATTGGACTTTGAAGATTACAAGTAAAGTGTTCTACAAACACTTAGAACTTTTGAAAACTCTTTTGAAAAACTTGTGAATTGATGGTGATAGAAATCGAGTAGTGAATAATGTGTAAATCAAATTTTCATAAGTGAAGTGAAATAATAAAAACTAGACCTATTTATAAGTGCGAAAAGACAGTTATTTTGTTAGTCGGTTCTAACAAAGCTGAAAACTGCTCAAACAAACTTAATCTTGAAAAGCCTTCGCTCCTCGGCTGATTTTACTCTACTCATCTGCCGGTGACTTGGTGAAGACTTGCCTTTCTTATTCTACTCAACTTGTCTTGACCTCGTCTGAGCTCTTCATACTCGTCTCCTGCAGATGACTAGACTTGAGCTTATCTCTAGATGACTTGCAACTTCTAGTCTTGGTGACTTGATCGATCCTCGACCTACCAGGACTCTAATCTTAGTTGTTCTTCATAGTCGTCTGCTCATCCGATTTGATCTTTTAACTCATCAAAACCTTCCTTGATCTAACAATTTCCCCCTTTTTGATGATGTTAAAACTATATAAAAACATGCTCACAATGATGTTAGTCAAAGTTATTCAAGCTAATCGAGATAGGCATATCATTACACATCTACACTTTAAATCAGTTATTCACGTTTAAGCACTTAATTCACACTTAGAAAATTTTAAGGGCGCTTGGTTGGAAATTCTTCAATGGCAATAGGAATGGGGATTAATATAAGGCAATTGTGGTGCTTAATAAGAATAAAAGATGGTGAATGACATTATTTTTCCTCCTAAATAAGGTAATCATTACCCATTATGATTAACCTTTTCCCCATCTACAATCAATTCTCCTCAATCATTCCCCTCCACCACCAATAACAAGTTTCTTTTGTCTCATTTTTTCCAAAATTGGAGCACAACACCAATGATGTAATCAACATGGAGACATTCCTCCCTCCAATAAATTTGGGGGCATAGGAGGAAAAATTAATTGCATTCCCATTCCCATTGAAGATCTCGTAACAAGCGCCCCTAAGAAAATATTTTTAAGTCTTAAGAATTTAGACATAGTGAAAAGGTTTTAAATTCAGAAAGTTTTTAAGACTTAGAAAAATTTTAAGAAAATTAAGTCTGAGATGAGAAATTTTTGAGATGATTAATACTTAGAAAAATTTATGTTTTTCTCAAAATAGGAAAATAAAGTGTCAAAATTAAAATAAGTAATTCGGATAGGTTCCAAACATCTCATTCACATAAGGAGCACAATTACAAATTTACAAATGGATCGATTAAAAGATAAAAGATAAGAAAATTTAGGCTTATCTAATATGTCCATCTATCTTTCTCAGGAGTTGCATCGATCGAATATTCTAGTTCTTGACTCTGCAATCTCCTTTGGATCGACCAACTTCATCCGATTTATCCCATAATTGATAGTTGATCGATCCACTCCTTGTCGATTGAGCCATCATCATTTAGTTTGATTGGAATGGATGAGTAGTGCTGAGCAACCAAATCCACGTTGTACCATTCATCACCTTCATCAATTAGTTTCTCGGTACAAGCTTGGATTCTCCTTCTCCATCCAAACCATGCCATGCTATCGTTTCATTTTCGATGATGCTCCGACTCGCTTTGCAGATATACGAGAAGAAGGTTCATTTTGCCTCATACTTCATGTGCTTTCGGCTGCCCAAGCTGGATGCACAATCATCTTTGGAGGGGCATCGGTTCTTTCTAGAGGCTCGACCCATGCCGTGTCTGCTCCTCCTCCGACCGCTGGGACCACCCACTTCTTCCGGGATCTGCCAAAAATCTTGCCGATTTCCTTGGTGACTTGATCTTCCTCTGGCTTCCCTTCGGCCATAGTAGACCTTTTACGCCTTAATTCCTCTGTCCCTTTTTGCCTCGATCTGAAGCCGCTTTCAGCTAATTTTTCAAGAGGTCTTTTCCCAGCTGACTTTAGACATCGGCTGCATCGGCGGGCGACAAGACTTTCTCCGGCTCCTTCTCCTTCCCTTCTCGGCTATCATCGACTCTTTGCCCTTGCCTGTTCGGCCTCGGCTTTGGCTTTGGCCTCCTCCTTTCTCTCCACGATCTTGGCCATAAACCTTTCAAATTTCAGCTCTGCCTCCTTCTTCCCGGCCTCGCTCATCTTCCCTTATTGCCTCGCTCAATCTCGCTCGATTCTTATCTTTAAGGCGGTGAGCTCGTCTGCGATTGGCTGGTTGCACGATAGCTTGATCTCGATTGAGCTCGGCTTTGATAATGTCCACATCTTCCCCCTTTTTAACATCATCAAGTAGCATAGCAAGCTGCTCCTTGATAACGGTAAAATAGGTGGAAACCGAGGTTTGATTTCGTATGATCTCATCGGCCAGGGATTTGATTATCGGCTTGAGTTTGGCTTTTCAACTCTCTAACCTCCTTCTTCACCTCAGCCATTTCTTCTATTACGAGATAATTTAACAGAATCGAGAAATAGAGGACAAGAGGTTTACCTCGGATGCTTTTAGCATTTCTTCCATAGTCACATTGACATAATCCATGATGTCTGCAGCTTTTGTTGTGAGCATACGAGTAAATCTGTCCTCTACTCTCTTCTCCACTGGTTGAGAATAGACGAGAAGGTGGATCTGGGGCTGCTGGGAGGGGCGGCGGGAGAAGTCTCTGGGAGGCCTGCGACCTCGCAGATGGTTAAGGAGCTGCTCTTACGAAAGAATGGATGAAATGGAACCGATCCCAGCAGACTTTCAAAGACGGTTTTCTCCCGGGAGATGAGGTTTTCCTAGCCAACCTCTTCAAGATAAAGACTCATCTCCTCTAGGTCTCCGGCCCCTCGGTTGATAGACCAGCCAAACTTCAATAGATTCCTTCATTACTTCGAGGGTTGAACGAAGTTCGGGAATAAGCTCGCCAACCTCCTTTGCGCATTCGATCGAATGGACAGCTCAAAGCTTCCCATAGATCCGTCGGGTTTGGGGGTGTGTATTGGGCTAATTTGTGGGGAGGAAGTGGGATATTTGATAGAGAGGAAGTCGAGGAAATCAAATGGTTGAGTGGAGGTGGGAGGTGGAGTGGTGGATGGTTGAGTTGGGATGGTTTGTATTTGGAGAATATCGGGAGTAGGCTGTTCAAGAGGCTCGAAGTACCACTGGGATACTTCTTCATCGCCTAGGTGGGGTGGGGATTTATCGAGAGGAGGAGATATTAGAGGATGTACTGCTTGAGGCCTGCTTTTCGGTAGATACGGTGCGTTACGAGCCGGGATCCTCCAGCACATCTACCTCTGCCTCTACCGCTGCCGCTATTTCCGGCGTAGCAGCCTCTTACGGAAGCAAGCTTGAAGGAGGCTGCAGAAGACTCTCCTCTGATCGATACATCTGCGGCTTTAACTAGTCTCCTTCGGGTCTCCTGCGGAGTGAAACATCAGGTTGGCTTCTTCACGTAGGATGGCCTCTCGTTCCACTCTAGCTGCTTCCTCACTGGTTGCTCCTCAGTACACCAACCTCGGTTCTTTGGTGCTTGACCTCGGGTGCCTCGGCCTCAGTACCTCGCCTCCTTCTACCTCGGCCGCTTGTCTTAGGACCACCGCAGTGCCGCCACATTCCTTTGTGCCCGTGCCTCGTCTCGATTCATCATCCGAATCTGCAACCCACCAAGTCTTTCATTCTTCGTCGGCAGTCCTTTTTCTTTTGAATATTTTTTCTTGCCCTCTCTTATGCACCCTCTTGTTTAGCCCTTCCATCGATCTTGTGTGATCTTATTGAACAAACTTACAGGTGACCGAGCAACCCAATCTCCATCATCAGGAGTTATACACCAACCTAGCCTTTTCCTCCTTCAACCTTCTAAACAAAGCAACTCCACCTGGTCTATCCCGACTCCATCATAAATAGCTCGCATGCAACACGGCTGGATTTTATCACACCGTCATGCGAACTCGATCTCCCAAGATGGACTTGGTCACTATTGTCATCAACAACCCGTACTTCCTCCTCGAAGATGCTTTTTGAGATCTCTCCTTGTCCCTCTATAAGTAACCCTCGCAAAAATATCAAAAGATTGTTCCCATTCTTCTTCCTTGTAAATCAATGGATTTACCCCATCCGCCGTGGTATCAAGAATTCGTGCCACATTCTTCTTTGTAAATTCTAACAGAGTACCTTCGATAGTTGTCTTGAATCCATTCTCGGTAAATGCACTATTCACCGTAAATTACGCCCCAATGAAATCCATGGTTTTGTTTCTGCAGATTTCATCGAATGTAATCCACGCAGCCTCGATGCCTCCAAGTAATCCTAGAATCTCGCTGGATTCTCTATCTCGAGTTGTTTCAAAATCAACGTACATCTCTCGCTTTGAGTTTGTGTTTATGCACTCGGTGTTCATTTTGAATTCGAATTGGATGCGGTTATATAAGTGGGGGTTTCGGAGTTTGAGAAGAAGTAGAAGCCATTTGAGTAATTTTTGTTAGAATGGAAAATTTTGTAGTAAATTTTGGATAAGGGAAATGTGAAAGTGAAATTTTGAAACGATGAAGGTAAGTTTTTGAACCACGAAGAGAGAGAGGGAAAGTTGGGAAGATGATACGTGGCACGTTCTCGAAATTGAATTTTAACCGTTGATTAATGAAAGCGCGTGTAAAACATCAACGGTTTTGCGAGAAACCGCTTCAATTCAGGCGCGGGGCATAAACGCGTCTTGAATTGTGTAAAAATAACCGTTTATCCTACGGATTAGACGGCTAATAGGTTTGCTTTATACGAGAGGTAATTAGTATACTGACGTAAGCTAAAAGATGCCTTTCTTTGCAAATAGGTTTCCTATTTCAGATCGGGTCTATATCGGACTTGGTCAAAAGTGACCTTGTCTTATATTTTGAAAAATTCCTTGAGTCCGATTTTGAAAAACACAAAATTTTTAATGCAAAACTTAACACGGTATCTTCAATTTTAGTCAATTATGTCATGATTATTTGGAAATAAGCGAGACTTAAGAGAGTTATTTTAAGAACAACAGCTTTCAAGGGAAAACAAAGATGAAATATTTTTACGATTGAAGTGTTTTAGAAATAAATCGTACACCTGTTCTCGCAAACAAACTCATCAAAACTATTAGTAGCTGGGGTAGATCGGATAGGATGCGAGATAGTCATCTGCTTTTCTAGAAATCAGGTGACTATTGTGCCCTAGTCCGATTTACCGAATGTCGAATAAGAAATCATCATGTCGGAGATAAGGTCAATATGACTAATCCTTGATTCTTGATTCCTAAGAAGAAAATCAATGATATCACTACCCGATTGTCCTTTGACTCATATCTAGTCCGACAACTCTTTCTAGACATTGATTTAAAGAAAAGAAAGAAAAGAAATAAGGAATACATTAAACAGATGCAAGCAATTTGAATTAAAAATCAGCCAATGATGCATCAAGTAATCCTAATTCTAAGCACAATTCTTTAAATCTAGACCCAAATTAATGGTTTTGTAAGAATGTCTGCTCTTTGTCATTCATTGGCTATCTTCTCAATCCTAATGTCATTTTTCTCCACATGAATTCTAATGAAATGATGTCTAATGTCTATATGCTTACACCTAGAATGTAGAACAGGATTGTAAGTCATGGCTATTGCACTATTACTATCACGGTAAATAGGAACATATGATGTTTGAATGTTATAATCTCTAAGTCGTTGACTAATCTAGAGGAGTTGAGAGCAACAACTTCCACCGCCATGTATTCAAATTTCGGTTGTGGAGGTGGCAACAGATGTCCTGCTTTCTTAGATAACCAAGAAATTAATTTGTTGCCTAAGAATTGACAAGCTCCTGAAGTGGATTTCCTATCAATCTTGCAACCCCCAAAGTCTGAGTCAGAAAAATGCGCTTTCAAACTTGTCATCACCGGGTACCATAAGCCAACTTGCAAAGTTCCTTTGAGATATTTAAGGATTTTCTTAGCAGACTCAGGATGAGTTTTCTTGGGATTAGATTGGAATCTTGCACATACCACAACTACAAAGGCTATGTCTAGCCTACTTGCGGTGAGATACAAAAAGGGATCCAATCACCACGATCTTGCGTTGCATCCGTGGGTATCCCCGCTCATCCGAATCCATAGAGAAGTTAGTTGCCATAGGTATTTTAACTTCTCTACTAGTAGTCATCCCAAATTTCTCAATTAGGTCCTTAGCATATTTAGACTGATGTATAAAAATACCCTTACTCATCTGTTTAATCTGTAAGCCTAGAAAAAATGTTAATTCGCCCATCATTGGCATTTAAAACCTATTTTTCATGAGAATACTAAAATCTTCACATAATTTGATTAGGTGAACCAAAAATTATGTCATCTACATAAATCTGAACTAACAAGATGTTTCCATCTACTTCCTTTCTAAACAGAGTCCTATCTATCTTACCTTTTGAAAATCCATTTGATATCAAGAAATCAGATAAGGTATCATACCAAGCTCGGGAGCTTGTTTCAGTCCATATAGAGCTTTGTTGAGTTTATAGACCTTGTTATTGATCTTAAACCCAGGAGGCTGCTCCACATAGACTTCCTCAAGTAACACACCATTAAGGAAAGCAGACTTAACATCCATTTGAAAGACTTTGAAAGATTTATATGCAAAGAAATGCCAAGAACAAACTTATTGCTTCTAATCTTGCAACCTGGAGCATAGGTTTAATCATAATCTATCCCTTGATTGTGAGTAACCTTGAGCTACCAATCTTGCCTTATTACGAACAATATTGTTGTTCTCATCTGCTTTATTTTTAAACACCCACGGTGCCTATAATCTTTCCATGTAAGGGTTTTTCCACTAATTCCTAAACATTTTGCCTTACAAACTGATGCGCTTCTTCCAAAGCATGGCTGTTATCCGATTTGGATACGATAGAGCTTCCTCAATAGACTTAGGTTCGAGAAGTGATACATAACAACCGAATGTACTCTCGAGTCCAGCATCATTCGTGTCTACACACTACTCGATGGGTCTCCAATAATTTGATCAGATGGATGATAACTTCTCATCCTCTTACCTATTCGAGTAGAAGAGTCCTCATCTTGAGACTCGGCAGGCAACTCATCCGACTCTACCCGAGCCGACGTTCCCCCTTCATTAGAAGTTATCTTTTGACTATCGATGGGGATTCTTCTTCATCTGAATACGAATCAAGACTAGGTAGATAGACAGTCCTATGTTTAGTTTTGGTTAGTTCAATCTTATCTAGACCATTAGAAATTTGATTCACTTTATCTCGAGAAGGAATACAATTCATCAAAGACCACATGAGGGGTTTCCTCCACACAAAGAGTTGTCTTGTTGAAAACTCTATATGCCATGGAAGTGTTGGAATATCCCAAGAATATTCCATCACCGCCATATCATCAAAAGTTGTCACTTAGATTTCCCATTGTTATGAATGAAACATTTACAACCAAAAGCTCTAAAATATGAGATTCTTGGAATCTTACCCTTCCAAATCTCATATGGAGTCTTACCCTTGTCTTTAACAACCAAGCATCTGTCTGGGTATAACAATGTGTTGATGGCTTCATTGAGAACTGTGAGGGGTTTCATACTCGGCTAACATGCTCCCGGCTGCCTCTTTCAAGGTTCTATTCCTTCTTTCAACCACTCCATTTTGTTGAGGAGTTCTTGCTGATGATGTCTCATGAATAATTCCACACTCATTGAAAAAGTTAGATAAACAAGAATTTAAAAATTCAAAGGCCCTTATCATTCCCGATTTTAATAATATTAACACCCTTCTCATTTTGAATCATTCGAACATATCAGAATCTTGTTTATAGTCTCATTCTTCTTGAAAAGAAATATAACTCAAGTGTATCTAGAAAAATCATCTACCACAACAAGAGTATATTTCCTTCCAAAGCCGAGGGGTGAAATTGGTCCAAACAAATCAAGATGAAGTAGTTGTAATACTTTTCGATGATGAGGTGTTAATATTCTTAAATGAGTGTCTAGGTTGTTTACCTTTTTGACAAGCATCACATTTCAGATCGTAGTAAAAAGTTTCTCGGTAATCACTTAAAAAGATTCTTCTTAGCCACTTACTAAGGGTCTTGAAGTTCGGATGACTAAGCCTTCTTGTGCCATAGTCACCGAGGTCATCTCCACCCTTAGCTATCAGGACAAGTATCTTTAGGGCAACTATTAAAGTTAGCCACATAGACATTACCATGTGCAAGCAAGTTAGAAGTACCTTCTCCGACGAACTATCTAAGATATCACATTTATCTTTAGAAAATTTTACAAGAAAACCTTTATCACAAAGTTGAGAAACAGATGTGATTATGTTTTAAACCTTCAACAAAATATACCTCGTATACCCGAATATCCTTGATAATCGCAGTACCTACTCCTTTAGTCCTGTCCACAATTGTTGTCTCCAAATAATACTCTAGGACCATCAATGTTCGGAAATTTGATAGTAGCTTCTTGTTATAAGTCATATGTTGTGAACAACCACCGTCTATGTACCATATAGAAGCTAAGATCTCTTCTTTGAGTGATGATCCCCGTGAATCCCGAAAAATAGATTAGTTATAAGGTACCCTAGTGATCTTGGGTCCTCGAGGGTCAAACATCACTTTAGGTAACTGGACATATATCTTATTTCCAAGTAATAAATCAGACTTAAGTTCCCTACCAAATCTGTCTACAATTATATCATATGAAGATGACAATTTATTGTAATCAAATTTGGTAATCTTTTTGAACTTAGGAAAAGTAGGATAGCATCTCGCTTCTCCCATCAAAAGGACTATAATAAGAATTTCTTCTTGTCTTAGTTCTTGAAATTCTCTTGGTCCGATAAGGAGTCCTCACTGAATTTTTGTTTTCGATCGGGAGATGCAACCCTTATCTCGACTAAGTGGTTTCCAAGGACCAATTCTAATCTTTTTGGGTTTTCGATGCCTTCACAAATTTCCTAGGTTTCGAACATCCGATTTATTATTCCTATCATAACCAAGACCTCGTTTTGTCATGGGATTTTTGAGAAGTATTAAAGATGTGATCTATTGCTTGATTATTAAGTTGACTTATTTTGAAGACAAGCTTCTCATTGTCTTTCTTAATTAATTCATTTTCAGCACAGATCATCTCAAATTTGTCTTTTAAAAATTTCAATTCATTCTCTAGTCTTTCACACAAGGTGGTGATGTACTAGCCTCTGCTGGGTTAAACATTCCCCTTGAATGTTTCCTCGCATTCTCGAGTAGTTCACCACTGCTTGCCTTTGACTAGAATCTGAATTTAATCTTTTAAAGTCAAATTTTCTGTCTCTAGCTGTTTATAAGTAGCCAATGACATCTTTAGATCTTTCAATAATCCTTGAATAACAGTTTGATCATTATCTCAAATGATTTATAGGAATCATTATCAAGAAGAATAATAGACTACCTCTTTAGCCATGAGACAAACTTCATCATCCGATCCAAAATCAGGATGAGGATGATGATGATGATTTTCTTGATTCCTTTTCTTTAGCCGTAAGAGCCCTTTGATCTCGCGAATCTCCTGTCTCTCTTTTTCCTTTTCTCTTCCCTTTCTTTAGGAGTCACCGAGGACAATCATAGCTGAAGTGTCCTGGCTTGTTGCAAGTGTAGCAAGTGTCACTCCTATCCGATTTAGGGCCGGATGGATTTCTTTTAACAGGAGATCTCGAATCTCCTTGTCTCGGCTCCTACTCTTATCATCATCTGCTGAGTCATCTTCCTTTCTTCTTGACTTGGATCTAGATCTGTCCTTATCTGCAAAACCTCAATTTGTTACGTTTATATTTCATTCTTAACTTGTCATACCTTTTGGTGAGCAACGCCATCTCGCTCCTTCGAGATAGATCACCTCCTACAGATTCAACCTGCTGCCTCTTGTCTTCTTTGTTGACAAAGGCAACAGATTTGGATGAGGTGCTTGACTCATCTCATCTTCCTCATCTTCTATCCGAATGTTATACTCTAAAGCTTTAAGATGAGAAAATAAGGTATGATGAGTAATAGAAGATAAATTTTGAGTTGCTTTAAGGATATTAGACTTTTCTCTCCATCTCTTGGTCAAAGATCTCAATATCTTATTATTAATCTCCTTTTACGTATAGCTCTTTCCCGTATCACCGCTTTATTGAGAAGATTTGTTAATCTCACATCTAGCTGATCCACTATTTCATTCTCCTTCATCTTGAAGGTATCAAAGGCATGAAATACAGATCGCAGCTTATTCTCTTTTACTTGGTCGATCCTTCCCAAACATTTGCAAGTGTCTCCGCCACATCTCCTTGGCTGATTTGCATCTTTTGACTTTTTCAATTCAGTCTTTACTCGAGTTTCAATGATTTCGAGTCCTAGCTACCTGGTCTAGGTTGTCGATTTTTCTCTCATCACTTGTTAGTTCTCGAGCTCTTTTTCTCTTGTCGACTCTTAATTCGGTGATTCGATTGCCATTGCTAGTGCCTCCATGATAAAATTTAATAGGTCCTTCTTCAAGAACCTCCTCCATCCTATCATGGATAGCCTTGAGATGATTTTCCATCCCGAATTTCCAATAGTCATATTCTTCAAATGAAAATTCAGGTAGACTCCTGGATTTCTTGTTCTTCTGAAGACATGATGAGATAGAAAAACAAAACACTCCACAATCTTGTTAGTAGCACAATTAGTAACAATAAAGGAGATGAAGAAAATCAAGAATAAATTTGAGAATCTTACTTAAGACCTAAAATCAATATCGAACATCTTAACACCTGCTCTGTTGGAACCACCGATCGCCGACTCTATGAAATTATCGATTCGGGATCGTAATCACATAAACGCTATGGATAGAATTGTACCTTTATTCACCGTAATAGGTGAAGACGAACCAGTTCTAAGGTCGAAGCTGCGATCGAAGGATGAGCCTCAAACCTCACGGTCTTACGCCGTATTCCTATCCCTTTCCATTAGGCGTCGGGTGATCGACGATCCTCCAAGGAATCAGAATCCGCCTCTCTCTCGATCTCACATTTTTTTTTCACACGTATGGAGGCTCTAATGTTAGGGTTTATTTATAGGCTACTACAGGGACCCTAAGGAGGAATTAGGGTTGGGCCTCTTGATGGGCCTAAATATCCCGTGTTCAATCTGAACACTTTACTTAAGCCCATCAATTATAACTCGAGTCCACTAAAGAGTTATAATTGAATTACCGTCCTAATCCCATATTATAATATGGGCTCCTTTATTATGTGTACGTTTATTTCCCGTATTTAAGATATCGAATGTCCATAAATTAATTAAATTACTTGACAACTTAATTAATTTATATCTAATTCCAAGAGTAGTACCACTCATCTTTATTATTATGTCGGATTAAATCCACTGCGGGGTTTACATAATAATCTTTATGAGCTCCTAAAGGGGACATCATCATCCTAAATAATTAGGACACGGATTCCTTCTATAATCAACAAAGACACCATATAAATAATGTTATCTCCCAATTCACCGAGCCTATTGATTTAATAAATCTCACCCATTGGCAAATCAAAGAAACATACACCGAGTACACGTGTCCGTATTTTATAGGGATTAAGAAGACGTACATCCATAACAACAGAGGTCTTGTTCTTTTATATAGTCGGTACAAATTGAACAACCTCATATGGTCCTGCTCAATACATACAAAATGTACTAGTGTAACTTTATAGTCAAGATAGACTAATACCAAATTACACTACAACCGTTCCAATTGTTTTTTCCAAATCCATCTTGGATGTGAGCTATTATTTATAATCTATAAGGAACTGATGGCATGATCTTACGTGTGACACCACACACCATGTTATCTACGGTATAGATTAATCTGGACAACATAATGATATATATAACAATCATAAATAATAAGTATTTTGATCATAATGAATCTCATATTAAAAGGATGTTCATACTCAAAAAGACGTTCATACAAAAGCTAGGCATATAGTATACATACTAACATGCTCGATACCACTTGTTGGTCCCGATTAGTTGAGTTGATTTAAGAAAACCTTGAGTTAACCTTCTAGGATAAAATCTAGAGGGGGTTGAATAGATTTTATAGATTTTTAACAAATCTTTTTAAAACTTATTCAAAACTTCAAAGTAACACAAATGAAAACAATTTTAATCTCAACTTTAATAAGATCAAAAGCAAACTGATATTTTGGTTTTAACTTTCTAATTCGAAATCAATCTTTAATTTGATAACCTGGAATTTGAAAGAAACAGTAAGTAAACAAAAGCAATAAAGAACACGGATTTATAGTGGTTCGATTATAAAAATCCTACATCCACTCTCCTCCTTCAAACTTTGAAGAAGGGACTCGCTTACCACTTGCTTACTTACTTTCAACTTACAACTTACAATTCGTAAAGATCTTCAAATCTTCAATCTCCTAAATCCTTCTCTAAAATCTAACTATTACAAAGTGGATATTGGACTTTGAAGATTACAAGTAAAGTGTTCTACAAACACTTAGAACTTTTTGAAAACTCTTTTGAAAAACTTGTGAATTGATGGTGATAGAAATCGAGTAGTGAATAATGTGTAAATCAAATTTTCATAAGTGAAGTGAAAAAATAAAAACTAGACCTATTTATAAGTCCTGAAAAGACAGTTAGTTTGTTAGTCGGTTCTAAAAAGCGAAAACCGCTCAACAAACTTAATCTTGAAAATCGCCGCTCCTCGGTGATTTTACTCTACTCGTCTGCGGTGACTTGGTGAAGACTTGTCTTTCTTATTCTACTCGGCTTGTCTTGACCTCGTCCGAGCTCTTCATACTCGTCTCCTACAGATGACTAGACTTGAGCTTATCTCTAGATGACTTGCAACTTCTAGTCTTGGTGACTTGATCGAGTCTTCGACCTAGTCGATCACCTTAGTACTGCACTCTAATCTTAGGCATTCTTCATAGTAAATCCGCTCATCTAATTTGATCGTTTAACTCATCAAAACCTTCTTTGATCTAACAATCAGTAAGTAAGTAAGTGAGTTGAGGCCCTTCTTCAACTTGAAGGAGGAGAGTGGATGTAGGATCTTTTATCTCGAGCCACTATAAATCGTGTGTCATTTACTTTCTGCATCTATTTTTGTTGATTACTGAATATTGAACAATCTTGTCTTAGATTGCTTTTAGATCCTAAATCACAGATTGAGTCTAAAAGCTGTTTCCGCTGTTCAACTTTGATTACTTGAATTGATAATCGAATTTTACTAAAGATTTAGATAATCTATTCAACCCCCTTCTAGATTTTCTCTGGAAGGTTCACTTGTTTTCACTAAATACTTAATCTCGGAACCAACAAGAATCATTTGAAAAGGATATTTCAAACAAGTCTTCATCCTTGGTAAAAGACAAAGGTAAAAAGGTAATGATTTATCATCCAAATGAACAAATAATAGAAGATTTAGATTCTGGAGTCCAGACTAGGACACGGCTAAATCTAGATTGTATGTTTAGTTGTTATGTTTCATTACTTGAACCCAAGTCGATTCCATCAAGCTCTAAATGATTCCAATTGGATGGATGTTATGCAAGAAGAACTTTATCGATTTCAAAGACAAGATGTGTGGGAGCTTATTGAAAGGCCTCATCATAAAAAGTCATTGGAACTAAATGGGTCTTTAAAAATAAAAGGTATGAGAACAATATTGTGGTTAGAAATAAAGCCAGGACTAGTTGCTCAAGGTTATTCGCAATCAAGAGATTGATTACGATGAAACCTTTGCACCGATGTAGCTCATCCTGGAGGTCATAAGATTGTTCTTAGCCTATGCCGCTTTTAAAATATTTACGCTTTTTCAAATGGATGTAAAATCAGCATTTCTAAATGGAATCTTAGTCAAGAGGTTTATGTAGAGCAGCCTCCGTGCTTTGTCAAAGGAAACAAAGTCTATAGACCGAGGAAAGTTATATATAGACTTAAACAGGCTCCAAGAGCTTGGTATGATACCTTGTCCGATTATTTGATTCAAAATAGTTTTGTAAAAGGTAAAATAGATAGAACTTTATTTCGAAAAGAATTTGATATTGATCTTTTATTAGTACAAATTTATGTTAATGATATTATTTTTGGATCTACTAATCTATCTTTATGTGAAGAATTTAGTCATCTCATGAAAAATGATTTGAAATGTCCATGATCGGTGAGAGTTTTATCTTATGAACTAACATATTATTCATATAAAATAATTTTTGTACACATAATACTAAGATAAAACTCTCACACAAAAACGGTTGAAAAGTCAACCGTGAAAGTAATCACGGGACGGAGGGAGTAGCTCTCAAGACAAGCTCACTGAGTTGGAGGCAGCCAAGGCAGATTTAAAGGTGAAGTCGGATGAACTTGTTGCGCTCCAGCTCGGAGTAAATCAGATTGAGGATGCACTTCGAGAAGATGAGGAGAGGAGGAAGAAGGAGGAGGAAGAGAAGTCGAAGAAACTTCTGGCCAGGCTAAAGGAAGCCGAGAAAGAAAAATCGAGGCTAAAGAAAGGGAAAGGGAAAGGCAATCGAGGAGCCACTTTCACCGAGATTGTTGCCAAATCGATAAAGGGAAAAGGAAGAGAGAGCTAGACTACTCCAACCTCGTATGAGGAGCAGATCAGAGAATCAAGCGGGAAAAAAACTATGTATGGAGAGAGAGAAAGGAAGAAGCCGAGGAAGCAAAATAAGAATCTTAACTTCATGTGGAGCAGGGACATAAGGAAATGGGTCATGAAGACAGCTGATGATGAACCTTTCAGGCCCTACCACAGATTAGTCGCACCTCCTAAGATCACACCCGGCCAATATGCAAAAGAGTACAAGGAGAAGAATATGGACGCCGGATGTATGTACTACTTGGTACATCCTAAAGGCTCCAGTGCTTCTACCAAAGATGAAGATTTGGGATGGCATGAGTGGATATAGAAAGAATATGTTGATCTCTACCACCGGCCGATCGATGAGGCAAACAGGTGTTCAACATCGATCTTGCTGCTCCAGCTTTTAAATTAGCTCACCCAAAGAAGAATGCAGACGGAACCATTGACCTTGGCTGGGTAAAAGAAATAGTAAATACGGTGAGAGGAGTCAGGACTCGTAATGAAGATGAATTCAAGCAACTAAGGAAAATATTCTTCGACTGGTTGGTGTTTCTGAAGGCAGACCAATGGGGAGTATAGATAAGATTTTATTTCTCTTTTCATCTTTTATATTTTATCTACTCATCCCGTAATATGTAAGCCGCTTGATCAATGTGAATGATATATGTTGAACTTATACGAATTACGTTATCTTATTTTTAAAGTTCAAATTTTTTTAAAGTCATAAAAGATTTAAAGAAAATCTTAAGAAAAAATTTTCTAATTGTTGATCATCCGATAAAATCTTGTGCCATAGAATATGTCTTAATTTTTTTCTAAGTATGGATATTTACTTAAGTGTGAATAATTGCTCTTATGTGAACCTATCTAATTAAAAGGTGCTTATGTGCTTAATATGCTTATCTGTTTATCTTGAATAACCTTGATTAACGCCAATGTGAGTTCTTTTCTTGTAGTTTTAACTTCATCGAAAAGGGTGAAATTGCTAGATCGGGATTTTAGTTTTGATGAGTTAAAATGTATAGGTTAGATTAGCTCATGTAAAGTAGGATGACCAGCTGAAATCTGTATAGATCGGTGAAGTAGTACATTTCACTAGTGAGTGATCGGACTAGGTGAGATGGGTAAAGTCACCTGAAATCAAGAAGCTTGAAGGTCATCGAAGACAGTTTTGAAGAAGTCATCCGATTGAGAGAAGTATGAAGAGCTCAAGACAAGGTCAAGGCCAGCTGAGTAGAATAAGAAAGACAGTTTTCACCAAGTCAAAATCGACGACAAACTCAAGATTAGCTAAGGGCAGGCTTTTATAGAAAGGTTTGTTAAGCGGTTTTAAGTTTGTTACAACAAACTAACCGTCTTACTGACCTTATATATAGGACTAAGCACAGACCTTAGAAGGACTTTTGCGCTCACTTCTAAGAGCACATTCTAAAAGAGCACTCATCAATTTTAGATCAAAAATCTTGTGATATTTTTCTAAGTATTTGAAGAACACTCTTACTTGTAATTTCTTCACGTTCGCACCGTATTCTAGTTTGATAGATACACCGGTAGATAGAAGAAGATTCAAAGATGAAGATCGTCTCGATTTATAAACCGTGTAAGCAAGAAAGAAGGAAAGTAAGTAAGCTAGTGAAGACCCTTCCACAAAGATTGTGGAAGGAGAGTGGATGTACGATTTTTACAAATCGAACCACTATAAATTGTGTGTTCTTTACTTTTACGTATTTCTTTAATTCATCTTTCGATTTACATTCAATATCATTTGTTAAAACATTTATTCAAGGAATTATCAATCGGATCAAGTATAAATAAAATACTTTCGTTGTTTGAATCGATACTTAGAGAATTTGAATTAATTTGGATTGTCTGGGTTTAATGTTAGAAAGGAAAAATTGAGTAGGTTGAAAATCTATTCAATCCCCCCTTCTAGATTTTCTAAATTGTAAGTAAGCTAGTAAGGAAGAAAGCAAGTAGTGAAGGCCCTTTCACAAAGTTTGTGAAAAGAGAGAGGACGCAGGATTTTAATAAATCCGAACCACTATAAATCGTGTGTTCTTTACTTTCGCACTTCTTCAATTTACTTTCATGTTAACATTTAATCTCGTTTATCAAAACTCATATTCAAAGAATTATCAATCGATCAAGTATAAAAATTGCTTTATTTGTGTAAATCTGCTACTTTGATAATCCGAGTTAATTTGGATTGTCTTAGTTTAATTGAAAGGAAAAATTGAGTAGGTTGAAAATCTATTCAATCCCCCCTTCGACCGGGATCAACACATGCTTACAAAAATACAAAGAAGAAAGATTGAGAATATTCTAAAAACTCGAATGAGTATTTTCTAAAAAAATCATTAAAAATCTAAAACAATAGACCTTGATTTACGACATAATCACATCACACAAAATACGAAGCAGAGGAACACATATAATTGGACCTCGTTGAATTTTATCATCTAATATAAATATAAAAAATAAATGTAAAATCCCCACCCTATTTTCCTGTAATTTGGAATCTTCTCGTTTCAAAACATTCAAAATAGAAGGCTTTGTTTGTTGGTCCCGATCGATCAAGTGATATACAAATAGAAAATCTAGAAGGCGAGGGGGAGGGGGAATTGAATAGATTTTCAACCTACTCAATTTTTCCTTTCAATTAAACTAAGACAATCCAAATTAACTCGGATTATCAAAGTAATGATTTACACAAATAAAGCAATTTTTTATACTTGATCGATTGATAATTCTTTGAATATGAGTTTTGATAAACGAGATTAAATGTTAACATGAAAGTAAATTGAAGAAGTGCAGAAAGTAAAGAACACACGATTTATAGTGGTTCGGATTTATTAAAATCCTGCGTCCTCTCTCTTTTCACAAACTTTGTGAAAGGGCCTTCACTACTTGCTTTCTTCCTTCGGCTTACTTACAATTTACAAGAATGATCTTCAGCCTTTAGAAGTAATCCTTCTTGATTTCCGGAATTTTTGGCTTGAAGATGTGAACGATAGTGTTATATAAACACTATGAAAACTATGAACGTAAAGAACGTTCTTGTGTGTGTGAAGATATTGTGTGCTGATTACAAGCTATATGTAGATTGTGAATTTCTAGAGTTGCAAAAGTCATACTATTCTAAACATAAGACCTATTTATAGGAAACCGATATTGGTAGTTGTAACTTCCTTGTTGACTTTTCAAAGTTTGTTGAAAGCTATGAGAATCTTGTAATCGATTCTTGGTTTGTTATAACCGATCTCCAGGTTGGTTATAACTACTTGATTCTTTAAACACTTTAACTCGTCTTCACTTCTCATCTTCAGACGAGTTCCTCCTCATCTGGTCATCTTCATATCTTTTCGTTACTCTTTGAAGTGTCATTTGTCTATTTTTTTGTCTTCATCTAAATCATCAGTCTTAATCGACTTATTACCTCGTTTTCATCTTATTCTAACTACTTGATTTATTACAATATTTCTCATTACATCACCTGGTTATACAATTAATTCAGCTGGTCATCTTAGTTTACACTCATCCTAACTTTATCAAAACTAATACATTTTCTCCTAACATTGTTCTCAACAAAAATGGCATCGTCGGTGTCTCGGTGAATCGGTGCCCTTGTAAATCCTTCGAGAATTTCTCTCAGATCACAAAATTGATCTCGATTGTTGCCCTCTCCACCGTTAACAGAATAATTTTTCGGTGATTTCGATAAGCGAAGCGGCAACACGAAGCAAAATTTTGTGGCACAAGTTGTGAGCAACGACGAGTGGGGTCCAGAGCACGTAGCTCTGGTGTGGCGATAATGGAGGAGGAATCGGAATCGGAAATCGATGTATTGAAGAAGAAATTGGAGGGTTCATTGTATGGAACGAACAGGATTGAGCGCCTCTAGTGAAACTAGGCGGAGATAGTGGAGCTCATCACACAGCTCGAGGCAAAAACCCTAATCATGCGCTAACCGAGGCTTTAACCCTACTAAATGGAAAATGGATTCTTGCGTAAGAGCCCCACTTACTTCTTTCTTCTAATTATTTCCTTGCAATTGCTTCTTGTATCACATCACATAATTACTTTATTTTATCTTCTACATGAAAATTGAATCAAAAATTTATTTGTTTTTTTTTTTTGTTACTCAATAAATTTTGAATAATATTAGTTATTTCATTAAAGGGAATTAGTTGTTTCATGAAAATATTTTAGTTGTGAACTAGTCTTACGGTAAATCTAGTTCACACAACCACCTTTTCGGGGATCAATTGAATTCAAAACAAAACTTTATGTTTATTACTCTCTCCGTCCGGAGTTGTCTTCACGTGCGAAGAGACAGGTTTATTAAAAAAATTTAAATCAGTGTAGCAAGAATAAAGTGTAATGGTATTTTGGGTGGTTGTATGATATAAAGTGTAGGAGAGAAAATAAAGGAGAATAAATTATGGGTGACATTTTTTAATTTAAATGGTATTGTGAGAGTGTAGTTTATGAAGGGTATTCCATTTTAAGAGTGTAAAGTTAATTGTAGAATGTCTCGAAAAGAAAATGTGAAGTTAATTGTGGGTTGGAGGGAAAGGTCAGGTGGTATACCTCAAGTGGTTGGAGCTCCACTACCTATATCCAAAAGGTCATGGGCTTGAGTCACCATTTAACCGTTAAAAACCGATAAAAAAATTGTGGGATGAAGGGATTAATATTTTGTAGTAGCTGAAATAGTTCTAGGACAATCTTCGATGCTTTGCAGTATTCTTAAATTTAAATAAATGAATCTGTTAATTTACAATTGGTGTCCTGGGCCTTAGTCATGAGTTTGGTACTGCATGATCGTATAAATTTAGAATTAGTTTGTGGAAATTTAGTCTGAAGCTCTATAATGAATGATGCACGTGTGATAAACGAATTAATCTATTTATATTAATTCTCTAACTACCGCAGTACACAATGTTTGCGGGATTGCTCCCTTTATTTTCAAGGAGTGCGATCGCCACCGGTGAAGCTTGAAGAAATATCACAGACTATTGACTTGGAGAATTTAACCGTGCGTAACTCGATCCTGTTTCGGACTGGCATCAACATCGATCACCACTAACGCCAAATTTGAAGTACAAAGTCCCAAGCGTGTTCATGTTTGCGCTGGAACATCGAAAAATCCTGAACTGGAAACTTCCATATGTTGTTTATTTTTGTAAAGGAGAACTCCTTTCTAGGTCCGAGATTGGATTGTTCGAGATAACGGATTAGTGGGGAAGTGGTTGAAGGTTTTGGATGAACCAAGGGTTTTCTCGGAAGGCTTTTGAAAGACCTCGGATTGTGGATGCGTTGTCATTGGTTTAGCCGACAGAGCTCAAGGTTGTTTAGGTTAAGGTAATCTGTATTTTTTAACTCACTGTCTCAGGCTTTTCTACCTATTTCTCATAGGATTGTTGGGATGAACTTGCTCTAATTATGTTTTAATTGGTTTGCGAGAATTAAATGTGATGGATGTTGTAGTTCTAAATAATGAAGTGTTTGGTTCAATGGACTGCAGCCCATGATTAAAATTGATTCGGGTTAGAATCTCCATCTTATCACGTACATACCTGAATTTTTCCGTCCAATGCGTGAGGGTAGAACAAAATTGTCCCAACTATAAAATTTCAAAATTACCCTTCAATTTTAACTTAAAAAGACATTACCCAGACAAATTTGAGAATTAACAAAGTTATTATATAATCAAAACACTAATAATCAATTATCATAAAAATTATATTCAAGCAATCCAAACATATATATATTTTTTTGAAACAAAATAATTCAAGCATTACAATTCTATCGATTCTATCATGACTAATCCATCTCGTCCTATGAAGCAAATGATCCTTTAGAGTACTAGAGTTGGAGCACCTCTACTCCTTTCACAAATTCATCAAACCGTGTTGAAATTAATTGTGTAGATTAACGGGGTTCTAATGAAATTATCCAATTATCTATTGTGATGATTCATATTCCCTCCTCGTCTCACACTTGTTTGCACACCTATAAATAGAAACACCTTTCATTATTAACATCCTCACCATACATATTTATCTACACCAATTCCATTATTTTTTCAACTTAATTAACTAACCTCTTATTTTACGTATACATGATTTACCAATTATACCCTCCTTTTAAATTAATCAACTTTTTTAAAAAGGTCTTTTCTTAACCTTCGTGTCCAATCAGCTGTGCATACTGTTTTGGGATTGAGAGAATAACTCTCGAGAATGAGAAATTAAGACTCATACTCACACAAATCCACATACATACTCACCATCCGTTTGTTGCACATATGCATCAATCGTGCAAATTAATAGGATAATTAATCATAAGAACAAATCAAAACCCATTAATCCAATCAAATCGACCTTGAATCAAGATATAAGGAATCTAATTAAAACTGTTGTCCAATCCTACATTATTCAAAATACAGAAACGCAAAAAGACTATAGTACTACACAGATCTATAAATTAAACCCATGGAGTTGATAGAAAACATAATTAAATCAAAGTACTTGAATTAAATAAAGAAAATAAGTCACATTGAAACTCCTCAAGAATCCAAGAGTATAAAAGAAAATAAAAACCCCAAGTTTAGACTTTATATTTTAAAGAGCAAAAATAAAAGAATACGAAATATAAACACAAATTATCTTGAAAAACTTATTTATAATATGAAACTGATATTATTAAATTCATTCAAGATTACCATAAAATTTATGTACTAATATCATTGTATTTACAAATTAATATCACACCGTAAAATATTATGGTATTAGTTTATAAGAATAATAGTATTATTGAATGAATGTAATGACATCTGTTTATACAATGAACAAGTTCCATCGAAAATTGACTCAAAATAAAATAATCTAAGTCATGATGGGGTGGCTTAAAATAGGTAGAGTATAAGTTTATATAGATGGTAGAAATCTTAGATGAATAGGTCCAAAATCTCCTTAATGCATAAGCTAAAATCTGATCATTACCGTCTTAATCTTTGCCAATCAACCTGGATCATTTAATTTATTTGAGACAAAAATTTGTGTGAGACCGTCTCACGGATCTCATTTTGTGAGACATTGTAAAATTGTTATCATTTTTTAATAAATTATTATCACTTATAATGTGAAGTGTATCACTTTTCAATTTTTATCTTAAAAATGATACTCCGAAAGTTGAGCTAACGTGATTAGAGACTCGATCGGGTTATAATTGTCTATGATTGTATGAATTAGGTGCTTCATAATTGAAAGATTAGTTGCACTAAGAATGTTAGATCAAGTAAAGTTTTGATGAGTTAAAAGATCAATCCAGATGAGCAGACAACTATGAAGAACAAATGAGATCGTGTGCTTATACTAAGCCGATCGACTAGCTGTGGACTCGATCAAGTCACCAAGATTAGAGGTTACAAGTCATCCGGAGACTAGCTCAAGCCTAGTCATCTGCAGGAGACAATTATGAAGAGCTCAAACGAGGTCAAGACAAGCCGAGTAGAATAAGAAAAGCAAGTCTTCACCAAGTCACCGCAGATTTAGTCGAGTAAAATCACCGAGGAGCAAGTAGTTTTCAAGATTAAGTTTGTTAAAGCAGTTTCAAAGTATGTTAGAACCGACTAACAAACTAACTGCCTTATCAGACTTATAAATAGGTCTAGTTCTTATTTTGTTAGACAATTATGCAAATTTGATTTACACACTATTCACTACTCGATTTCGATCACAATCAATTTACAAGTGCTTCAAGAGAGTTTTCAAGAAGTTCTAAGTGTTTATAGAACACTTTAATTGTAATCTTCAAAATCCATTATTCACCGTAATAGGTAGATTCACGAGAAGGAGTTAGGAGTATTTTGAAGAATTGAAGAAAGTTGTAAGTTGTAAGTCGTAAGTCTGTAAGTAAGAAAGTAGTAAGTCGGTCCTTTCTTCAAGTTGAAGAAGGAGAGTGGATGTAGGATTGTCATAATCCGAACCACTATAACCTGGTGTTCTTTATTGTTTTCATTTACTTATCTGTTTATTTCAATTTCCAGCTTTATCAATTGAAGATTAATTTCGTAATCAAAATTAAAACCAAAATATCGTTTGCTTTTGATCTTAATAAAGTTGAGATTAAAATTGAATTTCTGTTGTGTTACTTTGGTACTTTGAATGAGTTTTGAAAGATTTGGAAAATCTGAAAAATCTATTCAACCCCCTTCTAGATTTTTCCTAGAAGGCCGGTACAAGTTTTATCCAATCAGCTCAACTTATCGGGACTAATAAGTGGTATCAGAGCGGTGTTAAGTCAGTTTCCGATATTGATTTTTGTTCTTAACTAAGATTCTGAAATTTTCTTGATTTTCTTCATCTTCTTTATTGTTACTAATCGTGCTACTAACAAGTTTGTGGAGTGTTTTGTTTTTCTATCTCATCATGTCTTCAGTGCAAGAGCAAAAATCCAGTGAATCTACCCGAATTTTCAATTGAAGAGTATGACTATTGGAAATTCAGGATGGAAAATCATCTTAAGGCTATCCATGATAGGATGGAGGAGGATCTTGAAGAAGGACCTATAAAATTTTATCATGGAGGCACTAGCAATAGTAGAATACTGCGAATCTAGAGTCGACAAGAGAAAAAGAGTTCGAATCGACAAATGATGAGAGGAAAATCCACAACCTAGATCAGTAGCTCGGACTGAAATCATTGAAACTCGAGTAAAGACTGGATTGAAAAGGTCAAAAGATGCAAATCAGCCAAAGAGATGTGGCAGACTGCAAATGTTTGTGAAGGATCGAGACCAAGTAAAAGAGAATAAGCTCCGGTCTGTATTACACGCCTTTGATACCTTCAAGATGAAGGAAAATGAAACCGTAGATCGCCTAGATGTAAGATCGACGAATCTCCTCAACAAAGCAAATGATCTGGGAAAGAGTTATACGTAAAAGGAGATTAATAATAAGATACTCGAGATCTTTAACTAAGAGATGGAGAGAAAAGTCCAATATCCTTAAAGCAACTCAAAATTTATCTTCTATTACTCATCATACCTTATTCTCTCATCTTAAAGCTTTAAAGTATGACATTCAAATAGAAGATGAGGAAGATGAGATGGAGTCAAGCACCTCATCCAAGTCTCGTTGCTTTTGTCAAGAAAGAAGATAAGATGTCAATCGAATCAGAGGGAGCCGACTTATCTCTCGAAGGAGCAGATGGCTCTACTCACCAAAAGTTATGACAGATTAAGAATGAAGTATAAACGTAATAAATTGAGGTTTGCAAGTAAGGATAGATCTAGATCCAAATCAAGAAGAAAGGAAGATGAGTCTACAGATGATGACAAGAATAGGAGCCAGACAAGGAGATTCAGATCCCCTGTTAAAAGAAATCCTTCCAGCCCTAAATCAGATAGGAGTGACACTTGCTACACGTGCAACAAGCCAGACACTTCAGCCTATGATTATCCTCACCTGACTCCTAAAGAAAGGGAAGAGAAAAGGAAAAAGAGAGACAGGAGATTTGCAGATCAAAGGGCTCTTTCCGGGTCAAGAAAAGAAATCAAGAAAATCATCATCATTATCATCCTCATCCGATTTCGGATCGACGATGAAGTTTTTCTCATGGCTAAAGAGGTAGTCTATTATTCATCTTCCGATAATGATTCCTGTAAATCTATCTCGATAATGATCAAACCGTTATTCATGAATTATTGAGAGACTTAAAGACATCTCTCGCTGCTTATAAACAGCTAGAGACAGAATTTGACTTTAAATGATCAAATTCAAATTCTAATTAAAGGAAAGCAGGTGATGAACTACCCGTAAACCGAGGAAACATTCAAGGGGAATGTTCTCCCCACGCCGAGGCTAGTACATCACCACCTTACCCGAAAGATTAGAAAGTGAATTGAAATCTTTAAAAGATAAATTAGAAACAATCTGCGCTAAAAATGAATTAATTAAGAAAAACAATGAGAAGCTAGTCTTCAAAATTAGTCAACTTAATAATTCGCAATCAAAGCAATAGATCACATCTTTAATACATCTCAAAAATCCCATGACAAAACAGGTCTTGGTTATGACAGAAATAGTAAATCGACGCTTCGAAACCTAGAAAATTTGTAAAAGCATCCGATCACTCTAAAGAGGTTAGAATTGGTCCTTGGAAACCAATTAGTCAAATAAGGATCGCATCTCCCACCTTGAAAACAAAAATTCAGCTAAGGACTCCTTATCGGACTAAGAGAACTCCAAGAACCAAAATAAGAAGAAATTCTTATTACAATCATTTTGATGGGAGAAGCAGATGTTATCCCACTTTTCCTAAGTTCAGGGAAAATCACTAAGTCTGAATACAACAAGTTATCATTTAAAAATGATACAATTGTAGACAGATTTGGTAGAGAGACCAAGTCCGATTTAGTATTAGGAAATAAGATGTTTATCTGGTTACCTAAAGTGATGCTTGACCTTCAAGGACCCAAGATCACTAGGGTACCTTATAACTAATCTGCTTTTCAGATTCACAGGGATCATCACTCAAGGAAGAGATCTTAGCTTCTATATGGTACATTGATAGTGGTTGTTCACAACACATGACTTATAACAAGAGGCTACTATCAAATTTCCGAACATTGATGGTCCAAGAGTATTATTTGGAGACAATAATTGTGGACAGACTAAAGGAATAGGTACTACGATTATCAAGGATATTCAGTATCTCGAGGTATATTTTGTTGAAGGTTTGAAACATAATCGCTATCTCGTTTTCCACTTTGTGATAAGGGTTTTCTTGTCAAATTTTCTAAGGATAAATGTGATATCTTAGATAGTTTCTCGATAAGGTACTTTTAATCGGCTTCGACACGGTAATGTCTATGTGGCCAACTTTAATAGTTGTCCTAAAGATACTTGTCGATAGCTAAGGGTGGAGATGACCTCACTGGCTATGGCACAAGAGGCTTAGTCATCCGAATTTCAAAACCCTTAGTAAATCACAAAAAGAACCTTGTTAAGGGATTACTCGAACAACTTTTATCTACCGATTTTAAATGTGATGCTTGTCAAAAAGGAAAACAGCCTAGACACTCATTTAAGAGTATTAACACCTCTTCATATGAAGAGTTTTACAACTACTTCATCTTGATCTGTTTGGACTGTTTCTCCTCTCGGTTTCGGTGGAAGGAAATATACTCTTGTTGTAGTAGATGATTTTTCTAGATACACTTGGGTTATATTTCTTTTCAAGAAAAATGAGACTATAAACAAGATCCCCGATCTGTTCGAGACATATTCAAAATGAAAAGGGTGTTAATATTATTAAAATAAGAAGTGATAAGGGCACAAAATTTTTGAATTCTTGTTTATCTAACTTTTTCAAAGAGTGTGGAATTATTCATGAGACATCATCAGCAAGAACTCCTCAACAAAATGGAGTGGTTGAAAGAAGGAATAGAACCTTGAAGGAAGCGGCAGAGCATGTTAGCCGAGTATGAAACCCCTCACAGTTCTCGGGTCAAGCCATCAACACACCTTGTTATACCTGAATAGGTGCTTAGTTGTTAAAGACAAGGGTAAGACTCCATATGAGATTTGGAAGGGTAAGATTCCAAGAATCTCATATTTTAGAGCTTTGGTTGTAAGTGTTTCATTCATAACAATGGGAAATCTAAGCCGAGAACTTTTGATGCTAAGGCAAATGATGGAATTTTTAGGATATTCTAACACTTCCAAGGCATTTAGAGTTTTCAACAAGACAACCCTTTGTGTGGAGGAAACTCTTCATGTTGTTTTTGATGAGTTGTATTCCTTTTCGATAAAGTGAATCAAATTTCTAAAAGTCTAGATAAGATTGAACTAACCAAGACTAAACATAGAACTGTCTATCTACCTAGTCTTGATTCGGACTCGATGAAGAAGAATCCCCATCCGATAATCGAAGATAACTTCACGATCGGACTCCATCCGAGGAGACACCCATGACATCACCGATCACGGGGTCACCTGATGAAGGGGGAACGTCGGTGATTGGAGTGTATAGGGTAAGAGTTATTAAGACCAATCAACAAAAATATCGAACCCAAGGGAAAAAGTATGCACATGAGGTCCTAGAAATACAAGTTATTAGTGACTAGAGTTGCAACAATGGTTTGGAACAAAAACACTTGCCAAAATACAAACAAAAACAAGCAAACAAATGATCGAACACTTAAGATGCGAGAACAAAAACAACAATAAATGGTGAGATAGGGGTGCTAGGATTAACATCCGTCAATGAATCATCAATCAACAAGCTACAATTGAATCAAATTGCAAATCAACTAAGATAGAAAGCATAAACCATCATGAAATTAATCACTCCATTAAAATCACAATGCCTAATGTGAGTATCCTTAGTCTTTCCCATCTCTCAATGTAGAAATCCCCAATTCATACAATCATGCAAAATTGAAACTCGATCAACACCTAATCACGTTAGCTCAACTCTCGCCTATTGCTAGGGTGATCAACCGTTAATCAAAAGAAACAATTTCACATGAAGCACAATGAAGAATAACAATTAGGTAGAAAACTAATGTGAGTATCCTTAGTGCAACTAATTTCTCGATTCCGAAGCACCCAATCCACACATTCGTACACAATTATCACCCGATTAATACCGGATCACGTTAGCGCAACTCTCGCCTATAGCTAGGGTGATCAAACACTAATCTAAAGAGATAATTATGCATGAAGCACAAATGAGAATCACAATTAGTAAGCAATCTACTCAATTAATCTCCAATCATCAACAATTATAGCATCATCAATCAATTCATCATCAATTTCAATTAACCCAAGCACACGAGAGATTTAGCCCATGGTACCACAAACAATACCAATGGGAAGAAGATAGAATGGATCAAACACAAAGCAAATCACAACAATTAAGAAATTAAAGAGACAAGAGAGGAAAAACATCACCAAATGATCTTTAATTAACAAAAATAGGAATGCTTGAGTCTTCAACAACAATCTCCAAATGCAATACGAGCTTGAATTGAAAGAAAAAACTAGATCAAATGCTAATCTATGGCTAATCTAGCAACAATCAAAGGAAATCTACTTCTAATTCTAACTTCTACACTAACGAAGGAAGGAATTGGCTTGGGGCCTCGAGAAATCGCCCCAAAACCGCTACTAATCGCTGCTATGAATCTTCTTCCATGCCATGCTCTGCTTCAGCCTTTAAATATACGAAATTTAGAAAATCTTCCCCCTCGAGTCGAGGGTCATGCCTCGACTCGAGGTCCCCGCAAAATTCTCCTCCCTCGACTCGAGGGTCATGTCTCGAGTCGAGGCTGCTGCCTTTGTCTCATCCCTCGACTCGAGGCTCTTGTCCCTCGACTGCAGCTCGAGTCCAGTGGCACTTTTTCTCACACGGGGCTTCGGCCCCGACCCTCGTTGGCCCCGGATGTCCGTCTCTTCATTCTAAGCCTAATGGTACTCTCGGTTTGGCAAAATTCCACCGAATTACTCTGCAAAATGGACGGAAAACATCAAAATCTCACAAATAATACTTTTTAGGCAAAAGAGTGATACTTTTCACATTTAGGCACAAAAACTAACACTTTAGCTCACTTTTGCACTATAATAAGCCCTAAAAATATGCATCAATTCACTCCAATCATACCCCCAAACTTGAATTGTTGCTCGTCCTCGAGCAACGTAGAACTAAGAACAAAGGAGTGAATTGATTGCAATTATGTCACATGGCACCATAGACGAAATATAAGACAATCGAACTCATCAATGATCTCAAGTATCGATGCAACTATCCACTAGCAATCAAGACAAATCATGCTCAAACAAATGCTCAATCAAATACTCAACACATTGCTCCTTCCATGGAGTGTTTCACTCTTCACTCAAGTGTATAAAGGTTTAAAGCACTCAATCATCAAATTCACAAATAAATACACCATATGCTTGCCAAAAGACTTAATCTCAATCAAAATCAATTGTAATCAATCAAGAATCAAAGAGGTCTTTCATCAAGGTTGTAATGTAAGCTCTTTGGAATAGGTAAGATAATTTGGGTAAGAGTGACTAAGTAGTAGAGACTTGAATGTAAGCTAATCAATACAAATGCACAATCTCTTCACTTTTCATCAAGCACACTCTTTCTATTGAACTTCAAGGATCAATCCACCATTCACTTGAGCTTTCTTTCTTTAAGCTCACAAATTGAATCATTTCATTTTTTTCATTTCACTTTTCTTCACAATTCAATTTTTCTTCACAACCTTTCTTTCTTCTTTCAAGCTTTCATCACTTAGCTCTTCTTTCTCCCACACTTAACAATGTAAATCACCATCTATAACCAACAATCAAGCTCTACTAAGCATAGGACAAGAAGGCTCATAAAAATAGGCTAATGGCTTCAATTTCACTTGGCTTGCCAAAGAATAAGAATAATAGGCTCAAAATGGCTCACTAAGGAAATCAAATGTATTTGGTGGGGAAAATATTTTGGCAAAGTGACTTAACATATCAAACATGGCCTCTTATCATTTTCAAGACATCATACAAAGATTGGCAAGTTCTAGCATACAAATCTATGAATGATGCACTCCCAAAGGAATCAGATCAACCGTATAAGATGTACGATTATTAAGGCACAAAAGCTCACGGGCTTAAATTGAGCAATGAATCAAGCATCTTCAATCACATTCATCTTCACATAATAAATCAAGAACTAGTATCAAGCTACAAATCTACTAATGATCATATCAAAATATAACTAGTCTTGCACTTCAACTCAAATGCTCATGTACATAATCTCAAGCATACTCACTACTACATGAATGATATTCAAAAATATGTCAATGAATCCACTATTAAGCTCAAGATAAAGAACATGGAATCATGGGAATTAAAGAAATCCAAAGGATCATCAAGTCACAATCACCAATAGACAATAAGCTCTAAAATAGATCAAGGAAAACATAGCATCAATTAAATCATCCATCCAAAACATCAAATCATCAAATCATCACAAGTCATCCAAAAGTCAATCAACACACACCATAATCAAAATAAGAGTACAATCCACCCAAATCATAAGCATCTAAATCTAAGAAAAGGGAATGAGGGATAGGGGATAGCCCTAGTAGTCGGAAGGAGGTGGTGGAGGAGGATAGCTTGGCCCGAAATTCCACGAGCTCATTTGTTGAAGGAGGGAATACATATCACTTTGCTTCTTCATTGATTCTTCTTGCATCCTTCTCGTCTCTTCATTGAACCTACGAGACTCCTCCATCATCCGGTACATCTCATCCCCGCCGGTCGGACTCTCAATGTGCATCCTCCGACTGTCGCCCACATCTCCTCTGTCGAGAACCCATGGTCTCGTGAGACGAACTCCTGCCTCGTACTCTCTACTCCTCATCTCATCCTGCCGGTACATATTAATCTCTGGCTGATACTCCTCTTCCATCTCGGACAGCCGCTCTTCTTGCTCCGGCTCCTCGTCATCCTCATCCTCGACTCTACCTCCTCAAAGCAACCTCCGCTCTATCTCGCATCTCCATCATCATCGGAAGAAGAATCGGAATCGACCCGACCGACTCCGCCCGATCATCATCATCCCCCTCATCTCTAAGCACGTCCCCATGCTCCCTCGTGTAGGCATCTATGGCATCGGTGTGACGCTGTGACCACATACGCAGTTAATGGTCACAAATGCACGAGATCCAAAAACCGTCCAACCTCTTATTAGGAAGAGGAAACTGCCACCATGGTGCCGCTGTAAGCACCACGTCCTCCCGATGCGATCTAGCGTCCTCATGCGCCTCATAGTGTCTCGTAGTCAAATCTGGACCATCTAGTGCCACAAGGTTATGAGTCGGGATACCAAGGTGCTCGGCTATCGAGTAATCATCCCACCAAAATTTATCTTCTTGAACTTAGTGCTCGTCGCTCTCTCAAACAAATAACATAGGTACGCCGCCGCGTTGAACCTCACTCCATGTAAGAAACACCACAATACATATAGCTCTTCAGAGACCACGGCTCTTCCCTCGATCTCGCGAATATGGTACTCGCGAGGATCTTCTCTAAGTATCGGACCACCGGGTTCCGAATGTGTGTGCTCTTAGACTTCCCGGCACAAACTCGGGTTGACTCGGAGCCCCGAATCGAAATACGCCTCCAGAACCTCTTGGCGTTGTACTCCTCTCTAATATTAAGTAAAGATCTATCAGTGGTCGTAGGTGCTCCGAGTAGCTCATTGATCTCATCCAACGTCAATTCGTACTCGTTCCCATGAGCTCAAAAGTGATCTTCCGTGCAAACTTGTTCCTCCTAGCCTTGTGGACTTTGACGGTGCATAAGAACTCGAGAGTGAGTCCAAGATAGGTCCGAGGTCTCTTAGCTAGAAAACCTCCCATGCCTACTTGCTCGAACAATCTAGGGATATCATCTTCAATCCCCATAGAAAGCATGCGGTTATGATCAACGAGACGAGTCGACCACCTTCTTATACAACTCAAAGCATACAAAATAATGTGCTTTCTCCACTTGTAGTCATCCCACTGAATCCCCAATTCAGCGAGGCATCCGGTGTGCAAAGCGTATAGCATCTTCTCTCTCTCGGATCTCGGCATCCGAATAATTGTGGCCATCCACTCCCGAAACATGATTCTGCACAAATAATCCCAATAGCACAAATGAGTCCAACAATAAAAAAACTAGCTCGGAATATCACTCTATACCACTGGACGAATCAACAACAATATATCCAAACCTCAACAACATTCCTAGTGAATAGACAAGAAATCCTTAACAAGTGGTCAACGAGTCAATTGAAACATATAAAACAAATAGAAGTGATCAACTAATCCTCAAACTATATGCATACTTAGCTAGATGGCTTCACAACAAACACCAAAGAACTGATCTCAATGAAAAATCATGTAAATAAGCTCCAAAAATCATATCACCAAACATTAACCAACTAACAAGTATTTAGACAATTAAACATTACTCACAATCAACTTCTATCATCATCAAAAATCCCCAAATTGACTAAGTATTCAACCATGCACTAGGAAATCCTATCATGCTCAATAATCCCCTTCCAAGCCAAATTCACCCATAAACGAGCAACTCACACTATATACAATCCTAACATGCTCCTACAATCCTCAATTACTCAAAATAATCTCCTAAAGGCTTCAATTGATCAATATAAATCATGCCTATAAAGTGTTAGACAAAATGCCAAATGCAAATCTAATTCAACTTAATTCATGCAATTTCATCAACACCCAAGCATCAACTATACACCAATCACGAAATTGAAAGCCAAAAGAAAAGAATTTATATACCTTTTCAAGGAAATTTGACTTTGAATTCTGAAAATAAACACTTATGCACCTTCCACTAAAAACCCCAAATTTGGATGAATAAACCCACAAATTCCAATCTTGGATGCAATACAATGATAATGTGATGATTTTGTGATGATTAATCGGTGAAACTGATGGAAAATGTCGAAAATAAGGAAGAACGGCGGAAAGGAACGTGAAAGGGGGAAAACCCTAGAGTCGTGACTTGCTAAAAAGCCGAATCGCGATTTTTATAACACACCAGCCTCGAGTCGAGGGTCAGGCCTCGACTCGAGGAATCCCGATTTTTCAAAAGCCTCGACTCGAGGTCTATACAAGCTCGACCTTGGGTCGAGACCAGGGCATTTTGACAAATCCCGGGCCCGACCCGACCCCGAAACTCCCAAAATCGACCTCTACACACCTAATGAACCCAAATATACAAAAATTTACCATGTTGGTCCCTCGATTTAAGCCCGGTCGCTCATTCGATCGAGGAGACCGTGTTCTCTTCCTTAATGCTCATTTTCACCAACTTTTAAGCTTCCCTTTCTTCCCAATTCCTCGATTCCCTCGCAAATTCGATCCTTTCCAATCCTCGTAGTGAGTATACCTACACACGAGCATCATTAGTCATCAACTCGGCATCAATAAGGAATGCACTTCTAACCTAGACACACACACCCCCAAACTTGGATGAGAATATGCATTCAAAATGAAGTATGTGAATGATACAATTATGCAACCCTTAAAGGATATAACAATTAAGCTCAATAACCAAATACACTATCCAACAACTACAATCTTCTCCTAGCATGAGCAATTCCTAAGAATCCAAAGCAAAAATCCACAAAAAGAGCAAAACACAAACACAAAACAAACACACCAAAGCAATAAAATGATGGGTTGCCTCCCATCTAGCGCTAGGTTTAACGTCCTTTGCCGGACGGAACTCAAAGAGTTCACACTTCCATTTCTTTATCCATGTAAAAACTGGCTTTGTGCTCCACTAGGTGTTCCTTTGCAAAAGGCAACACCCCTACTTATCTTCTAGGAGTAGCTTTCCTCCTTCTTTGATTTCTTTCACCATAAGCACCTCTTTTGGTCTTCCAACACCAAGTAGCCGACTCCAATTTGATTCACACCACACCACTTGATCTCCTACTTCAAATTTTTCATCCCTTTTCTCAAATGGTGCCTCTTTCTCAATCAACACCCCCAAACTTGAACCATGCTCAAATTTGGTCAACTCTTTTCCACTTTCCTCTTTTTCTCTTGTTCACCTGGTCAAGCAAAGGGTTCTTTATTAATTCCTCCTTCCTACAATCATCAAAGGAAACACAAGACTTATTAGAAATGATCTTACAAGAGGGAAGGAAATGCTCATTGACTAAAGGATAAGTAGAAATAATAGGTGTAGAAACTTCCCTTTCAATGGAAGGGCATTCGTCAACAATCTCTATGTATCCACCCGTTTTCTTCTCTACCTTACTTTGAGCAACCTCTTCCTCACTAACTCTTGTAAATGTCACTTCATCACCATTTGAGCTCAACTTAAGCTCTCCTTGTTCCACATTAATCATGGCCTTGCCCGTTGCAAGGAAAGGTCGACCAAGAATGATTGGTGCCTCAAGTTCCTCCTTCATATCCAACACAATAAAATCCACCAGGAATATGAGTTTACCAACCCCTACTAACACATCTTCAATTATTCCAAATGGTTGAGCATATGATTGATCCGCTAATTGAAGATTAATGTTCGTAGGAATCACCTCCCTAAATCCAATTGCTTGAACACGGACAATGGCATCACATTAATACTTGCTCCTAGATCACATAAGCCTTGAATGTCTACCTTCTCTCCAATCTCACATGGAATAATGAAGCTCCCGGATCCTTCTTCTTTTGTGGCAAGTGTCTTTCCAGGATGTCTTTGCATTCTTCCACTAGCTTAAGCATCTCATTTTCATCCCAACTCCTTTTCTTGGACATAATTTCTCTCAAGAACTTCTTATAATGTGGAACTTGTTCAAGGGCCTCCAAAAGTGGAATATCAACATGCAAATTCTTGAAAATCTCTAAAAACTTACCAAACTCTTTATCAAGTTTCTTCCTCTCTACTCTCTTGGGAAAAGGAACCGGATTAGCCTTCATAGAAACCCCCATTCATTCTTTGATTTTTCTTCCTTCTTTGCATTCCCCTTCACTTTCACCTCTTCTTCACTTTCCTTCTCCTCCACATCCACTCTTTCTTGTCTCTCTTCTTCCTCATTCACCACATCTTCTTCAAACTCCCCTTTTTTAGACATTTTGGACCTTCATAGCTAGTACCACTCCTTAGCTTAATGGCACTACAAAACTCTTTAGGATTAGGCTCGGTAGTAGATGGATACTTTCCTTTGTTTTGAAGATGGTCCACCGTAGACGAGAGCTTCCCAACCGTAGTAGCAAGTTGCCCTACTTGATGCTCGATCGTCTTAAAATCCGTGTCCATTTGCTTCCCTATATCATCAAGCCTTGAATCATTAGCTTCCAACTTCTTCACAATCAACCCCAAGATCTCCTCCGTGGTAGCCTTTCCTTCATTGTTTGGAGCCTTTGCACCGGATCAAATCCGGGAGGAAATTGAACGGCGGCTCTCGGATTGGCATATGAAAAATTTTCGTGTCTCCTCCATGTATTCCCATTGAATGAAGCTTGCGGTTGAGGTTGATAGCTTCCTTGTGGCCTATTTTGTTAAGGCATTTGGTAAGGCCTTCCTCCTTCATAGTTCCCTTGATAGTTTCCTCCTTGATAACCTCCTTGGAATGGAGGCCTACCCATATAACTCACTTCGTCCACCGGCAATGAACTTGGCCCAACATCAACATGAGGAACGGATGGACTCACACTTGCTTGGCTTTGTGAAGTCGTAAGAGCTCCCAATCGGTCCATCATAGTCATCATCATACTCTTCATACTCTCTATCTCATCAACTTGTGACACTCTATGGTGTGCTCCTCTATTAACCGACACTTGGAATGAGTCTTGGGCTATGTTCTCCATAATTTCATTCATTTGCCCCATGGTTTTAGACCAAATCGATCCATTCGCACAAGCATTCAAAAGCGACCTATCCCCATCCGTCAAACCATTGCAAAAGTACATAATGGTTTGCTCCTCTGGAAAACCGTGTTGAGGACAATTAATAAGTAACATGCCATACCTCTCCCACGCCTCCGGTATCGTCTCCCCATTCTTTTGTCGGAAATGGGAAATAGCCTCCTTTGCTTGCACGGTCTTTGATGGTGGGTAAAATTTCATCAAGAATTTCTTTGACAATTCCTCCCATGTCCGTACGGTCCCGGCGGTAATGAATTAAGCCATGCTTTCGCTCTTCCTTTCAATGTAAAGGCAAAGAGCCTCAACTTCTTCGCATCTTCGGGCACCCCATGGTATTTTGTAGTGTCGGCAATCTCAAGAAATTGTGCCATATGTTGATGTGGGCACTCATTTTCATCTCTACCCTCAAATTGCTTCTCCCTAAGCATTCTCACCAAAGCGGGACTTATCTCGAAGTTATTAGCATCTATCCTTGGCCTTGCTATCCCATCATAATACTCTCTAAGTTGTGGTTCAAAGAACTCTCTCAAAGGCCTTCCTTGAGGTGGTGGCTCATTTATGGGTTGTGGTTGGGCATTTGGTACGTGAGGTGGCTCATGATATCGTGGCTCTTGATTATACGGCATATGGGGATAGTATGGTGGAAATTGTTGTGGATGAGGTGGATAGTAGGGATATTGATGAGCTTGAGATGGATAAGGGTAGGGATTTTGGTAGGGATAATTTTGTGGTGGCATCCCTTGAGGGAAAGGGGCCAACTTGAGCATGGAAATGATTCCCATTACCTCCATTCTCTCCTCCTCCTACTCCTTGTCCATGTACCTCCTCTTCTTGAGGATCACCCACTAGTCTCTCCTCGTGCCTTTGCTCTTCTCCTTCCATAGCTTCCCTTCTTCTTCTCACACGATTTCTTCTCAATGTAGCCTCAATTTCCGGATTTAGTGGCAAGGGTGGAACACCGCTTGATCTTGTTAGCATACACCTACAATGCCACAAATCCACGGATCAAATTCTAACCAATAAAATCAACAAAAACAAAAATAAAAACAACAACTAGCCACTTCAAACAATCCTCGAATCTCACTTATTGGCGCAAAAACTAACTCCCGGCAACGGCGCCATTTGATTGGAGTGTATAGGGTAAGAGTTACTAAGACCAATCAACAAAAATATCGAACTCAAGGGAAAAAGTATGCACATGAGGTCCTAGAAATACAAGTTATTAGTGACTAGAGTTGCAACAATGGTTTGGAACAAAAATACTTGCAAAAATACAAACAAAAACAAGCAAACAAATGATCGAACACTTAAGATGCGAGAACAAAAACAACAATAAATGGTGAGATAGGGGTGCTAGGATTAACATCCGTCAATGAATCATCAATCAACAAGCTATAATTGAATCAAATTGCAAATCAACTAAGTTAGAATGCATAAACCATCATGAAATTAATCACTCCATTAAAATCACAATGCCTAATGTGAGTATCCTTAGTCTTTCCCATCTCTCAATGTAGAAATCCCAAATTCATACAATCATGCAAAATTGAAACTTCGATCAACACCTAATCACGTTAGCTCAACTCTCGCCTATTCTTTGGGGTGATCAACCGTTAATCAAAAGAAACAATTTCACATGAAGCACAATGAAGAATCACAATTAGGTAGAAAACTAATGTGAGTATCCTTAGTGCAACTAATCTCTCGATTCCGAAGCACCCAATCCACACATTCGTACACAATTATCACCCGATTAATACGGATCACGTTAGCGCAACTCTCGTCTATAGCTAGGGTGATCAAACACTAATCTAAAGAGATAATTATGCATGAAGCACAAATGAGAATCACAATTAGTAAGCAATCTACTCAATTAATCTCCAATCATCAACAATTATAGCATCATCAATCAATTCATCATCAATTTCAATTAACCCAAGCACAAGAGAGATTTAGCCCATGGTACCACAAACAATACCAATGGGAAGAAGATAGAATGGATCAAACACAAAGCAAATCACAACAATTAAGAAATTAAAGAGACAAGAGAGGAAAAACATCACCAAATGATCTTCAATTAACAAAAATAGGAATGCTTGAGTCTTCAACAACAATCTCCAAATGCAATACGAGCTTGAATTGAAAGAAAACTAGATCAAATGCTAATCTATGGCTAATCTAGCAACAATCAAAGGAAATCTACTTCTAATTCTAACTTCTACACTAACGAAGGAAGGAATTGGCTTGGGGCCCGAGAAATCGCCCCAAAACCGCTACTAGCTTCTTGCTATGAATCTTCTTCCATGCCATGCTCTGCTTCAGCCTTTAAATATACGAAATTTAGAAAATCTTCCCCCTCGAGTCGAGGTCATGCCTCGACTCGAGGTCCCACAAAATTCTCCTCCCTCGACTCGAGGTCATGTCTCGAGTCGAGGCTGCCTTTGTCTCATCCCTCGACTCGAGGCTCTTGTCCCTCGACCCAGCTCAAGTCCAGGGCACTTTTCTCACACGGGGCTTCGGCCCGACCATTTTCGTCCGGATGTCCGTCTCTTCATTCTAAGCCTAATGGTACTCTCGGTTTGGCAATATTCCACCGATTTACCTGCAAAACGGGTGAAATACATCAAAACCTCACAAAGTAATACTTTTTAGGCAAAAGAGTGATACTTTTCACATTTAAGCACAAAAATCATACTTTAGCTCACTTTTGCACTAAAAATAGCCCTAAAAACATGTATCAATTCACTCCAATCAGTCGGCTCGGGTAGAGTCGGAGGAGTTGCCCTACCGAGTCTCAAGATGAGGATCCTCTACTCATATAGGTAAAAGGATGAGAAGCTACCATCCGTCGATCAGATTATTGGAGACCCATCTAGTAGTGTGCGGACACGAATGATGGTGGAATCTGAAAGTCTGTTCATTGTTATGTGTCACTTCTTGAACCCAAGTCTATTGAGGAAGCTCTAGCTGGATAATGACCATGCGGGAGAGCTGCATCGGTTTGAAAGGCAAAATGTTTGGGAATTAGTGGAAAGACCCTTACATAAAAAGATTATAGGCACCAAATGGGTGTTCAAAAACAAAGCATGATGAGAACAACATTATTGTTCGTAATAAGGCAAGCTTGGTAGCTCAAGGTTACTCACACCGAGGGGATAGACTATGATGAAACCTATGCTCCGGTTGCAGATTAGAAGCAATAAGCTGTTCTTGGCATTTCTTGCTTATAAATCTTTCAAAGTCTTTCAAATGGATGTTAAGTCTGTTTTCCTTAATGGTGTGTGACTTGAGGAAGTGTATATGGAGCAGCCTCACTGGGTTTAAGATCAATAACAAGGTCTATAAACTCAACAAAGCTCTATATGGTGAAACAAGCTCCCGGGCTTGGTATGATACCTTATCGATTTCTTGATATCAAATGGATTTTCAAAAGGTAAGATAGATAGAACTCTGTTTAGAAAGGAAGTAGATGGTAACATCTTATTAGTTCAAATTTATGTAGATGACATAATCTTTGGTTCACCTAATCTGAAATTATGTGAAGAGTTTAGTATTCTCATGGAAAACAGGTTTGAAATGTCAATGATGGGTGAATTAACATATTTTTAGGCTTACAGATTAAACGGATGAGTAAGGGTATTTTTATACATCGGTCTAAATATGCTAAGGATCTAATTGAAATTTGGGATGACTAGTAGTAGAGAAGTTAAAATACCTATGGCAACTAACTTCTCTATGGATTGAGATGAGCAAGGGATACCCAGCCGATGCAACGGAGTATCGTGGGTGATTGGATCTCTTCTCTATCTTATCGCAAGTAGGCCGGACATAGCCTTGGCGGTTGGGGTATGTGCAAGATTCCAATCTAATCCCAAGAAAACTCATCTGGAGTCTCGCTAAGAAAATCCTTAAATATCTCAAAGGAACTTTGCCGGTTGGGTTATGGTACCCGGTGATGACAACTTTCTGGCGGGTTATTGAGACTCGAGACTTTGGGGGATGTAAGATTGATAGGAAATCCACTTCAGGAACTTGTCAATTCTTAGGCAACAAATTAATTTCTTGGTTATCTAAGAAAGCAGACATATGTTGTTACCTCCACAATCGAGGTGAATACATGGCACTGGAAGTTGTTGCTCTCAACTCCTCTGGATTCGTCAATGACTTAGAGATTATAATATTCAAACATCATCTGTTCCTATTTCTTGTGATAGTAATAGTGCAATAGCTATGACTTACAATCACATTACGCATTCTAGGTGTAAGTATATAGACATTAGACATCATTTTATTAGAGATCATGTGGAAAAGAATGACATTAGGATTGAGAAGATAGCCACCGAATCACAAAGAGCAGATATTCTTACAAAACCATTAGCGAGTCTAGATTTAAAGAATTGTGCTTAGAATTAGGATTACTTGATGCATCATTGGCTGATTTTTAATTCAAATTGCTTGCATCTGTTAAATGTATTCCTTATTTCTTTCTTTTCCTTAAATCAATGTCTAGAAAGAATTGTCGGACTAGATATGAGTCAAAGGACAATCAGGTAGTGATATCATTGATTTCCTTCTTAGGAATTAAGAATCAAGGATTAATCATATTGACCTTATCGACATGATAATTTCTTATCGACATTTGGTAAATCGAGACTAGGGCACAATAGTCACTGATTTCTAGAAAGCAGATGACTATTTGCACCCTATCTCGATCTACCTCGGCTACTAATAGTTTTGATGAGTTTATATGCGGGAATAGGTGTACCGGTTTTAAGTCTAGAGTTCTTCAATCGAAAAACACCTCAATCTCCTTTTATTGTTCCTTCCTCAAAACTATTGTTTTCAAATAACTTTCATAAGTCTGCTTATTTCAAAATAATGCATACAACCGACTAAATTGGAAATATTGTGTTAAGTGTTGCTTTAAAATTTTATGTTTTTCAAAATCGGACTAGGAGAAATTTTTCAAAAATACAAGACAAGGTCACTTTTGACCAAGTCCGATATTAACCAAGTCTCAAACAGAAAACCTATTTGCAAAGAAAGGCTTCTTTTAGCTTATGTCGGGTATACTAATTACCTCTGTATAAAGCAAACCTATTAGCCGTCTAATCCGTAGGATAAACGGTTACTTTTACACAATTCAAGACGCGTTCATGTCACGCGCCTAAATTGAAGCGATTTTCTCGCTAAACCGTTGATGTTTTACATGCGCCTTCTTTAATCAACGGTTAAAAATCAATTTCGAGATCATGCCACGTATCATCTTCCCAACTTTCCCTCTCTCTCTCAAGGGTTTAAAAACTTACCTTCATCGTTTCAAAATTTCACTTTCACATTCCCCTATTGAGAAAATTACCGCAAAATTTCCATACTCTCAAAAATTACTCAATGGCATCTTCTTCTTCCCAAACACCAAAACCCCCTACTTATATAACCTCTGCAAAATCTGATTTCAAAATGAATTGAGACCGTGAAGAATAAACTCAAAGCCGAAATGTTCGTTGATATTGATACAACCGGTGACAGAGAATCGAGAGAGATCTTAGGGTTATTGGAAGCTTCGAGATTGAGAGGATTTTGCTCATTTAAATCTCCGAGAAAACAAAGCGGCAGTTTTCATTGGAGCGAGTTCTGGCCAACATCGTATTCACAGAGAACGACTTCAAAACCACCGTAGAAGGTACTCGGCTAGAGTATACAAAGGAGAATGTGGCAAGAATTCTTGATACCTCGATGGAAGGGGTAAATCCTCGACATATAAGGAAGATGAATGGGAGGAATCATTTGACATTTTTGCAAGGGTTACCTACGGAGGAGCGAGGAGAGATTTGAAGAAACATCTTCGAGGAGGAAATACAGGTTGCTTATGACAATCGTGACAAAGTCAATCTGGGAGATCAAAGCTCTCATGATGGAGTAACTAAGTCACGTTTGTGCTTGTATGAGGCGATATTTGATGGAATTAGAGTGGATTGGGTTGATTTCTTGTTTCGAAGGCTGAAAGAGGAGAAGCTGAGGTTACTATATAATCTGATGGAGGAGACTGGAATGCTTCTTCAAGCGTGAGTTTATTCAATAAGATCACAAGTACTAATGGAGGGATTGAATAAGAGATTTGAGACGAGGGAAGGGCTGAAAAATATTCTAAGCGAGAAGGGTTTGCTGACCAAAAATGAAAGGATAGGTGGATTGCCGGACTCCGATGATGAGTCGAGATGATGCGAAGAATCGGAGGGAGCAGGCACATGCGGTGGCTCAAGACAAGCGGCCCGATGCTCAAATTCCAGCAGAGGCTACGAGAGCTGTGATGAAGTTTTACCAGCCAAGGATCCAGCTGTGGTCGAAGTGACGGTGAGGAGGCGGCGGCTGGTAGTATCTCCAAGGAGAAGGTCGAGGAGAAGGCTTGTCAAAGCCTGCGAAAAGAAGCCATCGGCAGAGTCATCTGAAGCTGCTACCAGCCAACCATCGAGATGAAGATTCAGATGAGGATAAACAGTTTATCCTTGAGAGGAGGCCCCACAAGATATCTCAAACATCCGAATCTTCAGAAGCTAAGGCCGTCGAGATGGAAGCCTCAACCCTACTTTCGAAGAAGTACCGATCTGGAGATTGCAGTGAGGTTGCAAAATTGGACGTTCCTTCTCCACCACCAAGGAAGGCTGCACTCTCTCCTATTCGGGAGGAAGGTACCAACTCTTCTCTCTCTTTATCTCAATCTCCACAGCAATGAAGAGGTGTGCCCTACCGGCACCTCGAGCCTCTACAATGACCCACGGTTGCCCCAAATCACCAGTCCAACTCCCACACCCAAATACAAACCGAATCCACCACAACTCCATCTCGAAACCATCCCTTCTTCCACCCAACCCGAAACCAGCCCCACTCCCACCATCATCCCACAAACCGAAACTCAACCTTCCACCTCTCCACAAACACAAACCAAACCTCCACCTAAAATCGAAATTCCTTCCTATTCTTTCTGGAAGACATCCGAGATGAGCTCACCGATCCCTCTTCCTCAAATTTCGAACCCCATACTCCCACTTCCTCCTCATCCGAATCCTCTTCTAACGATGAGGACGGTGACCTTAGCCCCACTTCAGCCATCTCTTCCATCGTAGCTCAAATGGAGAAGAAGATAAAACAAACTTTTGCGAAAAAGATGAAGAAGAAGGCGAGGAAGATGGTAAAAGAAGTCATCAAACGATGATTTCCAACATGAGGGAAGTAAAGGTAAATCTAATTCAAAAGATTACTTCTATTACTAACTCTGTTCTTCTTTGAGAAGGTGAAAGCCTTGGAGGAGGAGGTTCAAGGGTTGAAGAATCAAGTCACGTACTACAATGCAATTGTAGTAGACTCATTGGCTTTGGATAAATCGGACTTGAGTCAAATGCAAAGATCTTGAGGCAGAAGCCGACTACCCTAGCCGATGAAGTCAAAAAGGGGGAACAGGAGGTGAAAGAAAGAGAGCAGACCCTCACTGTGTTGTGATTGAAAACGAGAAAGAAGTTGGCACTAAGGCCAGCCTGGTGAGCCGGGAGGCGCCGGGGAAGAAGCTCGAATCAAATCGATGAGTGGCTGCACTATGGTGAGGGTCAGCCAATTGGAGGAAGCACCGAGGGAAGACGAGGCGAGAAGGAAGAAAGAAGAGGAGGATAGGTCTGCACTGCTAGCAAAAATAAAAGAGTCGGAAAAAACAACGAGTGAGGTAAAAGGAAAAGGCAAAGGGAAGCTTATTGAAGAGCCACCTACCAAAGTACCGAGTCCCAAGCCCACTCGACCGAAAAAAAGGAAAAGGGAGCCCGACTATTCAAATCTTCTGAAGAAACGATTAGCATGATAAGGAAAGAGCGGGCGTGGTATGGAGAAAGGGAGAGAAAGCGCTGAAGAAGAAGAATAAGGGGCTAGAGATGAGGTGGAGCAAAGAAGTCGAAAATGGGAAATGAAAAGGGCGAGATGAAGCCGACTTGAGACCATATCATCGGACACTCAATCCTCCGAAGGTCGTCGCTGGAAAATTGTTTAAAGAGTATAAAGAAAAGAATTTAGACGCCGAGATGGATGTATCATTGGTACATCTTGAAGGGGTCTGATTCTCGCACTCAGACGAGGACCTTAGGTGGCATGAGTGGATTGAGAAAGAAGATGCGAGATCTATACCATCGGCTGATTGTCGAAGCAGACAAGTTCTTCAATGCCGATCTGTGTGCCCTGGCCTATGAAACAGCGAGACCCAAAACTAACCACGATGGCTCTATAGACATGAAGCTGGATCAAAGGCATCATTGCCAAGGCGTAAGTAGAGTAAGGATCGAAGGATGAAGAAGAACCGAAGAAGCTAAGGAAAAGAGTCTTCACTTGGTTGGCCATTCCGGAAGCGTATCAATGGGGAGTCCGATCAAAGGATCATTTTCTTTTCTTTATCTTCTTACTTTTCTGATCTTTTTGTATCATGTAAATTTGATGTGAATAAACATATGTTTGGTCGATGAGTTTTACTTGTCTTATTTCTTAAAGTTTTTTTCGCTTTAAGAAATCTTAATTTTTAATCATCTCGAGAAATTTATCATCTCGAGACTTAAAATTTTCAAAATTTTTCTAAGTCTAAAATTTTCTAAATCTTAAGACTTAAGAGACTTTTATTTTGAAAAGTCTAAAAGACTTAATTTTTTTTTTTTTGAATTAAGTGCTTTATGTTGGATGAATCTGTTTAAAGTGAAAATGTGTTACGATATACCTATCTCGATAAATCTTGATTAACTCTAAACTAACTTCACTGTGAGTGTGTGTCTTTCTTGTAGGTTTTAACTTCATCAAAAAGGGGAAATTGTTAGATCAAGTAAAGTTTTGATGAGTTAAAAGATCAATCCAGATGAGCAGACAACTATGAAGAACAGTGAGATCAGTGCTTATACTAAGCCGATCGACTAGGTCGTGACTCGATCAAGTCACCAAGATTAGAGGTTGCAAGTCATCCGGAGACTAGCTCAAGCCTAGTCATCTGCAGGAGACAATTATGAAGAGCTCGACGAGGTCAAGACACCGCATTTGAGTCGAGTAAAATCAGCCGAGGAGCAAGTAGTTTTCAAGATTATGTTTGTTAAAGCGGTTTCAGATTGTTAGAACTCGACTAACAAACTAAGCTGTCTTATCGAGACTTATAAATAGGTCTAGTTCTTATTTTGTTAGACAATTATGCAAATTTGATTTACACACTATTCACTACTCAGATTTCGATCACAATCAATTCACAAGTGCTTCAAGAGAGTTTTCAAGAAGTTCTAAGTGTTTATAGAACACTTTAATTGTAACATTCAAAATCCATTATTCACCGTAATAGGTAGATTCACGAGAAGGAGTCGGGAGTATTTTGAAGAATTGAAGAAAGTTGTAAGTTGTAAGTCGTAAGTCGTAAGTAAGAAAGTAGTAAGCTGGTCCCTTCTTCAAGTTGAAGAAGGAGAGTGGATGTAGGATTGTCATAATCCGAACCACTATAAATACAGTGTTCTCTATTGCTTTCATTTACTTATCTGTTTATTTCAATTTCAGCTTTATCAATTGAAGATTAATTTGAGAATCAAAGTTAAAACCAAAATATCAGTTTGCTTTTGATCTTAATAAAGTTGAGATTAAAATTGAATTTCCGATGTGTTACTTTGGTACTTTGAATGAGTTTTGAAAGATTTGGAAAATCTGAAAAATCTATTCAACCTCCCCTTCTAGATTTTTCCTAGAAGGCTGGTACAAGTTTTATCCAATCCGCTCAACTTATCGGGACCAACAAAGAATACTCACATTTAGGCATTGTGTGATGAATGGAGACATTATTGGATGATGTTCATACTTCCTATCTTGGTTGAATAGCAATTTGATGCAATTATAGTTGTGATCAATAATAGTCATTGAAAACTCATGTCTTAGGGCCTCATTGCATATATTATCCTTTGGGTTCGATACTTGGTTTGGTCTTAATATCACTTATCGATTTTACCACAGTCAAAATGGCACCGTTATCGGGATATGTTTTTGCGCTTAAGTGACACTTAGGATTAGTTGGACGTGGCTACTTGTTGATTTTTTGTTTTTGTTTTGTTCTTTGTTTTTGTTTGATTTTAATACTTTGATTGGTGGTGTGTAGGTGCATGATCACGAGATCTCATGGTATACCACCCGAGCCATTCAATCCGGAAATAGAAGCTACCATTCGTAGAAACCGTGGGAGAAGAAGAAGAAGAAGTAGAGAAATGATGAAAGGTGAAGCTATTGAGAAGAAGACAGAGTTGTTGAACCTCAAGTGGAGGAGGTAAATGAAAACGACAATGGTCATGGGGGAGTGTAAGAGAACCATGGAGGTAATGGGCACAATCCACCCTACAATGCTCAAGTTGGCCCTTTCCCTCAAGGGATGCCACCAAATCAATTTACATACCAAAATTCATACCCATACCATCCACAAGCTCACCAATATCCATACTATCCACCTCATCCACAACAATTTACACCATATTATCCACAAATGTCATATCCCCAAGTGCCTAGATATCAAGAGCCACAACATATACCACAAGCTCAACCTCCTCCTATGCAAGATCCTCCACCTCAAGGTAGGCCACTAAGGGAATTCTTTGAGCCTCAATTATGTGAGTATTATGATGGCATTGCAAGGCCAAGGATCGAAGCTAATAATTTTGAGATAAGTCCGGCTCTTGTAAGAATGTTGAGGGAGAAGCAATTTGAAGGAAAAGATGAAGAAGAGTACCCACATCAACACAGGGCACAATTTCTAGAGATTTCGGACACCACCAAGTATAACGGAGTGTCCGAGGATGCTAAAAGCTAAGGTTATTTGCCTTCACTCTTAAGGGGAGAGCCAAGGCTTGGCTCAATTCTATCCCTCCTAGAACCGTTCGTACTTGGGAGGACCTTAGCAAGAGGTTTTTGATGAAGTTGTATCCGCCATCTAAGATGGTTCAAGCTAAAGAGGCTATTTCACAATTTCACAAAAGAATGGGGAGTCTATTACCGCCGCTTGGGAAAGGTTTGGAAATTTGTTGATAACTTGTCCATAACATGGTTTTTCCGATGAGCAAACCATTATGTATTTCTACACCGGCCTCAACGATTACGATAGAGCTTTCTTGACTCGCTTGTGCAAATTGGTCAATTTGGTCCAAGTCGGTGATAGAGATGAATCAAATTATGGAGAACATTGCTCAAAATTCGTTTCAAGCAAATTTTAGTAAGGGGAATCACCATCGGGTGTCTCAAGTAGAGGAAATTGAGAGTATGAAGTCTATGATGATGGCTATGATGGATAAGATTGGAACTCTTACCGTATCACAACAAGGGGAAAATCCTCCACCACTTGCTCAAGTTGATAGTTGCCAAAGCCCTTTGCCTATTAAAGAAGTTAATTTCATGGGAATACCTTCTTATCAAGGGGGCTATCAAGGGCATTTTCAAGGTGCAAGGCCATATCAACCTCCCTATCAAAACCGGCCTCAAGGCAATGTGTCTTCTCAACCTCAAGCCTCATTTATGCCTCATCAAGGGGGTCAAGCTCCATATAATGCCAACAATTGGAAAAGACATGAAAATTTCTCATATACTTATCTAAGAGCCGCCGTTCAATTTCCTCCCGAGTTTGATCCGGAGCAGTAAACTCCAAATAATAAGGGGAAAGCAACCACGGAGGAGCTACTTTGTGAAGAGGTTAGAGTCCAATGATTCTAGATTGGATGATATTGGGAAGCAAATGGACTCTAGATTCAAGACTATTGTGCACCAAGTGGGGCAATTGGCCACAACGATTGGAAAACTCTCATCTACGGTGGATCATTTGCAAAATAAGGGGAAATATTTGTCTACCACCGAGCCTAATCCAAGAGAATTTTGTAGTACTATACAATTAAGGAGTGGTGCTGGATATGAAGGCCCTAAAATGCCCAAGGAAGTTGAAGGTGAGAAAGGAGTTGAGAAAGAGGTGGAGAAGGAAGAGGTGCTTGAATAGGGTGTGGAGGTTAAGAAAGAGAGTGATGAAAAGATCAGAGCAAAGGAAGAAGCAAAGAAAGAAGAGTTCTCCGATGATGTGTGGGGAGTGCTAATGACTCCCATTCCGGTTCCCTATCCACAAAGACTTGTGAAGAAGAAGCTAGATGAGGAATTTGGTAAGTTTATGGAGGTTTTCAAAAACTTGCATGTTGATATTCCACTTCTAGATGCCCTTGAGCAAATTTCCCATTACAAGAAATTTTTAAGGAGATTATGTCAAAGAAGAGAAGATGGGATGAGAAAGGAGCAATCAAGTTGGTGGAAGAATGCAAGGAGATTCTTGAGAGACACCTTTCTCAAAAGCTTAAGGATGCGGGGAGTTTTGTGATCCCTTGAGAAATTGGTGAGAATGGGAAAGTGCAAGGCTTATGCAATTTGGGAGCTAGCATCAATGTTATGCCTTTATCCATATTCAAAAGGTTGGAGTTAGGAGAGGTGATTCCCACCACTATTAATCTTCAATTGGCGGATCAATCTTTTGCTCATCCTTTTGGGATTATTGAAGATGTGTTAGTGGGAGTTGGCAAGTTTATCTTCCAGGTAGATTTTGTAGTGCTTGATATGAAGGAAGAACTTGAGGCACCTATCATTCTTGGTAGACCTTTCCTTGCTACCGGGAAATCCATGATTAATGTGGAAAAGGAGAGCTCAAATTGAGCTTGAATAGAGAAGAGGTGACATTTTCTAGAGCTCCATTAGTGGAAGATTCTCCAAGTGCTTTAGAGAAGAAGAAATGTGGCTATATAGAGATCATTGACTTGTGCCTTTCAAACTATACGGATGATTCTAACTCTTCTAATTCTTTAATTAATGATCATCTTATTCCTTCTTGTAATTTGATTGCTAATAAGTCTTGTGTTTCACTTGATGATCTTAGGGTGGAGAAGGCTCTTTATGCACCTTTGCTTGATCCGTGAGATGGAAAGAATGAGGAAGGAGTGAAGAAGTTGACCAAACTTGAGCAAGTCTCAAGTTTGGGGGTGTTAGAATAAAGAAAGGTGCCACTTGAGAAGAAAGAGGAAAGATTTGTGGTTGGTGATCAAGTGGTTTGGAGAGAATCCAATTGGAGTAGGTTGCTTGGAGTAGAGAGACTCAAAGGTGTTGAAGGTGAAAGAGGTCAAAGATGGAGGGAATCTCTTGCTAGAAGATAAGTGGGGTTGTTGCTTATTTACAAAGGAGACCTTAGTTAGGCACAAGGAGGTGCCTAACGTCCTCATTGAAAGGGAAGTATGAACTCCTCGAGTTCCGTCCGGCATAGGACGTAAAACCTAGCACTTGATGGGAGGCAACCCATTCTTTTATTGCTTTTATGCGTTTTTGTGTGCTTCTTGTGTTTTTGTTTTAGTTTGTGTTGTTTTTGGAGAAATTGTTTGGAGTTTAATTGATGATGCTTAGGTGATTGTGATGCATAGTGCTTGTTGATCATTGGAATGATTGAGCTTACTTGATACCTTGGGGGATGCAAGTCATTTAATCACTCTTTTGCCAAATTTTAAATTTTATGCAAAAATTTAAGTTTGGGGGATGATCGTTCTTAAATGTTTACTTGCATCTTGTTTGTGGTATATTGTTTTGGGAAAGAGTTTGATATTCTTGTGCTCAAGTATAGGTACACTTGCTAGAGTTGGATTGTGGAGTGATGAAGTTGCAAAGAAATGCAAAAGCAAGAAGGAAATGTGCATAAAAATTGGTGAATTAAAGCAAAAAGGAAGAGACCTCAGCTTTCCTCGATCGAATGAGCGATCGGGCTTAAATTGAGGGACCAAAAAGGTTAGTATGTGCATATTGGGGTTCGTTGGGGTTGTTATGGTCATTTTTGGGGTTTTGGGAGTTGAGTCGGGTCCGAATTTCGTGAAAAAACCCTGAACTCAACCACCGGTCGAGGTGCATGGACCTCGACCCGAGGGAGTGAGCCTTAGTCGAATTTTCAAAAAAACATCAAGCTCGACTCGAGCTCTGGCACCTCGAGTCGAGGCGAGTTTTAAATTGGCAAACATGACTCGAGGCCTGAACCTCGAGTCGAGGGGCGCGTTTTTTAAGAAACCTCGAGTCAAGGGTAGAAGCACGACTCGAGGCTGGAGACAAGTTTTAAAATCATGATTTTCTTCCTTTTCTCACCCATTTCGAACCCAGCGAGCCCTAGCTATTCTCTCTCTTGATTTTTCAAATTTCTTCACCAAATTGCACACATTCTCCACCATAATTCGGCCACAAATCACTATCTATTCCACACCATCTCCAAAATTCAATCTTTGAGGGTTTTAGTGAAGAAATTTTGGTGATTTTTGGCTAGAATAGTGGTGGGTGTCCTATGTCCTCCCAAGTCCGAATTATTCTCCAAAAAGATACATTTTGTTCATCCATTAGCCTTTAAAATTTCGTCTTGTTGATAATTGATGCATGGGTTTGATTAGAACGTCAAATTTTGTGATTTGAGACATGAATTTCTTTGTGGCATTTCGTCAAACACCTTGTGTGCATGTATTTTTGGACGAATTTGAGGGTTTTGTTGGATATATTGGATTAATTGTGGAACAAGAAGGCATATTTGTGATGAATTGAGTTTATTAGAGTAGGCCTAATTGATTCCTAGCCTTGTGAATGAGTTGGAATGAATTATTGAGAACTCCTTGTAAATGTATAAGTGCAATTGGTCAAGTTTTCATATTTGATGATGGAATGCATGCTATTTGATTATTATTGTGGAATTTACTTGTTGAGTGGCCAAATTTTAGATTGAATTTTAGGAGGATATTGCATATTATTTTGAGTTTAATTGTTGTTTATTTAATGATTAAGGCCATTTGATTAAGTGTACATATTTTTGTGATAATGTGAGCATTCCTATTGCCTAATTGTTTGAGTTTGTATGCTTGACATAGTTTTTTGAGTTAGTTGATTGATTCACATAGGAATAGTTGAGTATTAGAGCTATGTTGATGCAAAATTCGTTCATTCTCATTTACTATTATGTGATTTCACTCTTGAGATGATTAAGGTGCTAAATCTTGTCTTGATGATTTGTAGGAAAATATTTTGAGATGTTGATGGACATGAGTACTCCGATGTTGACTTCCAAAGGGTAGTTGACACGGTTAGATTTGCAAATAAGTTGCTGGCCCAAGTGGGGATTACATGGAATGATCATGAGTGGAGGAAATACTCGATCCTCTATGGGGAATTACATGACAAGGTGGTCAAGACAAGGCTAGTATACCATAATTGCATGGTGGTGATGGGGAACGAGGACTACATCCCACGGTTGTTTGAACAAGTGGGGATGTCAGAGTTCTTGGCAAAGAGGCCTCGCACATATTTAGGCCTAACTTTGGAGTTCCTATGCACTATCACTTTTAACAAGGCAAGGAGGGCAAAGTTTCCAAGGGTGATCACCTTTGAATTGATGGGGAACGAATACTCATTAACAGTGGATAAGGTGAATGAGATCCTAGAAGCACCGATCTGACCCAAATGGCACTTTGTTGAAGCCGAGAAAAGAATACAATGCCAAGAAGTTTTGGAGAGCACCCGTGCAACAACCATTCACACCCGAAAAATCCAAGAGTACTCATATTCGAAACCCCGTCATGAGATATTTGGAGAAGATACTATCGGGTATGATCTTTGCTCGATCCGAAGGAGGAGCTGTGGTTTTGAAAGAGTTGTAAGTGATGTGGTGCTTCCTCCATTTGGTGAGGTTCAACGCCGGAGCATACTTTTGCTACTTATTCGAGAGGGTGAAAAACACATGATTTGCCAAAGTCCAGTTTGGGGGACTTATCACTTGATAGCCAAGCATTTCGGGATTGACTCGAACTTGAGAGCCTTGGAGGGTCCCGACCATACCACGATACTATGAGGAGGATGGGGTCCTTGGACCTAATTAAGAAGACTTGGTGTTTTCAACAACACCTAGGAGGCCGGTTTCCATTACCTAACAAGAGGCTCACTACCGTGTTTGGCTCGGCGGATCAAGTAACCATCAACCTCCGGATGTGATCGCAAAGGCATACCGAGGCTATAGAGGCTTATACTAGACAACATAGAGTAGATCTCCAAGACGAAGACGAAGAAGATGAAGGTGGATCGGGAGATGAGGAAGAGGATGAAGAGGCCGATGATGAGCCGGTGGAGGAGCCGGTAGGAATAGAAGAAGACGAAGAATTGGGGCCTGGTATTAACTACCATTGGTAAGACAAGATGAGGAGCGGTGAATTTGAGGTCGGGAGCTCGTCTAGGAGGCCTTGGACATTAACGGAAGAGATGTGGGCGGATAGTCAAAGGATGCAATTAGAGTGCCTTACCCGCCAAGATGAATGCTTCCGTATGCTCAAGAGTCAAGAAGGTTCAATGAGGAGTCGCGAAGAATGCAAGAAGAATACCTCAAGAACTAATAAGACATGTATTCTCTTCTACAAAACATGAGCTCGTTGCATCTTGCACCGGGTTACTACCCGTCTCCTCCACCTCCGCCTATGAATGATTAGGAAGTTTCTTAACTCATCTCTTAGTTATCTTCTATCTATTCTCTCTCTTGGTAGATAGTACTTGTTTGACATTGATGATTATGGGGTTGTAATTAATTTCTAAACTCTTGGATTTGAGTACTTGATGATTTGTGGATGTTTTTATTTGACTTGGACTTTTTGATTTTAATTGCTTGTCCATGATGTGACGATTATTTTGAGATTGTGTTGAATGAGTTTTCAATGAATGTGTGATTGTTTCTTAATAAGTTGTTAATGAATGAGATGATGTGTTGTAATTTGACATGTGAAAAGAGTAGGAAGATAGAGATAGTTGTGAGCTATGATCAAAATACCCGGAGAGATTTGAGCCTAACCGTGCCATTAATACCGGTTGATTTTCATTGTTGTGTGTGGTTGATGCTTACATTGATTCCTAAAACTTGCCCAGTTTTTTGCTTGAATGATTACTCTTGTGAATTGCTAGAAATGAGATTAGGCCATGTTTGTCATATGGGAGTAAAATATGCCTTACCCTTGTGATGTTAATCCCTAGTTAACCAAGTTTAGCCTTAAGCCATGAATTTTTGCTAGCCTAATTACAAGCTTATATACCACTTTTGATCCTAAAAAGTCCCACATAGTGGAGGATAGGATTAGTGCTAGGAACTTTGGTAACAAGTGGAAGAGAAGGAATAATTTGACCAAGAAAAGTCAAAAGATGATGAAGAGATGAATGAAAGGGTGAAGTGCTAGAAAAAGAAGCACAAAAGGAAGGAAAAAGGGAATGTGAATGATTACAAATGAGACAATAAAGAAGAATGCTAAGTGAAGCAAGTGAATTGATGACTTTGAAGTGAAGTTTAAAAGAAAGATGAGAACACTAGTTGTTAGTATTGATCTATATCCTCCACTATGTTTAGTCACTTACACAATTCCCAAATGTTCCCTACCTTTCCAAATAGCTTAACGTTACATCCTAAAGAAAGACCTTTTTGATCTAGCAAGACACTGGAGTGAGAGATGTAAATAACGGACAAGCATATGGTGATTCATGTAAGTATTCAACCTTTGAGAGATATAATGACCTAAACACACTTGAGAGTAAGTGATACACGACCGCGAGGATTGTGGTGAGCGAACTATCTCGATTCTTGATTGCTCTTGTAGGAAGTTGAGTCATGATGCATTATTTTATGAAATTGATACTTGTTAAGTTAATGATTGCATGTTTGTTGATTACTTATTCGATTCATCTTGATTTGATCATTTCTTGATGTGGATATTCTCGTTGCTCAAGGACGAGCAACATTGTAAGTTTGGGGGTGTTTGATGAGTGGTTATAAGTACATCAATAATGTGGTGTTTAATTGCAAAAAGTGATGAAAAATATTAATTTTTAAGCCTAAAGGTATAAGGTATCACTTCTTTGTATGAAAGGTATCACAAGTGTGGCATTAATGAATTTTTGATGTATTTTGTTTCGTTTCCAGGTATTTCGTTGGAATCTGACCAAACCGAGCAAATGGGAGTTCATATGGGAACAAAACGAATGGGACGGGAGAAAACGGGGTCGAGGTGGATATTGGGCCGGGAAAATCCCTGGACTCGACCACCGGTCGAGGTCCAGGTCCCTTGACTCAAGGGTTATGTCATTTCAAAAATATGCCCAAGTATGGAAGACCTCGACTCGAGGGCACCAAGTTCAATTCGAGGGACGAAAAAAGCGGCAAGCTCAACTCGAGGCCTCGAAGCTCGAGTCGAGGCTGGTGACTTTTAGAGAAGCGTGGGCACCAAGCTCAACTCGAGGGCACCAAGATCGAGTTGAGGCATCCGATTTTCAGAAATTCCTCATTTTAATCCCCTTGGACGAAAAACATAGCATACTTCACTCCATAGCAGCTTACCTTTCAGCTTTTGGACGATTTTCCAGCTTTCCAAGCCATTTTCCCCTTCTTGGTTGATTAGATTCATAGTTATAGTTAGAATTTCATTGATTGTTGATTAGATTAGCCTTTAATACACTAGATTAGTCACTTGAATTGTAAATCCATTGAAAAAGAAGTTACATTTGAAGATTCAAGCATTCAATTATGTTAGATCGTGTTTTTAGTTTTCATGAGTTTAAATGTATAGGTTAGACAAGCGTGAGAGTGAATTGATGCATGATTTGATGTGGTATTTAGTTGTAAAAAGTGGTGAAAAGTGTTAGTTTTTAGCTTTAATGTGTAGAGTATCACTCTTTTTGCAAATAAAGTATCACTTGTATAGAATTGATGGATTTTTATGTTTTTCATCTCGTTTTCCGGTAAATCGGTGGAATTTGACCAAACCGGGAGTACCAATATTTATACGGTGAAGAGACAAACGAGATGAACGAAAATGAGGGTCGGAGGCGGAAGTTGGGCCGAGAAAATTCCTGGACTCAACCTTTGGTCGAGGTCCAGGGCCTCGACTTGAGATTGCCAACATTTTAAAGATATTGCTGAAAAAGGAAAGCCTCGACCTGTGGGCTGAAGCTCGAGTCGAGGGTGAGGAAATGCCGGCAAGCTTGACTCGAGGGTTGGGAGCTCGAGTCGAGGCAACTGATTTTTATAAAAGCGTGGGCACGATTTCTCCAAGCTGGACTCGAGGACCTCAAGCTCGAGTCGAGGCTTCCGATTTTCAGAAAAATCCCCTTTTAATCCATTTGAACGAAAAACAGATCATACAATCATCCATAGCAGTTATTAGACAGCTTTTGGTCGATTTCTCGGTTTCCTAGTGATTGGAGTAGCAATCGTGTAAGTGGTATTAAGACCAATCGCAAATATCGAACCCAAGGGAAAAAGTATGCACGTGAGGCCCTAGAAATACAAGTTCTCAATGACTATTGTTGCAAAACGGTTTGGCACTAACACTACAAAACACTTGCAAAAATACAAACTAAAAACAAGCAAACAAATGATCGAACACTTAAGATGCGAGAACAAATACCACAATAAATGGGGAATTGGGGTGCTAGGGCTAACATCCATAAAGGAATCATCAATCAACAAGCTATAATTAAATCAAATTGCAAATCAACTAAGATAGAAAGCATAAATTATCATGAAATTAATCACTCCATTAAAATCACAATGCCTAATGTGAGTATTCTTAGTCCTTCCCCTCTCTCAATGTAGAAGTCCCCAATTCATACAATCATGAAAAATTGTAACCCGATCAACACCTAATCACGTTAGCTCAACTCTCGCCTATTGCTAGGGTGATCAACCATTAATCTAAAGAGACAATTTTACACAAAGCACAATTAAGAATCACAATTAGAAAACAAACTAACGTGAGTATCCTTAGTGCAACTAATCTCTCGATTGCGAAGCACCCAATCCACGCATTCATACACAATTATAACCCGATTAATCCCGGATCACGTTAGCGTAGCTCTCGCCTATAGCTAGGGTGATCAAACACTAATCTAAAGAGATAATTATGCATGAAGCACAATTTGAATCACAATTAGTAAGCAATCTACTCAATTGATCTCCAATCATCAACAATCATAGCATAGTAAATCAAATCATCATCAATTTCAATTAACCCAAGCACAAGAGAGTTAGCCCATGGTACCACAAGCAATACCCATGGGAAGAAGATTGAATTGATCAAACATAAAGCAAATCACAACAATTAAGAAATTAAAAAGAGAAGAGAAGAAGAACATCACCAATAGGTCTTCAATTACCAAAAATAGGAATGCTTGAGTGCTCAATACAAATCTCCAAATGAAATCCAAGGTTGAATTGATGGAACAACAATGATCAAAAGCTAATCTAGAGCTAATCTAATCAACATCATTTGAAATCTAAATCTAAATCTACCTTCTACTCTACCTAAAGTGGACAATTGGCTTGGGGCCTAAGAAATTGCCCCAAAACCGCTACTAAGTTCTAATCTATTCTCCCTATTATGCTCGCCGCATTTAAATAGACGAAATCTCGATAAACATCGCCCTCGAGTCGAGGGTCAGGCCTCGACTTCGAGGCCCTTGCAATTTTCCTCTCCCTCGACTCGAGGGTCAGCCCTCGAGTCGAAGCTTATGCCTTTTTACGATTTTGGTCCTTTCGGCCTCACCCTCGAGTCGAGGCCTCCGGTCCTCGACCGGAGGTCGAGACAGGGATTTTTCCGGGACTCCGCCTCCGACTCTTGTTTTCATCCGTTTTGTTCGTCTCTTCATTCTAAGCATACCGGTACTCTCGATTTGGTCAAAATCCACCGATTTACTGTAAAATGGACGAAAAACATCAACAATCTCACAAATAATACTTTTTAGGCAAAATAGTGATACACTACACATTTAAACACAAAAACTAACACTTTAGCTCACTTTTTGCACTAAAATAGGCCCTAAAAACATGCATCAATTCACTCCAATCATACCCCCAAACTTGAAGTTTTGCTCGTCCTCGAGCAATGTAGAAACTAAGCACCAAGGAGTGAATTGATTGCAATTATGTCACATGGCACTATAGATGAAATATAAGACAATCGAACTCATCAATGATCATAAGTATCAATGCAACTATCCACTAGCAATCGAGATGAATCATGCTCAACAAATGCTCAATCAAACGCTTAACACATTGCTCCTTCCATGAAGTGTTTCACTCTTCTCTCAAGTGTATAAGGGTATAAAGCACTCAATCATCAAATTCACAAACTTGCACACCATATGCTTGCCAATAGACTTAATCTCAATCAAAATCATTTGTGGTCAATCGAGGTATTTCTTCTAGGTTGTAATGTAGGCTCTTTGGAAAGGTGGGATATATGTGGATAAGAGTGACTAAGTAGTAGAGACTTGAATGAAAGCTAATCAATACACAACTCATCTCTTCACACTTTTCATTAACTCTCTTTCAAGCAATTAGAGTTCAATCACCACAATTCACTTGAGTTTTCTTTCACTTAGGCTCAAATATTGAATCTTGTTCTTTTTCCACTTCACACATTTTTTCTTCACAATTCAATTTTTCTTCACAACCCTTTTTTTTCGTTTCAAGCATCATCACTTAGCACATCATTTTCCACCCACACTTAGCAATCCAATCACCATCTATAGCCAACAATCAAGCTCTACTAACATAGGACAAGAAGGCTCATCAAAATAGGCAAATGGCTTCAATTTCACTTGGCTTGCCAAAGAATAAGGATAATAAGGCTCAACATGGCTCACTAAGGAAATCACATGTATTTGGTGGGGAAAATTTGGCAAAGTGACTCAACATATCAAACATGGCCTCTTATCACTTTAATGACATCACATAAAGATCAATATCAATAAGTCTAGTGGCAAGTTCTAGCATACAAATCATGAATGATGAACTCTCAAGAAAATCAATCAACCGTATAAGATGTACGATTATTAAGGCACAAAAGCTCACGGGCTTAAATTAAGCAATGAATCAAGCATCATCAATCACATTCATCTTTACAAAATTAATCAAGAATGCTAGCATCAAGCTACTAATCAACTAATGATCAAATCAAAATTCAAGTATATCTTGCAAATCAAGCACAAGTGCTCATGTACATAATCTCAAGCATACTCACTACAACAAGAATGATACTAAAAGATATACAATAAATCCACAATGAAGCTCAAAATCATAGGAATAAGGTGTTGGTCCCGTTCGGTTGAGTGGATTAAAAGAAGTTTGAGTCACCTTCTAGGAAAAATCTAGAAGGGGGTTGAATAGATTTTAGATTTTCCAAATCTTTCAAAATTTATTCAAAGCACCAAAGTAACACAGCGAAAATTCAATTTTAATCTCAACTTTATTAAGATCAAAAGCAAACTGATATTTTGATTTTAACTTTGATTCTGAAATTGATCTTTAAGCTGAAAAATTGGAAATTATAAGAAATAAGCAAGTAAACAAAAACAATAAAGAACACTGTATTTATAGTGGTTCGGATTATAAAAATCCTACATCCACTCTCCTTCTTCAACTTGAAGAAGGGACTCTGCTACCACTTGCTTTCTTACTTTCAACTTACGACTTACAATTCATAGAGATCTTCAAATCTTCAATCTCCTAAATCCTTATCTAAGATCTAACTATTACGGTGAGTATTTGACTTTGAAGATTACAAGTAAACCGTTCTATAAACACTTAGAACTTTTTGAAAACTCTTTTGAAACACTTGTGAATTGATTTTGATCGAAATCTAAGTAGTGAATAATGTGTAAATTGAATTTGCATCCGTATCTAACAAAATAAGAACTAGACCTATTTATAAGTCCGAAAAGACAGTTAGTTTGTTAGTCGAGTTCTAACAAATCGAAAAGCTGCTTTAACAAACTTAATCTTGAAAACTACTTGCTTCTCGGCTGATTTTATCCAACTCGTCTGCAGCCTTACTTGGTGAAGACTTGCTTTTCTTATTCTACTCAGCTTGTCTTGACCTCGTCTCGAGCTCTTCATTATTGTCTCCTACGAACGACTAGATTTGAGCTTGTCTACTGCACGACTTGCAACCTCTAATCTCGGTGACTTAATCAGTCCTTGACCTAGTCTAATCGGCTTAGTATAAGAACACGATCTCACTGTTCTTCGGGGTTGTCGATCACACGAGTGCGGCTTCATTTAACTCATCAAAACTTTTCTTGATCTAACAATTTCCCCCTTTTTGATGAAGTTAAAACCTACAAGAAAGAGACACACTCACAGTGAAGTTAGTTTAGAGTTAATCAAGATAATTAGATAGGTATATCGAGCACATTTTCACCTTAAACAGATTCATTCAAATTCAAGCACTTAATTCACAAAAGAAAACTTTAACTCTTTTAGAATCTTTCAAAATATTTAGGCTTAAAAAAATTAAGTCTTAGGACTTAGAAAACTTAAAAAAATTTTAGAAAATTTTTAAGTCTCGAGATGATAATTTTCTCGAGATGATTAATACTTAAAGAAACAAAAAAAAACAATTAAAACATAAAACAAACAAATCATATAAGTCAAACATATGTTTATTCACAACAAATTTACATATTACAAAAAGATCGAAAATTAAGAAGATAAGGAAAGAAACTAGTCCTTTGATCGAGACTCCCCGGTGATACGCTTACGGAATGGCCAACCGGTGAAGACTCTTTTCCTTAGCTCTTTCAACTCTTCTTCAACCTTCGATCCAGACTCTACCTCGGCCTTGGCAATGATGCCTTTGATCCGGTTTATGTCTATAGAGCCATCGGGGTTAGTCTTGGGTCTGCCTTTTTCATAGGTGGGGCACGAGATCGGCATTAAAGAATTTATACGCTTCGTCAATCAGCCGATGATATAGATCGTGTCTTCCTTCTCGATCCACTCATGCCACCTAAGGTGCTCGTCCTGAAGCTGCGAATCAGATCCCTTCAAGATGTACCAATGATACATCCATCTCGGCATCTAAATTCTTTTCTTTGTACTCTTTAAACCATTTTCCAGCGACAACCTTCGGAGGATTAAGTGTCCGATGATATGGTACGAACTCAGCTTCTTTTGTCCCCTTCATCTCCCACTTTCTCACTTCCTTAATCCACCTCATTTCCAGTCCCTTGTTCTTTTTCTTGAGACGTTTTCTTTCCCTTTCTCCATACCAAGCCTCGCTCTTTTCTTATCCTCGCTAATGTCTGCTTCTTCGAGAGATTCGAATAGTCGAGCTCTCTCTTTCTTTTCTCGAGACAAGGTAGGCTTAAGACTTAGTGCTTTGGCGAGTTGGCTCCTCAACTAGCTTCCCTTTGCCTTTCCCTTTTACCTCAGCTATTTTTTCCGATTCTTTCATTTTTGCTAATGGGCAGACTTATCCTCCTCTTCCTTCTTCCTTCTTCCTTCTTGCCTCATCTTCCCTCGGTGCTTCCTCCAACTGGCTGACCCTCGGGTGTAGTGCGGCCTCATCGATTTGACTCGAGCTTCTTCCCGGCTGCCTCTGCTCAGTGCCCGGCCTTGGTGCCAACCTCTTTTCTTGTATCGTTCAACGTTGCTTTGTGAGGGTCCGTTCTCTTTCTTGCACCTCTTGTTCCCCCTTTTTGACTTCATCAGCTAGGGTAGTCGGCTTCTGTCTCGAGATCTTTGCATTTGACTCGAAGTCTGATTTATCCAAAGCTAATGAGTCTACTACAATCGCATTGTAGTACGTGACTTGGTTTATCGAGTCCTTGCACCTCCTTCTCCAAGGCTTTCACCTTCTCGGCAGAGAACGAGTTAGTAATAGAAGTAATCTTTTGAATTAGATTTACCTCTACTTCCCTCATGTTGGAGATCATCGTCTCGTTGATCGCCTTTACCATCTTCCTTGTCTTTTTCTTCATCTTTTTGGCAAAGACTTGTTTAATTTTCTTCTCCATTTGAGCAACAATGGAAGAGATGGCTGAAGTTGGGCTCAAGTCATCGTCCTCATCCTCGAAGTGGATTCGGATGAGGAGGAAGTGGGAGTATGGGGTTACGATATTTGAGGAAGAGGAACCGGTGAGCTCATCTGGATGTCCTCCGAAATGAGTAAGAAGGGATCTCAATTTCAGAGGAGGTGAGGTTCGTGTTTGTGGAGAGGTGGAAGGTTGAGTTTCGGTATGGGTGAGGTGGATGAGGTTGGTTGTTCGGTTTGTGGGATGGTGGATGGAGTGGGAATGGATTCGGGTTGGGTGGGAGTAGGAATGGTTTCGAGATGGGTTTGTGATGGATTCGGTTGGAGTTTGTATTTGGGTGTGGGAGTTGGACTGGAAATTTGGGACATTTGTGGTCATTGTAGAGGCTCTAAGGTGCCGGGCACACCTCTTCATTGCCGAGGTGGGGATTGGGATAAAGAGAGAGAAGAGTTGGTACCTTCCTCTGAATAGGAGAGAGAGCGACTTCCTTGGGTGGAGAAGAAGGAACCTCCATTTGAGCAACCTCGCAATGCTCAGGATCGGTACTTCCTCTGGAAGTAGTATTGAAGCTTCCGTCTGCAGCCGGCCCGAGCTCCCCGAGGATTCGGATGTTTGTGATGTCCTTTGGGTTCTCCTCGAAGGATAAATGGTTATCCTTATCTGAATCCTCTTCGATGGTTAGCTGGTAACGACTTGAGATGACTCTGTTGAGGTCTTCTTTCGCAGGCTTTGACAAGACTTCTCCTTGACCTTCTCCTAGGAGACCTTACTGCATTGCTGCCTCTTGGTGTCACTTCGACCACACTGGATCCTCATTTGGTAAAACTCATGTCACAGGCTCTGCAGCCTCGATTGCTGGTATTTCTTCTCTTTGAACATCATGCTTGCCTCCGAGCTATCGTAGCCGCTGCCACTGCTCTCTCGATTCCTCGCATCATCTCGACTCATCATCCGAGTCGGCAATCCACCTATCCTTTCATTTTTGGTCAGCAAAACCTTCGCTTAGAATATTTTTTCAGCCCTTCTCTCGTCTCAAACCTCTTATTCGGTCCCTCCATCAAGATCGTGATCTTATTAAATAGACTCACGGTTGGTAGTTGTCCGATCTCCTCCATCGTGAGTTATATACTAACCTCAACTTCTCCTCTTTCAGCCTACGGAAAAGTAAATCTACCCAATCTACTCTAATTCCATCCACTATTGCCCTCATACAGACAATCGAGACTTAGTCAATCCATCATGAGAGCTTTGATCTCCTAGGATTGACTTGGTCACGATTGTCATAAGCAACCTGCATTTTCTCCTCGAAGATGTTTCTTCAAATCTCTCCTCGTTCCTCTGTAAGTAACCCTCGCAAAAATGTCGAATGATTCCTCCCATTCATCTTCCTTATATGTTAGTGGATTCACCCCTACCATCGAGGTATCAAGAATTCTTGCCACATTCTCCTTTATGAATTCTAACAAAGTTCCTTCTACAGGTGGTTTGGAAACCATTCTCTGAAAATACACTGTTGACCAATAACTCCGTTCCAATGAAATCCATTTGTTTTGTTTTCTAGAGACTTTAATGAACAAAATCCTCTCAATCTCGAAGCTTCCAACAACCTTAAGATCTCTCTGGATTCTCTGTCCTTTGGTTGTATCAAAATCCACATACATTTTGGCTTTAAGTTTGTTCTTCACGGTTTCTCGAAGTTCATCTTGAAATCAAATTTTGCGAGAGGTTATAAAAGTGGGTGGTTTTGGTGTTTGGGAAGAGGAGGAAGCCATTTGAGTAAAATTTTTGAGAGATTGAAAATTTTGGCAAAGAAATTTTTGAATAGGGGAATGTGAAAGTGAAACTTTGAAATTTTTGAAGGTAAGATTTTAAACGAAGGGGAGAGAGAGGGAAAGTTGGGAAGATGATACGTGGCACGTTCTCGAAATTGAAATATAACCGTTAATTAATGAAAGCGCGTGTAAAACATTAACGGTCTAGCGAGAAAACCGCTTCAACTTCAGGCGCGTGACTTTTACGCGTCTTGATTTGTGTAAAAGTAACCATTTATCCTACGGATTAGACGGCTAATACGTTTGCTTTATACAGATGTAATTAGTATACCCGACGTAAGCTAAAAGATGTCTTTCTTTGTAAGATGGTTTCCTATTTCAGATCGGGTCTATATCGGACTTGGTCAAAAATGACCTCGTCTTATATTTTGAAAAATTTCTTCAAGTCTGATTTTGAAAATCACAAGAATTTTTAATGCAAAATTTAACAGAGAATTTTTAATTTAGTCAATTGTACAGATTATTTGGAATTAAACAGACTTAAGAAAGTTATTTGGGAACAACAGCTTTTGAGGAAAAACAAAGGTAAGGTGTTTTTGATTGAAGAGTTTTAGAAATGAAGCCGGTACACTGTTCCTCGCAAGTAAACTTATCAAAACTATTAGTAGCCGAGGTAGATCGGATAGGGTGCGAGATAGTCATCTGTTTTCTAGGAATCAGTGACTATTGTGCCCTAGTCGATTTACCGAATGTCGAATAAGAAGTCATCAAGTCGGATAAGGTCAATATGACTAATCCTTGATTCTTGATTCCTAAGAAGGAAATCAATGATATCGGCTACCCGATTGTCCTTTGACTCATATCTAGTCCGACAATTCTTTCTAGACATTGATTTAAAGAAAAGAAAGAAAAAGAAATAAGGAATACATTTAATAGATACAAGCAATTTGAATTGAAAAACAGCCAATGATGCATCAAGTAATCCTAATTCTAAGCACAATTCTTTAAATCTAGATTCACTAATGGTTTTGTAAGAATGTCCGCTCTTTGTGATTCTGTGGCTATCTTCTCAATCCTAATGTCATTTTTCTCCACATGATCTCTAATGAAATGATGTCTAATGTCTATATGCTTACACCTAGAATCCAGAGCAGGATTGTAAGTCATAGCTATTGCACTATTACTATCACAAGTAAATAGGAGCAGATGATGTTTGAATATTATAATCTCTAAGGCTGTTGACTAATCCGGAGGAGTTGAGAGCAACAACTTCCAGTGCCATGTATTCGGCCTCGGTTGTGGAAGTAGCAGCAGATGTCTGTTTCTTAGATAGCCAAGAAATTAATTTGTTGCCTAAGAATTGACAAGTTCCTGAAGTGGATTTCCTATCAATCTTACATCCCCCAAAGTCTCGAGTCTGAATAACTGTTAGCTCTAAGTTGTCATCACCGGGTACCATAACCCTACTTGCAAAGTTCCTTTGAGATATTTAAGAATTTTCTTAGCAGACTCCTGATGAGTTTTCTTGGGATTAGATTGGAATCTTGCACATACCCCAACTACAAAGGCTGTGTCTGGCCTACTTGCGGTGAGATAGAGAAGGGATCCAATCAGTCCACGATACTCCGTTGCATCCTTGGGTATCCCTGCTCATCGAATCCATAGAGAAGTTAGTTGTCATAGTTATTTTAACTTCTCTACTAGTAGTCATCCCAAATTTCTCAATTAGATCTTTAGCATATTTAGACTAATGTATAAAAATACCCTTACTTTGTTTAACTGTAAGCCTAGAAAATATGTTAATTCGCCCATCATTGACATTTCAAACTGTTTTTCATGAGAATAGTAAAATCTTCACATAATTTCGATTAGGTGAACCAAAGATTATGTCATCTACATAAATCTGAACTAACAAGATGTTACCATCTACTTCCTTTCTAAACAAAGTCCTATCTATCTACCTTTTGAAAATCCACTTAATATCAAAAAATCGGACAAGGTATCATACCAAGCTCACGGGAGCTTGTTTCGAGTCCATATAGAGCTTTGTTGAGTTTATAAACCTTGTTATTGATCTTAAACCCAGGAGGTGCTCCACATAGACTTCCTCAAGTAACACACCATTAAGGAAAGCAGACTTAACATCCATTTGAAAGACTTTGAAAGATTTATATGCAGCAAATGCCAAGAACAACCTTATTGCTTCTAATCGCAATTGGAGCATAGGTTTCATCATAGTCTATCCCCTCGTTGTGAGTAACCTTGAGCTACCAATCTTGCCTTATTATGAACAATAATGTTGTTCTCATCTATTTTGTTTTTGAACACCCACTTGGTGCCTTTAATCTTTCTATATAAGGGTCTTTCCACTAATTCCCAAACATTTTGCCTTTCAAACCGATGCAGTTCCTCCCGCATGGTCATTATCCAGTTTGGATCGGCTAGAGCTTCCTCAATAGACTTGGGTTCAAGAAGTGACACATAACAGTGAATGCAGGACTTTCAGAGTCCGGCATCATTCGTGGTCTCGCACACTACTAGATGGGTCTCCGATAACTGCCGATGGATGATAACTTCTCATCCTCTTGCCTATATGAGTAGAAGGATCCTCATCTTGAGACTCGGTAGGCAACTCCTCCGACTCTACCCGAGATGACGTTCCCCTTCATCACCGACCCCCGCCGATCCGCGATGTCAAGGGTGTCTCCTCAGATGGAGTCTCGATCAAGTTGTCTTCTGATTATCGGATGGGGATTCTTCTTCTTCGAGTCTGAATCAAGACTAGGTAGATAGACAGGTTCTATGTTTAGTCTTAGTTAGTTCAATCTTATCTAGACTTTTAGAAATTTGATTCACTTTATCTCGAGAAGGAATACAACTCATCAAAAACAACATGAGGAGTTTCCTTTACACAAAGGGTTGTCTTGTTGAAGACTCTAAATGCCTTGGAAGTATCCCAAGAATATTCCATTAGCTGCCTTAGCATCAAAAGTTCTCAACTTAGATTTCCCATTGTTATGAATGAAACACTTACAACCAAAGCTCTAAAATATGAGATTCTTGGAATCTTACCCTTCCAAATCTCATATGGAGTCTTACCCTTGTCTTTAACAATCAAGCACCTATTCAGGGTATAACAAGCTGTATTGATGGCTTCACCAAAACCTGTGAGGGGTTTCATACTCGCCTAACATGCTCCCGGCTGCCTCTTTCAAAGTTTTATTCCTTCTTTCAACCACTCCATTTTGTTGTGGAGTCCTTGCTGATGATGTCTCATGAATAATTCCACACTCATTGAAAAAGTTAGATAAACAAGAATTCAAAAATTATGTGCCCTTATCACTTCTTATTTTAATAATATTAACACCCTTTTCATTTTGAATGCATGCAGAGCAGATCGGGGATCTTGTTTATAATCTCATTTTTCTTGAAAAGAAATATAACCCAAGTGTATCTAGAAAAATCATCTACTACAACAAGAGTATATTTCCTTCCACCGAAACCGAGAGGAGAAAGCAGTCCAAACAAATTAAGATGAAGTAGGTGTAAAACTCTTTCGAGATGATGAGGTGTTAATACTCTTAAATGAGTGTCTAGGTTGTTTACCTTTTTGACATGCATTATATTTCAGTTTAGTATAGTAAAGTTTCTCGGGTAATCCCTTAACAAGATTCTAATCTCTTTTGGGTGATCGGATGCTTTTACAAATTTTCTAGGTTTCGAACATCTCGATTTACTATTTCTGTCATAACCAAGACTGTTTTGTCATGGGATTTTTGAGATGTATTAAAGATGTGATCTATTGCTGATTGTGAATTATTAAGTTGACTAATTTTGAAGACTAGCTTCTCATTGTCTTTCTTAATTGATTCATTTTCAGCACATATTGTTTTGAATTTGTCTTTTAAAGATTTCAATTCACTTTCTAATCTTTTCGGGTAAGTGGTGATGTACTAGCCTCGGCTGGGAAAATATTCCCCCTTGAATGTTTCCTCGGTTGGGTAGTTCATCACCGCTTTCCTTTAATTAGAATTTGAATTTGATCCTTTAAAGTTAAATTCTCTGTCTCTAGCTGTTTATAAGCAGCCAAAGATGTCTTTAAATCTCTCAATAACTCATGAATAACGGTTTGATCATTATCAGAGACAGATTTACAGGAATCATTGTCGAGAAGATGTATAATAGATTACCTCTTTAGCCATGAGACATACTTCATCGTCGATCCGAATTCAGATGAGGATGATGATGATGATGATGATGATGATGATGATGATGATGATTTTCTTGATTCCTTTTCTTGACCAAGTAAAGCCCTTTTGGTCTCGCAAATCTCTTGTCTCTCTTTTTCCTTTTCTCTTCCCTTTCCTTAGGAGTCAACCGAGGACAATCATAGCTGAAGTGTCCTGGCTTGTTGCAGTGTAGCAAGTGTCACTCCTATCTCGATTTAGGGCTAGTAGGATTTCTTTTGGCAGAGATCCGAACCTTCTTGTCCGGCTCCTACTCTTGTCATCATCTGTAGACTCATCTTCCTTTCTTCTTGATTTGGATCTGGATCTATCCTTTCCTGCAAACCTCAATTTGTTACACTTATATTTCATTCTTAATATGTCATACCTTTTGGTGAGCAGAGCCATCTGCTCCTTCGTAGATAAGTCGGCTCCTCTGATTCGGTTGTCATCTTGTCTTCTTTCTTTGACAAAAGCAACAGACTTGGATGAGGTGCTTGACTCCATCTCATCTTCCTCATCTTCTATCCGAATGTCATACTCTAAAGCTTTAAGATGAGAAAATAAGGTATGATGAGTAATAGAAGATAAATTTTGAGTTGCTTTAAGGATATTGGACTTTTCTCTCCATCTCTTGGTTAAAGATCTCAATATCTTATTATTGATCTCCTTTTACGTATAACTCTTTCGCAGATCAATTTGCTTTGTTGAGAAGATTTGTCAATCTTACATCCACTGATCCACTGCTTTCATTTTCCTTCATCTTGAAGGTATCAAAGGCATGTAATACAGATCGCAGCTTATTCTCTTTTACTTGGTCGATCCTTCACAAACATTTTCAAGTGTCTGCCACATCTCTTTAGCTGATTTGCATCTTTTGACCTTCTCAATCCAGTCTTTACTCGGAGTTTCAATGATTTCGAGACTTGACTACCCGATCTAGGTTGTGGATTTTCCTCTCATCACTTGTCGATTCCGAGCTCTTTTTCTCTTGTCTCACTGGATTCAGGTGATTCAAAGGCCATTGCTAGTGCCTCCATGATAAAATTTAATAGGTCCTTCTTCAAAACCTCCTCCATCCTATCATGGATAGCCTTGAGATGATTTTCCATCCCGAATTTCCAATAATCATATTCTTCAATTGAAAATTCGGTAGACTCCTGGATTTCTTGTTCTTGCTGAAGACATGATGAGATAGAAAAACAAAACACTTCACAATCTTGTTAGTAGCACGCTTAGTAACAATAAAGAAGATGAGGAAAATCAAAAATATTTCGAATCTTAGTTAAGACCTAAAATCAATATCGAAACTGACCTTAACATCGCTCTCGATACCACTTGTTGGTCCCGTTCGGTTGAGTGGATTAAAAGAAGTTTGAGTCAGCCCTCTAGGAAAAATCTAGAAGGGGGTTGAATAGATTTTGATTTTCCAAATCTTTCAAAATTTATTCAAAGCACCAAAGTAACACAAATGGAAATTCAATTTTAATCTCAACTTTATTAAGATCAAAAGCAAACTGATATTTTGATTTTAACTTTGATTGAAATTGATCTTTAATCGAAAACTGGAAATTAAGAGAAATAGGCAAGTAAACAAAAGCAATAAAGAACACCAAATTTATAGTGGTTCGGATTATAAAAATCCTACATCCACTCTCCTTCTTCAACTTGAAGAAGGGACTCTGCTTACCACTTACTTTCTTACTTTCAACTTACAAACTTACAATTCATAGAGATCTTCAAATCTTCAATCTCCTAAATCCTTATCTAAGATCTAACTATTACAATGAGTATTGGACTTTGAAGATTACAAGTAAAGTGTTCTATAAACACTTAGAACTTTTGAAAACTCTTTTGAAACACTTGTGAATTGATTTTGATCGAAATCTAAGTAGTGAATAATGTGTGAATTGAATTTGCATCCATATCTAACAAAATAAGAACTAGACCTATTTATAAGTCTGAAAAGACAGGTTAGTTTGTTAGTCGGTTCTAACAAACCGAAAACCGCTTTAACAAACTTAATCTTGAAAACTACTTGCTTCTCACCTGATTTTATCCAACTCGGTCTCAGCCTAACTTAGTGAAGACTTGCTTTTCTTATTCTACTCAGCTTGTCTTGACCTCGTCGAGCTCTTCATTATTGTCTCCTACCAACGACTAGATTTGAGCTTGTCTCCGGACGACTTGCAACCTCTAATCTCCAAATTGACTTAATCAATCCTTGACCTAGTCCGATCACCTTAGTATAAGAACTCGATCTCACTGTTCTTCGTGGTTGTCTCGATCACCCGAGCCGCGGCTTCATTTAACTCATCAAAACTTTTCTTGATCTAACATAAGGAATCCACAAGATCAACAAGATATAATCATCAATAGACAATAAAGCTCAATAAGATCAAGATAATCAAAAACATCATCAACAAAACCATCAAACAATCCAAATCGTCATCACATCAAAAATACAATCACCATCAAGTCAATAAGTACAAGACACCAAGGAGACAAGAATCTAAATAACTAAGGAGAGAGATGAGGAATAGGGGATAGCCCTAAAAGTTGGACGGCGGCGGCGGCGGAGGATAGTGTCCCGGCCCAAAATTCCACGAGCTCATCTCGCTGTAGGAGGGCATACATGTCATGTTGAGTCTTCGAGAGACTCTTCTGCATCCTCCTCGTCGTCTCTTCATTGTATCTGCGGGACTCTTCCATCATCCTGTAGCACTCATCCCAGGCGAGTCGTGCACTCGATCTGCATACGCCGGCTGTCGGCCCATCTCCTCTGTCAAAGTCCACGGCCTCTCGTGATGAGCTCCCGGCCTCATACTCTCGACTCCTCATCTCATCCTGCCAATACATATTAATCTCGGGCCTGTAATCCTCTTCCATCTGTCTTGGCTAATCCTGCCGAGTCTGCTCCTCCTCATCATCCTCATCATCATCGTCATCCGCATCAGCTCCCTCGGTGGCACCTCGGCCTCATCCTCATCGAGACCCGTGCTGCTGTCCCTCCTCCTCATCATCATCACGGAGGACATCTCCATGCTCGCAAGTATAGGCATCAATCGCCTCGGTGTGACGCTGTGACCACATGAAGAGGTTGATGGTCACGAAGGCCTGAGCACCAAAACCGTAGTCAACCTCTTATTCGGAAGAGAAAATCGGCCACCGTGGTGCCGCTGCAAGCACCAAGTCCTCCCGATGTGGTCAAGTGTCCTCATGCGCCGCATGGTGTCTCGTAGTGAGATCGGGGCCCTCCAATGCTCGAGGTTGTGCGTCGGGATCTTTGAAGTGCTCGGCAATCAAAGTAATCATCCCTCTAAAATTAATCTTCTTGAACTTCGTGCTTGTGGCTCTCTCAAATAGGTAGCAGAGGTAAGCGGCGGCATTGAATCGGATCCCGTGTAAGAAGCACCCAGAGCACATAAAGCTCCTCCCTCCTATCTCGAGAAGATAGTGCTCGCGAGAATCTTTCCTAAGTATCTCACCACCGGGTTCCGGATATGAGTGCTCTTCGATTTCCCGAATGAATGGCCGCCGATCCGGTGCCCCGAATCGATATTCTTCTCCAAAACTTCTTTGCATCATACTCCTTCCGGATGTTGAGGAGTGATCTATCGTGGTGGTCAGTAGGTGCTCCAATAATCTCGTTGACCTCATCCATAGTCAACACATACTCCTGTCCCATCACTCGAAAGTAATGCCCCTCGGGAATTTGGCCCTCCCGGCCTTATCAACCTTAACGGTACACAAGAACACTAGGGGTGAGTCCAAGATAGGTCCGAGGCCTCTTCATCAAGAAGCCTCCCATGTCAATCTGCTCAAACAGACGAGGAATGTCATCCTCGATGCCCATCGCCGTCATACAATCGTCGTGATCCACAAGGCGGGTCTTAACCACCTTGTTATATAACTCGGAGTACAATATAATGTGCTTCCTCCATTTGAAGTCATCCCACTGAATCCCAATCTCCGCGGGCATCCCGTGAGCAAATCTGATAGCCTCCTCTCGATTACGGATTTCTCGCATCCGAGAAGTTATGCCCGTCGACTCCTCTAAACATTTTCCTGCAAATATTCCCAAAGGCAAAAATCAATCACCACGAAATACAAGGATGAGCTCATAATAATATCAAAATAACCATGAACGAATCAACAAGCACTAATATGTCCAATCATTAACAACCCCTAGTGACTAGGCAACTAATCCTCAACAAATGGTCAAATAGTCAACTAAGCAAATACGACCAATAGAAGTGTTCAAATAATCCTCAAAATATACATACTTAACTAGAATAGCTCCAACAATCAATAACACCAAATAAGCTCACTAAAAACACTTATGCCAATTAGCTCACATAAATTTCCCAAAAATCGAAAACCATCTAGCAAGTAATTAGACAAATACCCATAATCACATAATACACTTCTATCATCTCATTTACTCAACTTGACCAAATACACCAACAATATCACTAGGAAAATCTAACAATGTGCCAAAATCAAATTCTCAAGCCAAACTCTACAAATAAATGAGCAATATATCACATTCAATCCTAAACATGCTCCTAAACTCATCAATCATCCAAACAATCTCTCAAAAGGCTCCAATTAGTCCCAACAATCATGCATATAGGGTGTTCGATCAAATTCCCAAAAGAAAATTCCAATTCAATAGAAATCTTCCACAATTCATATCACCCATGCAATAATCATCCACCAATATGAAATTGAAAGCCAAATGAGGATGAATTATATACATTGTTTTGTAGATTCGGCCTAAAAATGAGCAATTGAGAAAACCCAAGCAATATTCCACAAAAATCCCCAAATTGATTCACAAAACCCTCAAATTTCTATCTTGATGCAATGTTAATGACAATGATGTGATATGATGGTGAATAATCGGCTAAACGAGCAAAAATGGCCGGAAATATGATGTGGGGAAGAAGGGAATCGGTAACTATGTTAACCCTCGAGTCATGCAAAGGTCAAACCGAATCGCGATACTTATACAAAACACTAGCCTCGAGTTGAGGGTCAACCCTCGACTCGAGGAATACCGAATTTTCAAAAGCCTCGACTCGAGGTTCCTCCCTCGAGTTGAGGGATGTGTAATTTTCAGAATTTTGGCTACGTATAAATCTCTCGACCCGGGACTATGCAACCTCGACCACGGGTCAAGACCAGTGGAAATTTTGAGGATTCCTGTGCCCGACCCGACCCCCAAAACTCCTAAAAATGACCTCTACACCCCGACGACGCCAAATATGCAAGAAATTACCGTTTTGATCCCTCGATTTAAGCCCGGTCGCTCATTCGATCGAGGAGACCGGGTTCTCTTCCTTTTTGCTCAATTTTCACCAACTTTTAAGCTCTCCATCATTTTTTATATTGGATTCCTTTGCAATTCCGATCTCTTTTCCACTAAAAGTAGTAAGTATCCTACAAACGGCAAAACAACTCATCAAACATTCATCACTAAGAGATGCATTTCAACCAAAAACGATCAACACCCCCAAACTTGAATGAAAATGTGAATTCTAAGTTTGGAATGAGAGTGATACAAATATGCAACTCTAAATGACGTCAACAATTAAGCACCAAATACCCTATGAACCTCAAAGCAAATAACATAATTTCCAAATCATGAGCAATTAAGTAGCTAGCAAACTTTCCCAAAACGAAACAAAAACACTAATCTACCAAAAAGCACACAAAAGAAATAAAAAGGATGGGTTGCCTCACATCAAGCGCTATTTTTATTGTCCTTTGCCGGACTTATTCTTTCACTTTCATCTTCCTTCATCGGAATGGCAAAGGATAGCGGTCCTCCTTGCCATTGTATCTCAACCTTTGTGCTTCAAATCAAGGAGGTTCACCGAATAGATAGGACAACCACATATAGATATGCTTAGTGTCCATGGTTGTCCCCTTTTCTCTCTTGTCATCCTTCTTTTCCATTCTTTTCCTTCAAGGATGCCCAAGCGCTTCATCAACTCTTCCCTATAGTCAAAATTCACAAAAGGTAAAATTAAATCATTAGTAGCATCATTATCAATAAAAGTACGAATTGAAGAGTTTGAAGGTATAGGAATGCTCATTTCAATCTTCAATCCTTCCTTAGGTGCTTCTAGATTTTCTTCCTCATTAAAGCTCATGTCCATTAATGGACACTCCTCTTCCTCACTTTTGACAAGGAAATTTTCTTCATTTTCCATCATGCTTGGACCCTCTTCTTTCTTGCCTTTCCCTTCACTTTCTTCCTCCCCTTCTTCTTGATTCTCCATGATGGTCATGTTCTTTACTTGGCGTAGGAAATATTTGAATTGACTTTTTATAAACATGAAATGAACTTCGGTGATCTCCATGTTCCCCTCTATCCATGAATTAACCCTTGCTTTGGTCTCATAAATTTCCTCATACAAGGGAAGCATTTCATCACATCTAGTGGTCATTTTCCTCAAATTTTTCCAACAAAACTCCAAGCATCTCTTGCAAATTAGCTCTTACATCATAGAGTCCCCATTCTTCATAATGGAAAGAAGCTTGTGGCATTTGAGAATCATACTCATGGCTTCTCCCATCATCATAGTAAGCCCCTTCCGATGCTCCTTGATACTCAAATCCAAGACATGGATCACATGTTTGATCATAAGGCTCATAGTATGGGAACATCTCTTGAGGTGGGGGAGGAACTTCTTCATATCTCCAATCTTGATAATTGGATGGAAGTTGATGCAATTGAGAATTATCTTCATAGCTCATCCAATTATTGTATCAAAATTCTTCAAAGTGTGGAGGATACACCATACTCTCTTGAAAATACTCTTGATTCCATGCATATGAATTGTATCCCCCATCTAGACAAGATAGCAAAGTATCAAATTCAAACAAAAACAATAACACAAACAAAAATACAAGGGCAACAAGTAGCCACTTCAAACAATTCCTAAGTCTCACTATAGGCGCAAAAACTAATTCCCGGCAACGGCGCCATTTGTTTGGAGTAGCAATTGTGTAAGTGGTATTAAGACCAATCGCAAATATTGAACCCAAGGGAAAACGTATGCACGTGAGGCCCTAGAAATACAAGTTCTCAATGACTATTGTTGCAAAACACTTGCAAAAATACAAACTAAAAACAAGCAAACAAATGATCGAACACTTAAGATGCGAGAACAAATACCACAATAAATGGGGAATTGGGGTGCTAAGGCTAACATCCATCAAGGAATCATCAATCAATAAGCTACAATTGAATCAAATTGTAAATCAACTAAGATAGAAAGCATAAACCATCATGAAATTAATCACTCCATTAAAATCACAATGCCTAATGTGAGTATTCTTAGTCCTTCCCATCTCTCAATGTAGAAGTCCTCAATTCATACAATCATGCAAAATTGTAACCCGATTAACACCTAATCACGTTAGCTCAACTCTCACCTATTGCTAGGGTGATCACCCATTAATCTAAAGAAATAATTTTACACGAAGAACAATTAAGAATCACAATTAGGAAGCAAAATAATGTGAGTATCCTTAGTGCAACTAATCTCTCGATTCTCAAGCACCCAATCCACGCATTCATATACAATTATAACCCGATTAATCCCGGATCACGTTAGCGCAGCCTCTCGCCTATAGCTAGGGTGATCAAACACTAATTTAAAGAGATAATTATGCATGAAGCACAATTAGAATCAAAATTAGTAAGCAATCTGCTCAATTGATCTCCAATCATCAACAATCATAGCATAGTCAATCAAATCATCATCAATTTCAATTAACCCAAGCACAAGAGAGTTAGCCCATGGTACCACAAGCAATACCCATGGGAAGAAGATAGAATTGATCAAACATAAAGCAAATCACAACAAATAAGAAATTGAAAAGAGAAGAGAAGAAGAACATCACCAATAGGTCTTCCATTAACAAAAATAGGAATGCTTGAGTGCTCAATACAAATCTCCAAATGAAATCCAAGCTTGAATTGATGGAACAACAATGATCAAAAGCTAATCTAGAGCTAATCTAATCAACATCATTTGAAATCTAAATCTAAATATACCTTCTACTCTACCTAAAGTGGACAATTGGCTTGGGGCCTAAGAAATCGCCCCAAAACCACTACTAACTCGATCTAATCTATTCTCCCTTCATTATGCTCGCTCTCGCATTCAAATAGACGAAATCCTGAAAAACTTCCCCCTCGAGTCGAGGGTTAGGCCTCGACTTGAGGCCCTTGTAATTTTCCTCTCCCTCGACTCAAGGGTCAGCCCTCGAGTCGAGGCTTATGCCTTTTTCTAATTTTGGTCCTTTCAGCCTCACCCTCGAGTCGAGGCCTCCGGTCCTCGACTAGAGGTCGAGACCAGGGATTTTTTTGGCCAGGACTCCGCCTTCGACTCTGTTTTCGCCAATTTTGTTCATCTCTTCATTCTAAGCATACCGGTACTCTCGGTTTGGTCAAAATCCACCGATTTACCTGTAAAATGGACGAAAAATATCAACAATCTCACAAATAATACTTTTAAGGCAAAATAGTGATACACTACACATTTAAGCACAAAAACTAACACTTTAGCTCACTTTTTGCACTAAAATAGGCCCTGAAAACATGCATCAATTCACTCTAATCACCTAGCCAAATTCTCCTTGTAGGTTGATTAGATTCTTAGATTTAGATAGATTTCCATTAATTGTTGATTAGATTAGACTTAGATCCATTAGATTTATCAATTCAAGTTGTAATTCAAGTGAAGTGAAGATACTTTTGAAGATTCAAGCATTCAATACATTGATCATTTGGTTTAATTGGTGATGTTCTTCCTCTCTACTCAATTCTACTTCTTAATTGTTGTGATTAGCATTTTGATTATGCAATTAGATGTTGTACCCATGGATTTTGCAATTTGATCCATGGGCTAAATCACTTGTGCTTGGGATAATTGAAATTGAGGATGATTTGATTGTTTGTGCTTTGGTTGTTGATGATTGATGATCAATTGAGATAGTTAGTGCCCTAATTGTGATTTCAATTGTGCTTCATGCATTTTTATCTCTTTAGATTAGTGTTTGATCACCCTAGCAATATGCGAGAGTTAAGCTAACGTGATTAGGGATTAATCGGGTTATAATTGTGTACGATTGTATGAATTGGGTGCTTCTTAATTGAGAGATTAGTTGCACTAAAAATACTTACATAGTTTGATGCATGATGGTTTATGCTTTCTATCTTAGTTGATTAATGGAGACTTAATTGCATGATGGTTTATGCTTTCTATCTTAGTTGAATATCAATTTGATGCAATCATAGTTTGTGATCATTGACTCCTTGATGGATATTATCCCTTGCACCCCTATCCCCAACTGATTTTTGAGAATCTCTAATTTGCTAATTGTTCTAGCTTATCTATTGTTTAGATCATAGCTTTGTTGTTGTTGATTGATTTTAATTCTAGCATTGAGTAGTGTAATTGGTTCAAAGCCGTATTTGCAACAATAGTTGTTGAAAACTCACATTTCTAGGGACTCATGGCCATACTTTTCCCTTGGGTTCGATAAACTTGGTTGTCTTAATATCACTTGCCCGATTTTACCACAATCAAAATAGCGTCGTTGCCGGGAATAGTTTTTGCACCTAAAGTAAGACTTAGGAATTTGTTTGAAGTGGCTACTTTTTGCTTTTGTATTTTTCTTTTGTTCTTTTTTTTTTTTATTTTGATACTTGGATTGGTGGTGTGTAGGTGCATGATTACAAGATCTAGTGGTATACCACCCGAGCCACTTAATCCGGAAATTAAAGCTACCATTCGTAGAAACCATGAGAGAAGGAGAAGAGAAATGATGGAAGGTGAAGAGTTGATGAATGAAGAGAGAGTTGGTGAACCTCATGTTGAGGAGGTCAATGGCAATGACAATGGAGAAGGGGGAGTGCAAGACAATAGAGGAGGTAATGGGCACAATTTACCTTATAATGCTCAAGTTGGCCCTTTCCCTCAAGGGATGCCACCACATCAATTCCCCTACCAAAATCCATACCCATACCCTCCACAAGCTCACCAATATCCATATTATCCACCTCATCCACAAAAATTCCCACCATATTATCCACAAATGCCATATCCCCATGAGCCCGGATATCAAGAGCCACCACATATACCACAAGCTCAACCACAACCTATGCAAAATCCTCCACCTCAAGGTAGGCCATTGAGAGAGTTCTTTGAGCCTCAACTTCGTGAGCATTATGATGACATTGCAAGGCCAAGGATTGAAGCTAATAATTTTGAGATAAGTCCGGCACTTGTGACAATGTTAAGGGAGAAGCAATTTGAAGGGAAAGATGTAGAAGAGTGCCCTCATCAACACATGGCACAATTTTTGGAGATTTTCGACACAACAAAGTACAATGGAGTGTTCAAGGATGTGAAGAAGCTAAGGCTATTTGCCTTAACTCTTAAGGGAGAGCCAAAGCTTGGCTCAATTCTATCCCTCCCGAACCGTTCATACTTGGGAGGACCTTAGCAAGAGATTTTTGATGAAGTTCTATCCGCCATCTAAGACGGTACAAGCCAAAGAAGCTATCTCTCATTTTCGTCCAAAAGAATGGAGAGACGATTCCGGAAGCATGGGAGAGATATGGGATGTTGCTTATTAATTGCCCATGACATGGCTTTCGGAGGAGCAAACTATCATGTATTTTTGTAATGGCTTGACGGATAGTGATAGATCCTTTCTTAATGCATGTGCTAATGGTTCTATTTGGTCAAAGATGGTGGGGCAAATGAATGAGATAATGGAGAATATTGCCCAAGACTCTTTTCAAGTGACGGTAAATCGAGGAGCTCATCATAGGGTGTCCCATGTGGAGGAGATTGAATCTATGAAGATAATGATGATGACGATGATGGATCATTTAGGGGCCCTTACTACTTCTCAAGCTCAACAAAGTGTGAATCCACCCATTCCTCTAGTTGATTTGTGTCAAAGCCCAATGCCTATTGAAGAAGTGAATTACATGGGAAGGCCTCCATACCAAGGAGGATATAAAAGCAATTATCAAGGCAATTATCAAGGTGCAAGGCCCTATCAAGTGCCTTATCAAAATAGGCCTCAAGGTAATTTTCAACCTCAACCTCAAGCTTCATACAATGCCAATAATTCGAGGAGATATGAAAATTTTTCCTATGCTAATCCAAGAGTCGCTGTTCAATTTCCTCCCGGATTTGATCCGGTGCCGAAGCTCCTAATAATGAGGGGAAAGCAACTACGGAGGAGCTACTTGGGATGATTGTGAAGAGATTAGAGGCTAATGACTCAAAATTGGATGATATTGGGAAGCAATGAACACAAGATTATGTTAGGATGTATACTATAAGTCTAGCTTTTGTATGAACATCTTTTTAGTATGAACATCCTTTTAATATGAGATTCATTATGATCAAAATACTTATTGTTTATGATTGTTATATATATCATTATTTTGTCCAGATTAATCTATACCGTAGATAACATGGTGTGTGGTGTCACACGTAAGATCATGTTATCGGTTCCTTATAGATTATAAATAATAGCTCACAACCAAGATGGATTTGGACAAACCATTGGAACGGTTGTAGTGTAATTTGGTATTAGTCTATCTTGACTATAAAGTTACACTAGTAAATTTTGTATGTATTGAGCAGGACCATATGAGGTTGTTCAATTTATACCGACTATATAAAAGAACAAGACCTCTCGTTGTTATGGATGTACGTCTTCTTAATCCCTATATAATAACGGGCACGTGTACTCGGTGTATGTTTCTTTGATTCGCCAATGGGTGAGATTTATTAAATCAATAGGCTCGGTGAATTGGGAGATAACATTGTTTATATGGTGTGTTGTTGATTATAGAAGGAATTTGTGTCCTAATTATTTAGGATGATGATGTCCCCTTGAGGAGCTCATAAAGATTATTATGTAAACCCCGCAGTGGATTTAATCCGACATAATAATAAAGATGAGTGGTACTACTCTTAGAATTAGATATAAATTAATTAAGTTGTCGTAATTAATTAATTTATGGACATTCGATATCTTAAACATGGGGAAATAAACGTACACATAATAAAGGAGCCCATATTATAATATGGGATTAGGACGGTAATTCTATTATAACTCTTTAGTGGACTGAGTTATAATTGATGGGCTTAAGTAAAGTGTTCGGCTGAACACAGGATATTTAGGCCCATCAGGAGGCCCAACCCTAATTCCTCCTTAGGGTCCCTGTTGTAGCCTATAAATAAACCCTAACATCGAGCCTCCAGACGTGTGAAAAAAATGTGAGATCGAGAGAGGCGGATTCGATTCCTTGGAGGATCGTCGACCACTCGACGTCAAGGGAAAGGGATAGGAATACGGCGTAAGACCGTGAGGTTCGTGGCTCATCCTTCGATCGCAGCTTCGACCTTAGAATCGGTTCGTCTTCACCTATTACGGTGAATAAAGGTACAATTCTATCTCGCTGCGTTTATGTGATTGTGATCCCGAATCTGATAATTTCATTGAGTTGGCGATCGATGGTTCCAACAATTGGTATCGAGCCGTGTTTTCCGACTCTATGCAATTGATTCGGTTATTCATAGATCCGATTTATTAGGATTGCATGATTATTGTAAATCTATTATAATAGGGTTTCATGATCTCGTTATAATAGGGTTTCTTGATCTGTTATAATAGTGTTTCATGATACTGTTATAATAGGGTTTCTTGATCTGTTATAATAGGGTTTTCTTGATCTCGTTATTATAGAGTTTCATGATCTCGATATTGAATAGGATTGCATGATATTTGTAAATCTGTCATATTAGGGTTTGCATGATTATTGTAAATCTATTATAATAGGGTTTCTTGATCTGTTATAATAGGGTTTCTTGTTATTATAATAGGGTTTCTTGATCTGTTATAATAGGGTTTCTTGATCTGTTATAATAGGGTTTCTTGATCTGTTATAATAGGGTTTCATGATCTCGTTATAATAGGGTTTCTTGATCTGTTATAATAGGGTTTTCTTGATCTGTTATTATAGAGTTTTCATGATCGATATTGAATAGGATTGCATGATATTTGTAAATCTATCATATTAGGGTTTGCATGATTATTGTAAATCTGTCATATTAGGGTTTGCATGATTATCATAAATCTATTATATTAGGGATTCGATGTTAATCGTAGATCTATTTTTTTTGGGTATGCGAATATTACGATATTTTTGCAGAACCCTAAATCCAACTATTATGGTCAGCATGTATGTTTATGTATGTATTAAACCCTCGGACCTATCGAGGTTTTTGTTTTGGTTTGGTGAATGATTGTAATAGTTATAACCACGACGGTCCTGTCGTGCAGTCAAACCCGTATTGCATGGCGCTGCCCGCACCCGTTTGACAGGCGCGCCCGCACCCCACGACTCCGAGCGGCCAGTCGATCTCGCCATGGCGCGCCCGCACCCCGCTTGACGGCGAACATTCAAGAACATGGGAGCATGAAAGAGGCCATAATAGTTGGAATTTTGTTTTCCATATTTATTCTTTCTCATATGTGTTATTGTGCTTAGCATGCTTTATGTGTTTCATATGTTGTGCATGTTAATATCCCTCATGTTAAATAACTAAGTGAGAGAGGGGTTATTTTTCAACAAATCCCATAGCCTCCATTTACGGTTTGTAAGTGATGCATTCAAACATGAACGTTGGTTTTAAGTGCCTTCTTCCATATCGGATGTGTTTGTTTGTGGATCACTAGATCAAACTTCCTTATGGATAATTATAAGTAAGTTATTTAGGAGCGTGTTATCTTCTCCATCCAAGAGGCACAAACCTAGGTAATTGACTTGGTATTAAGAAATGGTATACACTTAGATGTATATAATAGTATCCTCCCCATCGGAGTAAGTGTTGTTATTTGTATGGCTAAAGACAAACCAACTACTAATTTTTATTTTGTTTGACAAAATGATGAAATTAATGGGTAAAATCTCCTCTTACAAATGATTGAATTAGTACACGTCCACACTATCGTGGCATACAAACTTCACGGTGTTTTGAGGTGTTGGTGAATTTAATTGTATTGTTTGAGGGAAACAATATTGATTTAAATTCTTAATTTTGATCATAAAGCATTTATGTGTTTCTCAGGATTTATCATGGCTTTCAATCCACTTGCCGTTATTCTTAAAGAAAACAAACTTACCGGTCCTAATTATATTGATTGGAAAAGAAACTTGGACATTGTCTTGATTTGAAGAGTACAAGTTTGTACTCACCGAGGTTTGTCTGAAAACCCCGATGAAAACTCTAGTGAAGAGGAGAAAGAGGCTTATAAGAAGTGGGTCAAGGCAGATGAGAAGGCGCGGTGTTACATTTTGGCTTCTATGTCAAATGTGCCGCAACATCAAGATCGTGCCATGACCTCTCGCTTATGAGATGATGCTTAATCTCAAAGAGCTCTTCGGACACCGCAGTCGGGCTGCCAGGCAAGAGGCCATGAGAAACTTAATGACGACCACCATAACCGAGGGGACACCCGTAAGGGATCACATCCTCAAGATGATGGCTCATTTGAATGAGATGGAAGTCCTTGGAGCTGAAATCGATGGGGAAACCCAAGTCGATATCGTTCTCCGACGCCTAAGAGTTTTGAGCAGTTTCGCCTAAACTACAACATGAACAAAAGGTTGTATTCGATGGCGGAACTTGGCGTAATTCCAAGCGGCGGAAGGGTTATTTCGTCAAGCTTCTCAAGCTTATATTGCTGAAAATGTTTCTACATCTAAGCCAAAAGGCAAAGTGATGAAGAAAATGAAACAAGCTGGTTTGGCAAAGAAAGCAGTGAACCAAAGAAAATTGGTCCACCAAGTGGCGTAAAGAAACCTAAGGGCAAATGCTTTTGTGCAAGCGGCCAGGACATTGGAAGGTAGATCGCCCCGTAAAAGGAAAAAGAAGGTATATCATATTCACTAACTATTGAAACATGTTTAGCGGTGTTATCTACCGCACCGGTGTGTAGATACGGAGCCATCGATCATGTCTGCAATTCTTTGCAGGGTTCGAGGAAACCAGCAGCTTAGTGAGGGTGAGATTACCATCTACATGGGCGATGCTACGAAAGTAGCAAATTATTGCGATGGGAGATGTTTATTTATTTTTTGATAAGAATAAGACTTTGGTTTTGAGAAATTGTCTTTACGTACCTTGTTTAAGAAAGAACTTGATTTCAGTTTCTAAGTTATTTTTGGATGGATATTCTGTTTCTTTTGATAGCAAAGTGGTTGTCAAGAAAAATAGTGCTATTATACATTGCAGTACATTGATTGACAATTTATATACTCTTAATCCAATAACTCCCACAAAGCAACAAATGGAAATTAATAGTATATCTTCTAACTCAAATAAGCGAAAAGAACCTTCAAAAATGAACCAAACATATCTTTGGCATCTAAGATTAGGTCACATTAACTTGAGTAGGATTCAAAGGTTGATAGCCGATGGACCTTTGAGTTCATTGGAAGTGGAAAACTATCCGACACGTGAGTCCTCGCTTGGAAGGAAAAATGACCAAAAGGCCTTTTAAAGCCAAGGGTTATAGAGCCAAAGAAGTGTTGGAATTGGTTCATTCGATTTATGTGGTCCTATGTCTACTCAAGCAAGAGGTGGTTTCAAATATTTTCTCTTTTATAGATGATTATTCGAGATATGGATATATTTATTTGATGTGCCGCAAGTCCGAGTGCTTTGATAAATTCAAAGAGTACAAGGCTGATGTGGAGAAACGTCATGGTAAATATATCAAAACACTACGATACGATCGTGGTGGCGAGTACCTCTTAGGAGAGTTTAGGAATTACTTATTAGAAGTTGGGATTCAATCCCAATTGTCTGCACTGCTACACCCCAAATGTAATGGTGTGGCGGAATGAAGGAATAGGACTCTCTTGGAAATGGTTAGATCGATGATGAGCTATTCGGAATTACCGAGTTCGCTTTTGGGGGTATGCCACTGAAACGGCAGCAGACATATCGAACTTGGTTCCTTCTAAGACAAGATCTTCTACTCCCACAGAATTGTGGAATGGGCGTAAGCCTAGTTTGAAACATATTCGGATTTGGGGTAGTCCAAAGACATGTCTTTGAAAGGAGATGCCGATAAGTTGGAATCTCGTACGAAGTTCGACTGTTTGTGGGCTATCCTAGAGGAACGAAAGGTGGTTTGTTTTATAGTCCTAAAGATCGAGGGTAATTGTTAGCACAAATGCCCGATTTTAGAAGAGGTCAATGTAATGGACAACAAGCCCATGAGTAAAATTATTTTAGAAGAAATAAGGGGAGAAACTTCTACCTTAATACCAAGAGTACAAGATGAGATACCACATGGTTCAACACTATCTGCTACTAATGATACACTATTACCACAAGTGCCTCGTCAGTGAGAGGGTTGTTAGACAACCCGACAGATTCATATTTTTGGGAGAGTCTTCGACTTAGTACCTGGTGAACACGAATCGGATCCTCGGAGCTACGACGAAGCACTCCAAGATAAAGATGCAGAATCTTGGGAAAAAGCAATGAAATCTGAGTTAGAATCTATGGATTCTAATTAAGTCCGGGAGCTAGTAGAACCACCAAATGGTGTAAAAGCCATTGGCTGTAAGTGGGTCTACAAAAGGAAAAGAGGATCGACGGGAAAGTAGAAACTTTCAAAGCAAGGCTTGTAGCGAAGGGTACACTCAAAAGAAGGAATCGATTATGAGGAAACCTTTTCGCGGTAGCCATGCTTAAGTCTATCCGGATTCTTTTGTCTATTACCGCTCATATGAATTATGAGGTTTGGCAAATGGATGTCAAGACAGCTTTCCTTAATGGAAGTCTTGAAGAAAACATCCATATGAAGCAACGAGAAGGATTCATTGCAAAGGGCAAAGAGCATCTTGTGTGTAAGCTTAATCGGTCCATTTATGGGTTGAAACAAGCTTCGAGATCTTGGAACATCCGTTTTGATGAGGTAATCCAGTCTTATGGATTTATTCAATGTCCGGATGAGTCATGTGTATACAAGAAGAGTGACGGAAACGTTGTGGTATTTCTTGTACTATACGTAGATGACATCTTGCTCATTGGCAACAATGTCAAGGTGTTGTCGACGTAAAGGTCACAGTTGTCCAAGCGGTTTGATATGAAGGACTTGGGAGAAGTTAGACATATTCTTGGGATCAAAGTCATAAGGGATCGCACGAAAAGAATGTTATGCTTATCTCAAGCTTCATACATTGATACTATCTTGGCTCGTTTTAGCATGCAAAACTCCAAGAAAGGTTTTCTACCTTTTCGACATGGAGTACCTTTATCTAAAGAGATGTGTCCTAAGACACCAAAGGAGATAGAGGACATGAAGGCGATTTCTTATGCTTCTGTAGGAAGCCTAATGTATGCAATGCTATGCACGAGGCCGTATATCTATTTTGTCGTGGGCATGGTTAGCAGATATCAAAGTAACCCAGGACAAGGACATTGGACTGCGGTAAAGCATATTTTAAAGTACTGAAAAGGACTAGAAATTATATCTTTGGTTTACCAAGCGTATACTTTACTTCCCGAGGGTTACATGATTTTGATTTCCATCGGATAGGGACAACAAGAAATCTACCTCGGGTTATGTGTTTACCTTGGGAGGTGAAGCCATAGTATGGAGGAGTGTAAAGCAGAAATGCGTTTCGGACTCCACCATGGAAGTCGAGTATGTGGCAGCCTTCGAGGCACCAAAGAAGATGTATGGCTTAGAAACTTCTTGATGGACTTAGAAGTGATTCCTAGTTTGCCTAAAGCTATCAAAGCAATTTATTGTGATAACAAGTGGTGCGATGGCAAACTCGAAGGAACCACGAGCCCACAAAGCAAGCAAACACATTGAGCGCAAATACCACCTCGATACAAGACATCGTAAAACGAGGAGAAGTTGTTGTCGCCAAGATTGTATCAGCGGATAATCTAGCAGATCCTTTCACAAAGGCTCTTCCAAATAAAGCTTGCATGTTGAAGGGATGGGAATCGGATGTATGGCAAGAATTATGGAAGCATAATCTTTTTAGTATAAGTGGGAGATTGTTAGGATGTATACTATAAGCCTAGCTTTTGTATGAACATCTTTTTGAGTATGAACATCCTTTTAATATGAGATTCATTATGATCAAAATACTTATTGTTTTTTATTGTTATATATATCATTATTTTATCCAGATTAATCTATATTGTAGATAACATGGTGTGTGGTGTCACACGTAAGATCATGTTATCAGTTCCTTTATAGATTATAAATAATAGCTCACAACCAAAATGGATTTGGACAAACCATTGGAACGGCCGTAGTGTAATTTGGTATTAGTCTATCTTGACTATAAAGTTACACTAGTATATTTTGTATGTATTGAGAAGGACCATATGAGGTTGTTCAATTTGTCGACTATATAAAAGAACAAGACCTCTGTTGTTATGGATGTACGTCTTCTTAATACCTATATAATAACGGCACATGTACTCAGGTGTATATTTCTTTGATTCGCCAATGGGTGAGATTTATTAAATCAATAGGCTCGGTGAATTGGGAGATAGCATTGTTTATATGGTGTGTTGTTGATTATAGAAGGAATCCGTGTCCTAATTATTTAGGATGATGATGTCCCCTTGAGGAGCTCATAAAGATTATTATGTAAACCCCGCAGTGGATTTAATCCGACATAATAATAAAGATGAATGGTACTACTCTTGGAATTAGATATAAATTAATTAAGTTGTCGGTAATTAATTAATTTATGGACATTCGATATCTTAAACATGGGGAAATAAATGTACACATAAAAAGGAGCCCATATTATAATATGGGATTAGGACGCTAATTCAATTATAACTCTTTAGTGGTGAGTTATAATTGATGGGCTTAAGTAAAGTGTTTGACCGAACACAGGATATTTAGGCCCATCAAGAGGCCCAACCCTAATTCCTCCTTAGGGTCCCCGTTGTAGCCTATAAATAAACCCTAACATCGAGCCTCTAGACGTGTGAAAAAAATGTGAGATCGAGATAGGCAGATTCTGATTCCTTAGAGGATCGTCGATCACTCGACGTCCAAGGGAAAGGGATAGGAATACGGCGAGAAGACCGAGAGGTTCGTGGCTCATCCTTCGATCGCAGATTCCGACATTAGAACTGGTTCGTCTTCACGTATTACGGTGAATAAAGGTACAATTCTATCCGCTGCGTTTATGTGATTGCGATCCCGAATCGATAATTTCATAGAGTCGGCGATTGGTGGTTCCAGTAGATTCAAGACTATTGAGCACCAAGTGGGGCAATTGGCCACAATGGTTGGAAAACTCTCATCTACAGGTGGATCATTTGCAAAATAAGGGAAAATATCCATCCGCCACCGAAATCAACCAAGTAGAGCATTGTCACGCCATTGAGCTAAGGAGTGGTACAAAATAGCAAGGACCACAAATGCCTTCTAATGATGAGAAAGAAGAGGAAGAGAAAAAGGATGAAGAAGCTTGTGATGAAGAGAAGCAAGAGGTCGTGGAAGAAGAGTTAGAGGTGGTAGAAGGTGATAAGGGGAAGAGAAAGTGGAAGAGAAGAAGAAACCGAAGTGGGTGAGAGCAAGAGAAGAAAGGGAAAAGCCAAGGCAAGTGGAGAAAGATGCTTCGGGGTACCAAAAATGGTTGTTCCTTTACCTTATCCCCAAAGGTATATGAAGAAAGCGTCGGATGAGAAGTTTGCTAGGTTCCTTGAAGTGTTCAAGACCTTGTATATCAACATTCCTTTTTCGGAGGCCCTAGAGAAAATGTCAAATTATGCTAAGTTCCTCAAGGATTTCCTAGCCAAAAGAAGAAGAATTGAAGAGCCGGAGTTAGTGAAGTTGACTATGGAGTGTAGTGTCTTTCTTCAACGAAATCTCCCACAAAAGTTGAAGGATCCAGGAAGCTTTACTATTTTGTGTGACCTAGGGAATGGAGTGGTGAAGCATGCTTTGTGCGACTTGGGGGCAAGCATTAATTTGATGTCCATGTCCATGTTCAAGAGGCTCGATCAAGGGGAGTTGGGGCTACTACCGTCACTCTTCAATTAGCCGATGGGTCAACTACCATTCCTAGGGGTATTATGGAGGATATCTTGGTAAAGGTAGAGAATTTTGTGTTCCCATGGACTTCATAGTGCTAGAGATGGAGGAAGACAAGGATGTACCTTTGATTCTTGTGAGACCCTTTCTAGCTACCGTAAGAGCGGTGTTCCATGTGAACGAGGGAAAGCTAACTTTGAAGCTCAATGATGAAGAGCTTAGCTTCTCAATTCAAGATTCAATGAAGCACCCTATGGAGAAAGAGGAATGTCATGTGGTGGATGTGATTGATTCATGCCTTCAAGAGACTTGGGAAAACTCTTCTTACACCCTTATTTCTAATGATTATATTATTCTTACTTGTGATAATGTGCCTAATGAATATTTTAATTCTCATGTTATTGATATGGATGCATTGGAGGTGGAGGAATTGAAGGAGATAAGTTTTGAAGGATTTCCAAACCAACCTTGGAAGATCAATGAGGAAGGAAAACCACTTGGAGAGAAAGTGAAAGAAGCACTCAAGCCACTCCCTGAGCACCTCAAATATGCTTACTTGGAGGAGAATGAAGGGAGTCCGTAATCGTGTGATTGCAGTGAATTGATGCATGATTTTGAGGTGTATTTTAGTGCAAAAAGTGGTCAAAAGTGTTAGATTTTGTGCCTAAATGTGTAGAGTATCACTATTTTGCCTAAAAAGTATTACTTGGTGGATAATTGATGTTTTTCGTCCGCTTTACAGGTAAATCGGTGGAATTTGGCCAAACAGAGAGTACCGGCATTCTTAAGATAAAGAGATGATCGAGACGGACGAAAATAGGGGTCGGAGGCGGAGCCCGAGTCGAGAAAATGCCCGACTCGACCTCGGTCGAGGTCTGGGGCCTCGACCCGAGGGTGAAGGCAAAAGGCTAGAATTCGAAAAATAGAACAAGCCTCGACTCGAGGCTCAGGCCTCGAGTCGAGGGATCGGCAAATGGGAAGCCTCGAGGGAGGAGTTTTTTTCAGAATTTTGGCTGTTCAAAGGGTAGAGCAGAGCAGAGCATAACTTGGGAACAATTCCATAGAAGCAAGATGAAGCGGTTTTAGGGCGATTTCTTATGCCCCAAGCCAATTTCTTCCTTGTAGGTAGAGTAGAGTGTTAGATTTAGATTTAGATTTCAATTTTTGTTGATTAGATTAGCTTTAGATTAGCATTTGATCTAGTTGTTTACTCAATTCAAGTTTGTAATTCATTGGAGAAGAAGTGTATTGAAGACTCAAGCATTCCTATTTTTGTTGATTCAAGTTAATTGGTGATATTCTTCCTCTTATCTCTTTTCAATTTATTAATTGTTGTGATTTGCTTTGTGTTGGTGCATTTAGATTTTCTTCCCATGGATTTTGCTCTTGGCACCATGGGCTAACTCTCTTATGCTTGGGTTAGTTGAAATTGAGGATGATTTGATTGCCTATGTTATGATTGTTGATGATTGTGATCAATTCATTTAGATTGCTTCCTAATCGTGATTCTCAATTGTGCTTCATGCAAAATTATCTCTTTAGATTAATTTTTGATCACCCTAGCAATAGGCGAGAGTTGAGCTAACGTGATCCGGGATTAATCGGGTTATAATTGTGTATAAATGTATGGATTGGGTGCTTGAATCGAGAGATTAGTTGCACTAAGGATACTCACATTAGGCATTATGTTATTAATGGAGTGATAAATTTCATGATGGTTTTATGCTTTCTATCTTAGTTGATTTGCAATTTGATTCAATCATAGCTTGTTGATCATTGATTCCTTGATGGATGTTAGCCCTAGCGCCCCAAATCCCCATTTATTGTTGTTGTTTATTCTTGCCTTTCAAGTGTTCGATCATTTGCCTCTTTGTCTTGTTTGAGTTTATTTCTTGCATTTTGTTGAGTTTTTATTTCCAAACCCGCTTTGCAACAATAGTCATCGAGAACTTGTATTTCTAGGGTCTCACGTGCATACTTTTTCCCTTGGATTCGATATACTTGATTGGTCTTAATACCGCTTGCCCGGAATCCTATAATCAAAATGACGCCGTTGTCGGGGAATTAGTTTTTGCACCTAAAGTGAGACTTAGGAATTGTTTGAAGTGGCTACTTGTTGCCTTTGTATTTTTGTTTATTTTGTTGTTTTTGTGTGAATTTGATACTTGCTATCTTGTCTAGATGGAAGGATACGACTCATATGCGTGGAATCCAGACTTTTATCAAGAGAGTATGGTTTATCCTCCACACTATGAAGGATTTTGCTCCGATGATTGGGGGAACTATGGAGATAATTCTCAATTGCAACAAGTTCTGTCCGATTATCTAGAGTGGAGAAGTGATGAATTTCCTCCCCACCTCAAGAGATGTTCATTATGATCAAACATTCGATCTATGGGATGGATTTGAGTATCAAGGAGCATCGGAAGGGGATTACTATGATAAAGGAAGAAGATATGAGTATGACTAACAAATGCCACAAGCTTCTTCTCAATTTGAAGAATGGGGACTCTATGATGTGAGAGCTATATTAAAGGAGATGCTTGGAGTGGTGTTGGAAAAATTTGAGGAAGATGAACCTAGATGTGAAGAAATGCTACCCTTGTATGAAAACATTTTTAGACTAAAGCATTCGTTGATTCAATGATAGGGGAACATGGAGATCACCGAAGCTCAATTCATGGTGTTAAAAAGTCAACTCAAATATTTTCTACTCCAAGTGAAGAACATAACCATCATGGAGAATCAAGAAGAAGAAGGGGAGGAAGAAGGTGAAAGTGAAGAAGATGTAGTAGAGGGTCCAAGCAAGGAGGATGAAGTGGAAAAGTTACTTGTCGAAAGTGAGGAAGAGGAATGTCCATTGATGGACATGAGCAAGAAAGAACAAGAAAATCTAGAAGCATCGAATGAAACATTGAAGATTGAAATGAGCATTTCTATATCTTCAAACTCTTCAATTTGTACTTTAATTGATATTGATGCTTCTAATGATTTAATTTTACCTCTTGTGAACTTTGACTATAGGAAGGAATTGATAAAGTGCTTGGGCATCCTTGAAAAAAAGGAATGGAAAAGGAGGATGTTGAGAGAGCAAAGGGGACAACCATTGACAGTGTGCATATATATAGGTGGTTGTCCTACCAATCATGAGTGCCTCCTCGATTTTGATGCCCAAAGGATGAGATATAATGGCAAGGAGGACTGATACCCTTGGCCATTCCGATGAAAGAGTGGGAAATGAATGAATAAGTCCGACAAAGGACAATAAAAATAGCACTTGATGGGAGGCAACTCATCCTTTTTGTTGTTTTTGTGTTTTTATTTGCCTTTTGTTTTTGTTTTGTTGGGAGAGTTGGCTTAGGTACTTAATTGCTCATGCTTAGGAGGTATATGTATCATGCTTTGGAATTTAATTCGAGTATTGAGCTTATTGTTGATATCATTTGGAGTTGCATATATTTGAGCACTCTCATTCCAAACTTTGAATTCATGTCATCATTCAAGTTTGGGGGTGTTGATCGTTTATTGTTGAAATGCATCTCTTGATGGTAATTAATTGATGATTATTATTCCCGATTATAGGTACACTCACTACATTGATTGGAAAAGGGATCAAAATTGCAAAGGAATTCAAGATCGAAAAGGAGGAAGAGCTTAAAAGTTGGTGAAAAAGGAGCAAAAGAAAGAGACTCCGGTCTCCTCGATCGAATGAGCGACCGGGCTTAAATCGAGGGACCAAAGCGGTTAGTTTTTGCATATTTTGGTTCGTTGGGGTCCTACAATCATCGTGTCATCATATCTTGCATCAAATGAGGTAACAAAATTGCTTGATGTGCTACGTAAGCACAAATCGGCCATAGGTTGGTCAATTGAAGATTTGTAAGGTATAAATCCCTCAATTTGTATGCATAGGATTAGGCTTGAAAAGGACCATAAACCCGTAGTGCAACCTCAAAGGAGAGTGAACCCTAACATACAAGAGGTAATTAGGAAAGAAGTTGTTAAATTGTTAGATGCTAATATGATCTTTCCTATTTCCGATAGTCCATGGGTATCACCATTGCATGTTGTAGCTAAGAAAGGGGGATAATAGTAATTAAGGGGGAAAATGATGAATCTATTGGAACTCGGGTAGCTACGGGGTGGCGAGTATGTGTAGATTATAGAGAGCTCAACAAGGCCACGTGCAAAGACCACTTTCCTTTGCCTTTCCTAGATCAAATGCTTGATAGGTTAAGTGGATTTGAGTATTATTGCTTCTTAGATGGTTATTCGGATTCAATCAAATTATGATTGCTCAGGAAGACCAAGAGAAAACCACTTTTACTTGAACTTATAGTCCATTTACTTAGAAGAGAATGCCATTTGGTCTTTGCAATGCTCCCGCAACTTTTCAAAGATGTATGATGTCAATTTTTCATGGCTTAATTGAGAAGATTATGGAAGTGTTTATGGATGACTTCTCCATTTTTGGAGATTCATTTGATACCACCGCGTTTCGCTCCTTCCATATTTGCCACACAAGTGTTGCAAATCGAGCACTTAACTCTCCCTTTTGAACATCAATCATATGAAACACCAGGTTCTTTGAAACCTTCCACGTTTAATGCCACATTATTAATAATGCTCCATAAACCTGCAATTCTCCAAAGATTCTCGCGCATAACAACAATCCACAAAAATATGCGAAGTTGATTCCTCAAAGTCGTGACACCGCATACAAAGTTTATCGGCCACAATCTTCTTCCTAAAGAGGTTTATCTTGTTCGGAATGCAATCTCTGCAAGAGCGCGAAAGGCAATCTTTCACCTTTGGTAAAACCCCCAACCTCCATAAGTCGCGCCAATTCCCTTGCACACTCTCACTTGAATCAATGGTAAGACTTAAAGAAGGTTATAACCTGATTTCACGAATACGAGACCATCCCTAGCAAAGTGTCATGTGAGTTTATCTTGGATGCCCCTTGGTGCTACAGCTGTACATTTTATTCTCTTAGTGTCATTTGACCGAAAAGGCGCGTGAAAGCAACTCTTCATTCCAGACTCCGAGCATTTACCTCCAAAATATACGAGACTCTCAAATCTTCTAAACCTTCTGGGCACCGAGATTGAGTATAGAAGCTATCATCATTCTTGATCCAAGGATATCTCCACACCGAAATCCTATCTCCCCTCCTAACCTTCTATCTAATCCTTCTTCTCAAAAGTTCTTGACTAGCAAAAATACTAGACCAAGTAAAGCTTGGGTTCCCCCTAGACGAGCCGAAAGGAAATCTCTATTAGGAAAGTAGCATGCTCTTAGAATCTTGCACATCAAAGACTCCTGGTCCATGACCAACCTCCAACCCATTTTCGCTAACAGAGCCACGTTAAATAGGTGGAGGTCCCGAAACCCTCGGCCACCCGCCTCTTTTTTAACATAAATTTTCTCCCACTTCATCCACTTCACTCCCTTCGATTCATGACTATCGTTTCTCCACCAAAATTTGTTGAGCATAATCTGTAATTCGTCAATAAGAGTGGACGGAAGCAAGAACGTAGACATGCAATAGGTAGGGATGGCTTGAGCAGCCGATTTAATTAAAACCTCCTTACCGCCTTAGAAATCTTACGACCTCGCCATCCTTGAAGCCTTTTCCATATACGCTCCTTTATATAATTAAAGATTTCTCGTTTTTCTACCAACAAGGGAAGGCATCCCAAGATATCGTCCCGTATTTAGAGGATTATGGACTCCCAAGATATCTCACACCTCTTGACGTCTAGCATGTACAACATTTTGACTAAAGAAAATACCCGACTTCTCATACTTAATGGCCTGACCAGCCTCTATCTAATAATTAATAATAACCTCGCTTTAAACGCATAGCCTCTTGGTGTTGCCCTACAAAAAGGATACAATCATCCGTAAAAAGCAAGTGAGAAACGGAGGGTGCCTACCTACAAATTTTGTTGCCATGCAATTCATCTCTCATGCAAAGGCTAAATTCAACGCCGCCGACAGTCCTTCCGCACATAAGATAAACAAATAAGGCGACAAGGGGTCGCCTTGGCGGAGCCCCGGCTTGGAACAATTGGCCCTACTAAATCATCATTAACTTGCACCGAATAATTAACCGAACGGACGCACAACATCATCAAATTCACCTACTTATTTGTAAAGCCCAATTTTAGGAGAATTTCCTCCGTGTATCGACCAATCGACACGGTCGTATGCCTTACTAATATCAATCTTCACCGCAACGTCACCCCTTCCACCGTTTCTCCTATTCTTTATATAGTGAATTATCTCAAAAGCAATCTGCTCATTGTCTGGATTGCCCGACCGGACACGAAGGCTGATTGTGCCTTATCCACTAAATTAGGGAGAACCTTCTTCAACCTATTGCTTAAAATTTTGAACATAATTTTGTAAAGGACATTACAAAGTGAAATTGGACGGAGATTGTTGGTCCCGATTAGTTGAGCAGATTGGATAAAACTTGTACCACCTTCTAGGAAAACTAGAAGGGGGTTGAATAGATTTTTGATTTTTACAAATCTTTCAAAATTTATTCAAAGCACCAAAGTAACACAATGGAAATTCAATTTTAATCTCAACTTTATTAAGATCAAAAGCAAACTGATATTTTGGTTTTAACTTTGATTCTGAAATTAATCATTAATTGATGAACCGGAAATTGAAATAAACAAGTAAGTAAATGAAAGCAATAAAGAATAACAGATTTATAGTGGTTCGGATTATAACAATCCTACATCTACTCTCCTTCTTCAAACTTTGAAGAAAGGTCTCTTCTACTAGCTTTCTTACTCACTTTCCAATCGTAAATACTTACAACTTACAAAGATCTTCAAATCTTCAAACTCCTAAACAATTCTCAGAAATCTAACTCTATAATGATAGAAGTGTATTTGAAGATGTGTAAAATAGTGTTCTATAAACACTTGGAAAAATCTATGAAGAAATCCTTGAAAACTATTTTGTGATTTTGAAATCTTGTGAATTTGAAGAATCTCTTGTTGAATGAATAATTCGTGTGATCTATATATTTTAATGAAGTGCATAGACCTATTTATAAGTCTGAAAAGACAGTTAGTTTGTTAGTCGGTTCTAACAAACCTAAAACCGCTCAACAAACTTAATCTTAAAATCGCTTCGCTCCTCACCTGATTTTACTCTACTCGTCTGCGGTGACTTGGTGAAGACTCGTCTTTCTTATTCTACTCGCTTGTTTTGACCTCGTCCGAGCTCTTCATTATTGTCTCCTGCAGATGACTAGACTTGAGCTGGACTTGAGATGACTTGTAACTCCTAGTCTTGACTTACTAGTTCGGTCCTCGACCTCGTCTCGATCGCCTTAGTATAAGGACTTGATCTCACTGTTCTTTAAGGTCGCCCGGTCATCCGAACCGACTTTTAACTCATCAAAACATTCTTGATCTAACATTGATCTTTCACAGATTGTGGGCATTCAACTTTTGGAATCAATACAATATTTGTATTGTTCAAATAAGGAGGAAACACACCTTGCTCTAACCATTTATCGCCCTCAAATAAAACCGCAGTCCAACCGTACTCCAAAGAATTTTTATAGATATCATGATTAAAGCCATCTGGACCAGGAGATTTATCAAGATGCATCTGTTTAAGCTGTAGAAAATTCTTCCATCTTGAACTCCTTAGTTCCTCATTCTAACTTCCCGACACCATAGGCTCAATCGGTGCTAAGAAATCATTCTCACTGGAACAAGAAGTAGCAAAGAACGAGGTTTGTGAAATAATCTTGAACCAGCCGACAAAGGTCATATTGTTGCTTAATCCATAATCCCTCTTCATTTTTAAGTCTATTAATTTTATTCCTCTTGCTCCGAGACGTTGTCGTTTGATGAAAGAATTTCGTATTAAGATCCCCATCACGAAGCTAGAAAATTTTTGCATGTTGTTTCCATATAATTTCTTCTTGAACTAACAACTTGCCCAACTCTTAACGGGCCTCACAAGGTAAGCCTCTCTACCCAGCAACACTCATATTCCCTTGGAGTTGCTCAATTCTCCTTTCTAAATCTTTTTTAGCATGTCGGAAATTGGAGTCTCGACTTGTTTCCCAATGTGGTAAGAGTTTCATGATTGCTTCTAATCTTTTATAATATCAAGATCCGCAAAACCATTCCAACACCTTCAAACCACATTCTTCAGGTCTCCCTCCATAAGCCACCGATTTTCAAACCGAAAAGTTCGTCTTTTAGAATGGCCTACTCTAGGATTGGTGTCCAGCGAGATCGGATTATGATCTCGAGGCTGGGGCCACCAAATTTTGAAGAATTGCCCTAGGAAATTTAGCATACCGATCGGGGTTCCCCATAGCTCTATCCAAACGTTCCTTAACCATATTATCCGCCTCTCTTCCTCTAAACCAAGTAAAAGGATACCCCATCAAAGGATTATCAGCGAGGTGACAGGTCACTAATCGCATCTCTAAAACCCCTAACCAACCACTGCGGATGCTCAACCCGACCTCTCTTGTCATTAGAGGAAAGTAAATCATTAAAGTCCCCAATACATACCCAAGGAAGAGAGCTTTGGCTTGCTAGGGTATGAAGTAGATTCCACGAGAGTTGACGTCTACCTCTCTCGGGTAAACCATAAAAACCAATGAATACGCCAATCTCCCAAAGAATAAAAAACGTGCACATCAATATGGTTATTAGAATAACTCACAATCGAACAACCGATATTATTCCTCCATAAAATTGCAAGACCGCCACTACGGCCAACATAATCGTGAGAAAAACAATTAGTAAACTTCACTTGACAGAAGGGCCTCAAATCTAACACTTAAAGATAAAGTTTCGGAAAAAAAAAAATTACATTGGGGTTACGAACTCGAACAAGTTCGCATAAAGCAGAACCGTAGCGGCTGCCCCAAACCTCTATAGTTCCAACTTAAGGTGATCATTGCTCGGCAAACCCCACTACCGGGATTTGCCGTTAAAAAATGATTAATTTCATTATTGATTTCATTATGATCAGCTCCTTGCCGTGAAAATCCTTCTTACGCATGGTCTCATTCCTTCTCATGCAAACGTGCCACGCGTTTTCTTTTCTTGACTTCATTAGCGTAAGCTCATCATTTTCATCCTCTTCTAGCATATTTGAAATTCAAAACATGGATTTGAATTACTATCCCCATATTCGCGCCTACCATATCTTCTTTGTAGTGGGGTTTTTGTAATCGCTCCAAAGAAATCTCGAGAATCTGTTACTTGAGATTTTTCCTTCCCGAGTGAATTGACTCGGTCATATGCATTCTCCCCTACAACCGGGATTATTAGCCTTTTCCCAATCACGGTTCATTAACCGTCTTCCCTATCATCACAAACCGATGATCGTTCTCTCCTCTTAACCATCGATCTCCATCGGAAAATTGCGTTATTCTATCCGGAGCTTTTAAAAATGGACCCCGTTATCTAGGAATAACGTCCTCCTGATTCAAAAAGAATATTGAAAGTGTGCGTGTAGTGTAAAAGCATCGATGTTGTCTTGAATGTTATGGAATACACTACAACATCTAAATATCATAATGTAAGCAATGGGAAGACTAACACTACAATGTAAAGGAGTAAGTTTTTCATAGACTTGTTAATTAAAGTCTATGATGCAACGTGAAACGCTTTCACTAATTCGAGAGTGAATACAAAAGTTTGTGTAAAGAGTTTCTAAGACGAGAACCTTTACAACGGAAATAAAGACTCAATATCACCTATTGACTCTTAAACGACTAAGTGTAGTATTACAAAATATTACACCGTAAAAAATAAATCAAAGTATCAAAGACATCTACGCTTAATTACACTTCAAGATACCTATGTTGCTAAACGAGGTGACATGCACAAGTAGCAACGTAAAGGGGGAATAATGACCTTATCGCTTAGATGCACTAACGCACTCAACAATTGATATTTGTATATTCCTTGTCATTCTTTGAAGTCCTCGGTCTTCTATTTATAGATGTCCTCGGCTTCAACCATAGATCCTTGTAGATGGATCTAGAAAGACTCCAAAATAACTTCCCCTTAATTCTCTCACTTAACCGTCCATGTAGATAGTTGATTTCGTGGCTTTTACTCCCGCAACCGCATGATCTAGGTCCTTCTAAATCTATCTCGGAATTAGTCTTAAATCTGGATCCTTGTGGAAGATTACGGAATCCGTCCTCAATGTTGCACTCGATGTTACCGCATCCTCGGTAACATTTGGTGAGTCTTCATTCCAGATCCTTGTAGAATGTTCTAGATCTTCAACTGCAATGTCATAACATCTACTACAACATTGAAGCTGTTAGAGAATAAAAGTTAGTTATATGTAGAAAGAAAGGTCAAATTCTCGATGTAATGTAATATGTGATAACATCACATGCGACATCAATAATCTCCCCAATTTGACCTTTCGCTACAACACACCCGATGTATACATATCAAAGTATATATAAGTCAAGAATGTATGTATGATAGAGAATCTCATCTGTAGCATACACTCGGCAAGTCAAAATGCGTAAGTAGCAAACTAGTCAAAATAGAATAAGTAACTCAAAGTTAACTTACTCAAACACAATAAACCATTAAGGTTCAAACAAAAGCGATTAGTATCAACACCTAATCAAAACATAGAATCGCACTAGAGCATTAACTAGAACATGAAATCGGTATCAGCAATGCTTCAAAATCATGAACCTAAGTAAAGATAAGAGTATCGAGCCTATGAAACGAAAATAGTATCGAGCCTTATAGATAAAGTATCAAACTGATTTACAAAGGAAAATGATTAAGTGTAAGGGAAGGCCGAATATTCTTTGTAAAATATTTTACAGCTTGCAGCTTCAAGGACTTGGACACGGCTCCCTATCACAAATCTCCCTTGTGAAACAGACTCATCATCGTGTCATTTGCTCTAGTAAAACACCATAAAGGTCAGCAAGATCTTCATCTTCATCAAGAAGTTCCACAGTTGCAAAGTTTGCAATAACATCAACAAAGAAGATCAACATCAGGTCTAGCCGCATCACCATCTCCACTAGGATTTGCACCAAGAGGAATCTCCTCGATTACAACACCACGAGCACGAGCAGCACTGGTACTCCCCCTGTGGTAGCATAAAGTAACCTTAACCAATAATCCATCAAGAAGCGAAGTTCATTGATTGATTCCTAAAAATTAGGATTTTGTGGAGCGGCATGTGGAGCGAGATGCGGGACAACATTTGGAACAGGATCGGGAGCGACATATTGTGCGGCATCGGGTGCAACATTCTCTTGACATCGGGATGCGGAATAGGCAAATCAATTACCCCATTTCCACTCGGCAAATTCATCAAAGTAACCCTCCCCCTCAACAACTTATTTATGCTAGGTTGAAAACCATGACTCCTTAAGTAGCCATAAACTAAATTCGGGTAAGGAAGGTTCCCTTTCTCAAGAATATTCCCAAAGAAACTTCATTAAGTGATGAAAAATTACCAGTCCCAAGTTAAATCTCCTCATAACACCAATTTTGAACATCAATACACTGGTCCTTTGTCACTTTGGTCGAATTTGTAGAAGGAATCCAATTATACACAATTAACTTATGAATCACCGAATATAGAGATGTCAAGTGAGCAGCAAGCATATGTCTCTCCCACCTAATTATTCTACCACCAGTCAAAGTTTAAATTACCTCATCCATAGGAGGTACATCTTTTCATCCATGTGATCAATATGGAGGAAGGAATTAATCACTCAGGTGTGAATGGAACATCTCTCCCCCTAAAGTTTACTGAGACCCGTACTCAATGAGAATTTCTTCTTCCATGTCCCTTTTTCAAACTTGCATAGAACTCATAAACCCAATTAGTCATAAAAGAATCAGCAAATGTAATAGCATGCATCAAACTTCTTTCTTCTAAGTATCTTACTAATCCCTTAGACTCAAACTAACAACATCAATCTTTCTTTCAATCAACAATTTTCTATTACTCAACCTAGTAACTTTTTTATCAAAAGTTTCTGTATCCGAATCATCACTGGACTCCTCAAATTCACTATCATTCTCATCACCAACAGGAGTTCAAGACGGTACCTTCTTTCTTAGAATGATCAAATTCTTCGCTTGATTTCTCCTCGAGTCATCACTGCTACCATATGGATTAGGTCTTTCTTTGCACTTGTTCGACATCGGAGTACAAAGACTATCCTGTTTCTTCTTAGATCGTCTTTCTTACCTCATTTTCATCTCCATCGGTGGTACATTCTCATCAGAGTCACCACTATCCGCTTCAACAACTGTTCACCACTTTGCTTGTCGGAATTTTAATCGAGTCGGAGAATACCTTAAGCGGTTCATTTGAAACCGAGCCCATAGTAGGCTTCTTTTTTCTTGATGATTCTGAGTAATCAACCCTTGTAAACACTCATCCTGATCTCCTCCTTGGTTTTGGAGCAACCGATGGAGGGCTTCTCTTTCTCTTCCCCTTTATGGCCTTAACGGTAGTAGCAAGCTCCATCGGTTCTAAGTCCTCCGACATTGAGGAGTCGGTGTGCTCGAAATGTTCTCCTCCTCGGCCAAGTAGACTCTTCCCTTTGCTGGTTTCAACTGTAGGTGCATCCTCCATTGTGGTGTCCCCGCTCAAAGATACTCTACAATTGCAGCAACGTCGACTTCTACAAAGTGGACGATTGAGGATTTTCAGGAACATGAGTAGGTGTAGGAGTAGGGTTAGTTTGAGTGACGAGGTATTGAGACACATCAACCGTTAGAGAGCCGATTGTGAGCTCAGAACGCTTGGTGCCCCTTTTAGGTTTTGGGCGATGGTTTCAGCATGTGCGCTCGATGCTTCAGTGGGTATGTGAATTTTTAGCGGGTAAGCATCGATCGGAGGCATAGGAGGTGATGTGGTAGTGGATGATTCAGCAACAATCGCAGCATTAGGGTTTGTGGCCATTTCAAATGAGCAGATTGAAGTTGGATTGTGAGTTTGGTGAGGTTTCGTTTGAGGGAGAAGTTTGAATGTGTGAGTCCTTTGGGTTTCCTGTCATTTCCACTTAAATAGAGTATTAAAATATTCAATTTAAGTTGATAAATGAAGAAAATAGCCGAACAACTTATGCAAAATTTCGAAAAATTGATGAACATTGATCACTACTATGGCTTTAGTATATAGAGCAACATAAAATTCGAGAAATATATAGAGAAACAATAAAGTAGCAGTTATTTGTATAGACCCACAAAGAAAATTCTGGAATAAATTAGAACCTAGGTGGTTTAAAACATTAAATCCATGATCTCCTAAAATCAAGGGATAAAATCATGGGTTTAAAAACTTCCGTAAAAAATCAAATTAATTAATCCAATTAATGAAAAACACACGGCATTATCTAAATTAAGGTAGTAGTGGGATTAGTGTATGACTGGTCAAATTAAGAACTAAAACATAATTAATTAATTAGACAAATTAAAATAAGTTCGAAATTTTCACGATGTTGTACTCAAAATCGGAACACACACTTCAACACCGATTTTTCATTAGAAAATTTTTCCAATGTTGCAAATAAATCATTTTCAGTTTTTCTAGCACTTTTAATCACACATTGATACATCTTTTCAAAAGAGTGCATCATAGTCACGAACTTCGTGCCCCATAGTTACTCAATAAATTTGTGAGCATATTGATGTAACACTAATCACCTTTTGAAAAGAAGACATCGTAGTAGCGAACTCCGTGCTCCATAGTTACTCGGTGAATTAGTACATCTTGAGTGCTTTTACTTTCTAATTTTCTTTTTCAATTGCATTTAAGAAGTGTGAGACCTCTTTATATCTATACAAAGCATCAATTATGATTCAAATTCATTTTTCAGAGGAATTAATTAATCAAGAAAAGTCCAAAATTAACCAAATTACACATTGTACTGTGATATTGTCACATATGTTACAACATTTGTAACAACGTCTATCTAACTTTATTTAGATAGTGCACATACCAAGAGATTTCCTCGAAATGAGAATCTCTCATGGTCAAGAGCTTTAGTGAAAATATCAAGAAATTGATTTTCGGTGGATACATACTTTAACTTAACAATATTTTTCTCTACTAAATCTCTTATAAAATGATGTCTTATACTAATGTGCTTAGTGAGTGAATGTTATACTGGATTTTTGAAATATTAATAGCACTCGTGTTATCACAATACACGCTTAAAATATCACTTTTAATACCATAATCATGAAACATATAACTAAACCATAGAAGTTGTGTACAACAACTTCCCGCCGCGATGTATTCCGATTGCGGTGGATTGTGATACACAATTTTGCTTTCTACTGCAATGAAATCAGGTTGTTTCTCATGTAGAAACAGCCACCACTCGTACTTTTTCTCGTCATCTATGTCTCCAGCCCAATCAAAGATCACTATATCCCACAAGTGTGCTATTTGTGTCCTTTGTATACCAAATGCCTAGATCACTTGTACCTACAACATATCTTATGATTCTCTTAACCGCATTCAGGTGTGATTCCTTTGGACATGCTTGGTACTGGCACAAACACAAATACTATACATGATATACGGTCTACTAGAAGTTAAGTAAAGAAGACTACCTATCATGGATCTATACGATGTTGGATCAATTTCTTGTCCAAAGCATTGTCTTTACACAATTTACGTGTATATCTCATAGGTGTTTTCATTACCTTAGAATTTTCCAAACCAAACCTTTTCACCAAGTTTTTAGCATATTTGCTTTGTGAGAAGAAAATACCATGTTTTTCTTGTTTGATTTGAAGACTTAGAAAGTAATTTAGATCCCCAACCATATTCATCTCAAATGTTGCGTCATTGCTTCAACAAAACCGTTTAACATTTTATCACAAGTTGAACCAAAGACTATATCATCAACATATATATGAGCAATTAGTAAATCTTCTCCATTTTGTTTGATGAATAAGGTATTATCAGCAATTCCTCTAATAAAACCAAATTGCAAAAGAAAGTCAGGTAAGTCTACCATACCATGCTCTAGGAGCTTGTTTTAGGCCATACTGCTTTCTTTAGCTTATAAACATGATCAAGATGTTGTGGGTTTTCAAATCCTTTAGGTTGTTCAACATATGCTTCTTCTAACAAAATGTCATTTAAAAATGCAGCTTTAACATCCATTTGGTGAAGTTTAATATTAATAAAACATACAATTACTAGTAATAATCTAATAGATTCTATCCTAGCAACATGTGCAAATGTTTCATCAAAATCAATACCTTCAACTTGTGTATACCCTTGTGCAACTAACCTAGCTTTGTTTCTAACAATGTTACCGGACTCATCAGTTTTATTTCTAAAAATCCACTTAGTTCCAATGACATTGACATCATCGAGGCCTTGGAACTAGTGTCCAAACATCATTCTTTTCAAACCGATTAAGTTCCTCATGCATAACATTAATCCAATTTTCATCTTTTAATGCATCATTAACATTTTTAAGTTCAATTTCAGAATAGTAGCACTCTACATTAACAATATTACAAAGAGAAGACATACATATTGATCTTACCAAATCTGCATGCTCTTTTGAACTTACTTTCCTTCCGGTTTGTACACCAGTGAAGCATCACCAATGATCTGTCTTTGTGGATGATTTTTGGTTATACGACTAGATTGATTCAGCTTTGGTGTATATTGATTGTTACGAGATAAATCTGCTGAAGTTTCAGGGATGTTTTACCGGATGTTGTTACATTCGGTGACACATTCTCTAATTTGGTGATTATCTTGAACCGGTAACATAAGACACATCTTCATCATCATTGTCATCTGTAAGCTTTTTATCATCATCAAACACAACATTAACAGATTCTTGAATAGTGTTAGTTCTAAGGTTAAAAATTCAATAGGCTTTACTATTTCTAGAATAACCTAAGAAAACACCTTTATCACTTTTTGAATCAAACTTGTGAAGTGATCCTTATCATTCGAGAATATAACACACACAACCAAACACATGAAAATATTTCACATTTGGTTTTCTATTGTTCGAATCTCATATGAAGTTAGAACTAGATCTCGGAAAAACTCTATTAGAAATATGACATCTTTGTATTCAATGCTTGACCCAAAATCTCTTAGCAAGATTTTTAGATGTAAGCATGACTTTAGCCATTTCTTGTAAAGTTCTATTTTTTCTTTTCAGCAATCTCATTTTGTTGTGGAGTTTTAGGTGAAGAAAACTCATGTAATATACCTTTTCTTTCACAAAAATCAGTAAACATGCTATTTTCAAATTCCCTACCATGATCGGATCTAATCCTGCTAACTTTTAAGTCGTAAACAATTTTAAATCTTTTGTAAAGGATTTTAAAAGCATTAAAAGCTTCTGACTTTTCTCTCAAAAATTCAATCCATGTATACCGAGAGTAATCATCAACCACAGCAAGTGAGCCTTTCGATTTTCATTGGACCCATCGGATCCATATGCGATAATTCAAAGCAATGATGTGTCGAACAATGTGATAACATTTTGTGCGACATTCTTACTCGCTTACCTTTTTGGCATGGACCACATATAGCGGCATTATCAAACTTCGGTTTAGGCAATCCTAGCACGGCTTACTTTTAACTTGATTTTCTTATGTTCCTATAATTTGTATGTCCTAATCTTTGATGACATAAGTAATTTTCATCATGTTTTGCCAAATTACACAAGTTTTTGTTCCCAATTAAATAACAATTGTATGTTGACCTATTAGCGAGTCATCAAACACTCATTATTTTTGTCAAGAACATAACATGAGTTTTTGTTAAATTTTACAAACAAATCATCATCACATAATTGACTTATACTAATTAAATTAGCAAGTAAGCCATCAACATGCAAAACATTTTTTTAGCTTAGGAAAACCTTCAACATTTAAAGTTCATTTTCCAATGATTTTTCCTTTAGTACCACCACCATATGTTACGGTTCCACCATTAAAAGATTCATATTCGGATAAGAAGTTGATTTGACCAGTCATATGTCTAGAACAACCACTATCAAAATATCATAAACCTGGAACACATGCTTTCAAAGAAGAGTAAACCATGTTACAGACAACTTTAACCTTCTTTTTAGAGATTTGTCTTTAACACATGTTGCTTAGAGTGTGACAACATTTTAGACAACATTTTAGCATCTTTCGAGATCTTTCAGTCTTTTCAAACAACAAGGATGATTTTGACCAATTTCATCACAATAATGACACACATACTTCTTTTTGCTTGCTTCTTCTTGTTAGTCTTTGTTTGAGCCTCAACTTTTACCTTGGTATCAGTTTTGGCTTTCACAAATTTCACGGGATTCTCAAACATAGATGATGTTTTATTTTTATACCCTAAACCAAATTTATTAGGTGACCAATTACTAAAGCATCATTCATATCGGATGAACTTTTGGTATATTTCTTAAAACTTAAAGAAGTTCCTTTTAGTTCCTCTTTTAGCTTAGAAATTTCCAAGTCTCTTCTCGGTAAGTATGATTTCTAGTTTAGTTATTGTTTCTTTCAAATCATCATTCTCTTTAGTTAAAGACTTTAGAGATTGACCTTGTTCAAAGACATTTGTCTAATAAACTTTTATATTCAGATTCATCAATTCTTGTTTCTTCACAAGTGTTATCTGTTTCATCAACACACCCAACAAAACTGTTCAAATCTGGAGAAATTTGATCTCGATGTTGCTTCGGATGTTGTGACATCTCGATGCAACATCTGAATCGAGTCATCCAGATCATCATCCAGAGTCATCATAATCAATTTTAGCATAAAAAGCAAGTTCCTCATTTTTTGAATCATCATTTTCATCATTTGAGTCATCACTTAAGGTAGCATTAAAATTCAGTTTTCTCCTAAGTCTGGTATTTGCACACTCATTAGCATAGTGTCCAAATACGGTGCATGCATCGCACTTAATGATTTTTTGTATTCGGGATCATACCTTTGTCTACTACCTTTTCAATTTGCGTTGATTGACTCGATCTCTCCTTCTTTTGAGGGTAGGTGTTGTGTTGATTTGGATCTTTGGTTGGATATTCCCCTTGGATTTCGCTCATCGCTTTTCCTCGGGTAGGAGTTAAACTTCTTTGTCGGCGGGCGATGTTGTCGGGATTGTTACAACATAGGTCCTGTCACATCCTCATCGTAATCAATCTCGATTACAAAAAGATTGATGTTCATCACTTGTGGATGTTTCTCCTTTGTAAACAATAACCTTCTTACTATCATTCTCCTCTGGTTGGATGAAGTTGATCTCATAGGTCTTAAGAATGCTTATTAGCTCATTATGACTCAACGTATACTGTATTCTTAGCTTCTTCTATAGCACAAATTTTTGCGTCAAATCTTTTAGGAACAGTAACGTAAAATCTTATGCACTAACCTCGGTATTAGAAATTGGATCTCTAAGCGGTGAGCTTCATTGGCAATCTCCATGACACGTTCATTGTAAGATGAAATGGTTTCATCTACCTTCATTCTCGGAGTTCTCGAACTTCGTGCCTAGCATTCGTAGTTTGGTTCTACGAACACTATCGGACCCCTCACAATGCTCTTGTAAACGATCCCAAGCCTCTTTTGCCGACACGATTAGATATGATCTTGAACATAGTCATATCAGTGGGACAAAAATTGCATTTAAAGCTTTAGAATTGTAACTAGCAATTGTGCTTTCATCATTCGTCGATCCAATTCTCGTTTCACTTGAGTTTCTCCTTCATTATCAATTTGAGTTCTAGGGGCTGTCCATCGAGAAAGAACACTCCTCCAAGCACGTTCATTTATGGATTTGATATACATCCGCATCCTTGGCTTCCAATAGGCATAGTTCGTTCCATCAAGAACAAGAGGCCTAATAGATCGAGAGAGTGAATACTCCATTGCAAAATAAAAAGACACACTAAAACACGGGATCTAAACTTAGTACCGTCAAGTTTTAGGCTCTCGTGCCAACCGAAAGTGTGTGTGTAGTGTAAAAGCAGTGATGTTGTCTTGAATGTTATGGCATGCACTACAACATCTAAATATCGAATGTAAACAACGGAAGACTAACACTACAATGCAAAGGAGTAAGTTTTTCATAGACTTGTTAGTTAAAGTCTATGATGCCTATCGGAGAAACATTTCACTAATTCGAGATTTAATTCAAAAGTTTGTGTAAAGAGTTTCCAAGATGTAACCTTTACAACGGAAATAAAGACTCAATATCACCTATTGACTCTTAAACGGCTAAGTGTAGTATTACAAAATATTACACCGTCAAAAGTAAATAAAAGTATCAAAGACATCTACGCTTAATGACACTTTAAGATACCTATGTTGCTAAATGAGGTAACATGCACAAGTAGCAACGTAAAGGGGAATAACGGCCCTATCGCTTGGATGCACTAACGCACTCAACAATTGATATTTAGATATTCCTTGCCATTCTTTGAAGTCCTCGATCTTCTATTTATAGATGTCCTCGGCTTCAACCATAGATCCTTGTAGATGGATCTAGAAAGACTCCAAAATAACTTCCCCTTAATTCTCTCACTTAACCGTCCATGTAGATAGTTGATTTCGTGACTTTTACTCCCGCAACCGCATGATCTAGGTCCTTCTAAATCTCTCTGGAATTAGTCTTGAATCTGGATCCTTGTGGAAGATTCGGAATCCGTCCTCAATGTTGCACTCGATGTTACGGCATCCTCGGCAACATTTGGACCGAGTCTTCATTCCAGATCCTTGTAGAATGTTCTAGATCTTCAACCCGCAATGTCACAACATCTACTACAACATTGAAGCTGTTAGAGAATAAAAGTTAGTGTGGGAAAACCAATGGTTAGAATTCTCTAACCTTTAACGCAATGGAATAACTCTTACCGGTTGGAATTCTACGTACATTGTGATCCTCCGAGTCGGAAACACAACCACGTATATTATTTGGATTGCTTCCATAGTTCACAATTTAAGTGCCTTTTATGATTGAGTATATGTGATCATGACATTTTGGTGAAGAAAATCATACGTACATCTTCTCACTTTTTTCATGCGGAGAAAATTAACTTTTTATTTTCTCAAGTGATGGAAGTTACAAAACTTCCTTCTCGCCTATCCACTTCATGGGTCGATTAATAAAATAAATAAATTTAATTATTTATTTACTTTCATCTCCCACTCACACATGAAGTTTGAGCCTTATACTCATCTACTTCACTTTTTTATATCATCACATAATACATTTTCCATACGGGCAAATAAATCGTGTGACCCTCGAGAATATGAGTCTAACCTTTAACGCAGCAGAATAACTCTTACCGATTGGAATTCTACGTACCTTTGTGATCCTCCGAGTCGAAACACAACCACGTATATTATTTGGATTGCTTCCATAGTTCACAATTTAAGTGCCTTTTATGATTGAGTATATGCGATCATGACATTTTGGTGAAGAAAATCATACGTACATCTTCTCACTTTTTTCATGCGGAGAAAATTAACTTTTTATTTTCTCAAGTGATGGGAGTTACAAAACTTCCTTCTCGCCTATCCACTTCATGGGTCGATTAATAAAATAAATAAATTTAATTATTTATTTACTTTCATCTCCCACTCACACATGAAGTTTGAGCCTTATACTCATCTACTTCACTTTTTTATATCATCACATAATACATTTTTCATACGGGCAAATAAATCGTGTGACCCTCGAGAATATGAGTTTTTGTGCTATACAATTGTTAATGATATATATCAACTCGACCAGTTTTCACAAGAAGAATTCAAAACTCTTAATACCCTGCAATTCTTTCAATTAACACAAGTTGACATATATCTTTCAATCCCTTGAAATTATTAGAGCATATTCAACGTTTCATCAAATCTTTGTATTCATAATCAAGTTCTCAACTCGATTGACCGGTCAATGAATCACAATAGATTGTATTAATAAAGACATTCTTCCTTTCACGCAAAATGTCTACTGAGACTCCCACTATAGCTGCTTTCCTAGACATGTACCGCACCGCCGAATTATCTTAGTTATTGGCAACATGCTAAAGCAAAGCAACACTAAAGTGAAGACTTAGAAATATAGCAGAAAGTCTTAAGGGTACTTTAAGAGGTTTATTTAAACCTCAAGGCCTCATACAATGAGAAAATAGGGATATCTTTCTCATTTTCTTATGGTCAACTTAGCACATGTGGTATGAAACACATGTTACGATGTCTTGAACTTCTAGAATGGAAGTGTGTGTCTTTTGAGTCATTTTCTTTCTCATCGACATCGTATAAATCATAGTTCAAGTGTATTCTCGATACTTAACTTGGATTTTCTCCCACTATAGTCTAGGGAATCCATTGATTTAGCTTATGAACAAGTCAAATAGATTTGTGGTAAAATCTATTGCGATTATTTCCAAATAATCTCATCTCTACACACACTCGATGTCGAGAGGTGATTGCTCGTATGAGTGAGCCAATCTATATTTGTCGACACACTATTATGTGAACCATCATATTAATTACAATACATAAATCTCTAGCAACATTAACATATACTCATACCATGTCCAAATCCATTTAAACTTTAATCTTAAATGTCCAAGACATCTATATGAATAAGTTTGACGAGAGGATTTGCTAACATTTATAAGTAAAAGGTATTTTAAGAATCACTCTTTCAATCTTTGTAATATCTCTACAAAGAACCTTTTTAGAGTATTTGGTTTTCTTGATACTTGGAATATCTAGTGTAAGCTTTAGTTGCTTTGACTATCACTAAATAATAGCAACTCCCACTAAAGTATTTTTATTCCACAACGAATTGTAGCAACATCTCTCACCAGGATATTTGATTCCATAATGAGTGACAACAACTCCCACCGTAGTGTTTAATTCCTCAATGAATCGCTACATATCCTATTGAATTGTTTGATTCCATGGTAATCTCTACAGACTCCTCTTGGAGTGTTTGATTACTTGGTAAATCGTTTCAGCTCCCACTGAGTCTTTGATTCCACAATGAATCACTATAGCTCCACTGGAGTGTTTGACTCCAAAATGAATTTCTACAACTTCATTTAAAATGCTTAAAATTCCCAAAACTTTCAAGAAATCTCTAAACCAAACTATCTCTTATAATGCGAGATGCACATGCCATAAGTTTGACTTCTATAGTGGACAGTGCTATACAGATCTGTCTCATACTATGTCATTAGATTACTTCAATTTTCAAGCAAGATGACATAAGCTGGAATTTGATTTACGTTAATCTAAATTACTATTCCAGATTGTATCCGTATAGTTTAAACATTTAAATTTTTAAATTATCTTCTTGAGATAATAATCTGCAACACCACTCGAGATATCTCAAAAAATCAAACACTTTCTTTTAGTGTTTTTCTCATTAATTGATATCCGCTAACCAAAACTAATAGCTCAACTATTGTCTCACTGTGTGCACAACTTAGCATACATTAGACTTCCAATTGCATTTGTATATGATATTATCGACATCTCATCTTTGAGTTTTCGACACTCATCACAAGACAAAGACTTCGTCTTTCACAACATGAGTATCAATAGGTTTTCATACACCTATTTTGAATTGTTTAAGAAGTCTCTTTGCGTAAACCTATTAAGACAACCCCAAATAACTTCTTGAACAAACTTTATGAATCTTTCCATAAAAAACATACTCATTGTTGTTATTCCAGCTAATAATACTAGAATTACAAAACTATCTTGAACCGTTTAACTAAGCACAATGATCTTTGTCTTTCACAACAAAGTTATATGAGATAATCATTTAAATGAAATCTCATGTTACACTGTCTTAAGGATTATTTAAGTTCGCAAATCGACTTTTCAATTTACAAACATTATCCTCTTAGAAGATTGAATCCTACATGTTACATGTAGATTTCTCCTTCCCATTTCCCATTGGAAAAACTAGTTTTTAACGTCCAATTTGATGTAATTCTAAATCTAAACTTGATATACTAGCTAAAATCGGTTGAGGTAAAAATTACAACAGATGGAAAAAATGTGATACACTCGCTTTTAGAGTATAAGTTTTCGATCACGTGAACTTTACTACCTCACTATAGAGTCATCAGTCTCAATTTAATTCTGAGAATTCATTAATTCTCAATTACTTAGTGTCTTGACGATAAGTCTACAAGTTTCCAAACTTCGTTTGACCTCAACGATTCATGTTTTTTTACATTGCTTTCTTTCACTAGTCTTTTGTCACATGAGATGGAACCTCTCGAAAGTTTGTAGGTTCTTCCCCATTCACTAAAGACTTATCATATTTTTACAGTTATCATAATGCCTTTCAAGCATATATTCTCTAGACAATTACTCTCATCAAGATCTATCCGATCTTAAAAGGGTAAAAATCCATCAAAGAACATTTTATCAAGAAATCACTCCCACTTGGATCTGATAGAGAGTGATTACTCCAATCCCAAAAATATGATTTAGATTTTATGTGATTCTATCTCAAGTATACTTCAACCCATTTGATCAACGATTAACACATATCCCTTAGATTTAACAACATACCTAATGAAGGTACATTTAATCACATGGACCCAACTTTCATCTGACTCAAAAGAATCATGTATGTGAGTTGTTGATCCTTATATCTAAGGATACCGATTAGGTATTTCACCTATCTTGTAGATCAAAAATGTGATTGAAGTAATCAACTATGAATAGTCATTACAAAACAACCATCAACAACTAATAACTACACATCTCTCTCAATAGAGATGGTTAAATTAGCTTATGTTCTACATGGGTCTCATCACATCCAACAATATTCAAATCTCTAGTCAGGCACCACCATTATGCAATGGTGTACAATATTTCAATAATTGTTGGATTATGTCTTTCTCATTACATAGTCCATTGAACTGCTTTTGGGTCTCTCACGCACTCTAAAGGTTCTTAAAACCTTTTAAAGTTATGTCTTTTAATTCACAGACAATGTTAGGAAACATCTAAATCCATCATAAGTCTTAGACATGTGTGAAATTAAACAAACACCCTTTTTAAAGCATGAAAAATCAATTAACGTAAGTATTGGAAAATAGTAAGTTCCATGTTAGTTGTTTAACATTCATAGAATCACATTTATCAAAACAAAATAATTGCAATGAAGAGTCAACTTAACAGTTTTATTAATGGTTTTCAAGTCACATATTAGCAAGATTATGTTCACATTCGATAACTCGACTTTTAAAAATTGAACTTCAAAGTTCTTCTTTCACAAGTCAGTTCATCCAATCTTGCATAACATGACTTAAAAAACTAGTATGCCAGATGTCATTATTTACACAAGCATTACTAGTGGAACATACTTATAATAAATATGAACTAACTTCATAAAAATTAATAGTAGTTCTCTTACAATCCAAAACCACATAAAACATCTAAAGGAAGTCAAATACCATAATACATATTGTAAATACTAATTTCAACCAGGTCTTACGAAAATAGTAAATCAAGTCTCAATCGTAGAAGAATATTTGTAGAAGTGAGATCCTAAGTGATCTCGGGAGCAATCAGGAGACTATGTAGTATTAAATATTGACCATCGTCAATCTCAAGTTTACAAGTCCCTAAACCTCAACTCGAGCTTAAACCCCACATAATAGCATCTCGTCTCAATGCTCATTCGTCTTAAGTTAATGATCTTGTCATTTATAAGTCTCTAATCCATTGGGATAAGACTCAATTAAGAATACATTACTAAAGATTTACTATGCTCAAAACAAAAATTGGAATGAACTACTTAGTCCTTCTTGGACTTAGCATTCGTGAGTAAAATGACCACACTTGTTACATCCGAAGCATGTCACTCACTCTTATCCATTTTTTTAGTCTAGCATATTTTCTTTTCTTATTCTTCTTTAGCATTAAGATTGACACCAAGATTTATCGGTACATCCAGTTCGAGGCGACTTGCCTTTTTCACTTTCCTTCCACTTTGTTTACATCTTAAGCTTGAAGTTTGCATTGAATTAGATTTAGCAATGAGAACACTTTATGAAGACTTGTTGTTTCAAGTCCGTCATCTTTAACTCAACATAATGAGCTACATGAGTGAAAGTCAAAATACTTTCATCAAGAGTCGTGTCGACCCTCGAGTGTTCCCACTTGTCGAAAGTGACTGGATTCAGTTGAGAATTTGATGTTCATCGAGAATGTAAAGTGTTACCATACTTTCCCTTCGAATATTACGAGATATCATGGGTAGTATGGCGATGTGCACACTCGAGAGATTATGTTATTGATGGTGAACTCATCAATATGTCACGAGCTATGACATTTTTCATTTTTCAAATCTCATGATCTTTTCCGATCTCGAGTCACTATCATAATTCCAGGACCTTCCATAACATGGTTTGATAGTATCTAATACATCATGTTCTCTAAGAACATCAAAAAAATTTGACGCCATGTGTCATAATTATCGTCATTGAGTTTTCTATTTGGTTTAACTTTCAACAATGATTGCATTTGAAGCTATTGTCTGGTTTTAATAGAAGTGATTCAAGAATCAATATTCATTTATGTATCAATTTGTTCTATGTTAAGCTAATCGACATCTGAAAAATTCGATACGAAATTCAATATCGAAAAATGACTTAAAGTCATTAATCATCAATCTCATGAAGTATCCTCCTTAAATGATTCGGTTCCAAAACATAAACAAAAATAAGTTCTAGCATTTAATGATAAAAATAAATAGCTAAAACTCCCACTCAACAACATGAATCTGCATGCTTAAAACATTCAATCAAAATTAATGAAATAAACATAATCATGTCATAAAAAATAACCAAGATAGTTACGGTAATCTCGAGAAGACTATTTCAAGTCTTAAATACCAACTATTAAGGTCATTTTAAAAAATAATCTTGTTTCAAAGCAATACTCCTAGGTAAACTCCTTAAATTTTGGATAATCTATGATGTAATGTATACGCTCTCGGAGTACTTCTTTAGTACTCATTATAAAAAATTATGATAAAAGGATCTACATGACGATTCTTCATCCGAGCGTTATTTTGACTTTTCAAGTCAAAATCGTCGGATCTTCGAATCAATCATTTGTGTAAACATGTTGCTTATTCAACTTGTCTATTGTAACAAATACCCAATTATCAATCGTTTCTTTCATAGTATCACAATTTCCATAAGATTCTAATTCTTAATACAAATTTTGTATATTTTATTTAAAAAAACTCCAAAAAACTACTTAAAGTTTTCTTGGAAGTGTCTCGGCTCAAATCTCAACACTTATTGAGTCTCGAGCTATAAAATTGGAATTAACTTATGAGATACTAAGACGAGATATACATCTTCATCATAGAACTTTAATGTTCCAAAAAGAAATTGTGCAAAAATTTTCCATCATGTAATTCTTAAGAATGCATAACACTAACTTCATTGTTCGAATTTCAAGAACCATTATTGTTCTTCTACTCTTCGAGTCATACCCGTAAAATGAGCAACCATTAAACATATCAATGCTTAAAACTTTTAACACATGAATTTTAAGCTCACTATTACACCAAGAAAATCTATAATATCAAGTGTAATAGACTAATTCACAAGTGAAATAAGTTACACTATGGTTTTCATCTCAAAATGGATAAAAACAAGTACTCAAACATTAATAGTTCAAATACCTCATATTTATACATATTAAGAATCTACACTGAAAAATATGAACATAGGAATTTACGGCACCAAAATTGGAGTTAAAATGAGCTCAAACGAGCCGTAACAAGTTTTCATGCGCGCGTAGGTGCCGAAAACAACCACTAAAGGCTGAAAACCGCTTCGCTTTGCCGAAAACAGCCGAGATCCGCCGGAAAACTGCCTATACGCGCCCAAACGCACCGATACGGCACCACACGTGCCTCCAACTGTCACAGGTGCGTGGCATCACGCGCAACCGCCGCCACCGCCGTTGTCTGCGCATGAGGTACACGCGCCGCCGAGGTTCGCCACCGACCACCGCGCGTGGCTCCACGCGCCACCATATATGTCGCGGTCGCCGGCGCGTGGTCGCCACGCGCCACCACCATTGTCGGCCGTTGTCGGCGCGTGGCTTTCACGTGCCACACTGCCGCCGCCGCCGCCGCTCGTTCGCCCGCTAATGTGGTTGTCGGTTCGACTTCGGTCGGTTCGCGTCCGATCCGATTCGGGTCAATCGGCTCGGTCCGGTTCGGACTGGTTTGACCGGGTCAAACTGACCTTGACTAGGTCCTTATCCAAAAGTCTTTAGAAATTGCAAACAAGTCCTTAAAAAATATCAAATTTTCTAAACGCAACCCACCAACTTTCCTCAAACTTCTCGATTTGCCTCAAATACGTTAAATTTTCAAAAATCATAGCTCTCTCAATACTTGACAAAAATTAACAAACTTTATATCCACGGAATCCTCATTCAACGTACTACAATCTAGTATCAAGAACTCATCACGTTTCATGATATATTGTTCGTAATTTCCAGTCAAAGTTTCTGTAATTTTATAAAGACCGAATTTTATCTTACAAGCGGTGAGGCCAAAAATACGAAATTTTGCAGATTGTCTAAACATCATACAAGGCACGTACATCAATTTTTCAGGCCCAAATTCAACCGTTTCAAAATCAAAATTTTGAAAAAATACAGATTCACATGATTTACGTACAATTACATGCATAACATATATAGAAAATATCATTTGAACACATCTAACATATGAACATGCATAGAGAATCATTTTCACGCATTTAGAATCCAACACATTGGCTCGATACCAATGTGGAAAAATCAATGGTTAGAATTCTCTAACCTTTCACAAAGCAAAAATAACTCTTACCGGTTGGAATTCTACGTACACCGTGATCCTCCGAGTCGAAACACAACGACGTATATTATTTGGATTGCTTCCATAGTTCACAATTTAAGTGCCTTTTATGATTGAGTATATGTGATCATGACATTTTGGTGAAGAAAATCATACGTACATCTTCTCACTTTTTTCATGCGGGAGAAAATTAACTTTTTATTTTCTCAAGTGATGGAAGTTACAAAAATTCCTTCTCACCTATCCACTTCATGGGTGGATTAATAAAATAAATAAATTTAATTATTTATTCACTTTCAATTAGTTATATGAAGAAAGAAAAGGTCAAATTCGATGTAGCGAGAATATGTGATAACATCACATACGACATCAACAAATATCACAAGCACTCTCTGTATGCCCAAGTTTACCACAGATAAAACAAAATAGCTGAAGTCTTTCATATTTGAAATTCACCATAGAACTTGCTCCAGTACTCATCCAAATTTTCTTGCCCCTCTTTAATGGAGTATTGACATCTACTTCCACCCTAATTCTCATGAACGGTTTCCAAGCATCTCCCTGTTCGAGGCATCATACTCTAAGAAGATACCAATAAAGTTCCCAAGAGCTCGCCCACCGACTCTATAAAAGAACCCATGGGTAAATTGTAAATTTGAACCCGAGAAAAGTATTTTATTCAAAGGAACGTTATGGGTTATTTTCCCAATTTTCATCCGGTGAATTATAAGCGGGTGGTTTCCAATGGACCATAGACCCCCTCGACCACCCTCTTAAGGTCCATCTTATGGAAAAACTGAATCAAGATTCGTTGTTCCCCAATCTCCTTTATCGCCACCCCTCTCCTTGGATTCCAAATGCTTGCTAGCCTGCTCCTCGTAAAGTTGAAGTTAAGAAATTGATCCGTGAGAAATCTTCCAACCAAACACAACTCTATATCCCCACCCGGATCTTCCTCCCCATCTCCTCCTAATATCGGCTCGTCATCCTCCTCCGTCGATAAATTTAAATTCTCCATATGAACATCCATCGAACACCAAATTCGAAAGATCAAGAAACCCTATGGAAAAATGCGCCTCTCAACGAAGGAGAGAAGTTATAGAAGACATCACACCATTTGTTTAACTGAACTTACTAACCACAATTTTACAAGTTTTATATTCTTCACAGCTTTTAACATCATCAAAAAATGGGGAAATTGTTCGATCAGATGTATTAAGGTTGTTTTGATGAGTTAAATAAGTTAGAAAATATTTATAAAATAGGGTGACCAAATTGAAATTTGTATAAACGACTAAAGTAAGAATGTTAGTCTGTTAGTTAGAAATTGTTTTAGCCTTCAAGGCAGAGACGAGGACAGAAAACAACCAACTTTGATCAAGATCAAGAAAGAAGAATCAGCTGAGACAAAATCGTCTAACAAAAGCCAATAAAGAAGAGCACAAGATAAGGCGAAGATCAGTTTAGTAGAATAAGAAAGGCAGGTCAAAGCCATGTCAATCAGACGATGATTTAAAGAACAGTTGATGAAGAGTCTGCATATTTCAAGATTCGGTTTTAAGTCAAAGTTAGTTGTAACTAACTAACTTTAATCCGCCTATATATAGGATTACACACTTAGCAAGATCAACTTGATGCACATTTTTACTCATTGTACACACTCCGAGAAAAATTCTCGATTTCACGCTTAGATACCTATTTTGTTTTAGAAGGTGTTTATAGAATATCATCATCATCTTCTTATCTTCATAGAGAAAAGTTTAGAAAATTTTGAAGATCTCAAGACATGTAATCTGTAAGTATTTAGTCTGAAGGGAAAATAAGAAAGTAAGAGAAAACCCTTCTACAAATTGTAAAAGTAGAGTGGATGTAGGATATTCATATCTCGAACCATGGCCACTATACATCGTGTGTTCTTTAACTTCCTAGTTATTTCTTTTTATTGTCTTAATCTTCCTTCAGGTTCTTTATTTTGGCTTGCTTGTTCTTCATTTTGTTTGGATAAAATTAAATAATCGAAAGGCTAAGTATAAATATTTTTCTGTGAACTTTGATTAATTTAGAAGATTTACTTGAATAGGTAATTTGAAATTCAAAGAATTTTGGATAATCTATTCAACCCCTTCTCGATTATCCTTTGTAACTCGGGCGAGGGACCAACATCCATCCATCCATTAATGGCGATGGATATATCCATTAAATTCAATCTCTAAAACGATAAGAAATACCACGAGAGAAGATGGTGGAGTGATGGAAGTTGTTGGTAAACTAGTTATAGAATTTGAAGCCACTATTGGGAGATGTATCATTAAACATATTTTTTTATCACCATCATATTTCTCCTCGAGCCACCGCCATTGTTTTTCAAAGAAAAACTCAAAGCAGAGAAACGGGAAGAAAAAAATTGCGTATTTTTATTTCACCCCATTTTTAAGAAGACCCACTATTTTAAACTTACATTCTTTAATTAATATTTCATTGTAAAATATTGGATTTATTACTATAGGATACTATATACTCAATTTTATTGTTAATATATACAACTAAAAAAAAATACTACTAGATACAATTACCTTTCCCAAAATTCCTAATATACCCTTAGATCCATCAGCTATCATAAATCTCTCTCTCTCTCTCTCTCTCTCTCTCTCAAAAATCATGTTTCTTCTCGGTCACTCTCTCTCTTCTCTCTTAAAAAACCACGCCGCCTCACCGCCACTCTCCACCGCTCATCTCTCTCTCTCTCTCTCTCTCTCTCTCTCTCTCTCTCTCCTTCCCACGACAACATTGTCACACTTTGTGATGCTACCGGTGAAGGAAACAGATTCAATCGAGACGAAGCTCGCCACGGAGATCAACCGCAAGAAAAAATTATCGTTTGAGCCATCGACAACGTTTAAATGGCGGATCTACTCTCAAGCAATGCCAAAATGACAAATTTACTCTTGAAGCAATGTCGTAATGACATATCTACTCTCGAAGCAACGCCGAAATGATAGATCTATCAATCTCTTTCATGACGAGTGCACCTATCGGGCTTGAAGACAGTCCTTGGATTTTAGAAGAATTGGATTCTTATGCGTCTCGCCTTTCGTGAATGGACTGTGATTGAGTTTGGCGAGTCCGTGACACGGTTTGAGTGTGTTACATCGGGGCAATAATGTGAAGATTTATTAAGTTTGATTTCAGTTTGTGTTACTCACTGAATTTGATTTCTTGATTCTTGTATTTTCTTAATTTCCTTTTGGAAAGTTATTTGTATACACCGGTGCAATAATGTGCGTATTTATTTATTTTGCATATGTGCAATGAAGTCGCACATGTGCAACAATATTTTTTGAAACATTTTTTGTTGCGTTTATTCATAACAACATGAGTGTTTTTATGTTGTGTTTTATGTTACTAAAGCTGCACAAAAGTAATTTATTTTGGAAAACTAAATCCAATGGAAAGAAATTGAATGGAACAACTAGTTGCATTAATTTTGAATTATTCATAGCAAATGAGGATGATATATTTTCTTTTTTAATTCTTTTGAATTGATAAATGAAAGTATGAAGGAAATTAAAAAAAAGCGAGACATCTATAAACTAGGAAAATAATGTGCGTAAAAAAAATAGCAAAAAAAAGTTATATCAAAATATAAGCAAAAGCAATGAAAAAAAAAGGACATCCTATCTTAAAATACAAATTTGCAGCCAAACAATAGTAAGTTACTGATTATGGGGAAGATTAAAGGACGTCAAATCTCATAAAGGTGAATGCAGCAGACTTCAAAATTGTATTTGAAAAGGGAGGAGTAATTTGGGCAAATTGGATCAAACTCTTGTATCTATTATAATTACAAGATATCTTATACTCTTTCCGTCCGGAAAAGCTTTCATATGTATGAGGACACAAACTTTAAGAAAAAGAATAATGATTGAGATTTTGAGGGCTAATTTTTATAATTTTATGTATAAAGTAAAAAATCTTATTGGATTGTGTGTATGTGAGAGTAAAAAGTAATGACATTTGTGTTAATTAGTGAAAATTATAACGGTGAAGTTTATAAAGAATTTTCCATTGTAATGGTGTGAAACTTATAATGATACGTATAAAAAAAGGGGTGAGTCTCTTGTAAAATATTTCACATGAAATATCGCTTAAAAAGGGAAAAAAAAAACTTCGCGGGTCACTATCAAAACGGGTCAAACCATTAAGAATGCGATTAGGACAGATGATTAAGAACGCAGATTAGCGCGAGCAGCGACGACAATCTACAGCGCGGATACGGCGGCGATCATGAGACAATAAAAACAATGAAATCCGACGAAAAACAACAATGAAATTCAACTACGAGATCAAATTGAGGAGAAGAGAGCAAAAAAGGAGAAGACATGGATGGTTTTTTAAAAAAATTCCAAATAATTAGGTGTTGGATGATCCGATTGATGAAAACAAGAGTGGATAAAATTTAAACAGTTGATGAATACAAAGCTTATGCGAACTTCGATGATAAATTTTTATTTACTGTTTAAACCGGAATGAATATCGCAACTCCTAATCTGCAGTTCCGATTTATTCATATAGTAACACACATTTTTCCATAAAGTAACATATTTTTGTTCATGTAGTAACACATTTTTTCTTCATATAGTAACACATATTTCTCTATACAATAACACGTTTGTGTTCATATAGTAACATATTTTTTTCAAAGTATGTGTTACAAGAAGAACAATTATGTGTTACTGTAAGGGTAAGTACGTGTTACTAGTTCTTAAAATAATAAAATATTAGTTTTGTTCATTAATAACACATTTTTCTTCATACAATAACATGTGTTTGACCTAATAATAACACAACCCGAGAGTAAAAATTTCTTTTACCTTCGCACAAGTTTAATACACACATTTGCCCTTACAATAACACATATTTACCCCAAAAATCTTATACTTGGGGATCAAATAGACCCATGATTTTTTTTTCTTAACACATTAAAGTCATTTCTCTTTAATATTAAGATCAAATAAGTCATCATCTTAATAAAATCACACTCTTTTAATAAGAATAAAATTCTCAAAGATTAAATACTTATTTGATTCACACATATAATTAGATTAGATATTTATTTGACCATTTTTTCATTTTTATTTTTGCATTTTGGCGATTATTTTTAGACAAATACATATTATTTATTTTATTGTAACACATATTTATCGTTTAAGTAACATATGCGTAACCTAATAGTAACATCCCTAGGAGCACCTAGAAGCGAAAATTGTATTTTTATCCTTGTGCTAGTTTTTTTAGCCAAACACGACCTAATCCGACCCAACCCGCCCGAGGATCCGCGAATTTTGTTATATGGGTAATTTTACGGATCTTAGATTCATGAAATATTGCATATAAGAATTTGTCTAAAAAAATAGTATGAAAGTTTTTATGAGAAGAGGGAGTATTTATGGTTGTTAGACCAAGATTGTTTTGATGAGTTAAAAGACTGCTCGGATGAGCAGACTATGATGTAGAACTCGAAGACTAAGTTCTAGTACGAAGATGATCGGACTAGGTCATCTGGAGACGAGGAATGACAAGACATCTGGAGACAAGCTCAAGTCTAGTCATCTGCAGGAGACAAATATGAAGAGCTCGGACGAGGTCAAGATAAGCCGAGTAGAATAAGAAAGGCTAATCTTCACCAAGTCACCTGCAGACAGTAGGAAGAATCGTAGAGGTGTTAGCGAGTTTTCAAGATTAAGTTTGTTAAGCGGTTTCAAGTTTGTTAGAACTAACTAACAAACTAACTGACTTTTCAGACTTATATATAGGTCTAGGTTTTTCATTCTTCATAGATAGAGATAACACTTATGCATATTTGATTTTACACAAGTCACTACTCGATTTCATAATCTTTTCACAAGAGTTTCTAGAGAAATTTCAAAAAGTTCTAAGTGTTTTTAGAACACTTTTCTGTAATCTTCAAAATCCAATATACCCGTAATAGTTAGGTTTCTAGAAGAAGAGTCTAGGAGATTGAAGATTTGAAGAATTGTACAAGTTGTAAGTTGTAGTCTGGAAGTGAGAAAGTAAGCAAGTAAGTAGAGTCCCTTCTTCAAATTGAAGGAGGAGAGTGGATGTAGGATTTTAAAATCCGAACCACTATAAATCTGGTGTTATTTCTTGCTTTCTTTAATTTTCTGTTTATTTTACAATTGTGTTACATCAAGAGTTAAATTCAGAATCTTAACTAAAATCGGTATTTCACCTTGCTTTTGATCTTATAAGAAGTTGAGAATTTAATCTTAATCCGTGCCTAATCTCGATACTTTGGATTGATTTTGAGATTTGAAAAATCAACAAAATCTATTCAAACCCCCTTTCTAGATTTTGTTCTAGAAAGCTTACTTAAGGTTTTAATCATCTCAACTCTCAGGGACCAACAAGTGGTATCGGAGCGGTGTTAAGTTGTTCGATATTGGTTTTAGGTCTTGAACAAGATTGAAATAATCTTGATTTTCTTCATTTTCTTTCATTCCTAACAGTGCTACTAATAAGCTTTTGTGGAGTATTTTTGTCTTTGTTTCATCATGTCTTCGGGGAAAAAGTAATAAGTCCAGAAATGCACTGAATTTTCAATTGAAGAGTATGATTATTGGAAATTTAGGATGGAAAATCATCTAAAGGCCATTCATGATAGAATGGAAGAGGTTCTTGAGGAAGGTCCTATAAAGTTTTTCCATGGAGGCACTAGCCTTTGAGCAGAGGTATTTGAATCAAGAACTAGGCAAGAGAAGAAGAGTTACGAATTGACTAATGATGAAAGGAAGGTCCACAATCTTGACCAAGTAGCTAGAACAGAAATCATAGAGACTTTGAGTAAAGATTGGATAGAGAAGGTTAAGAGATGTAAAACGACCAAAGAAATGTGGCAAACCTTAGCTAATGTTTGTGAAGGATCGACCAAGTTAAGGAGAACAAGCTACGGTCGGTATTGCATACATTTGAAACATTCAAGATGAAAGAAAATGAGTGCGTAGATCGGTTTGATATGAGGTTGACCAATCTTCTAAACAAAGCGGTGACCTTGGAAAGAATTATTGAGAAAGGAGATTAACAACAAGATTTTGAGATCATTAACCAAGAGATGGAGGGAAAAATCCAATATCCTTAAAGCAACTCAAGATTTATCCTCTATTACTCACCATACTTTATTTTCTCATCTTAAAGCTTTAGAATATGACATCCAGATAGAAGATGAGGAAGATGAGATGGAGTCAAGCACCTCATCCAAATCTGTTGCCTTTGTCGATAAAGAAGACAAGGTGCCAACAGAATTTGTAGGAGGTGATCTATCTTTGAAAGAGCAGATGGCTTTACTTACAAAAAGGTATGATAAATTGAGAATGAAGTATAAGAGAAATAAATTGAGATTTGCGGTAGAGATAGACAAAGATCCGAGATCGAGATAGGAAGGTAGACAAATCTTGAGATGATGACAAAAATAAGAGCCGAGACAAGAAGATACGAGATCACCTATTAGAAGAAATACTTCCAGTCCAGATCGAGATAGGAGTGACATTTGCTATACTTGCAACAAGCCGAGACATTTCGGCTATGACTGTCCTCAACCGACTCCTAAAGAAAGGGAAGAGAAGAGGAAGAAAAGAGACGAGGAGATTTGCAGATCAAAGAGCTTTGTTGGCTGAAGAAAAAGAGCGAAAGAAATCATCATCATCTTCATCATCCTCATCTGATTTTGGATCGGATGATGAGATCTGTCTCATGGCTAATGAGGTAATCTACTATTCATCTTCGGATAATGATTCTTGTCGATCTGCATCGATCATGACCAAAATGTTATACATGAATTATTGAGAGATTTAAAGACATCTTTAGCTGCTTATAAGCAGTGGAGACAGAGAATTTAGTTTTAAAGGATCGATCTGATTCTAAATAAAGGCAAGCGGTGATGAACAACTTTAAGGCGAGGAAACATTCGAGGGGAATGTTTTCATCGGTGATCAAGCTTGATACATCGGCCGGCTTACGAAAGGTTAGAAAATGAAGAAAACTTTAAAAGATAAATTTGAAGTAATCTGTCTTTGAAAATGAATTAATTAAGAAAGACAATGAGAAGCTTGTCTTCAAAATTAGTCGACTTAATAATTCACAATCGATAATAGATCATATTTTTAATACTTCCCGAGAAATCTCATGATAAGACAGGACTTGGTTATGATAGGAACAATAAATCGAGATGTTCAAAAACCTAGGAAATTTGTGAAAGCATCTGTTCAATCAAAGGATATTAAAATTGGTCCATGGAAACCAACTAGTCGAGATAAGGACTACAACTTCGATGGAAACCAAGAATTGGTGAAGAATCCCTATCGAGACTAGAAGGAATCCAAAACCAAAATAAGAAGATTTTCTTATTATAATTCTTTTGATGGAAGGAGCAAATGCTATCCTACATTTCCTAAGTTTAGGATAATTACCCAATCTGAATACAACAAGTTGTCATTTAAAAATGATATTATTGTAGGCAGATTTGGTAGAAAATCTGAGTCCGACTTGTTGTCTGAGATGAGATGTATGTTTGGATTCCTAAAGTGATTCTTGACCCAAAAGGACCCAAGATCACTAGGGTACCTCAAAACTAATCTGTTTTACAGGATTCACGGGGATCATCACTTAAGGAAGAGATCTTAGCTTCAATATGGTACATTGACGGTGGTACATTCACAACATATGACCCATAACAAGAAGAGTTATCAAATTTTCAAAGCATTGATGGTCCAAGAGTTGTATTTGGTGATAATAATTGTGGTCGACTAAAGGTATATGTACTTTGATTATCAAGGATATTCAGGTATGCGAGGTATATTTTGTTGAAGGTTTGAAACATAATGCATTATACATTTCTCGGCTTTGTGATAAAGGTTTTCTTGTAAAATTTTCAAGGGATAAATGTGATATTTTGGATAATTCCTCGAGATAAGGTACTATTAATCGGCTTGACAGGGGTAATGTCTATGTGGCCAACTTTAATAGTTGTTCCCAAGATACTTGTCGATGGCTAAGGGTGGAGAAAATGTCGGTGGCTATGGCATAAAAGGCTTAGTCATGAATTTCAAGACCCTTAGTAAGGTGGCTAAGAAGAACCTTGTTAAGGGATTACGAAAAACTTTTATCAACTGATCTTAAATGTGATGCTTGTCAAAAAGGTAAACAGCCTAGACACTCATTTAAGAGTATTAACTCCTCCTCATCCGAAAGAGTGTTGCAACTCCTTCATCCGGATTTGTTTGGACTGTTACACCTCTCGGCTTCGGTGGAAGGAAATATACTCTTGTTGTAGTAGATGACTTCTCTAGATACACTTGGGTTATATTTCTTTTCAAGAAAAATGAGACTATGAACAAGATTCTGATCTGTTGAGACAAATTGAGAATGAGAAGGGAGTTAATATTATTAAAATCGAAGTGATAAAGTGCAGAATTTTTGAATTCTTGTTTATCTAACTTCTTCAATGAGTTTAGAATTATACATGAGACATCTTCAGCAAGAACTCCTCAACAAAATGGAGTGGTTGAAAGAAGGAATAGAACTTTGAAGGAAGCGGCCGGGAGCATGTTGGTGAGTATAATACCCCTCATAGGTTAAGGCGAAGCTATCAATCTGACTTGCTATACTCGGAAACAGGTGCTTAGTTGTCAAAGATAAGGGTAAGACTCCTTATGAGATTTGGAAGGGTAAGATTCCAAGGATCTCATACTTCAAAGCTTTTGGTTGTAAGTGTTTCATTCACAACAATGGGAAATCTAAGTTAAGAACTTTTGATGCTAAAGCGGTGATGGAATATTCGTAGGATATTCTAATACTTCAAAGGCATTTAGAGTTTTTAACAAGACAACCCTTTGTGTGGAGGAAACTCCTCATGTTGTTTTTGATGAGTTGTATTCCTTCTCGAGATAAAGTGAATCAAATTTCTGAAAATCTAGATAAAATTGAATTATCCAAGACTAAACATAGAACTATTTATCTACCTACTCTTGACTCGAGAATCGGATGAAGAAGAATCCCCATCCGATAATCGGAAGACAACTTACGATCGAGACTCCTTGAATCGAGACACCTTTGACATCGGTGATCGGCACGAGTCGGTGATGAAGGGAACGTCGGTGAGGTTGAGTCGGATGAGTTGCCGGCGAGACTCAAGATGAGGATACTTCTCCTCATATAGGCAAAAGGATGAGAAGCTATCATCCATCCGATCAGTTATAGGAGACCCATCTAGTAGTGTGCGGAACCACGAATGATGTTAGACTGCGAAAGTCTTTTCGGTTGTTATGTATCGCTTCTTGAACCCAAGTCTATTGAGGAAGCATTATCGGACCCAAGCTGGATAACTTGACCATGCGGGAAGAAGCGCATCGGTTTGAAAGACAAAATGTATGGGATCTAGTGGAAAGACCTTTACACGTAAAGATTATAGGCACCAAATGGGTGTTTAAAAATAAAGCAGAGATGAGAACAATATTATTGTTCGAAATAAGGCAAAGCTGGTTGCACAAGGTTATTCACGGTCGAGGGAATAGACTATGATGAAACCTATGCTCCGATTGCGAGATTAGAGGCAATAAGATTGTTCTTGGCATTTGCTGCATATAAGTCTTTCAAAGTTTTTCAAATGGATGTTAAGTCTGCTTTTCTTAATGGTGTGTTACTTGAAGAGGTCTATGTAGAAGCGGCCTCACGGGTTTAAGATCAATAACAAGGTCTATAAACTCAACAAAGCTCTATATGGGTGAAACAAGCTCCCAGAGCTTGGTATGATACTTTATCGATTTCTTGACATCAAATGGTTTTTCTAAAGGTAAGATTGATAGAACTTTGTTTAGAAAGGAAGTAGATGGCAACATTTTACTAGTTCAAATTTATGTAGATGACATAATTTTTGGTTCACCTAATCTGAAATTATGTGAAGAGTTTAGCTTTCTCATGAAGAACAGGTTTGAAATGTCAATGATGGGAGAATTGACATACTTTCTAGGCTTACAAATTAAGCAGATGAGTAAGGATATATTTATACATCGATCTAAGTATGCTAAGGATCCGATTGAGAAATTTGGAATGATTACTAGCAGAGAAGTAAAAATACCTATGGCAACTAACTTCTCAATGGATTCGAGATGAGCGGGGATACCCACCGATGCAACGGAGTATCGTGGGTGATTGGGTCTCTTCTCTATCTCACCGCAAGTAGGCCGGACATAGCCTTTGCGGTTGGAGTATGTGCAAGATTCCAGTCTAATCCCAAGAAAACTCATCGGAGGCTGCTAAGAAAATTCTTAGATATCTCAAAGGAACTTTGCAAGTAGGGTTATGGTACCCGGTGATGACAACTTTGAGTTATCGGGTTATTGATTCAGACTTTGGAGGATGTAAGATTGATAGAAAATCCACTTACGGAACTTGTCAATTCTTAGGCAACAAATTAATTTCTTGGTTATCTAAGAAGCAGACATCATTGCCACCTCCACGATCAAGCCGAGTACATGGCACCGGAAGTTGTTGCTCTCAACTCCTCTGGATTAGTCAACAGCTTAGAGACTATAATATTCAAACATCGGTTGTTCCTATTTCTTGTGATAGTAATAGTGCAATAGCAATGACTTACAATCTGTTTTACATTCTAGATGCAAGCATATAGGTATTAGGCATCATTTCATTAGGGATCATGTTGAAAAGAATGACATTAGAATTGAGAAAATTGCACATTTGAATCACAAAAGGTGACATTCTTACAAAACCATTAGCTGAGACTAAGTTTAAAGAAATGTGCTTAGAATTAGGATTACTTGATGCATCTTTAGCTGATTTCTAAATTTGTGTGCATTTGTTTTCTCATTCTTCTTCTTTCTTTAAATTAATGTCTAGAAATAATTATCGGACTAGATATGTGTCAAAGGGCAATCGGTGGCTGATATCATTGATCTCCTTTTAGGAATCAAGAATCAAGGATTAGTCATATTGACCTTATACGAATTGATAATTACTTATCGACATTGAGTAAATCGAACAAGGACATAATAGTCAATTTGAACTTAGAAGAAAGCAGATGACTATTTACATCCTATCTCGATTTACCTTTAGCTTCGATGGTTTCCTTTGAGTTTATGTTTTTGCGAGAACAGGTGTCTCGAGATAACATTGTTTCATTCTTTTATTCAAATTTCTTTATTCTTAACTTTGAGTCGATCTGTTTCTTAAAAATTTGTTTAGAAAAATTAAATCTAAATGTGTTTTGTTTAAACTGGTTTGAAAAATGCTAAAAAGTTACATTTAAATTGTTGGTTTTCGGGATTAGACGAGTTACTCTATCGAGATGACTTTCTAAAACTTATACATTTTAAGTGATCATTTTTCAAACCCATCTGTTTAGAAAACCTTCGAGTTGAAGTAAGATATCACGTGGTGACGTCGGTATACTTACTTCTTCGAATAAAGTAACCTATATCGGTCAAATCAACGATCTATAAAGTAACTATTTACGCATTCCAAAGGCGATTGCAATTCACGCGCTGAATCCTAATCGTTTATCTTAGTTTTTAACCGTTGATTAATACTCGGTAAAACCTTTTTGAATAAATGGTGAGATTAATTCATATTTTCAAAAATGGCGGTTTCTCTTTCCAATCTTCCCCCTATAAATACATCTTCTTCTTCCCTAAAATCTTTTCTTTCCATACTCGAGAAAACCTGCATATTTTGTCAAACTCTTTACAAATTCACAAAAACTTCAAATGGCATCTTCTTCAAAAACTACCAAAACTTATAAACCCACATACATTTCCACAAATATTTCTCATTTCAAAATGAATGAGGAATATTTTAAAAATCGTTTGAAAGCGAGAAATGTATGTTGATTTTGAAACCACCAATGACCCGAGAATCTGCAGAGATTCTTCGCCTTCTTGAAGCCTCACGACTCGAGGTTTCCTTTCAACGAAGTCTCCGCGAGCGAACGGCGGATTTGTTAGGAGCAGAGTTTTTGGCGAGAATGGAGGATACCCGGGATGGGTTTGATACATCTGTGGATGGAACAACACCGAGTTATTCGAGGCAAAACATTGCTAGGATATTCGACACGTCAATGGAGGGTAAATCCATTGACGTATAAGGAGGATAGTTGGGAAGAATCGCTTCGATATGATGGCGAGGGTTAGCTACGGGGAACTTCGCGAGGATTTGAAGAAGAACTGTTGAGAAGAAAATATAGAGGCTGATGACGGTGGTGACGGCAGTCTTGGGTGAGCAAAGCTCACATGATGGGTTAACCAGCCAGATTGTGTGTGATGCGAGCCATTCGGGCGGTCCAAGTTGGTAGGTGGATTTGCTTGTTCAAGCTCGGGGAGGAGAAGAAGCGGACGACTTTCAAGTCAAATGCGAGAGGGCTGAGTTCCTACTTCGACCAGTCAGTCTCTTTAATAAAATTCTTATTACGATTGAAGGAGTGAATAGAGAGGCCGACTGGAGAATAGGCACTAAAAAATATTCGAAGCGAAGGGCATCCTCACAAAGGATGACGGTGGGAGGAATTCAGACTTCGGATGATGAGTCCGATGCGGCGAGCTCGAGAGGGTGGCCAGCTGCTGTTGAGGGACAGTCCAGCCGGTGAACAAATTGAGGTGGCCCCGGTGGAGGTCGAAGCAGAGGGACATGAAGCGGCGGCGAGTGAGGTCGTACCTCAAGTTCAACCTCTCAAGCATTTCTTTGTGGTCCCGAGGATGTTTCGAGAGGAGGAAGAGGAGGTGGTGAAAGCCTCGGAAAAGAAGAAGGGGAAAGCTCATCTCACGCTCTGCCAAGATTGCCTCGAGATGAAGAGGAAGAAGAGGAAGCGTAAATTCCCTTGGTGAGGAAGCCAAGACGAGCAGCCGAGGCTCGAAGGATCCACCAAGTCCGGTAGCTCCGAACAACAGATAGATCTATCAACCCTGCTACTGAGAGGAGGTTCGGTCCTTGAGATAGCGGCCGAGGTTGGTCAGTGGAGGCTCCTCTCTCCCCAACCGATGAAGTTGTTCTTTCCCAATTAGAGGCAGGTACAAGTCTTTCCACATCTCCTTCCTTATCTTCCATACCGGCGGTGAAGAAATGCCTCAGTGGCATTTACGAGCCTTTGCCTCGGCCTGAACTCCCACCACCCAAACAGGCGATGAAGGGGTATCCCAGTGGTACCTCGAGCCTCTCCAACGGCCTACGGTCAAATCCCTACAATCCAAATCCCAACACCCAAACTCAAATCCCACCTCTACCATCATCACCACCACCTCGAAATCCCACCCCCACCCTCATCCGAACAAATACCTTCTCCCATAGTCCAAACCTCACCAATCCCAATGATATCCTACTCTTCTCTTCCAACTATTCAAACACAAGATATTCCTCTCCCATCTACTCAACCGTAACCAACACCTTCCTCGTCGACTCCTCAACCGAGGATGATGACACCGATTTAAGCTCAACCACTGCCATCTCCTCCATCCCGACCCTTGTCGAAAAGAAAATCAATGCTACATTCGGAAGAAAGATGGAAAGGAGGACAAGGAGGATGGTCAAAGTTTAACGGACACAATGCTAGCGGACATGAGAGAAGTTGAGGTAACTTTATGCGATAAAATCGTAAATGTCACTAACTTTGTCTTTGGTGGTAAAGTGAAATCTATGGAGGAGGAGATGAGGACATTGAAGGAGGAAGTGATGGGTTATAATCAGCTGGTTGTGAATGAGTTGGCTATAGACCACTCGAGACTTCGTGGTCAAGTGCAATGCTCTGGATACAAAACTTTCGAGACTTGGTCGCTTGAAGTTAAAAAGGGGAAAAAGGCTGAAGAAGAGAAGAGACTAGCCCTCACAAATGTGGTCGATGAGACCGAGAAAAGAAGTGGGCATGAAGGCCAACACGGTGATCTGGAGGCAGCCGGGAGGAAGCTCGGATCAAATCGATGAGCTGGTTGCTCTCAGTGAGGGTGAGTCAACTGGAGGAAGCTTTGAAAGAGGATGAGGAGAAGAGGAGGAAAGAAGAGGAGGAAAGGTCGAGAAGCTCTTGGCTCGGTTTAAAGGATCCGAATCTGAAGGAGCCAAGGGGAAGGGAAAAGAAGTAGCGATCGGCGAGCCCAGATCAGTGAACTTATTTCCGGGCGGCTGCTAAAGGAAAAGGGAAGAGGGAAGGCGATTATTCCAATCTCTCGGAAGAAGCGAGATCAAAAGGATTAAGAGAGAGATGGAATATTTTGGCAAGAAAGAAAAGAAGAAGCGAGAGGAAGAAGAAAGACTCCAACGTCTTACGGAGCACTTCTTGAGCGCAAATGGTTAATCAAAGATCAAGGCGGTGGGAAGTTCGAGGCCATTTCACAATACATCCGCCCCTCCTAAGGTGGCTTGCGGGAAATATCTACTTGAATACAAAGACAAGAATCTGGAGGGTATGTGGATATATTTGGTATATTCTCAAGGGCCCCGGAGCAACTCAAAGAAGATCCGGACTTAGCTTGGCATGAGTGGATGGAGAAGGTAGATGCTGAATTCTATCATCGTCTGCTAGAAGAAGCCGATGTAGAGTTCAACGTCAACCCGATCTCTCCACCTTTCGAGTATGCCATCCTGCAAAGAAATCAGATGGATCCCTTGACCTAGACTCGGGTCAAGGGAATTTTGAAGAAAGCAGAGGCCGAGTGCGGACTTGTACAAGGAGATGACACAGCGGCTTAGAAGTCGAGTATTGATTGGGCGATGATTCCGAGATGAAGACCGGTGGGAAGGCCCATAGAAAGCGATTTTTCTTTTCCTTATTTCTACTTTTCTATTATCTTCTCATCTGTAATCTTTGTAAATTCAATGTGAATATACTTTGTTTGATTCACTTTATGTGTATTAATTTCTTAAAGTTTTATTTTCTGTTTTAAGAAAGACTTAAAATTTTCTTAAGTATAAGTCATCTGAGAATTTTATCTCTCGAGACTTAAAAATGTTTTCAAATTTTAACTAAGTCTTGAAGACTCATTTGGTTTTCTAAGTTTTTTTTTTTGGAGTCTAAAAGATCTAAAGTTTTTATATGTGAATAAATGCATTTGTAATGTGAAAAATGTGCTTTGATACCTATCTATTGATCTTGATAAACTCTAAACTAACCCAATTTGTGAGTGTGTCTCTTTCTTGTAGGTTTTAACTTCATCAAAAAGGAAATTGTTAGACCAAGATTGTTTTGATGAGTTAAAAGACTATTCAGATGAGCGGAGACTATGATGTAGAGCGAAGACTAAGTTCTAGTACGAAGATGATCGAGACTAGGTCATGCAGAGACGAGGAATGACAAGACATCCGGAGACAAGCTCAAGTCTAGTCATCTGCAGGGAGACAAATATGAAGAGCTCGAGGCGAGGTCAAGATAAGCCGAGTAGAATAAGAAAGGCTAATCTTCACCAAGTCAGTGAGACGAGTAGGAAGAATCGGCCCAAGGTGTTAGCGGTTTTCAAGATTAAGTTTGTTAAGCGGTTTCAAGTTTGTTAGAACTAACTAACAAACTAAGCGACTTTTCAGGACTTATATATAGGTCTAGGTTTTTCATTCTTCATAGATAGAGATAACACTTATGCATATTTGATTTTACACAAGTCACTACTCGATTTCATAATCTTTTCACAAGAGTTTCTAGAAATTTCAAAAGTTCTAAGTGTTTTTAGAACACTTTTCTGTAATCTTCAAAATCCAATATACACTTTGTAATAGTTAGGTTTCTAGAAGAAGAGTCTAGGAGATTGAAGATTTGAAGAATTGTACAAGTTGTAAGTTGTAAGTTTGGAAGTGAGAAAGTAAGCGGTAAGTAGAGTCCCTTCTTCAAATTGAAGGAGGAGAGTGGATGTAGGATTTTAAAATCCGAACCACTATAAATCACAGTGTTATTTCTTGCTTTCTTTAATTTTCTGTTTATTTTACAATTGTGTTACATCAAGAGTTAAATTCGAGAATCTTAACTAAAATCGATATTTCCTTGCTTTTGATCTTATAAGAAGTTGAGAATTTAATCTTAATTGGCTGTGCCTAATCGATACTTTGGATTGATTTTGAGATTTGAAAAATCAACAAAATCTATTCAAACCCCCTTTCTACAGATTTTGTTCTAGAAAGCTTACTTAAGATTTTAATCATCTCAACTCTCAGGACCAACAATGGTGTTAAACCTCCTAATATTGAGGTGATGCATCATGATTTCATTGGCACAACTACCTAAACCAAAATTTCCGAAATTTCCCAAAAGTCTTTTCTTCCTCTTTGTACAATCAGAATCAGTCCACTCCTCCTCTTTACAGTTTCAAATGGCTCTCTCTCCGCCGCCACTCGCCTCCGCTCTCCTCCTCGTCCTCAACCTCCTCTTCTTCCACCTGACCCCCGCCACTTCCCTTTCCTCGGACTCCGTCGTCTCCGAACTTTCGGCGTTTCAATCACAGTCCCCCACCGGCGTTATCCACCTCACAGACGCACTCCTCCGCCGCATCCTCTCTGTCCCCTCTCCTCGTCCTTTCCACTCCCTCGTTTTCTTCGATGCTCAGCAGCTTCATTCCAAAGCCGAGCTCTCACTCCCCACTCTCAAATCCGAGTTCTCCCTCCTCTCCTCCTCTTTCCAATCCAACAACCCTAACAAACGATCCCAGCTTTTCTTCTTCGTCATCGAATTCCAAGAATCACAGGCCTCGTTCGCACTTTTCGGGGTGAACTCTCTTCCCCACATTCGCCTAATTCCACCCACAGCCTCCGATCTCAAAACCGATTCAATCCAAATGGACGCCTCCGATTACGCCCGATTGGCTGAATCCATGGCCGAATTCATCGAATCGAAAACGAAATTCACCATCGGACCCATCGCTCGCCCACCCATTGTTTCGAAGAAACAGATCTTATTCATAGTCGCCGTGATTTTAATCTGGACCCCCTTCTTCATCAGGAAATTGATTTCTGGGAACACATTTCTCCACGATAAGAACATTTGGATGGCGGGCGCGATCTTCGTCTACTTCTTCAGTGTTTCTGGCGCGATGTTCAACATTATTCGGAAAATGCCAATGTTCATCGCTGATAGACAAGATCCGACGAAGCTGGTGTTCTTTTACCAGGGCTCGGGTATGCAATTGGGGGCGGAGGGATTTTCAATTGGATTCTTGTATACCATTGTGGGATTGTTGCTGGCGTTTCTAACTCACCTTCTGGTGAAAGTGAGGAGCAAGAATGTGCAGAGAGCGTTGATGATTTTTGCTCTGTTTCTGTCGTTTTGGGCAGTGAAGAAGGTGGTTTTCTTGGATAACTGGAAAACGGGATATGGAATTCATGGCTACTGGCCTTCGACTTGGCAGTGAATTCGACCTCTCTTCTCCTAGGTATGAGTTTAATGTTGTAGGAGACATTCGACAGTTGTATCTCATGCGTATTTACTCGAGCTTTTCGTTTATTTTCTTGCTATAATGTTCATGTTTTTCTAAAGATAACTTGTATGCAATACTGAGAATTTTTGCTGGGCTGCTGTAATGATTTTGCATTTAACATACTATTTCTTAGGATCAGTGCATATGTGTATGTTTGTCTCCCCTTATATCATTTCGACTAGATCTGGGCTGGTGCGATGGTATTTTTGTGTTGTAAAATATAACAAATTGTGCTGGTTAATGAACCCTAATGCTGTAAGTCTCTTGTAAACTTATTTTACGGTGCAATTTAAAAGCGACACGACATTAGTTGTATTCATTAGTATTGTTATCAATGTAATACGTATTAATAAAACAAGAGGCAGTCTTGCGTTACATGATATAAGAGGGTCTCACTCCTAACACATCTTACATAGTTGATAACCACTTATATTTGATTCGCTGACAATGTTTAAAGTTTGTTTTTCTCAATTCCCATTCCAGACATTTTTATCATAAAATAAGTAATACGTTAAAAATATACACAAGATGGAATTGTTTCATGGTGATATTAGTTCACAATATACTTTGGCTTGACTAAAATTTGTTGGCTCGTGTTATATGGTAAAGAGATTGTAACAAATCAGTGGCATGAAATAAACTTGAAAGCGGCGTTGTTTCATGAGCAAATCCAAGGATGCATTTAGAACTTAGAAGTAGGAAAAAATCTTGTGTGAATCAATTTCAACGTGAAACTATTTGAAGAATATTAGTTGAAGGATATTAGGTGTTTCATTTAAAGGTATCGAGTTGTTTTGCTATAAGGTATTAGTATAGCGTATTAATTGTAAATTAATTTCTTGGTGAAAGCGATTCACACAATACCAACTCTAGAAGTAAAGCATTAGGTATCTTTCTCGCTCTCAAAGCTAAACCATCGAGATGCGGCTTAATGCTTTGATTTTGACCAAGTGTATCTTGGGTGAGCAACAGAGTCACGACGGGTTGACTAAGCCGATGATATCTTTGTCGAGGGTTATTATTGATGGGGTAGAAGTCAATTGGGCGGTATTATTTTTGAGGTTGGTGGAGGAAAGAAAAAGATTTGTGAAGGTATATATCTCGGAGACGAGGCCGAGGTGGTGGCTGGAGATAATGACGATATGATGACCGGGATTACGATAATCACGGAGACAAAGCTGAGGATGGAAAACCTCAACCGGGAGTTAGGAGTGAAGAAATATACCAAGCGTATGGTCGCTAACCAAGGATGAAAAGATCTTTGGTCCCTCGGACTCAAAGGGAGATGAGGAGATTCCTGCTTGCACCATTGCTCCCGAAAAAGAAAGGCTGCTGACTAAGGCAAAAAGGGTGGAGACAGTATTGCGGGATGAATCCTCATCCGAGGATGAATCGAGAAGAGGTGGAGGAAAAAAGCGAGACAGCTTCCCAAGGGGAAGTGTCTCGAGGTCTTGGGACCTCGAGGCCGGGATGAAAGGGTAGAGATATCCTTTGGGGAGGACTGCGAAGAAGCTACACAATCCTCATCCTCATAGTCATCAAAAGACGCTTGAGCCTAAACCATCTGCATCCCAACATGGCGATGACGAGGCGCAAGGTCGCCGCCTCGAGCCTCTAAAGCGACCTACTCCCGAAAGTCCAACCCAATCACCAACGCAAGCCACAGATGATCCCTTCTCATTCTTATCCACAACCACATCCGAACCAAACTTATACTGCATCTTCCAAACCCATCGGGAGAAATGGGTCCCACGAAATATCTCTTCGTATTCTTGGGAAAAGGTATTCGATCAAGAAGGAGTCACCACTAGCCAGAAGAACCCGGTCTTCTAAAAGAAGCGGTAGATGTATGGTTACTAAGGAGGATTAGGGAGGATCCTTTGAGGAGATGGCGATCTTAATAGGAGAAGGCTGGAGGAAATAACCTCTCCATCTCGGGAGAAAACTATTCTCAAGAAAGGCGGTCTCAAATCATTTGAGGAGATCCTATACGAAGATCAATTCATAGATTACATACTCGAGAAGAGTTTATCTAGGATCTCCAATCAAAGAACCGGTGATCTACGAGAAGGGGACAAGGAGAAGGAGGCCGAGAAGGAGGTTGTGAAGGAGGCCGAGAAGGAAGCTGTTGAGAAAGGGGTTGAGGAGATGGAGGTGATGTTGGAGTGTCTCGTGGAGCCGCCGATGAGCTCTTTGAGATGGATACAACGGGGAGGCACAGGCGGAGCGGGGAGGTTCTTGAGCAAGTGCCGGCGGTGGTGGAATCGAAGTGCCAACACAGGAGGGTACATTAGGGGCGTATTCCCCACAAGCCGCAAAGCGATTGTAGTTCGATTGAGGAGATAGATCTAACACTATCTTCTCCATCGGAAGAGACTGCCACCCATCCTCATCCGCATCCGAGGTGGAGGCCCCGAAAGATGAAGTGACAAGTCCGAAGGTTGCATGTCCGAATGCTTTTCAACTTATCCCAGACTTTGTCACTTCAACAACAAAGGAGAATATTGATGCGGCCAAAATCAAGACAAACATGAACCTTTATTTTTCAAGGATTAGATTCGAAGAACAGATGGTCATTGTAAATCATAAGATTGCAGAGAAGGAGAACAAGCGGGAGGCTTGGAGTCAAAAAGTATGTTCGGGATGCGTACGAAGAAATCAAGGATATGGTGCATGAGCAAGCCAAGGTGGCATGGGCGTAAAGAGAAGCATCTTTTCAACAAATCTGAACATGTCTATGACAATGGAGAAAGCATCCCTCACCGCAAAGTTAAAGAACGAGTTAAGGGGAGTTGAGGCACCCCAACAAAAGATGTTCGATAAATTGGACCGAGAAGACGAGGACTTGTCGAGGCATGAACCTATAGGACAAATTGAACAAGTAGCCACCATCTGCAACACCCGCTTTGTTGATGCTAAAAAGGGGGAAGATGGTGAGCTCAAGAAAAGGATGGATGCCCGGGATGACAAGATCCCGCCTTTGAATTTGAAGTTGGAGGAGGCTGGCCGAGGAACTTCGAGAGCCGAGGAAGAAAAGAAGAAAGAAAGCGAAGGAAATTCTCGGCGAGGTTCTTAAGAGGATAAGACGAGGACAAAGATCTAGGGCGGTGAACCCGTCACTGAATCGAAGGTGAAGAACTCCTGTACAAGATCCTGCACCCATCCAAACCATCCAACCCCTATCCTCAAGTGTACCAGCTGGAAGGGCTAAGGCTTCAAGCCAACAAAAGAAAACTCCAGCTGAGGTGAATAAACTTGGAGATTCGACTTTAAAATGTTGATTGAAAAATCATGAAAAGTAGCCTGTCTTAATCCTAAATAAATTCCTTTTTAATATAAGAGTTCAGTGGTCCTTCCACTTATGAAAAGAATTGGCGCATTATAACTTGATTGACGATGCATCGATCCTAATTTATTAATCCTATCATTAGTTATTAATTATTCCGTGAAACAACCTAGCCATTATAGTACTCTGTAGATATTATTTTGTGAAAACACAATATATATATATATATACATATATATATATATATATTATTTGCAAAATTAAATACCATATACTTCCTCCGCTTCATACTCGTTGTGACATTTGTTAAAAATCCGTCCCATATTCGTTGCATCATTTCTTTATATAGTAATAAAACCATTTTTTCACTTTTATCTATCTCCCTCAAACACTACAATATTACACCATATTCTACTACTTTTCCTACATTAGCTTAATACTATTAAACAACTCTTTTATTAAAATTGAAAACACTACCCCACTCCCTATAAAAAAATAACTTATATTAAAAATTTTTATATCAAAACTTGTATCAAACAATAAATGTAATGAGAGTATGAGATGGAGGGAATATATAAGTTGAAAAAAATCATTCAGACTCCATTTAAGACAAGATTTGAAGTCATGTTGAATAGGGCCAAATTTTAATGGGATCAAATTTAACCCAAGTTCATCCTCACTGTCCATTTGCTTGTGTAAAAGTTAAAATTCAATCATTTGTTTAGGATTCCCTGTACTTGGGCTTGGGGTTATTGAGAACGAGCTCATTTGTTTATCTAATCGATCCTACATCCACTCTCCTTCTTCAACTTGAAGAAGGGTCTCTTCTTACCACTTACTTACTCACTATTCAACTTACGGTTTACAACTTACAAAGATCTTCAAATCTTCAATCTTCTAGACTCTTTTCTAAAATCTAACTTTTACGGTGATAGATGAGTTTTGAAGATGTACAAAGATGATGTTCTACAAACACTTAGAACTTTGAAAACTTTCTTTGAAAAACTTTGTGAATTGAAGTGAAAGTGCATAATCAAAATTTGAGTAGTATTGTGTTCGATGTGTTGTGTTAATTGTATATAATAAAGTGAAATCTAGACCTATTTATAAGTTTAAAAAGACAGTGTTAGTCGAGTTCTAACAAACTAAAACCGCTTAACAAACTTAATCTTGGTAATCGCTCTCATCTTCAACCGATCTTTCTCTAGTTCATCTGCACTAATTTGGTGAAGACTTGCTTTTCTTATTCTACTCGGCTTATCTTGACCTCGTCTCGAGCTCTTCATAATCGTCTCCTGCAGGATGACTTGACTTGAGCTTGCCTCCAGGATGACTTGTCTAGTCTTCCTAATCTCGATCGACTTAGTATTGAACCTTTACCTCACTGTCTTTAGAAGTCGTCTCGATCATCTCGAGTTGATCCTTTTTTAATTCATCAAAACATATTACGATCTAACAAAGTCACTTGGATCCAAAAGCGAGCATATTCTTCCCATATCGGTTTAAAGCGGTTTCTGGTAGTTTCTCGAGCGAATTTATCATTCCCTAGCTTAATTCTACTTGTAATTGCATTAGATTGATAGATTTTGATTAGATTCAAGCTTGTAATCATTATATTAGCATTTTGATCCATTAGATTTTGAGTTTTAAGTTGTAATTGAAGAGAAGAGAATTGTATTCCAAGCATTGTGGAGGATTGAAGCATTCTTATTTTTATTAATTGAAGACCAATTGGTGATGTTCTTCTACTTTTCTCTCTTTAATTCATTGTTTGTGTTGATTAGCTTGTTAATTGCTTTCCTAGATTTTTCACCCATGGCTTTTGCACTTAGCACCATGGGCTAATAGCTTTGTGCTTGGGATAATTGAAATTGGGGATGATGTGATTGCCTCATACTATGATTGTTGATGATTGTGATCAATTGAATTAGATTGCTTCCTAATTGTGATTCTTAGTTGTGCTTTATGTAAAATTGTCTCTTTAGATTAATGGTTGATCACCCTAAAGCAATAGGCGAGAGTTGAGCTAACGTGATTAGGTGTTAATCGGTTATGAATTGGGGACTTCTACATTGAGAGATGGGAAGGACTAAGAATACTCACATTAGGCATTGTGATTTTGACGGAGTGATTAATTTCATGATGGTTTATGCTTTCTAATTTGATTGATTTGCAATTGGATACAATTATAGCTTGTTAATCATGGATTCCTTGATGGAGATTATCCGTTGCACCCCATTCCCCCATTTGATTTAGCTTGTTTGATATTGCATTCTAAGTGTTTGATTAATTGCTTGCATTAGTTTTAGATTTCTATTCTTGCCATATTTTTGTAGAATTTAGTCCTAAACCCATTCTTGCAACACTAGTCACTTAGAACTTGTATCCTTAGGGCCTCGCTTGCATACTTACTCCTTTGGTTTCGATATTTGCGATTGGTCTTAATACCGCTTGCCGGAAATACTACTACAATCGAGAAGATGATGAAAAGTGTTAGAAAATCAAGCGCCTCAAGAACGATTACAACTAACCAAGAAGAAGTTACAAGATTTAGTTAATTAGTTATAACTAACAAGAGAAGAATCAGCAAGGAAGTTACAACCATCAAGCATCAATTCTCTATAAATAGGCCTAGTGATTAGAGTAGATTAACTTTTGCAATTCTAAGAATCACAAGCAATTTGTAACACATCAAAAGTACTCATAAAGTCTAGTATTCATACCCAAGAACATACTTTACGTTCATAGTTTTTCATGGTGTTTATAGAACACTATCATTCACATCTTCAAGCCATAATTTCCATAATTCAAGAAGGAAACCTCGTGAGGCTTAAGATATGTGTAAAGCGTAAGTAAGAAAGTAAGGAAGGAAGTAAGTAGTGAAGACACTTTTACATGATTGTGGAAGGAGAGTGGATGTAGGATCTTTTGATCCTAACTACTATAAATTTTGTGTTCTTTCTTTACGCTTTCAATTTTCGTTATTACTTACGAATTGATCAAACAATACTTCGATCGCTTTAGATCCAATATAGATTGAGTATAAACTTGTTTCCGTGACACTTTGATTTACGAGTTTGCAATTCAAGTTGTTTAATAATGCTGAATTTGTAAAAATTTAGATAATCTATTCAACTTCCATTCTAGATTATCTGCTGGAAGGTTATTCAAACTCTTCATAATCACTCAATCTAGGGACCAATGATTTTATTGTTATTCATGTGAAATATGTGTGGGGATAGGCTTCTAACCTTTATAAACGAGGTGACGATAGGTCTTGACTTTTATAAACGAGGTGATGATAGGTCTTCGACCTTTATAAACAAGGCGATGATAGGTTTTCGACCTTTATAAACGAGGTGATGTTAATTTATTAATTTGCATGATTAGAATTTTATATGTGTTAATATGTGAATTTCTTAATTGTTTGTGGGTATGCATTTTACTTGTATGTTATATTTAGTTTTGATAAGGGGATCACGTTGAGCTAGTGGTTTCTTTCATACCATACTTTTTAAATATTTTCAAATTAAAAAGAGTCTTGATGGCGAGGAGAGACAGTGGATGACATTCCATTATAATGATTAATATTATAAATGTTATGAACTAATTTATTTCATTACCGAATTTTACGTTGAAGTTTAATGAGATAATCTATTTTTGTAAAAATGATATTTTAAATTAAATTGCTTTGAGACACGATTTTAAATTTTAAAGTCTTCCACGATTATCAAGATTATTTTATTGTCTAATAAAAATTGTAGTCTTTATTTAAAATAAATTTTAGTTCACGCCTTTTATTTTAAATTGTTAATTATTTCTCAAAATTTATTATTATAAAAATTAGGGCGTGACATATATAATATTGTATATATTACTCCCACCGTTCAGAGTTTTTCTACACACTTGTTTATGTACGGAAACTAAAAAAATTAATCGAATGGGTGGGGTGGGGTGGGGTGGTTTTAATTATTGAGTTTTTAATTAGTGAGTGGATTAATTAATGAGTTGGATTAATTTGTTGGGTTTTAATTGAGTTTAAGTAAAAATATGAGTTTTATTGAGTTTAAGTAAAAAAATGAGTTTAATTTAGTGCGTTTATAAGTGACAATTTTGTAATAAATTGAACTTTATTTCCTTTTAGGAGTGTGCGAAAGAGTTGGAATGAATCGAAAGGAAAGTGTGTAGAAATTATTGGGATGGAAGTAGTATATAATATGTTCTCTCCATCCCAAGAAGTTATGCACACTTTCCTTTTTAGTCCGTCCCAACAAGTTATGCACACTCCTAAAAAGGAAACATCACACAATATTAATACCCTCACAATATCATTTAAATTTAAAGTCACTCTTATTTTACTCTACTTTATCCTCTCTCCTACTTTATCTCATTAAATCACCCAAAATACTCTTAGGGTCCGCTTGGTTGAGGGTATTAGAAGTAGATAATAGAAATGACTCATTAATCATTCCCATTGATGATGCTTGGTAATATTTACAATTTAGAATTGATATAAAAATAAATTAATCACTAATTTATTTTGATTACATATTCTCCCTTTTATAATCAATCATTTAACAATCATTCATTTTTACTACACTCAAGTTTTTTCATGCTCAAATTTTTTCGTGCTCAACTTTCTTTGCAAAATTCATCAATGGGAATGAATCACTAGCCATTCCCGTTATCTAATTCTAATGCCCCTAACCAAGCAGGCTTCTCCTTACACTTTATTCTCTCTCTTATCCTTTATTCAAAAAAGTAAACAAAATTAAATTTTTTTAATTTCCGTGTCCTAAGAAGTGTGCATAATTTCTTGGGACGGAGGGAACATAATTTTTTTATCAACAAAAAATAATTTTATAGAAAACAAATAAGCATTGGCGGAGGTATAAGGAATACCTCAACCACAAAAGTACAACAATTAACAACCTATCACCATTCTAGGGTTGCCCAACCAATTCTTAAAAGAAAAGTTAGACCATCCCACCTCCTTAACACAAAACCAATTCCATAATATAGCTTTTAGGTCCTCTACTAACTTATAAATTGATAATTCAATATTTCTAAATACAATATCATTTCTCCACTTTCAAATCAACCAAACTACCCCAAGCCAAATACAAACCTTATGTTTCTCTTTTGCTCCAAAAGAATGCAAGAGTGCGTAGAAAGTTAAGTACGGGTTGAGAATGCATTACATACCATCGGAATACCAAGCCAACAATAGCATTGCCTCTTGATTTTGTGTGAGACCGAGCACTCGAAGAAGAGATGTTGATTAGATTCGTCTTGGGAGTTGCAAAAACACACCTTAAATTATCATTTGAATTTAGAACCCCCTCCTTTGCAAGTTGATGATTGTTGAAAGTCGGTTCCAAAGTAGTCTCACATCACCATCTTTGATGGAGCGTGCAAACTTGTACCATAACAGTTTGAAATTACTTCCTTTGTTAACGAAACTCTGTGCCTTTTGCCTTTTGGAGAATAGAATATTGTAGGCTTCAACTTTAATATATAATATTAAATATATATAATATATACGTGTGGGGCGGGGTAGGCAAACACATACCCATGCCCAACCTAACCCGCGCAAGGGGCGGTGGGGGAGCGGCCTCAAGGCGGGCCATTTTGCATCCCTACTAAATCAATTGTCTTCTGATTAAAAAGAAGCAATGCACCTCTCGTTTTCTGCGTTTGAAAAAATGTAGCACCCACATTAATTAATTCTCTTTTCTTTCTATTTTGTTGTTCGTCATGTTATTTTAATCATTACATTAATTGTTATTTACTTTTTGTGTTTATATCTAAACTATAATAAAAGAGGATTTGGCGTTGGGATGACGAGTTTCGCGTTCGTGAGTCGGTAACTACCTTAATACGTATTCAAGAAAACAGAGAGATGCATGTCATTTTCACTATCTCGTATATTTTTTTCTTCCATTTACTGCTTCTCCCTTTTCGAATCCTTACCACACACCTTCCCCGTCTTTGGACGCTGCCGATGTGAATTACGTATTTCATTTTTCCCGTTATCGTAGATAAAATGATTAATTAGGTATTTTGATGGTTACTTGTTTGAGGCTTCTAGCAAGTGTAAGGAGTGTAATACAATTCGGGTTTGGATTTGATTCGGTCGGTTGCACCTATTTGATTCGTCCCTTATGTTGCTTACGGTGGATTGGGTCGGTGCAATTCGATGAAATGACTGCAAGGGATTTAGTTACCAAATTCGAGGATTTTGCTCGTTGTAGTTTTGGGATTAGTGTTTTCATAAATGACTTCTATTTTTGATCAAATTCTCGCACACGATGACCCTTTTTGATACCGCAACTTCCAGCTAGTTATTATAAATGTGTTTAATTTCATTTTTAATTGTAATTGATTTATTATGATTTTTAAATTCTAAAATTAATTTGTTTTATTAATTTATAAATGTTACTTATTTTTTTAATAAAATCGTGTTAATTACTTATTATAAAAATTGGATTATATTGTTATATCTTGAATTGATTTCTATTTTTATATTATACTCCCTCCGTCCCGCAATTAACTTCACACTTTCCTTTTCGTAACGTCCCACAATTAATTTCACACTCCTAAAATGGAATACCCTCCATAAACTATACCCTCACAATACCATTTAAATTTTAAAAATGTCACTTTTACTTTATTCTACTTTATTCTCTCTCCTACACTTTATCTCATACAACCACCCAAAATACTCTTATAATTTATTCTCTCTTCTACACTAATTTAAGTCTTTTTAATAAACGTGTCTTTTCACACGTGAAGATAACTCCGGACGGAGGAGTAATAGTTCACTGAAAATTTGAGACGTCTTTCCTTGAAAATATATATTTAAATATAAAAATGTATGATGAAATCTAATGCAAAAGAATTTATGACGTAGGTGTTTTATTTTTAGATATTAAATTATATATGGCAAAGTCTATTGTGAACAAGGGTTCACGGTGAAACTTGAACATTTACTAAAGGGTATCAATTGTAATAATCGAATGGTATTACCTATATTATTAAAAGGTTTCGGTCGTGATAATCAAGAGTATGTCCTATATTGCTAAAGAGTATTAGTTGTGATAATCAAGAGTATTACCTATATTATTAAAGAGTATCGGTCATGATAACAAAAGAGTATTACCTACATTACTAAAAGGTATTAGTCGGGATAATTAAAAAGTAAATTGATTTACTTTTTCAATATGGATAAAATTTCATCGTGAAACTTGGTTTATAGTAAACACACTCATTATATATATTTTTATTGCTTTAATCGACATGATGAATATGAAAATATATGATTATATTATAATGTAAGTATTTTATTATTATATCTCATTTTATTTGTCTAATTAATAAAATATAGTTTTTATATTATCTTTTTTACTCCTTTTGTCCGTATAAAATGAATTATCTGTCAAAAATAATTTATCGCATATTAAATGCATCATTTCCTAAATAAACAATTTTAGGTTTTTATTTATGTTCATCAAACACCTCAATATTATATCACATGTCATTACTTTTCTCATAATAATTTAATTTAATATTATTAAATAACCCTCTTTTTAAAATTGAAAAAATATCTTACCCATTAAAAAGTAACTTATATTATTAATCAACTATGAAGGTGTGTGTGGGTGTTTGTTATGGCCACGTAAATTAAGGAATTAAAAACAGAAAATCAACTCTCATATCTCACCCCTCAACGACACCGTTTATACAGAGTCAATCAATTTAGGCCACCAATTGAATGGAATTTGGGGAAAGACCTTCAATTACCTAAATGGGAGAAAAGTCCATTGGATTCAAGAGAAATGGGTCATTTCGGTTATTCGTCACGAAAAACCCATAAATGTTATCATCGGGGACCACTTATCGAGAGTGCGCACTCAAGGTACAGCAGAAGAAGATAACGGTTAGACAATGATGGGCAACGAGCACATATACTCAAGAAAGAAGAAAAAGAGGAGACAAATAATACGTATGATTTATATTCTCTCTCTCCCTCCTTCAATTTCTTCTTCCCCAATTCACTATAAATCCTTTCTTTCTTTCTCGATACAAATTTGTGTGAGCTTGAGTTTTCATCAATGGAGTTTCCAACTATCCTTAGTCTTTTTCAATAAGATGAGTTGTTTATTTTCATTTCCCGAGAAGATTTCGTGTTTCTATGCAATAGCGTTTATTAGAGTTTTATTATGTGTATTTGAGACTATTTTATTATTACAAAAATGATTTTCTAACTCAAGAATTATGGCGGATGGAACCAGATCGAAGAAAATACAAAAATTGGAGACATTAATCAATGATGAGAAAGGGCATAGAGTTTTGATGGAAGGACAACTTTAGACCTTGAATCAAAACCAAGGAGAAATACAATCGGTTATTGGATTATTGCAACTATCTCAAGAGAATGTGCAAAAACAAGAGAGTTCTTTGGAAGCAAATCGGAAGGCAATGGCTCTGCAGATGCAAGAGATCTCAAATCAATTGCCATTGCTCAACAAGGGAAATAAGCCACCGATGGCATCCTACCTTCTCAAATACACTCAAAGATAGATCATCTACATTAATATGCTACATATTTCTATCCTGGACAAGAATTATATGCCTTTTTACTTCTTTGGGACTTGTTTTAATTATTAGTCACTCTATTGAGCTTTATTTAGGCGGACGTCTTATGTGCAATGAGCGGTTGAGACTTATACTATATTATCATCATATATACTTTTTCATTTGGTTGTTTGATTTTCTGTTTCACACTCCCTATATATTCCACTATCATGAATTGTAATCCAAGACTTAATCCCTCCACTACTCCCGGCTCTATTAAATGCTTCTTTCTAAACTTTTGTAGTTTAATTTGTGATGTCTAGCTCATCAAATTTTAGATACATATATGTAATCGATTGTAAGCATGCATTTTGGTATCTTCTCTTGTTTAGAAGCTTGTCTCCGTGTTGTATATATTGTGTTATATCGTTCAGGATCAATTTGACTATTGAGAATGTTGTGTCATTGTAATGGTTGTTTAATTTTTTTAATATTTACAATTCGTGATTGTCACTGCTGCTTTTAGGATCATGAAATGACTTATTTCACCTTGATCTTTGAAACCTCTACGCATTTAAATTGCTATTTACTCGATATATGAATTTTATTTGTGTACATTTTTACATATTAACCATATACGGAAGTATTCTACTTATGTGTAACATATCTATCCATTATCTACTACGTTGTTGAAACCGCCGACCGATTTATTTTTAATTTTTGTGGTATTTTTCATATCTCTAGCTATTTATTTTCAAATTGTCAAATGTATAGGCAAACAAGATGATTTCGATACGTAAGAACAATGAATTCGTACATTTTTGCTCGAGGAGATAACGAAGTAATAGTTGTAATTACCATCCTACTTGATAACGTTAATAATGAGAATATTAGAAAACGTAAATGCAATATTAAATATAGTATGATAGGGAGGATGTCTGAACAAATTTGCCACGAGATCGGTTATTTTGTGGGTTTGACACTTCGTGTGTTGACAATCTTCGAATGGGTTGAAACACTTTCGATTGTCTATGTATACTTTTACGAACTTTGGGGTGGTTGTGCGATGTGAAATTCGTGTGTGTCGAAGAACAAGTAGCTATGTTCCTTAGCGTACTTTCACACCATACAAAGAACAACATTGTTAAATTTGTATTTTTGCGTTCGGGCCAAACCGTGTCTCACTATGTGCATGTAGTATTGAAAGCCGTGCTACGGCTACATTCGATATTCTTAGTGAAACTGTGCCTATCCTCGACGATGTGCCGATCATGGATGGAAGTGGTTCAAGGTACTAAAATATAAATACACATATTCTTTATATTGTAATATTTTTCATTAATAACTTGTACTTCATGTCTAACTTGCTTCATATTATTCGTAGGGATGCCTTGGAGCATTAGATGGTACTCATATTAAATTGGAATGTTCCGGTGGCTAATAGGGGAGATACGAGAACTAGAAAGGGGCATATTTCAACAAATGTTCTTGTTGTATGTGACCGATTACTTAGATTTGTATATGTTCTCCCGGTTGGGAGGGTCGACCACCGATGCGAGAGTTTTAAGGGATGCGGTGAATAGGGAGCACGACCTTAAAGTCCCTACATGTATATATTGTTATACTCTCTTCTAACTCGAATATGCAACCTTGTTTTAGGAATATGCATAAGCATTACGGTATGTAGTAGTTTGTAGAATGTTTACTTGCATCGAACATACATCCCATGGGAGGGCGGCTGTACATTTGCAAATTATAGCCACATAAAAGTTATTTCCTAGCGCATCTTAGTGTTTGCTCATGTGCAACTTGTAGATGCATTCCTTTAATATGTATTCATGACAAAGTCTTACTCGTGATCATCGAAACGTACATGGATTATAATGTTTTTATCTCGCCCTTTTGTAACTAATTAAAAGTTTTTCGTAGGTAACTATTATCTATGTGACAACTACTATGCTCTCACCGTACGGAGGTGTGCGATACCACTTAATTGAATGGGGTCCACAAAATCGAAGACTGTCTACATTCAAGGAACACTTCAACATGCGGCATACACGTGCTCATAATGTTATCAAAAGAGCGTTCGGTATCATGAAAATACGATGGGGTATTTGTTGGTCCCGAGGTTGAGTATTTAGTGAAAACAAGTGAACCTTCCAGAGATAATCAAGAAATGGGGGTTGAATAGATTATCTAAATCTTTTACAAAATTCAGATTATCAACTCAAGAGATTAAAACAAATCCCCAAAGTCAAAGTTGAGCAGCGGAAACAATTTTAAACTCAATCTTTGAATATGGATCTAAAAGCAATACAAACAAGATTATTTTAAATTCGAGATAATCAACGAGAAAACAAATGCGAAAGTAAATGACACACGATTTATAGTGGTTCGATCAAAAGATCGTACATCCACTCTCCTCCTTCAACTTGAAGAAGGGCCTCGACTAACTTACATACTTACTTACTCACCGATGATTACAATTACAAGGATTGACGATCTTCGTCTTCAATCTATCTTCAAACTATCAATCTATCTAGCAAATCTAGAAAATACAATGCGATTATATTTTGAAGATATACAGAGATGTGTTCTTTAAACACTTAGAAAACTAAGAAAACTTTTGAAAACTTGTGAGTGCTTATAGAAAATGTGAATTTCAGAGTGAAGAGTGTTAAGAGTCCTTCTAAGAACCGTGCTTACTCCTATTTATAAGTCTCAGAAATGATTAGTTTGTTGTAACAAACTAAAAACCGCTTAACAAACTTTTCTTTAAAACCGTCTTGACTCGGTGATCTTGAGTCGGTCGTCTGCTTCTTGACTTGGTGAAAACCTGCATTTCTTATTCTACTCGGTGGTCTTGACCTCGTCTTGAGCTCTTCATTATTCTTTTCAACAGATGACTTCTTCAAGATTGTCTTCAAATGACCTCTTTCTTCCTAAACTCGGTGACTTCATTAACTTTTCTGGTCCGACAACCTAGTACCAAGCTTACTACATCACCGGTCTATACAATCTCAATGGTCATCCTATTTACATGTGTTTGTCTAGCTATACACTTTAACTCATCAAAACTAAAATTCGATCTAACAATTTCCCTTTTTATGATGTTAAAACTACAAAAATGAAACAAACTCACAACCGGTGTTAGTCAAGGTTATCCAAGATGATCGAGATAAGCATACTAAGCACGTAAGCACTTTTTAATCGGATAAGTTCACATAAGAACACTTAGTCACACTTAAGAAGTTATTCATACTTAAAGAATTTCCATACTTTGAAAATTTTATACTTAGAAACTTTTTAAGAGAATTTTTGTTTTTAAGAAATGAAATTTTATCAGACGAACAACACTTAGAATTTTTTTGGTATTTTCTTAGAAAACAATAAAAACTTAAGCTTGAAAAGATAAGACAATGTAGTTCGGACATGGTTCAGCTTTTTCATTCAAGTAAGGCACGATTACATTTACGAGATAGATCGGACAAGATATGAAGAAAAAGAAAATAAAGCTTATCTAGTATGTCCATCTATCCTTCTCTCGGGAGATGCATCCGAGTTGAAGATTCGGTTCCTCGGCTCTGCAATATCCTTTGGATTAGTCAACTTCATCGATTTTGAACATAGTTGATAGTCGATCTGATCCAGTCTTTGTCGATTGAGCCATCGTACGTGACCTTGATGGAATAGTTGAGAAGGTGGAGCTACGGATCAACATTGTACCACTCGTCTCCTTCTATGATCGCACGGTAGAGCTCGGGATTTTCTTTCTCCATCCAATCATGCTAGGCAATCATCTCATCTTCGGACGTGGCACCAACCCCTTGCAGATATACCGGAAGAATGTCCACTTTGCTTCATACTTCATATACTCTCCGGCTATGAAGGACGTGCAATCATTTTGGGAGGTGCATCGATCTATGTTGTGGCCTTATCCAAGCCTTATCGGCTTCTCCAAGAGGACCTCCATCTTTGCTTTGGGATAACCCATCTCTTCAAAGCTCTATCAAATATCCTCCTGCCTTCTTTGCGACTTTATCTTCCTCCTCGCCTTCTGCGGCCATAGAAAACCTTTTACGCCTTGATTCTCTGTCTCTCTCTTCCTTAATCCGGATCGCCGCCTGATTTTTCTAAGGGTCTCTTGCCAGTGCCTTTGACATTATGCTCTGTCACATTTGGAGACGAGACAAGCTCAAGACCCTTCCCCTTCTCTTCTTTCTCTTTCTCGGCTTGGCTTTTACCTTTGCCTCCTCTTTTCTCTCACTTATCTTCGTCATTAATTTCTCTCGATTTCAGCTCGGCTTCCCTCTTCCTTGCCTACTCATCTTCCCCGATCGCCTCCTCAATCTGCTCTATGCGAACTCTCGGGGCGGTGAGTTCATCCGATTGATTGCTAGCCGAGAGCTTGATAATATCCAGATTAGCTTGGACCACGACCAAATCTTCCCCTTTTAACATCATCAAGAAGCATCGAAGTTGCTCCTTGACAATGATAAAGTAGGTGGAAGGCGAGGTCTGGTTCCTTAAGATCTCATCGGCGAATCGATTGTCGGCCCTTACTTGTACCTTCAACTCATCTATTTCCTTCTTCACCTTGGCTACTTCCTCCTTGACGGATGATATAATAGATTCTCGAGAGCTTAATCAAGTAATTTTCCTCGAGATGCCTTTAGCATGTCCTCCATCGTGACACTCACGTAATCCACGATGTCACCATTTTGATCTGGAGCATCTAAGAAAACTTCTCTTCTATCTTCTTCTCCATTTAGCTAAGTATGGCTGTGAAGGAAAACCCTTGGGCTCTTTGGGATGGACTTGGTGGAGCTATTGGTAAGCCAAGATGACTCCGATGTGGTCTAGGAGAGCTGCTCTTGATGAGGATAGATGAGATTGATGATATCCCAATGAGACTCCATGACCACTCTCTCCCGGCTCGGCAAGTTGTCCCGGCCAACTTCTTGAGATAATAGAGTTTAGCTCCTCCAGGTCACTGCCCTCGGATGATGAAGCGGCTAAACTTCCACAGATTCCTTCATCACTTGAGTATTGTCTTTGAAGTTCGGGAATAAGATCAGCCCAACCTCCTCCTCCCATCCGCCCTAAGAGAGATTTCAAAATTGCCCATTGTTCCATCCGGCATGGGGGTGTAGATTGGACTGATTTGAGGAGGGGGTAAGGTATTTTGTATAAAGAAAGTCGAGAAAGTCGAAGGTTTGAGGGATGGGTTGAGGAGTGATTTCTGTAGTGGTTTGGTCTGGGGTATTTGGGTAGATGAGGTTGGTGGGGTAGAAATTATTTGTGGTGGAGGGGTTTGTATTTGGATATACGTGGGAGTAGGTTGTGCAAGAGGCTCAGAGGTACCGACCATGAGTACCTCTTCATCGCTGAGTGGGTTAGGGAATCAGCGGATGAGGAAAGGTTAGAGGATGTACCTATTGAAATGGGCCTTTCGTTAGATGTGGTTCTCTCCGAACTAGGCTCCTCTAACACCTCTGCCTTAGCCACGGCGGCGGCTGCCACCTCCCGGTGAGATCGCCTCCTGCAGTGCAGAGACTCGAAGGGCGGCAGATGACTCCCCGACGCCTTCTTGCCTCGAGGCCTTCACCAGCCTCCTCCTTGTCCTCCTGCGGAGAGGCACTACTGACCTCCACTTCTTCTGCTGTTGGAGCTACCTCGGCGAGTATAACTCCTTCTTCGGCTTCGGGGCGGCCTCGGGCATAGCGGTGGCCTCTCTGCCTCCTCTTGCACTCTGCTACCCTTTGGTCCCTTGCCTCATCGATTCGTCATCTAAATCGCGAGACCACCTAGCCTCTCATCCTTAGTTAGCAGCCCCTTCGCTTCGAATATTTTTGGTTCCTTCCTTCCAATCCACCACTTTATTCATACCTTCAATGAGAAGCGTAATCTTGTTAAACAAGCTTACGGTTGTCGAGAGTTGACCATTCTCCGGTGACTGGGTCGTAAGTTAGCCTCTGTTTTTCTTTCTTCAGCCTTCGGATCAACAGTTCTACCCAATCTACGGACTCGATTGAGAATCGCCCTCATACGAGAAGAATCTAGGCTTTAATAGACCATCGTGGGAGCTTTGATCACCCAAGATTGACTTGGTGATGATGGTCATCAAAGCCTATACTTCCTTCTAAGCAGTTTTTCTTCAAGTCCCTTCGCACTCCCTTGTGAGTCACCCTCGCAACCATCTCAAACGACTATTCCCACTCCTCCTCCTTATATGCCAACGGATTTACTCCTTCGGCCGAAGTGTTGAAGATCCCGCAATGGCATCTTTAGAGAAGGACAACCGAGTTTCATCTACTTCGATGTCGAAACCATCATCGGAGAACTTGCGGTTTGCTAGAAATTCTGCTCCAATCAAATCGAGTGTTTTGTTACGCTTTGATTTTAACGAACAAAAACCTCTCAACCGGAAGCCTCCAATAATCGGAGAATGTCTCGATTCTCGATCCCTTGTAGTCTCGAAATCTACATACATCTCTCGCTTTCAACTTGTTCTTAAAAATATCCGAGTTCATTTTGAAGTTAGATTTTGAAGTAGATATAAAGGTGGGTTTGGGGGATTTAGAAGATGAAGCCATTTTGGAAACTGAATGGTAAGAATTTTTTAGAGAAAAGATGCAGTAAATTTTAGGATTTGAAATTTGTAAAAGTGAATTTTCGAATTGAAGAATGTAAGTTTTTAAATGGAAGGAGAGAGAGAGGGAAAACCGGAGAAAAGCTGCTACGTGGCAAGATCGGGATTAATTTAAACCGTTGATTTGTATGTGGCGCATGGAGTATATCAACGGCTATATATGATAGTCGCTTCACCTCCGACGTGTGGCATTAACTTGGCTTTGAAATTATAAAAAGTAACCGCCTAAGCAACAAATTAGACGGCTAATAGGGTCACTTTATGCAGAGGTAGTAAGTATACTGATGTAAGCCGAAATATACATTTCTTCGCATAAAGGTTTCCCTATTTGATGGGTTTTGTCAGGACTTGGTAAAAATGACCTTGTCTTAAATTTTGAAAATTTCTCCAAGTCTGATTATTTTGAAAAAGCAAAGAATTTTAAGATTGAGTTAATTTTATGCCATTATTAAAAAAAAAAAAACTAAGTCTTATATTCAAATATATCTAGTATATAAAAATATTTAACTCAATGGGATTTTCGAAAAGACAACTCATCGAAAAATTTTAAAGCAGATAAGTTGTGAGGAGTGGTTTTGAAAACAATTTTTGAGAAGAAAACAAGGATAGGTTTTGTTCGGATGAGGAAGTCTTTCGGATGAGAAGGTTTATACAGATCTAACAATGTTGTTTATAGCTTTGTTCCTACAGATACACAAACTTGGGAAACCATTTGTAGCTAGAGTAAGTCGAGACAAGTTAGCTCATCGGATTCTTAACAAAATTAGTTGATTATGTTCTTGTCTAATTTACTTAATGTCACATAAGAAATTATCAAGTTAGATAAGGTCAATATGACTAATCCTTGATTCTTGATTCCTTTGAAAGGAGATCAATGGTATCGGCTCTGTGATTGCCCTTTGACACATACAAAGTCTCGATAATTCTTTCTAGACATGATTTAAGAAATAATGAAATAGAAAGACTATACAAGATACATGCAATAGAAGTAATAATTAGCTAATGATGCATCAAGTAATCTTAATTCTAAACATAATTCCTTAAATCTAGACTCACTAACGCTTTAGTATGTATATCGAGTTCTCTGTAACTCGGTTGCTATCTTTCCTAGTCTAATGTCATTCTTCTCAACATGATCCCTAATAAAATGATGCCTAATATCTACATGCTTACACTGGAATGCAAAACAAGATTGTATGTCATGGCTATTGCACTACTACTATCACGAGAAAATAAAAGGCACGAGTATGATGTGAGAATATTATAGTCCCTAAGGCTGTGACTAATCCGGAGAGAAGCCGAGAGCAACAACTACCGGGCCGTCATGTATTCACTTCGGTTGTGGAGGTTGCAAGCTGAAGTTTGTTTCTTATATAACCAAGAAATTAACTTGTTGCCTAAAAATTGACAAGTTCAAGACGTGGACTTCCTATCAATTTTGCAGCCTCCAAAATCTGAATCTGAATAACTGAAAGCTCGAAGTTGTCATCAAATGGGTACCACAACCCAACCTGCGAAGTACCTTTAAGATACTTTAGGATTTTATTAGCTCTTTCCGGATGAGTTTTCTTGGGATTTGATTGAAACCTTGCACATACCCCAACTACAAAGGTTATATCGACCTACTTGCGGTGAGATATAACAAGGATCCGATCAATCCACGATACTCTGTTGCATCGGTGGGTATCCCATTCTCATCCGAACTGTAGAGAAGTTAGTTGCCATAGATATTTTAACTTCTCTACTAGTAGTCATCCCAAACTTATCTATGAGGTCCTTTGCATACTTAGTCGATGTATAAAGATCCCTCTGCTTGTGTGTTTAATCTGGAAGCCTAGAAAATAGGTTAATTCTCTCTATCATAGACATCTCGAATCTGCTTTTCATGAGAACACTAAACTCTTCACATAAAGTCGATTAGGTGAACCAAAAATAATATCGTTTACATATATTTGAACTAATAAAATATCACCATCTACATCTTTTCTAAATAGTGTTCTATCTATCTTACCTTTAGAAAATCCACTTGATATCGAAATTCGGATAGAGTGCCGCACTCAAGCTCGGGAGCTTGCTTCAGTCCATATAGTGATTTGTGGAATTTGTAGACTTTGTTATTTGTCCTAAACCCTGGAGGCTATTCTACATAGACTTCTTCAAGTAACACTCCATTCGGGAAGGTAGACTTGACATCCATCTGAAAGACTTTGAAACATTTATAGGCGGAAAAGCTAAAAACAATCTTATTGCTTCTAATACGCGTGGAGCATAGGTTTCATCATAGTCTATTCCCTCGGACCGTGAATAACCTGTGCTACTAATCGCCTTATTACGAACAATAATGTTGTTTTCATCTGCTTTTATTTTTAAACACTCATTTTGGTGCCTATAATCTTTCTATGAATGAGTCTATCCACTAGCTCCCAAACATTTAGTCTTTTAAATTGATGCGGTTATTCCTTCATAATTGTTACCCGACTTGGGTCAAATAGAGCCTCCTCAATAGACTTAGGCTCAAGGAGTGAAACATAGCAGTGAACATACTCTAGGAATCTAACATCGTTAGGTATGCGAACACTACTTGAGGGATCCCCAATAATCGATCAATTTGGATGATAACTCCTCATCCTTTAGCCTATTTGAGTTGAAGTATCCTAATCTATAGTCTCGGTAGGTAACTCAACTTGTTCTTCCCGAGTAGACGTTCCCCCTTTATCTCTTGACCTAGGGTGATCGGATGATGTCGGAGGAGTCTCCCAGGATGGAAGAAATAGAGGAGTTCCCTTCCGATTCTCGGATGGGGATTCTTCATCATACGAATACGAATCAAAACTAGGCGAGATAAGTTTTCCTCTGTTTAGTTTTGTTTAGTTCAATTCTATCTAGATCATTGGTAATTTGGTTTACCTTATCGAAAAAGTATGAAGTTCATCAAACACTACATGAGGAGTTTCTTCAACATAAAGAGTTATCTTATGAAGACTCGAAAGCCTTGAAAGTCTTTGGAATATCCTATGAATATCCCATCAGCTACCTTGGCATCAAATGCCTTCAATTTAGACTTCCCATTGTTGTGAATGAAACACTTACACCCAAAAGCACGAAAATAAGAAATTCTTGGAACCTTACCTTTCCAAAGTTCATAAGGAGTCTTACCCTTATCTTTAGCTGGTAAGCATCATTGCAGGTGTAGCAGCCGTATTAATAGTCTCGGCTCGTAACCTTTGGGGTGTTCCATATTCAGCTAACATGCTTCATTTGCTTCTTTAAGTGTTCTATTCCTTCATTCCACGACTCCATTTTGTTATGGTGTTGGCTGAAGATGTCTCATGTATTATTCCATTCTTATTAAGATAGTTAGATAAACAAGAATTCAAGAACTCGGTTCCATTGTCACTCCTTATTTTAAAAATATTAACGCCTTTTTTTATTTTGTATTTGTTTGAACAGATCTGGGATCTTGTTCACTGTTTCATTTTTCTTGAAAAGAAATATCACCCAAGTATATCTTGAAAAATCATCAACAACTACTAGGGTGTATTTCCTTCCACTAAAGATGAGGGGTGAAAGCTGGTCCAAACAAATCCAAATGAAGGAGTTGTAAAACTCTTTCGATGAAACGGTGTTAATACTTTTGAAGGTGTTAATACTTTTGGTTGTTTACCTTTTTGGCATGCATCATATTTAAGATCGGTTGAGCAAAGTCTTTCAGGCGGTCCCTTGACAAGATTCCTCTTAGCTATTTTACTAAGGGTTTTGAAATTCGAGATGACTAAGCCTTTTATGCCATAACCAATCGAGGTCATCTCCACCTTTAGCAACTAGACATGTGTCTTTGGGACAACTATTAAAGTTAGCCACATAGACATTACCTTATCTGAAACCGATTAAAAAGTACCTTGTCGAGGAAGCTGTCACACTTATCCTTTGAAAATCTAACATTAAAACCTCTATCACAGAGTTGAGAAAGCAGATAACAAATTATGTTTCAAACCTTCTACATAGTAGACCTCGAGACACACTGGACATCACCTATAATCAAGGTGCCAACTCCCTTGAGTGCATCATGATTATTGTCACCAAATAAAACTCTTGGACCATCTATATTCTAGATATTTGATAGTAGCTTTCTTTCACAAGTCATGTCTTTGAGAGCGACCCTTTGTCAACGTACCGGATGGAAGCTAGAATTTCCTCTTTTAAAGATAGCCCTTGAGATTCTGTAAAAGCAGATTAGGCAAGAGGTACCCTAGTGATGTTGGGTCCTTTTTAGGTCAATAAACACACTAGGTATGCAAACAAACATTTTATTGTTCAATAATAAGTCGATTGAAGTTATGCGCCAAATCATCGACAAATATATCGATCTTGCATGAAAGTTTGTTGAAATCAAATTTGGTAATCTTCTTGATCTTTTGAAACAAAGGATAGCATCTGCTTCTTCCATCAAAAGAACTATAATAAGAATTTCTCTTAATCTTGGTTCTTGGAATCGCTTTATCAGATTAGGATTCCTCATCTCGATTTTTACTTTTCGATTAGGAGAAGTAATCCTCATTTGACTTTGTGGTTTCCAAGGACCAATTTTAATTCCTTTTGATGTTTCAGCAACTTTTACAAACTTCCTTGGTTTCAAAGTTTCCGGCTTATTATTTCTATCATAACCAAGACTCGTTTTATCATGAGATTTTTGTGAAGTTCTAAAAATGTGGTCTATAGCTGAATGTGAGTTATTAAGTTGACTCATTTTGAAGACAAGGTTCTCATTAGTCTTCTTAATTGACTAATTCTCCTTACATACCATTTCAAATTTATCTTTTAAAGATTTTAATTCTTCTTCTAATCTTTTAGAAAGACTAGCTGATGTACTAGCCTCGGCTGGGGTAAACATTCCCCCTTGAATGTTTCCACAGACTCACGATAGTTCACAACTTGTTTTCCTTTGATTAGAGTCTGAACTTGATCTTTTAAAGTTAAATTTTCAGTCTCTAATTGTTTATAAGCACTTAGAGACATTTTTAGATCTTTCAAAAGTCTCTTGGTCACGGTTTGATCATTATCCTAAATCGACTTATAAGACTCTTTATCGGACGAAGAATAGTAATCTACCTCTTTTACCATTAGGCAGATTTCATCATCGATTCGAAATCAGAGACGACGATGATGATGAAGATGATTTTCTTGATTCTCTTTCTTTAGCAAGAAGGGCTCTTTGATCTGCAAAGCGTCTATCTCTTTTCTTCCTTTTCTCCCCTCTTTTTGTTAGGAGTCAAATTTGGGGACAATCATAGTTGTAATGCCACTGGCACATTACAAGTGTAACAAGTATCTCCCGATCTAATCTAGGACTACTTGGATTCTTCTTTGCAGGTGACTTGTACCTTCTTGTCTGATTTTTCCTTCTATCATCATCTGTTGATTCTACATCGTCTTTCCTTACGGATCTTGATCTTGATTTGTTTATTCCTGCCAAATTTCAATTTGCTACGCTTATATTTCATTCTCGGGGCGATCATACCTCTTAGTCGGTAAATCAATCATTCTTTTAAAGAAAGATCAACTCCTTTTGACTCGGCTATAGGTTTGTCTTCCTTGTTGACAAAGGCTCTTGTCTTAGATGAGGTAATGGATTTCATCTCATCATCTTCATCCTCTACCTTAATATCAAACTCATAACATTTCAAGTGAGAAATCAAAGTGTAATGATTCATGGTGGAAAAATCCTTAGTGGCTTTTATCGATTTCCTTTTTCCCTCCAACGCTTGGTTAGAGATCTAAGGATTTTATTATTAATCTTTTTTCGGTGTAAACTTTGCCCAAGTCGGTGGCTCTATTGATCGATTAGTCATTCTCAAGTCTAGTGATCAATAGACTCAACTTCTTTCAATTTAAAGACATCAAATAGATGGACAACGGCTTGAAGCTTGTTCTCCTTTACGATCTGTGCCTTCGCACATATTAGCTAAGGTATCCCACATCTCTTTCTTGATTTTACACTTTTTAATCTTTTCATACCACTCTCTGTGAGAGTCACAATGATCTAATTCCTAGCCACACGATCTAGATTGTACACTTTCCTTTCATTATTTGTCAATTCGGACACCTTTTCTTATCTGAGTTTGAGACTCGAGCCGCTTGCTCCATCACTTACATCACCATGGTAAAATTTAATTGGTCCTTCGGAGAGAACATCTTCCATTCGAGGATGAATAGATTTGAGATGATTTTCCATACGAAACTTCTAGTAATCATAATCTTCAATCTCAAAATCTGGAAGATTCTTGACCTTTCTATCATTACGCATGAGACATGATTAGTAGATAACAAGTAAAATCAGCGGGGATTATTCAATAACAAATCTGTTTCAAGATTTGAAAAACAAAGATCACTTTGACCAAAAGAAATATTCGAACAACTTTAACAACTGCTTCGATACCACTTGTTGGTCCCGAGATTGAGTATTTAGTGAAAACAAGTGAACCTTCCGAAATAATCTAGAAGGGGGTTGAATAGATTATCTAAATCTTTTGCAAAATTCGGGTTATCAATTTAAGAGATTAAAATAAATCCCCAAAGTCAAGTTGAACAGGAAAACAATTTTAAACTCAATCTTTGAATATGGATCTAAAAGCAATACGAAACAAGATTATTCTAAATTCGGATAATCAACGAGAAAATAAATGCGAGAAAGTTAATGACACCACGATTTATAGTGGTTCGGATCAAAAGATCCTACATCCACTCTCCTCCTTCAACTTGAAGAAGGGCCTCGACTCACTTACTTACTTACTCACCGATGATTACAATTACAAAGATTGTGATCTTCATCTTCAAACTATCAATTTATCTAGTAAATCTGGAAAATACGGTGCAGATTGTGTTTTGAAGATATACGAGAGAAGTGTTCTTTAAACACTTAGAAAACTAAGAAAACTTTTGAAAACTTGTGAGTGCTTATAGAAAATGTGAATTTGAGTGAAGAGTGCTAAGAGTCCTTCTAAGAGCGTGCTTACTCCTATTTATAAGCACTGTAAAATGGTTAGTTTGTTGTAACAAACTAAAAACCGCTTAACAAACTTTTCTTTAAAATCGTCTTGACCTCGGTGATCTTGAGTTAGTCGTCTGCTCTTGACTTGGTGAAAACCTCTTTCTTCCTAAACTCGGTGACTTCATTAGCTTTCTGGTTTGATCGGCCTAGTACCAAGCTTACTACATCAATTTGGTCATCCTATTTACATGAGTTTATCTAGTCTATACACTTTAACTCATCAAAACTAAAATCCTAATCTAACGGTGTTTTACGTAGCTCATCATTTTATCCGTTGAGACCCAAGTTTGGCTTATTATGGCGTGTTTCCTTTTGCATAACTTTATTCGTTCCGAGATGTCTGCGATCCGATGGAATATGACTACGATTGATCAAGCACGGAAGAGGAGGTCCACCAGATGATGTTGAGTTTATCTCAATTGTCGTAGCAACAATCGAATGGCCGGTAGGCGGGATGTGCTTGCACAACAAATTTTCGAGGATTGGAATAATGGCACCTAGTCTCTCTTTGTTACGTGATTAGGATGTTTGTTATATATGGGCATGTCTTGACGATATCTTTGAGAGGAGTGTGACTATTTGGAATGCTTTTGTTATGTATTTGTAGAAAATTTTATGTATGATTGAATGCGGTTGGAGGTTTTATAATAGACTATTGAACTTGACACTCTCTTGTTGATTATTTATTTTCATGCGTACTTGAACTTGACACTCTCTTGTTGATAATTTATTTTCATGCGTAATTTAATTTGACACATGGTCGACATGCAAGCGATGACTTTCTCTTGTACGAGAATCGATCTAGTTTCAATATGGATGGTGTTGCACTGAAATGGATCGTGGAAGGTGTGCTACTAAGAAATCAACTCCAAGCTCTCGGCAGTGTGGACAACCGGGGAGGAGAAAGTGCTCATTCAAGCACCAAAGGATTTGGTGTCCCATGGATGGAAAAGCGATAACGGATTTCGAGCGGGTTATCTCGTGAAACTAGAATATGCGATAAAGAATGTGTTTCTGAAAGCAGATCTTGTTGCATAACCAAATATTACATCAAAGATGACTGCGTGGAAAAATATTATGGGTCCATTGTGACGACACACTAAATGGCCCGATTGCGAGTATCGGGCAAGCAATTCTAAGACAACCAAGTATATCGAACCCAAGGGAAAAAGCATGCAATGAGGCCCTAGAAATACAAGTTCTTGGTGACTATTGTTGCAATACGAGGTTTGGCTCTAAAGACTACAATACAAATGTAAAAATTAAAATCAACAACTAGGCAAGCAATTTATCAAACATCTTGAATGCTAGAACAAGTAACTAAGATTCAATGGGGATTGGGGAGCTAGGGATAATATCCATCAAGGAATCAATGATCAACAAGCTATGATTGAATCAAATTGCAAATCAACTAAGATAGAAAGCATAAAACCATCATGCAATTAAGCTTCCATTAATCACACAATGTCTAATGTGAGTATCTTTAGTGCAACTAATCTCTCAATTAAGAAGCACCCAATTCATACAATCATACACAATTATAACCCGATTAATCCCTAATCACGTTAGCTCGACTCTACTTTATTGCTAGGGTGATCAAACATTAATATAAAGAGATAAAAATGCATGAAGCACAATTAGAATCACAATTAGGGAACAAACTATCTCAATTGACCAACAATCATCAACAATCATAGCATAAGGCAATCAAATCATCCTCAATTTCAATTATCTCAAGCACAAGAGTATTAGCCCATGGTGCAAAGAGCAAAACCCATGGGTACAAAATCTAATTGCAAAATTAAGAAGCTAATCACAACAATTAATGAATTGAAATGAGAAAAGAGGAAGAACATCACCAATTGGATCCAAAATAATAGGAATGCTTGAATCTTCAAAGTAATCTTCAAATACAATCTCTCCTCCACTTGAATTACAATTTGGAAATAAAAACTAATGGATCAAAATGCTAATCTAAGGTACAATTGATCAAAATCTATCTAAATCTAACAATCTAATCAAACTACAATGAGAATTAAGCTATGAATTCACCCTAAAAGCTGTAAAATAAGCTGCTCTAATGAAGGTTATGGAGAGTACGCTCTGCTTTCCGCTCAAATGGGCTTAAATCACGAATTTTGAAATTTACTGCACCCTCGACTCGAGGTTGGGGCCCTCGAGTCGAGCTTCCGGCTTTCGCCACGAGCCTCGTGTCGAGCTTGCTCTAAAATTTTGAATTCTCTCTCTTTGTCGGCAACCTCGGGTTGAGGTCCACGGCCCTCAACGGAGGTCGAGCCCGAGAGAATTTTCTCGACCCGAACTCCGCCTCGACCCCGTTTTTGCCCATCTCGATCGTCTCTTCACCTTATAAATACTGGTACTCTCGGTTTGGCCAAATTCCACTGATTTACATGAAAACGGGATGAAAAACATCAAAATCTTACAAGTAATACTTTTTAGGCAAAGTAGTGATACTCTACATTTAGGCACAAAATCTAACACTTTTGATCACTTTTTGCACAAAATACCCCCTAAAAATATGCATCAATTCACTCCAATCATAATACCCCCAAACTTAAAGTGTTGCTCATCCTTGAGCAACGTAGCAAATAAACACAAAAGAGTGAATTGATTGCAATTATGTCTCATGGTACCGTAGAAGAAATATAAGACAATCGAACTCATCAATGAACTCAAGTCTCAATGCAAACTCTCAACTACCAATCAAGATGAATCATGCTCAAACAAATGCAACATTAAATACTCAAAACATTGCTCCTTTCATGGAGTGTTTCACTCATCACTCAAGTGTATGAAGGTAAAATGCACTCAATCATCAAATTCACAAACATGTACCCCATAAGCTTGCCAAAGGACTCAATCTCAAATCACTATCATTGTGTTCAATCAAGAATCAAAGAGGTCTTTCATCAAGGTTGTAATGTAAGCTCTTTGAAATAGGTGGGTTGTTTTAGGTAAGAGTGACTAACATTAGTAGAGAACTTGAATGATAGCTAAGCACTTCACTTCTCTTTCAAAGCTTTATCAATAAACACTCTTTCTTCTTCATGTTTTTCAAAGTTCAAACACCACTATTCTTTTGAGCTTTCTTTCACATAAGCTCTCCAATTGAATTTTTCACAATTTCATTTTCATCATTTTTTCACAATTCAATTTTTTTCTCAACTTTTTTTTCTCAACAATCAACTTAGCTCATCATCTTTCTACCATACTTTACATGCAATGCACCATATATTGGCCAACAATCAAGCTCTACTAAGCATAGGACAAGAAGGCTCATAAAAATAGGTAAAATGTTTTCAATTTCACTTGGCTTGCCAAAGAATAAGGATACTAGGCTCAAAATGGCTCACTAAGGAAATCAAATGTTTTGGTGGGGAAAAATTTGGCTAGGTGACTCATCCATCCAAACATGGCCTCTTATCATTTTCATGAATTCACACAAAGATCAATCTCAACAAGTCCAAGGGCAAGTTCTAGCATACATATCCATGAATGATGCACTCACAAAGAAATTAATTCAATCGTATAAGATGTACGATTATAAAGGCACAAAAGCTCACGGGCTTAAATTGAGCAATGAATCAAGTACTTTCAATCACATTCATCTTCACCTAATTAACAATCATGCTAGCTTCAAGCCACATATCAACTCATGATCAAATCAAAATTCAATTAATCTTTCAAATCAAGCACAAGTGCACATGTACATAATCTCAAGCACACTCAATATATCAACAATGATATCTCAAAGATATGCAATAAGTCCACAATTAAGCTCCATATAAATCAATACCAAAAATATGCAAGGAATTCAAGATACCAATATAAAGCATAATCATCATATAAGCAATAAGCTCAACAAATCCAAAACCATCAAATCATCCATACATATCATCAATAGAAATCATCAAGAACTCACAAATCCATCAAGATCAAGTCATTAAGTACAACCCAAAGCAACCACAATTCATCAATTCACTACAAATCAAACACCACAAGGAATTACGAAGAGAGCTAAATAAGACTAGAGGAGAGGGATAAGAAATAGGGTGAATCGCCTAATCATTAATCGGCGGTGGTGGAGGATAGTGGCCCGGCCCGAAGTTCCACGAGCTCATCTCGCTGGAGGAGTGAGTACATATCTTGCTGATTCTTTAAGTACTCTTCCTGCATCCTCCTAGTCTCTTCATTAAAGCGGCGGGATTCCTCCATGACTCGGAAGCACTTGTCTGTCTCGTGAGGCACTCCAACCGCATCCTCCGATTATAGGCCCACATCTCTTCGGTGAGTGTCCATTGCCTCTGTGATTTAACTGCGGCCTCGTACTCCCTACTCTGCATCTCATCCCGCTAGCGATTACTTGATCTCGGCCTCGATTCCTCGTCCTCCTCCATCCTAACCGGCTCCTCGGCCTGCTCATCCTCGTCCGCCTTCATCTTCCTCTTCATTCTCCTCATCTCCGGCCTCGGCCTCTTCTTGAGATCCAGATCTCGCCTCTACCGCCTGCCTCCTCCTCATCATCCTCACGGAGGTCCACTCCGTGCTCTCGAGTGTAGGCGTCGATCGCCTCGGTGTCTTTGCTTCGACCACATCCAGGAGGTTAATAGTCACATGCCCCGTGACTCCGAACACGATCGCCAACCTCTTATTAGGAAGAGGGAATCGGCCTCCAAGGTGTTCGAAAGCACCAAGTCCTCCCGATGAGGTCTAGGGTCTTCATCCGCCTCATGGTGTCGGTGGTCAAGTCGGGGCCCTCCAACGCTCTCATGTTGTGCGTTGGAATGCCTAAGTGCTCGGCTATGAGAGTAATCAAACCTACGAAATGAATCTTCTTAGCGGCCTCTCTAATAAGTAGCACAAATAGGCGGCGCGTTGAATCTAATCCCGTGGAGGAAACACCACAAGACATATAACTCTTCGTAAACTCTGCTCCTCCCTCGGATCGGGCAAATATAGTTGTTGGATAAGATCTTCTCCAAATACCTCATCACCGGGTTGCGGATCACGGTACTCTTAGACTTTCCGGGAATAAAGCTGCGGTTGCTCCGGTGCTCCCGAATCGATATCCTCCTCCGTAAATTGTTAGCATTATACTCTCGTCTTATGTTCAGCAATGAGCCGTTAGGATCGGTCGGTGCACCAATAATCTCATTGATCTCGTTCCTTTGTCAACGTGTACTCGTTCCCTATCAACTTGAAAGTAATAGCCTTCGGGAACTTTGCCTTCCTTGCCTTGTCGAATGTAATGGTGCAAAGAAACTCGAGAGTGATCCCCAAGTAGGTCCGTGGCCTCTTAGCCAAGAAGCCGGACATGCCAACCTGCTCAAAAAGTCCGGGGATGTCATCCTTTATCCCCATCGAGACCATACAATCATGGTCTACAAGGCGGGTCTTCACCACCTTGTTGCGAGATCTTAGCGTACAAAATGGAGTGCTTCCTCCACTTGTAGTCGTCCCACAAATACCCAACTAAACCGGCATTTTATTCGCAAATCTAACGGCTCTCTCTCTCTTACGAACTCCTCATGAGAAAAGTTATGTCCGTCGGCACCACGAAACGTCTTTTCCTGCAAAATTTCTCAAGGCAACAATTAACACATACTAGTAGCAATACGAGCAAAATATGACAAAGAATTAAGCACATGAACAAGTCAATCATCACAAACCAATCTCCAATCACAAATAATTCCTAAGTGAATAAGCAACTATCCACAACAATTTGGCCAATAGTCACAACTCAAGTAATATAATCAATAGAAGTGGTCAATAAATCCCACAAATATGCATACTCAACTAAATGGCCTCAACACTCAAATATCATCACTTAAGCTCACTAAGATATGCAATTAAGCTCAACACCACTATCAAAAATAATATGGCCATCTAGCAAGTAATTAATCCATAATGATCAACTAGCATGCACTCCTATCATCAATCATACAAAACTTGACCAAATATCGTATGGACTTCACTAGGAACTCTCCAAACAATTATGCAAATTCATTCCCAAGGCCAAAAATTCACCGATGCAATAACAAAATATCTCAATCAATCCTAAGCATGCCTTCTAACTCAACAAACAATCCAAATCATCTCACAAATACACCAAATTCGTTCAAATCGTCATGCATACAAGGTGTTCGTAGAAATGACCAAATGAATTTCATACCCAAAGCATAAAATTGGAATAATTCATCCACATCCATACAATAATCACATCAAGAACAAAAATGAAGGTCCATGGAGTTAGAATTACATACCTTGTTCAAGAAATTCGGCCTTGGAATGCAAATGGATGATGAATATGTAATGAAATAATGATATGTTCGGTGAAAATTATGAAAATAGGTCGGAAATACGTGAAGAATTGTGCAAGGGGTCGGGAAGGGCAAGCACGAGTCGAGAATTAGGGATCTAAAATCGATTCGCGATTTTAAAAATGTCCCCACCCTCGACTTGGGGCATCCGAAATTTGAGGTCCCTTGACTCGAGGCTCGGCCCTCAGTCGTGCTTGTGATTTTAAATTCCGCCTCGACTCGAGACTCAGCCTCGACTCGAGGGATGCATGATTTTTGAAAATTGCCTAAGTATGGACCCCTCAACCTCGGGGATTGGTCACCTCGGCCCGGGGTCGAGTCCAGGGAATTTTTACGGATTCCTGACACGACCCGACCCCGAAACTCCTAAAAATGACCTATTTGACCCCAACGAACCCAAATATGCAAAAACTAACCTTTTTAGTCCCTCGATTTAAGCCCGGTCGCTCATTCGATTGAGGAGACCGGGGTCTCTTCCTTTTGCTCATTTTTCTCCAACTTTTAAGCACTTCCTTCCTTTGTTCTTGAATTCCCTTGCAATTTCGATCTCTTTCCAACCAAATGTAGTGAGTATACCTACAATCGGGCATACGAATCATCAAATCATTACCATAAAGAGATGCAAATGAACAATAAACGATCAACACCCCCAAACTTGAATGATAGCATGAAATCAATGTTTAGCACAAGGGTGATACAAATATAAATGCAACTCCTAATGGTATCATTAAGCTCAATAAACCAAATAATCCCATAGCATAATATCATAACCTCCTAAGCATAAGCAATTCAATTCCTAGCCAATTCTCATAAAAACGGACCAAAAACAAAATGCAAACAAAAATACAAAAACACCAAAGAAACAAAAGGGGTGGGTTGCCTCCCATCTAGCGCTAGGTTTAACGTTATTTGCCGGATGGAACTCAAGGAGTTCATACTTCCCTTTCATTGAAGACATGAGGATCATCCTTGTGCTTCACTAGATTCTCCTTTGCAAAAAGACAACATCTCCATTTGTCTTCTAAGAGGAGCTTCCCTCCTTCTTTTATCTCCTTCACCGTCAAAACCTCCTTGAGTCTTTCCACGCCGAGCAATCTACTCCAATTCGACTCGCTCCACACTACTTGATCTCCAACTATGAAACTCACTTCCTTCTTCTCAAGTGGTGTCTTTTCCTCTTCTAACACCCCCAAACTTGAGCATTGCTCAAGCTTGGTCACATTCTTCTCACCTTCTTCAAACTTCCTATCTCCGGGGTCAAGCAAAGGCTCCATGAGTGCTTTCTCCTTCCTAAGATCATCAAGAGAAACACAAGACTTATTAGCAATCACTTTACAATAAAGAATAAAATGCTCATTAACTAAAGAATTAGAAGAAGTAGAAGGTGTAGAATCATCCCTATCAATGGAAGGGTATAAATCAATGATCTCAATGTATCCACACGTCTTCTTCTCCAAAGTGCTTGGAGTATTTTCTTCTAATGGAGCTCTAGTAAACGTCACCTCTTCTCCATTAAAGCTCAATTTGAACTCCCCTTTTTTCAACATTGATCATAGCTTTGCCGGTGGCAAGGAAAGGTCTACCAAGAATGGTAGGTGCCTCAAGCTCTTCCTTCATGTCAAGAACAATAAAATCAACCGGAAAGATGAATTTGCCAACTCCTACTAATACTTCTTAAATGATCCCAAAAGGATGAGCATAAGATTGATCCGCCAATTGAAGATTGATATTTGTAGGAGTCACCTCTCCTAACTCCAACTTCTTAAAAATGGACAAAGGCATGACCCCAAGTCACATAAGCCTTGAACTTTTCCATTTTCTCCAATTTCACACGGAATTATAAAACTCCCGGATCCTTTAGCTTTTGAGGTAGGTGTCTCTCTAGAATCTCCTTGCATTCTTCCACCAATTTGATCATACCCTTCTCATCCCATCTTCTCTTCTTTGACATGATTTATTTCAAAAATTTCTTGTAGTGGGGAATTTGCTCAAGGGCATCTAATGGTGGAATATCAACATGCAAGCTCTTAAAAACTTTTGTTGGTCGGAATGTTGAATTGATTAAAACCCTGAGTTAACCTTCTAGAACAAAATCTAGAAAGGGGGTTTGAATAGATTTTGTAGATTTTTCCAATCTTCTCAAAATCAATTCAAAGAATCAGATTAATACAGCGGAAAATAATTTTAAACTCAACTTTCAACAAGATCAAAAGCAACAACGATATTATAGGTTTAACTTTAATCTGAGAATAATCTGTAAATGATAAACTAAGAATTGAAAAGAAACAAATTAGTAAATCAAAGCGATAAAGAACACAGGATTTATAGTGGTTCGGATTATAACAATCCTACATCCACTCTCCTTCAATCTTGAAGAAGGGCCTTTACTTACTTACTTTCTTCCTTCTCGTGACTTACTTACAATAAAGAATCTTGACCTTACAATGAATTCTTCCTAATTTCTAAATATCTATGGATTGAAGATCTAATGAGAAAAGTGTTCTATAAACACTAAAAGCCGAAAACGTATAAAACGTTTGTGAATATGAACAATATTTGTGACTTGTGAATACAAAATGTATATTGATGAGTGCAAAGTATCAAAAGTTAATTCTAAACTAACTTCTATCCCTATTTATAGAGATCTTCACTTGGTAGTTGTAACTTCCTTGAATTCGGTTTTGATCGGTTATAACAATATAATCGAATCCTCAGAACTTTCTCTTGATTAGTTGAAGCTTGACTTCTTGAATCTTTGTGTAATATTTCTCTAACACCTCATCGTGCGATACTTGCTCCTTCTCGTCTCTGTCTTCATTCCTTGTCTTGATGATTATTTATAGTATTGTATGTCAATCAATCTTCTATGTATTATCCTTGTGCAAATTTTGACCTCGTGCGATTTCCTCTCCTTATACGAGATTTGTCCTTGTCGATGTCTTGACCTAGTCGACTATTTATACTAAGTTTTATTTACAAAGGTATACTTCACTGTCTATACAAGATGCTCACTGGTCATCCTATTTTACACTTTTAACACATCAAAACTAAATACAATTTTTCTTTTCCTAACAATTTCCCCCTTTTTGATGATGTTAAAACACATTTCCAAGAAAAGAAAGCTGTTAGTACTCTTTAAAAAATAAGAATAATACAAAGTATACAACTAAGTCACATAGTCGGATAATCGGAGCAATGTAACAGACAATCGTGAGCAATGTAGTTGCTCAAAGTTAAGGTCAAATACTTGAAGACAACATAGACAAGATTCGAAGATTTCAGGATGATTTAGTGTTATGAAATTATGAACAAGTTACTAAAACAAATTAAGTCGGTTGAAGTACTAATGTTTATGAGAGAAGTTAAATTTGGTATTCGGATATATTCATAGAGTAACACAAATTTCATATAGACCAGATAAGGAGCACAAAAAGAGAGAATTGGACTAGTCATACCACCTATCCTCCTCGGGAATCTTGACCGATCAAAGACCCTATTCTTTAAGGATATGGTCTCTCCACCTTCGGCAAGATCGGCTATGGATTCAGCCTAGATTATTAGCCGCTTGATCTTTTCACGATCTCGTCGGCCATCCTTTGTTAGTGGAGGTTCCATCTCGAGAGTAGGAAGGTGCAACGACGTGCATTGAACTCCTCGTGAGCAAGGTCGATTACATCTTGGTATATACGAGGATCTCTTTCTTCCAACCAGTTATGAAATGCAGCATTCTCATCCAAACCCCATTTGATATTCTTGCATACGTGAAACTGAAAACCCGATCTACTTCAAATGGTCTCCATTTCACTGGTCTGCCATTAGTAGGATTTCTTTGGGAACCACCTCACCTCTATGAATCGGTCTCAAGACGTCCTCGCCTTGCTCATCTGTTTCCTTACGAACCCATCTCCTTAATGATCTATCATAAAACTTCCCTGTTTGCTTTCTCTGTTCTCTTCTTTTATACTTCTCCTTCTCCTCCCTTCTCCTCTTTAGCATCCTTGCTTCTTCTTCTGCTTCATCGGGTTTTCGAGCTTGACTCGAAGCCTTGGCTTTCCCAGTGCTTTGGATGAGGATGGGGGATTTGATTGATAAGATGGGAGCGGGATCAGCGGTGGTGGAAGATCGGAGTTCAGGATCGGACTCGGTTGACTCAATTTGTTCTCCTTTTCAACCTTCTTAAAGCCCTCCGAGACTTCTCCTCGGCTACCTTCTTCTTCTCTTCCTCGGCTCTTAACAGCCTCCTCCGACAACTCATCTATTCTCATATTCGGTGCCATTAGCCGATCATCCTCGGCTCAACTTTTTCTTGAGCTCACTATCTTCCCCTTTTTAGCATCGGCAAAGCGGGTATTACAGATAGTGGCTACTTGATTTATTTGGCCAATGAGCTCTTCTCTTATAAATCCGGTTTTAGTCAAGGTGGTCCGGGCGCTTCTTGTGAGCTCTACTTGTTTGACTCGGGCGTCTTGTGAGTGCATCTCCATAGCAACTTTCTTTTTCATTTCAGCCATTTGTTCCTCATGTCTTATTCCAGAGAAATATAGATCAATCTTGGTTTTCTCAAGAATTGCGGCTTCTATATTCTCCTTGATTGATGATGTGATTACATTAGGAACCAATTGAAAAGCATTTAGACAGGGCGATCTTGAGATTTTGTACTTGACCTTGAGCTTCTACGGATACGAGATGCGAGATGTGGATGGGAAGATCGTCTCTTGAGATGGAGTCGATCTATTTCCTCGATTTCGCCTTGAGGTTGCACCTCCACAATCTGCTCCGTTTGTGCCTCCTCGGTGGCTCATCGGCACTTCCACCAGCTTACTCCTTCCAACCTTTCCTCCTCAACAACAGTCTCCTCATCCTTCTTCTTCTCTCCTTCCTTCTCAATCGCTACCTCTTACGGGGTTTCGTCTCCAAGATATACTCTTTGTAAAATATAATCGACAAAGGTAGTTTCGATTAGTATATCTTGAAACGACTTGAGTTTTGCCTTTTTGAGAACTTCTTTCTCCCGGATGGCAAGGTTGTTGCCTCCGCTTCACTATCGGAATATTTGTCTCTTCAAAGGATCCTGCTGAGTCTTCTTAATGAGATAGACATCAATAAGCTCCTTCAATAGCTCGGGCTCGTCCTTAAGAGTGGATTCTTGTCTTAGGATAATTTCTTCCCAAGAATCCGCGGTGAGGTCTCGATTGGTCCCATCTCCCAGGATGGGTTGGGTAAATTTAGAAATAGGTCGGGGTTCGGATGAGGTTGAGGGTAGGAAAGAAAATGGATCAAATGATGGTTGGGTTTGTGTTGGACTTATGGGAGTGGACCGTTTTAGAGGCTCGAGGCGGCGGTCTCATCTCGCCCCTTCATCGCCGAGGTTGGGAAGAGGTGGGTTTAGGTACTCCATCCTCGGATGAGGATGAAGATGATGAAGGTGATTTGACTTCTTCTCCTTCTCCGGATTCATCCTCGGGCGAGACTTCCACAGCCTCCGTCTCGCCCCGATACTCCTACCACCTCACTGGGACACTTCCCCCTTGGGAAGGCTTTGTCCTCTCCTCTACTTCCTCATCTTCCTCCGTCTCAGCAGACGAGGATTCATCCACCAAAACCGTCTTCATCTCCTTCAACTTGGCCTTTGAAGCCTTTTTCTTTGGAGCTGGAGGTGGAGCCGGAGCATCTCCATCTCCTTCGAATCGGTCGGACCATAAATCTTTTCATCCTTGATCGGGAGTCCTTTCTGTCTTGTATATTTTTCACTCCAACACTCCAATCAAGGTTATCTCGTACCCACTTTATGCTCAAGTATGATGGTGATCCTTGCCATCATACTTGCAATCTTGGTCAAAGACCATCTCATTAGCTAAATGCGATATAAGAGTCTTTGTGAACTTTCTCTTCTCCTCCATAATTCTTGAGTAGACTAACCTAGCCCGGTTAATCTCCGCCCCGTCTAGGATAGCCCTCGAGACAAGATATCCTTGGCTTGGTTAGCCCATCATGACTTTGTTGCTCCCAAGATACACTTGGTCGGGATCAACATTAACAATCTGTACTTTCTCTTGACATCGGCCTTTTTAAATTTGCCGTTGTATTACGATACGTTCTCTTCGCCATCACCGGAAACTCTCCAAATATTTCGATGATTTATAAGTGAATGGGTTGTCGCGGTGGTGCTCAAATTAAAAATCGCACCAATCTCGTAAATCGATAAAACAATCCTTCTTTTCTTTTCTTTTGATCTAATTTGAGATTCTAAACACTGTATCTGTAGCTTTTGCTCGTCAGAACTCATATGACAGATCATCCACCGTCAAATTCTTCGTCGGTTTCATTGTACAAGATTGCTTTAAACCCCCTTGATTCCAGAAATTTAATATTTCTCTTGTTTCAAAGATCGATTGCAAGATCCCAATCAACGTACATTTCGACTTTGTTTTATCTCTAATGGAAGTCGGATCATACTCGAACTTGATTTTCTTTTTGGAATCCGCCATTGTTGAATGCGAGAAGGTTTTAGGAGGGAAAAGAGAGGTTTTGAGAAAATATGAAGAGTTTTATGTGTGCATAAATGAAAATTATGCACACGAATGTCTATTTATATGGAAAATATAGTAATAAACAATTATTAGTAAAATAATTGCACGAAAAGTGTAAATATAGGCTTTCAAATCACCATTAATGCAATTATGGCATTTTGTTTTGAAAAGTGCATAGAATATTATTTAATATGTCGCTCGTGAGATTGAGACGGTTCATATTTGAAAACCGCCTCCATTTCTCGGCGCGTGGAGTATACTCGGCGTATTTCAAAAATGAATTTGATAAAATTTCGGTCCGTAGTAACTTCTCTCTGACAGAGTTACTTATTTGAGAAATTACTTTTCGATTAATTGGAGAGATAAAATAAAATATTATTGTTTTTAGAAAATAAATTTGAACCCTTATCCTTTTATTTTGTAAAACAAAATATTTTATTACAACGAGTAACTTTAATTTTTTAAATAAATAATAAAGAGAATTATGATATTAAATTCATATATTAATTATATGAACCCAATATTCATAATTAAGGGTATTTAAGAGAAACTTCTGGACTTTCTCCTTATGCGGATTGATAGCATCACCTGTCTGCTTCCTAAACACTTGGATAATCTTGACCTTGTCTTGTATTTAGAGATGTGTAAACTTTGTTTTTGCTGAAATCATATACACTTAGACAAATCGTTAGTAACAAGAGTAAGTCGGATAAGGTGTAATAGTCATCTCGATTCTTTAGAAGTCGGTTGACTATTATTTCCTTATCTCGATTTACCAATGTCGAACAAGTAACTATCCAAGTCGGATATGGTCAATATGACTAATCCTTGATTCTTGATTCCAATGATGGGAAATCAAATGATATCGGCTACTGATTGTCCTTTGACTCATATCTTGTCGATAATTCTTTCTAGACATAATAAACTAGTTGAGAGACTAGTAATAAAGACACGAATTTAGATTATAGATTAAATAGAGAAGCATCTAATAATCCTAATTCTACGAGATAGTTCTTTAAACCTTGTTTACGCAAGTGGTTTTGTCAAGATGTCTCGCTCTTTGAAAGTCGGTCAAGATCTTCTCAAGTCGATATCTCCTTTTTCTACATGGTCTCGGATGAAGTGGTGTCTTATATCTACATGCTTGCATCTTGTATGAAGAAGCTGGGTTATGGGTAATAGCTATGGCACTATTACTATCACAAAAGATTGGTACTTCTTTGGTGATAATGTTATAGTCCCTTAGGCATTGACTTATCCAGATCATTTGTGAACAACAACTTCCATTGTCATATATTGAACTTGATTGTGGAAGTAGCTACGAGAGGTTTGTTTCTTAGACAACCATGAAATCGGCTTATTTCCAAGAAATTGGCAAGTACCGGATATAGATTTTCTATCTATCTTACATCCACCAAAATTCGAATCGAGTATCCAGACATTTCAAAGTTGTCATCACTAGATACCATAGTCCAACGTTTAATGTTCCTTTCAAATACTTGAGGACTTTCTTTCACGCTTCAAGATGACTTTTCTTAGGATTAGCTTGAAAACGAGCACAAACTCCAACCGCAAAAGAAATATCGTGTCTACTAGCGCTTAAATATTATAAAGAACCAATAAGACCTCGATACTCGGTTTGATCGAGTGTCTTCTCCCTTCTCGTCTGGATCCATTGAAAAATTTGTCATCATAGGTATCTTAGCTTCTCCGGGTACCTATTCCATATTTTTCAATAAGATCTCTTGTATATTTGGCTTGGTTGATGAATATTCCCTTCTTTGTCTGCTTAACTTGAAGTCCAAAAAATATGTCATTTCTCCCATCATGGACATTTCAAATCTGCTTTTCATAAGACTACTAAATTCTTCACACAAAGATATGTTAGTTGATCCAAAAATTATATCATCAACATAAATTTGAACTAACAAAAGATCACAACCAAACTCTTTTCTAAAGAGAGTTCTATCAATTCTACCTTTAACAAAACCATTTTGAATTAAATAATCGGACAAGGTATCATACCAAGCTCTTGGTGCTTGTTTAAGTCCATATAGAGCTTTCCTTAGTTTATAAACCTTGTCTCCTTTGACAAAGCTAGGGGTTGCTCTACATAAACTTCCTCGGCTAGGATTCCATTTAAGAAAGCTGACTTAACATCCATTTGAAAAACTATGAATCTTTTAAAACAAGCATAGGCTAAAAACAATCTTATGGCTTCCAGACGAGCTACGGTGCAAAGGTCTCATCATAATCAATACCCTCGATTGTGAATAACCTTGAGCAACTAGTCCGGCCTTATTTCTAACCACAACATTGTTTTCATCCTCTTGTTTTTAAAGACCCATTTAGTTCCAATGACTTTTTGATGATGAGGCCTTTCAACAAGCTCTCACACATCTTGTCTTTGAAACTAATTTAGTTCTTCTTGCATGGCATTAATCCGATTGGAATCAGATTAGAGCTTACGTAATTGATTTAGGTTCAAGTAATGACACATAGCAACCGAACATACAATCTTGATTTAGTTGGGTCCTCATCACGGACACCAGAGTCTAAATCTCCAATTATCCGCTCACTGGGTGATATGACATTACTTTCTTACCTTTATCTTTTAGAGTGGATGATGTCTTATACTGAATTATTTATTTCGAGATGATTCTATGTTACCTTCGATAACTCTACACGATCACCGATGTGTCGTTGGTCGTCGATCGGTTGGTAGATCACCGTTGAGGAAGTTATTTGAGTTCCTTTCCTTTGTCTCGATTCTTCCTCTTCATCGAGATCGATTCTTGATTGTAGAATTTTATGGTTGATCCTTTGATAGTCATCGATCCGGATCTTCGATATCTTTGTGATATCTCTGTCTTATCGTGCTCAAGAAAAGTTTCATCAAATACAACATGGGGTGTTTCTTCTACACACAAGGTTGTCTTATTAAAAACTCTATATGTCTTTGATATAGACGAGTATCCCAAGAATATTCCATCTGCTATCTTGGCATCAAAAGTTTTTAATTGAGATTTCTCATTGTTGTGTATGAAACATTTACAACCAAATATATGAAAATATGAAATTTTGGGAGGTCTTCCCTTCCAAATTTCATAGGGAGTTTTACAATTATCCTTGACAATCGACTTCTATTTTGAACATAACATGTCAGTATTTACACTTCTCGCCCAAAATCTGTGTGGAGTGTTATACTCGGATAACATAGATCTAGCCGCCTCTTTCAAGGTTCTGTTTCTCCTTTCAACCACTCCATTTTGCTGTGGAGTCCTTGCCGCAGATGTTTCTGAGTTATGTCATTCTTAATGCGGTAGTTAGAAATCAATTTATTTAGAAATTCAATACCTTTATCACTTCTAATTTTAGCAACATTCAATCCTTTTTCATTTTGAATCTTTTTAAGAAATTACGGAATCTTAGTCATAGTCTCACTCTTTTTGTACAAGAAAAATAACCCAAGTAAATCTTGAAAAATCATCAACAATTACTAAGGTGTATTTTCTTCCGCTAAAGCCGAGAGGAGTTCTTGGACCAAAGAGATCCATATGAAGAAGTTCCGTAATCCTTTCTCAAGAAGGACTACTTATTGCTTTAAAAGAAGCTTTGGTCTGCTTTTTCTTTTTGACAAGAAACACATACATGATTATTTGAAAATATTTTATCGGGAGTCCTTTAACTAAAGATTTCCTTGCTATTTTGTTAAGAGTTTTGAAGTTTAAGTGACCAAGTAAATGCGTGCCACACCATTGACTTAAGTCATCCGAACTCTTAGCAACAAGACAAGTATCTTTAGGACAGACTTTTAAAGTTGGCAACATAAATGTTACCTTGTCTTACTCCACCGATAAAATATTTTCATTGAAACCATCTAAAACATAGCATGCATTATGAGTAAATTTGACACAAACCCTTTATCACAAAATTGTGAAACAGATAGTAGGTTGTGTTTCAATCCTTCCACGTAGTAAACTTCATGAACTTGAACATCTCCAATCATTAGTGTTCCTACACCTTTAGTAAGTCCATAATTGTTATCTCCAAACATTACTCTTGGTCCATCAATGGTTTGATAGTTAGAGAGAAGTCTTCTTTCATAGGTCATGTGCTTGGAACAACCACCGTCAATATACCGGATGACCTCAAGAATGTCTCCTCTATCAACTATCTTCTTGCAATCACAAATTTATTGCTTAGGTACCCTTTGTACTTTGGGTCCTTTCATGTTAAGTTGATTTTTAGGAATCCAAACAAATATATCAATGTTCCTTAAAACCATAGATTGAAGCTTACATCCATATCTATCTACTAAGATAAGACTTTCAAGATCAATCTTATTTAATTGATCTTTTGAAATTGTCTTAAATGCGGGTAAGAATGAGTATGATTTGCTTCTTCCATCAAAGCTATTATACCTAGGATAGATCTTTAATTTAGTCTTAGGTTTAGCCTTAGGAGTTACTTTCCTCGTCTCGGTTTTCTTTTCGAAGTATCGATGAGGTAATTAATTCCTTTGGTTTCAGTGGACCGAATAAAGTTTCTACCTTAGGTTTAGTTGCTTTAACAAAAACTCTAGGTTTTATTGGATCATTCTTCTTACTCCTATCAAAGCCTAATCCAGCTTTATCACTAGACTTTTGTGAAGAATTGAAGATTTTATCTATTGTGGTTTGAGAATTATTCAAAAGTCCTAACTTGAGATTTAATTCTCTGTTAGTTCTTTTATATTTCTCATTCTCGAATATATATTTGAAAATTTTACTTTTAAAGAACTCAATTCTGTTCTAACTTATCTGTCTTATCGACAAGGTATGGTGATCATCTCGATTCGACATTCCCCCTTAAATGTACGATCGATTTCTCACTTTCCTTAGTTTGATTGACTTTAGTTAGATCAGAAATTTGATCCTTTAAATTAAGATTTTCAGTCTCTATCTCGTTTATAAGCGAGATAGAGCGGTCTCCAAATCTTTCAAAAGTTTATCAATAAGAGGATCGGGTTTCGAGATAATGTATCAAAGTCATTATCGAAGATGTATAGTAATGTATCTCTTTTGCCATCAGAGATGTCATCAATCGATCCAAAATCGGATGAAGGTGAGGATGAAGATGTCTCATGAACTTCTTCTTTCTCAGCCTAGGAGAGCTCTCGATCAAAGCATACCTTCTATCTCTTTTCTTCCTTTTTTCTTCTCTCTCTCTGGGAGTAAGTTGAGGACAATCATAACCGTAGTGACCAGGTTTGTTGCATGTATAGCATATATCTCCTCTGTCTGTTTTGGACTACTATCTCCTCGTCTCGATAGGTGACTTATGACTTCTTGGTGATCCTTCTTTCTATCATTATCTCGAGCTCTTTTCATCCTTGTCTCGATCTATAGTTCCTACGGCCTAACTGTCTCTTTTTGTTTCTTTTGTACTTCATCTTCAATCTTTCATACCTTTTCAACAAAAGTGTCATTTCTTCTTTTACGGACAAATCGGATGCTTTAGAGATCTTTTGATTCGTCTTTATGAACAAAAGCTACTGCTTTTTTCGGATGTAGATGACTCTGCCTCATCTTCTTCATCTTCAATGTGAATGTCATATTCCAGTGCTTTAAGATGAGAGAAAAGAGTGTGATGTGATATTGATGACAAATTCTCGTGTTGCCTTGAGAATATTATCTTTCTCTCTCCATCTTTTGCTCAAAGAATCGAGTACCTTGTTGTTAATTTCTTTCTCGGTGTAAGTCTTACCCCAAATCTGTTTGCTTTGTTCACAAGATTAGTCGGTCTTACGTCCAATTGATCCACGCTTTCACCATCCTTCATTTTGAATGTGTCAAATGCATGTAGAATGATCGTAGCTTATTTTCTTTGACTGCTCGAGATCCTTCACAAATTCCGCAAGAGTCTCCCACATTTCCTTGGCAGCCTTGCATCTTTTAACCTTTTCAATCCAATCCTTGCTCAATGTTTCAATAATTTCCAGTTCTTGCAACTTGATCTAAATTGTGAATCTTCCTTTCATCATTAGTGAGTTACGAACTCTTCTTTTCTGCCTAACTCTTGTTTGGTGATGTAGTACCATCACTTGTGCCACCATGATAAAACTTGATGGGTCCTTCCTCAAAGAACCTCCTCCATTCTCGTCATGAATTGCTTTAAGATGGTTCTCCATTCTAAACTTCCAAAGGTAATCATATTCTTCTATAGAAAAATCGTGCAAACTCCTGGATTTCTTGCTTTTCACGAAGACATGATAAAACAGAAAAACCACAATACTCGCAAGATCTTGTTAGTAGAACTGTTAGTGAAACAAAGAAACTACAGATTATCAAGAACAAAAATCGGGATCTTAGTTAAGACCTAAAACTAATATCGTAACAACTTAACACCGCTTTGATACCACTTGTTGGTCAGGAATGTTGAATTGATTAAAACCTTGAGTTAACCTTCTAGAACAAAATCTAGAAAGGGGGTTTGAATAGATTTTGTAGATTTTTCCAATCTTCTCAAAATCAATTCAAAGAATCAGATTAATACAACGGAAAGTAATTTTTAACTCAACTTTCAACAAGATCAAAAGCAACACCGATATTATAGGTTTAACTTTAATCCTAAGAATAATCAGTAAATGATAAACTAGGAATTGAAAAGAAACAAATTAGTAAATCAAAGTGATAAAGAACACAGGATTTATAGTGGTTCGGATTATAACAATCCTACATCCACTCTCCTTCTTCAATCTTGAAGAAGGGCCTTTACTTACTTACTTTCTTCCTTCTCGCCGACTTACTTACAATAAAGAATTTTCGGTCTTACAATGAATTCTTCCTAATTTCTAAATATTTATGGCTTGAAGATCTAATGAGAAAAGTGTTCTATAAACACTAAAAAGCGAAAACGTATAAAACGCTTTGTGAATGTGAACAATATTTGTGACTTGTGAATACAAAATGTATATTGATGAGTGCAAAGTATCAAAAGTTAATTCTAAACTAACTTTTATCCCTATTTATAGAGATCTTCACTTGGTAGTTGTAACTTCCTTGAATTCGGTTTTGATCAGTCATAACAATATAACTCGAATCCTGTAACTTCCTCTTGATTAGTTGAAACAGCGACTTCTTGAATCTTTGTGTAATATTTCTCTAACACCTCATCGTCTCGATACTTGCTCCTTCTCGTCTCTGTCTTCATTCCTTGTCTTGATGATTATTTATAGTATTGTATGTCAATCGAGTCTTTAATGTATTATCCTTGTCTCAAATTTTGACCTCGTCGATTTCCTCTCCTTATCTCGAGATTTGTCCTTGTCGATGTCTTGACCTAGTCTCGACTATTTATACTTAGTTTTATTTACAAAGGTATACTTCAAATTGCCTATACAAGATACTCGGTTGGTCATCCTATTTTACACTTTTAACACATCAAAACTAAATACAATTTTTCTTTTCCTAACAACTTCCAAAAACTTACCAAACTCCTCATCAAACTTCTTCCTCCCAAGTCTTTGAGGATAAGGAACCGGAGTGGGTCTCATGGGAACTCCCCATGCATCTTTCGACTTCTCATCTTCTTTAGACTCCCTTTGCTTTGATCTCTTCTCTTGCCTTCTCTTCAACCACACCTTCTTCAATCACTTCTTTCTCCACCTCTTTCTCAACTTCAACTTCTTTGGGTATCTTTGGGCCTTCATATCTAGCAACACTCCTTAATTGAATAGCACTATAAAACTCCTTCGGATTAGGCTCGGTGGTAGATGGATACTTTTCCTTGTTTTGCAAATGATCCACCGTAGAAGAAAGCTTCCCAACCGTTGTGACCAATTGCCCCACTTGATGCTCAATGGTCTTAAACCTTGTGTCCATTTGCTTACCAATATCTTCTAGCCTCGAATCATTCGCCTCCAACCTCTTCACTATCATCCCAAGGAGCTCCTCCGTAGTAGCCTTCCTCATTATTAAGTGCTTTGGCATCCGGATCAAATCCGAGAGGAAATTGGACGACACTCTTGGATTGACATAAGAAAAATTTTCATGTCTCCTCCAATTGTTGGCATTGAATGAAGCTTGAGGTTGAGGTTGAAAATTACCTTGAGGCCTATTTTGATAAGGCACTTGATATGGTCTTGCACCTTGGAAATTGCCTTGATAATTCCCTTGATATCCTCCTTGGTATGGAGGTCTACCCATATAATTCACTTCTTCAATAGGCAACGAACTTGGACACATATCAACTTAAGGGATAGATGGACTCACACTTTGTTGGGCTTGGGAAGTAGTAAGGGCTCCCAAATGGTCCATCATCGTCATCATCATCGTCTTCATATACTCTATCTCCTCCACATGTGACACTCTATGATGATCTCCACGATTAACCGAGCACTTGGAAAGAATCTTGGGCAACATTCTCCATAATCTCATTCATTTGTCTCACCGTCTTTGACCAAATCGAACCATTAGCACATGCATTTAAAAAGGATTGATCATCATCCGTCAAGCCATTGCAAAAATACATAATCGTTTATTCCTCCGTAAAGCCATGTTGGGGACAATTAATAAGCAACATGCCGTACTTTTCCCAAGCTTCCGGTATAGTCTCTCCATTCTTTTGGCGGAAGTGTGAAATCGCCTCCTTGGCTTGCACCGTCTTTGATGGCGGATAAAACTTCATCAAGAATCTTTTCCTTAGGTCCTCCCACGCACGAACGGCAGTTCCGGGAGAAATAGAATTTAGCCATGCTTTGGCTCTCTCTTTAAGAGTAAAGGCTAAAAGCTTTAGCTTCTTAGCATCCTCGGACACTCCGTTGTACTTCGTGGTGTCGAAATCTCTAGAAATTGTGCCATGTGTTGATGAGGGCACTCTTCTTCATCTTTCCCTTCAAATTGTATCTCTCTAAGCATTCTCACAAGAGCGGGACTTATCTCAAAATTATTGGTTTCAATTCTCGGCCTTGCTATTCTATCATAATGCTCACGAAGTTGAGGCTCAAAGAACTCTCTTAATAGCCTACCTTGAGGTGGAAGCTCTTGCATCGGTTGTGGTTAGGCTTGTGGAATATGAGGTGGCTCTTGATATCGTGGCTCATGGTTGTATGGCATATGAGAATAATATGGTGGAAATTGTTGTGGATGAGGTGGATAGTATGGATATTGGTGAGCTTGTGGAGGGTAGGGGTATGGATTTTGGTAGGGAATTGATGTGGTGGCATCCCTTGAGGGAAAGGGTCAACTTGAGCATTGAAAGGCAAATTGTGCCCATTACCTCCTCCGTTATCTTGCAATCTCCCCTCTCCATTTCCATTAATCTCCTCAACATGAGGTTCACCAACAACTCTCTCTTCATTCCTCAACTTTTCACCTTCTATCACTTCTCTTCTCCTTCTCCCACGATTTCTTCGAATGGTAGCTTCAATTTACGGATTGAGTGGCAAGGGTGGTATACCACTAGATCTTGTAATCATGCACCTACAAGCACTATGCCAAAATCGCTACGACGACGGTGAATCCCCATTGTCGTAGGGGTTTTTTCACCGTTGTTTATCAACCCGATATCTTAGTTCCGGACATACGACAATGGTTTTTCACCATTGTCGTAGATGTTTACCACAACGGTTAATGAAGTTATGACAACGGTTTTTCACCGTTGTCAGGTGTTTATCACAACGGTTAATGAAGTTATGACAACGGTTTTTCACCGTTGTCGTAGGTGTTTACCACAACGGTTAATAAAGTTATGACAACGGTTTTTCACCATTGTCGTAGGTGTTTACCACAACGGTTAATGAATTTATGACAACAGCTTTTTCACCATTGTCGTAGGTATTTATCACAACGGTTAATAAAGTTATGACAACGGTTTTTCACCGTTGTCGTAGGTGTTTACCACAACGGTTAATGAAGTTATGACAACGATTTTCACCGTTGTCGTAGGTGTTTACCACAACGGTTAAAAACCGTTGTTATAACTTAATTAACCGCTAGAAATCCATTGTGAAATCCGTTGTGTAATCTTTTTACCGTTGTCTTTTATTGAAGGACCCGTTGTCTTTAATGTTAAAGACAACGGGTTAATGCCTACGACTACGCTTTTTTCCGTTTTCTTAGCCATTCTTGTAGATTTTTTTCCCGTTGTAAATTATCTAATTGGACAATAATATAAAATTAATAAGCATTAAAATAGAAATCAATTCATCATCATACATTGTTTAAACTTCAAATTAAATCATAAATGTAAATAGTCTAGTGTTAAACTACAATACCATGTTCAAATGTCACAAAAACTAAACTAAAATAAACATAACAAACTTCTAATCATCACCCATGTACTGAAAGGCAATCGCCCACTCTTCCCGCACGTCGTCAATTTTTTTTTCGAGTAATCCTTTTGTGAAAATTGTGAAAGAACAAATAATAAAATTAAATAAATATTATCTTTTAGCCACCAATTCAACCATTCAATCAAATATTCACCAAAAACCACACACATACTATGATCAACACAAATTATTCTTACCACCGATAGCATCGAACTGTTCCCACCATTCCATTAAACTCGATTATATCCTTCATGTAGCATAGTATAAAATAATCATATTGGACCACATCGACTGTTTATAATTGGAAAGCTATTCTTCAACTTATACCTCCGTACCTTAATTGACACTCATTAATTTAAACCATGAAATATAAATACATTCTTGTTAAACATCATAATGTATTAGGTATGCATCATCTCACATGATATTCGAAGTATTTAATTGATACTTGTTTGACTCATGAATTTTTATACCTTGTTAGAGTTTGTAGAAAACTCGTATGATTCCCCTACCCCTCCCACTCTCCTAATTTCTGATATATGACATATATACACAGTTGCTCACTAGTTCTCTCTTTACATCTTAATATTCCTAAAAGTCCTGGTTGACCTCCCTTTACCTATTTATCATCACTCACACTGTGAAATTTGTGCATTATCTAATGATCCCAGACATGAAATCTACAGTGATGTCTCACACTTGCAAGTCATACAAACTTTGTTCAGTTGTCCATAGAATAAAAATTCCTAAAAGATTTAAAATACCAAAGCTAGTAAATTCTTAAATTTATTGATTAAAAAATGTAAATTCTTAAATGTCTTAAACATGACAGCTAGTAAAAATGTAAACTCAGTACAAGATGTTCTCTGTAACATTAGTACCATAAATCGACTTTCCTGAAACCATGTTCTCCCTAGCTGGGTAGTTTTCAAGCAATTTTTTTTTTTAGCGATCAGCAAAGTTGAGGCTATCACCACTTAGGGAGCTGTGCACAGACTATAACTATCAATATCAATCCTTATGTGAACTAAAAAAGTTTGTAGATGTATGATGTTAATCACCCTAAATACAAGAAAACCGACACTGGAATGATATATGGTATACAAAGAAAACAAATAAGTACACTCTCCCAAGTACACAAGATATATACCTCTAGAAAGTAGAAGCATTGTGGAAAAACAGAACATATAATTTTGGGTCATCATCATTAGCAAATGCAAGTGCATCATCTGGAGTCAATGATGATAGGTACCTTTATAAATATTAAGAAAACCTATTCAAATAAGAAATATAACATGAGAAGGTTGAAACATTAATAATACCAAATAACAAACCTTACTACCTCTTAAACTTGGCGTAAATGTTTAAAGACGCCATTTCTGTCTACAGCATACAGTGCTTTGTAGTACAAAACTCCAGATTCTGTCATAAAATTTGAAAGCAAATATTATTCTTTCAGCCTAAAATAAATCTTTGAAGCAGAGAAATTGTGCTATAAATCTTCATAAAAACACAATTACTTCCAAACACCCCCTGACTAAAGAACTTCATGGAATCATCTTCAGCAAAGAGAAAACAAACACGCATACCTTTGGCCAATGATAAATTGCAGAGAGGTGCAATGGATCCATCTTAAATTCATCCCAATGTTAAGCTCTAAAGCCTGCATCTCTATTGCTTCGATGATACAGTTAATACTTGTCATATTTGGATCAAAATGAATTTTGGCTTAAACCAAGCGCTGTGTTTTTACTACATTCATCATACCTTCGACTAATGTAAGAATTTTGATTGGATAAAATGTAGCATTACATCCTCTGCTTTTCCTGTCCCTGGAGAAGAAACAAGGTTAGGTATCAGCCATCATTCTTATTTTCTTTCGTCTGTTGTAGCTTTCGCAATGTGAAATGGAAGAGAATAACATAGTGTACAAGTTTATAGAAAAGCAACAAACAAAAGCAGTTCGGTTTCAAACATGAGCATTAGATGAAACTAGATGCAACAGATTCTGTCATCTCTACAATGCCTAAAATAGAAACTCAGACACTAAAAGGCAAAAATCAAAATGGAAATCTAACTGTTAGATTATGATTAAGAGGAATTATTCTAATTTTTTGACCAGAAAACTAAGCTAATAAAAGTTGACAACTTTTGTTCAGATTAACAAGTAACAGACACAAGTTTAATTAATCAATGACTGCAAATTTCCATTTGCAGATCTGTCTCAATCATAAACTAGAGATAAGCATAGCCATCGAAAAATAACATAAAACTTTCCACCGCAAAGCAAACTCACAACCCATAATCTAGGCTTCATAGAATAATCAAAAGCGCATTCATAACAAGATTACAAACAGCCAATACTCCCAAAATCAAACTTAAAAGAAAAAACCCACAAAAATTCAAAAAATTCTACTGAGTAACCAACTAACCATTAAATCTAACCATCTTGCATCGGCACAGAATGCCACAGGTGTTGTTGCTCTCGATAACCTTCATATGATTCCGGCAGTTCACATTGACACTAAAACAATAAAAAGTATTACTTTTAACTCTCAACATACAAAAAATCGCAAATTACAATTATGAAAAAAATGATTTCACCAAAGTAGTACCTCAACATCATTAAGAAAGACAAACTTTCATCCAATAAAATGGTGAACTCAGAATACATTCTCAAGACCAAATTATATGGTCTAGCAAGCATGTTTATCGATAGAAAGATTAACCCTGTCGATCTAATGTATTAGTACAAAAGTCAGGAATCTAAAAAGAAACACTGATTCAAACTAAAGACTATCACCGTAGAATTGGAGGGAAGAAAATGAAGCGGTCCTGCAGAGATTATATTCTCTGGTGGGAATGCTACCTAAAATGTTGGAGCACATACCATTTCTTCACATGAAAATGGCCACGTTGCAAGGCAATGCCTTTCAGAAAGTTAAAAGAAGAATTTGTTGACAATAACATAAGATACAATTTGTTGTAGTTTCATCATAGATTCTTTAAGGGTCAAGTTGCCATACTATATTACACATAATGTACTAAAAGAGAAAATTTGCAGTTATCAATAATGATAATTTCTTTGCTGATAACAATTATATTATACTAACTTTATGAGTAATGCCACAATACTCCAGCAACACGGTTCGTTTTAATGTTGGAATACAAATTATAAATAGTGGAGGAAATTCTACTCACAGCTTATCTTGGATTCTCAATCAAGATCTCAATTCTGAGTTTCTTTTTTCCTCATTAATAATTAACAAGAAAAAAAAAAATAACATATTAAGCGGTGGAAGAATAGTTAAAAGTGTGAGTATTGGATATTTTAGTGTTGGAAATTGATGTAACATGGTTGTCTAAAATCTGGAACATAATAATTTTATGATCTCATTTTTCCATTATTTCCCCAAAGATAAACATGAGAAGAGTTGCGATCAAGTTATATCATAATATTTTTGGCAAAGAAGTATTATCTAGATTGAATAGAAAGAGTGTGAACTGAGTTTAAAAGTTGAAAATTAAAAAATCTATTCTATTATTGCTGATGAGTGATAACACAGCTCACAAGACAAAATGCATTCAAAATAAACATGATATAACAAATTATATATAAAAAGTTGCGACATAATAATTGAAACTAACTACACGCCACTTTCGCATTCCATTTTTGTGTGATTTAGCAATGATTACCACCAGAATAATAATTAGTAACAAGTATACTTCCATAATTTTCACATTGACATTTTAACAAACACGTTATGGGCAGAAAATGAGAAAAAATAAAATTCAGAAACAAACGAATTAATAATTAGTAACAAGTATACTTCAGCAATTTTCACATTGACATTTTCACAAACACGTTATGAACAGAAAATGAGAAAAGATAAAATTCAGAAACAAACGATTATATAAAGGAAAAACATAGCGCTGGTGCTGATAATGGTTGAGCAAGGAAGCGGTGGTGATGACGCGGTGGGGAATGGCGGTGTGGCTTCGGCGACAGGGGGATGCGGTGGCTCGACGCGAACCTAGGGCACGGTTGAGGGCTCGTGAACGGCGGTGGCTCTGATGCGAACTTAGGGCACAGAGGAGCGTGGTGACAAGCGGCGGAAATTTGGAGGTCGTGACTCCGGTGATGAAGGTTGAGCGTGAGACTGAGCGTTGAGCGTGAGTTGTGTGGCTGAGCGATTTTGAAATTTGAGGGAGTAAAAAAATATTTAAATGTTGTTTAATATACTCCATAAAATTAGAAATTAAAAAAAAATAATAAAAAAGACGACGGCAAAAAGACAACGGTTGTTTAAACCCGTTGTCTTTTGGTGCAGACCCTGAACCTAAGACAACGGTTTTACCTAAGACAACGGGTTTTATACTTAAGACAACGGTTAGAGCAAAAATCGTTGTCTTTTGGTATAGTGAAGCCACCAATCCAAGTATCAAACTCCAACAAAAACAAACAACAAAACAAAAATACAAAAACAGACACAACAAGTAGCCACTTCAAATAATTCCTAAGTCTCACTTAAGGCACAAACACAAATTCCCAAAGAACGACGCCATTTTGATTTTAAGACAACCAAGTATATCGAACCCAAGGGAAAAAGTATGCAATGAGGGCCTAAAAATACATGTTCTCGGTGACTATTGTTGCAATGCGGGTTTGGCTCTAAAGACTACAATACAAATGTAAAAATTAAAATCAACAACTAGGCAAGCAATTTATCAAACACCTTGAAAGCTAGAACAAAACTAAGATTCAATGGGGATTGGGGTGCTAGGGATAATATCCATCAAGGAATCAATGATCAACAAGCTATGATTGAATCAAATTGCAAATCAACTAAGATAGAAAGCATAAAACCATCATGCAATTAAGCTTCCATTAATCACATAATGCTTAATGTGAGTATCCTTAGTGCAACTAACCTCTCAATTAAGAAGCACCCAATTCATACAATCATACACAATTATAACCCGTTAATCCCTAATCACGTTAGTTCAACTCTCGCCTATTGCTAGGGTGATCAAACATTAATCTAAAGAGATAAAAATACATGAAGCACAATTAGAATCACAATTAGGGAACAAACTATCTCAATTGACCAGCAATCATCAACAATCATAGCATAAGGCAATCAAATCATCCTCAATTTCAATTATCCCAAGCACAGGAGTATTAGCCCATGGTGCAAAGAGCAAAACCCATGGGTACAAAATCTAATTGCAAAATTAAGAAGCTAATCACAACAATTAATGAATTGAAATGAGAAAAGAGGAAGAACATCACCAATTAGATCCAAAATAATAGGAATGCTTGAATCTTCAAAGTAATCTTCAAATACAATCTCTCCTCCAATTGAATTACAATTTGAAAATGAAAAACTAATGGATCAAAATGCTAATCTAAGGCACAATTGATCAAAATCTATCTGAATCTAACAATCTAATCAAATTACAATGAATATTAAGCTATGAACTTAGAAATTCGCCTAAAAAGCGTAAAATAACCGCTCTAATGAAGGTTGTGGAGTGTATGTTCTATTTTCCGCTCAAATGGGCTTAAATCACGAATTTTGAAATTTACTGCACCCTCGACTCGAGGTTGGGCCCTCGAGTCGAGACTCCTTAAATCGCTAATGCGCTTCTTCAAAAATCACGAGGCTCGGCCCTCGAGTCGAGCTTCCAGCTTTCACCCTAATCCTCGATTCGAGGCTCGGCCCTCAAGTCGAGCTTGCTCTAAAATTTTGAATTCTCTCTCTTGCCGGCAACCTTGGGTCGAGGTCCTCGGCCGACTGCAGGTCAAGTCCAGGAATTTTCTCGACCCGAACTCCGCCTCCGACCCCTATTTTTACCCGTCTCGATCGTCTCTTCACCCTATGAATTCCGGTACTCTCGGTTTGGCCAAATTCCACCGATTTACCTGAAAGCGGAGCGAAAAACATCAAAAATCTCACAAGTAATACTTTTTAGACAAAGTAGTGATACTCTACACATTTAGGCATAAAATCTAACACTTTTGATCATTTTTGCACTAAAATACCCCCTAAAAACATGCATCAATTCACTCCAATAAGTAACGGGGTTGATTTTAATTGTACTACAAGCCATCTCGATGTCACTAACGATCGGTGGATTGAAGTTCTTAATGTAATGCCACATCAAGTTACGGAATCAATGTATCATATATTAATTGTGAGTGCGGGGTATTTATTTTTATTCATTTGGAAATCATAAAATAATTCCCGAACAGAATTGATGAATTGAGATTTATTAGTTGGAAAACATGAATCTAGTAATTAGTTGGTATTCATTAGTTGATGTGGGTATGACCATTAGTTGATGAATACATTTACGTGGCATAATAATGGATATGCAGTGGCTAATTTTTGAAATTCTTATTTGGTTATTATATCTATATGGATGCAATGGTTTACGTGGCATAATTCATTTTGATTTTTCGCAATTTTAATAGAAAGAACCAACTATGTGGGGTATGCGGTACAAGGAGTGGCCATTGTATCCAGATTGGGTTGAGGTTTTGGCAAGGATCGTGCAACCGGTGAGAAAGCCGAGGACGTAATTGAGATGAACAACAACCGAAGAATGCAAAAGCCAACCCCTCGCACGCTAGTAATGATTGCAACAGTGATGAAAACTATGTTGATGTCGAGCCTAATTGCAATGGAAAGTCTGATCAAGCATTCGAGTAAGAGGAAAATAGCCATGCGTACCACGACCAAGTCTGCTCCACCTATGAGAATGACCGGAAAAAACGTAAATACAAAAATAATTCAAATGAACCATCCACTGCTAAAATTCTCGGTGACTTGATCGATCTACCGATGAATGTTTGGATAGCATAGCTCAACGAATTGGATATGACCATGATCTTGGTAATGCGAGAAAGGGGTTGTTTAGAGAGCTTGGTAACATTGCGAGATCTTACTATCGGCGATCGTGTGAAGGTTGCAAAGAACATCGGGAGTAAGGTCGAGAACCTCGAGATATGGATAGGCCTCCCGACGATTCAAGAGCCATATATGTAATGGACGTGCTATCAAGAGGGGATTTGATGTGGATGGGTTTATAACATTTTGCTATTGTATACATAACATATTTTTGCTAGTTGGTGTCGATGTATTTTGCCTTATAATTTGCATCTAGATATTTTTGCAAACCGATGACAACTAGTCTATTTTTGTTTTGTGGAATGTATATTGTAAAATGATGAAAACTAAGCTTATGTGAATGTATATTTTTGCTTGTTCTTTGTCTTTGCTTGAAGGTTCGGTATTTTTTTCCATCTAAATCGGTTGTTTCATTTTTTCAATTGGGCGGAGTTTGTTTCTAGGTTCATTATTAAGTTGTGGTGTTGATAACTCCGAGAAAGTGACCTCTGTTTCTTAATTTGAATTTTTCTCGGGAAGATAAAAAATTTCATGTTGAGAGTAGCCATAGAATTATCGAGATAATCGAACCTCAAATTATCCATATAAACTTTTAGATGGTGAAGAAAAGGTCGAACAAAGTAAGATGAATATTGCAAGACACCATGTAGTGTAATTCATAAGCTACATGTACGGCTTTCGATATACTTATATACCCAAAATTGTGGCCTAAACAGACAACATCAAACCAAAAGTACATAATATTCATGTGGTATGGCAACGCTAGCAATGGTGAGGCCAAAGAACAATATCGATTTGAGTAGGTTGAATAGTTAACTAGCCTACCAAAGTATTTAGCATACCATAGCAAAAAAAAAAAAAAAATTAACAACATTTACTAACCCCATAAACATCACCACAAAGTAGTTAATAGAGAAATTTCATTACATATATCATAATAATAAGCATCAAATACCAACATGTTTGTATGATTTTCTCCCAAACGAACAGGAGCATATAGTAGACAAAACACTAGTATATTCATTTTACATCCATACCCATGGAATCAAAGTTTACATGGTCCTAAACAAGATACATATTAAATTATAATTAGTAGGCATCATTATATAGGATATTTCCATTAACAACGACTTAATTTTTTCGGATGGAGACGGGATCCACTTGAGGGGACTAGAAGACTCACAAGAGCTAAACTCTTTTGAGCCTCGAACCAGCTCATCCTTTTTAAAGATCAATTTCCATGGAGCAGAGACCCTTTCACAAGATACTTGCCACGAACGGAGACCGGCGTCCCTCCCACAACAGACAAGTTTATCGTTGTTAGACTCCGTGCTTAGCACCGTGTTAGTGTTTGGCGAACCGGGTGCATCAAATAGCAGCTTGTGTGGTGGTTTACGGCTCGACAAGAGGTGAATTGACCTCGTCATCGTCGTCCGAATCGGAATCGTGATTGGACACTCGATATTGTTTTTTCCAGCAGTACACATTGGCCCCGAACTAATGTTGATGATTGCATTCGACACATCGTGATCTCCACCAAATAAAATCTCGAGCTTATCATGCATAGCATCGCCTTTGTGGTAGAAAGCCTTGGTGAAGGGATTAACCTATGTTACAAAGCATCACAAATAAGTAACAAACTTACGTAACTTAAGATAAACTAAGTTAAGTGGCTAACCTCGAGGAGCTCCGTTCATAAGTGAGTCACCGCATACACGTGGTTGATACAACGATCCCATTACACGCCATCGACATTGAGGAGTGCCTTGGTGACATGTCACCCTTTGAATGACTCCCCCATAGTGTCATTTAGAAAATCCAAAGTGATCAAAAGAGCAATATCGTTGTTATCATCTGCCTTCCAAAAGCCGTCTTTATGTTCCTCCAACAAATGCTTGATGAACATGTTGCAAGTGTTCTCCATCCACTTGCCTTCGTAAAAAATGCTTCTTGCGGAGGTATTGCACAGTAAGACATTCGACAAAGAAGAGAGATTGTCACAAGAAAAAGAAAAAGAACAAAGTTATATGGGATGTTGTGTTAGTAAACGGTCCATTACGGTGTATATGTAGAGATGTGAATGGGTTCAGTCATTAATTAGAAGGTTGGTGAGAATGCGGTTAATATTAATTAATATTTATCATGGATTTGCATGTATACGGCCAATATTTCACTTAAAATATACCGCTGTGTTTATTTGATTTAATAGCCACCGCATGGTTGTGTTTAATAGATGAGTAGACCCCGCATGTCTTTACCATCCAATTAATTACCAACCACCAACTTACCATCTCATTAAGATAAATACAAGAACCCATGAAAGTTAACCCGATGGGCTATAGTCTATATCTTGTTGTAGGATACAAAAAAATGGAATGACTCACTAAACCACCAACTACATCATTAAATTTCGATTAGACATATATGTATTATATTTTCATAACCATTTTTTTAAATATTGGGTCGACAACGGGGAGCATATGCATCATGTATCCATTACAGTGATGTGCTAAAATGAATCAATGCTCTAGCAATTTAAATCTGGAATCTCCACACTCCAAGATGGCAAGATGCATACATTATAATAAATTCGAATACATGCACCATACGGAATAAAGATGCATATACCAACTCAATTTTACACGATCTCGAAATCGGCTAGATAACATATATGACCCATAAAAATACAATGTACAAAACCACAAATCAAATGATCGTCAATATTTTGAATGATACAAACGTTAGATACGATTACATTATATCATTACATGTAGACCAAGAAAACAACAAACCTTACTACAATACTTGTTAGATCAAGAAAGTTTTGATGAATTAAAAGAAGGTTCGGATGATCGGACGACTATGAAGAACAGTGAGGCCGAGTCCGAGTACTAAGCCGATCAGACTAGGTCATCAATCGAGCAAGTCGGTTGAAAGGCGGGAAAGTTGCAAGTTATGCGAAGACAAGCTCAATCCTAGTCATCTGCAGAGACGATTATGAAGAGCTCGGATGAGGTCAAGACAAGTGAGTAGAATAAGAAAGGCGAGTCTTCACCAAGTCAGTGCAGACGAGTAGGTTAAAATCAAATTGAGGAGCAAGCGGTTTTCAAGATTAAGTTTGTTGAGCAGTTTTCGGATTTGTTAGAACCGACTAACAAACTAGCTTGTCTTTTCGAGACTTATAAATAGGTCTAGGTTTTCATTTTCAAAAGAACTTTTAACTTTGCACATATCACGATTTTGCGCATTACTCTCTATTTGATTTCACAACAAATTCACAAGTTTTAAAAAGAGTTTTTCAAATCAATTCTAAGTGTTTATAGAACACTTTCCTTGTAATCTTCAAATTCTACTACTCAACTGTAATAGTTAGATTCCATAGAAGAAATTAGGAGTTTTGAAGATGCGAAGGATTTTGTAAGTCGTAAGTTGTACGTCGATTGTAAGTAAGTAGTAAGCTAGTCCCTTCTTCAAGTTGGAGAAGGAGAGTGGATGTAGGATTATTAATAATCCGAACCACTATAAACCACAGTGTTCTTTATTGCTTTACTTTTCTCAATCTCAATTTCCGGTTTATTAATCAAAGATTAATTTCAGGATCAAAGTTAAAACTAAAATATCGGTTTGCTTTTGATCTTTATTAAGTTGAGTTTAAAATTGAATTCCATTTGTGCTACTTGAGTGTTTTTGATATTTTTAAAAGATTTGTAAAAATCGAAAAATCTATTCAACCCCCTTCTAGATTTTTCCTAGAAGGTTGGTTCAAGTTTTCTCTAAGATACTCAACTAAGTGGGACCAACAATACCGTAATCTATGATCATAGAACATATTTCGCCAATAAAACTCCCAACAATACAAGACACACGGCAAGAAACAGTACAATCGTTACAATTGAAATAAATAACGAGGATCGGACTAGTGAAATTTGCGTGAAAGTAGCATTAGTGCTTGGTGTATCTAGAATTTCAGCCGTGGGTGGGGATCAACACTTTTATATTGTGCCTTGTGGTGCATTCGATATTTTATATTCGAGGAATTGAATGGGATAGCAACAGGTGAGTTGTGCGAGCTCGTTGCGATTGATTCTCGCGTATTAGTGTTAGACAAGTTAAGCGGATCGTACTCATCACACCAAATGAAATATTTTGGATGCTTTGAGTCAATCGGACACTTATAATAATGTCTCCCGGGGGTAGGTTGCATAACCACCGGCACAATATCTTATCATTTTACCGTTGCCACATTTGCATTGTGGTGGTGATTCAACATGACACGAGGACGACATCTTGATATCTAGAACACAATTCAGCTTAATCAACAAGCACAAACTAGCAAGCACAATGCAAAACACAAACCAGCTAATCAACAAACACACTCATTTATTGCCATTCACATTTTACCAATGACATAGGACAATTGTGCGAGAACATCAAACACGCCTATTACATAACCATAGCACATGAATTGAAAAAGCGAGCAACAACAACATTATGCAACAGATCCAACCACATCTCAATTCGATAATGATTCCAAAAAAAAAAAAAAAACGGATGAAATACTAATACGCAATATCGGCCAATTAGTGTGTATACCAAAGAACACATTGTCCAATAGATGTCATCAAAGGAGGCCTAAATATCACTTTAAATAAGAGACGGTATGTATATATATTTTTACAGTACAAATTAATTACACTAAGGATCTAAATTTTTTTCTGCATTCATTTCTCAAATTATAGGACCGAACATACCCTGTCACGTGAAATAATCGTTAATTATTAAAAATTTATATGTTCTACGACATGTCTCACGCGTGAAATTATATAAAAATAATAATGTGAAAAAGCAAGCGTCCACTTGACGATGAAATTTGTCTGCCATGCAGCACTTTCTAATTGGAAATGGTCCTATTTGACCTATTGTCGTCTTTCATTTTTAATTCTATATTATTTTATCATATAACGTCATATGAGTATTTATCGATCATACGTGTAACATATATTATAATAATAAAGAAAAAATTATCTTCGAGGCTAAAAATTAAAAAAATCAAGCCAAGTCTTTTGCAAATTATTCGGGAATTGTCTTCATTTAACTCGTTTAATAAAACGTAAATATTTGTATACACAATATTTTTATCTAATACTATATCTTTGAATTGAATTAATATTATACAATATTGTTAATAATTATACTAATACTATACACCTGTTGTGTGAAATAATACTACATTGTAACCAAACTAATACTATACAATACCCGAAATAATACTAAAGCGTAACCAAATTAACTAATATTATACAAAACTTGAAATAATACTACACCGTAGTCAAACTTTGTGCACACAATTTTTATTGTTCACAATATGCACACAAATACTATCTTAATAAAAATCTTCAACATAATAAACAATTCAAATACAATAATATTTGATTTGTTAATCCGTGAACATGTTTGTTAATGAGCTTGTGAGCTAGCTCGTATAAATTATAATGTATAGTTTGATTTTAATTTATAATCACAATAAATATATATATGACAGATATAGAAATATGTAATTAAATTATTTAGTTAAATAAATTTTTATAATTTAATATATATATATATATATATATATAATTTTTAGAATTATATAATTTTATATTTATAATTAATTGGAGAATAATTTAATTTAAATTGATATTGCCAGGCTCGCATATACTCCATTAAACTCGAAAATTTCATGAACTAGATAAACTCCCGCGTATTACGTGGTATTTTCGTTAAATAAATTTTATAATATAATATATTATATATAATATTTTCAAATAATATATATATATATATATATATATATTAAAATAATGTATATGTATAAAAAAATGTAATTATAATATTAAATTTAAATAATGGTAATATTAATTGTATGACAATTCATGCTAGAGATTAGAATTATTATAATTATGTGAAAAAATTTACTATAAGATTTGTTTCAAATTTATTTTACAATTAATAAAAAAAGGAGATGATTAATAATTTTTTTTTATATAATTGATGCATAAATATTACTCCGAATAATATATATATATCGTATATTTACAATAAATATCATATATGATTATATTAAGTTTTTTTATAAAAGTTGATACAACCACAATTTTTCTTACATACATTTATAGGCGGGCTTAAGTTAAATATAATTTTATGTTTAAAAATTGTCATATGATAACACTTTTTAGATATAAAATAGATATTTAAAATATTTAAAAATTTATATATTAACTTATTTATTAAAAAATATACATATTGTGGAAGGGTTTAAGGTTCAAACCTCCATAAAAATATTTTTTTAATTAATTTCTATATTAAGATGTCACATAAATGCCATATATTAATTATAAATCAATAGGAAAGTGACACATAGATTATTAACATATATATGCATTTAATAAGAATATGACACCTCATTCAAATTAACCTCGTCACGACACCTAAGAAAAACAAACTCCTTATTAGTAATATAGGGATATTCGATAAATGAACTCGAGCTTCACTCGATAATAAATAAATTAAGGTAAAATATTATGCGACCTTAACCATATACTATTACTAGATGAGCTCCGCGTATTACGCGGTATTTTCGTTAAATAAACTTTACAATATAATATATTATATATAATATTTTCAAATAATAATATATATATTAAAATAATGTATATGTATAAAAAAATTATAATTATAATATTAAATTTAAAAATGGTAATATTAATTGTTTGACAATTCATGCTAGGGATTATAATTATTATAATTATGTGAAAGAGTTTACTATAAGATTTGTTTCAAATTTATTTTACAATTAATAAAAAAAGGAGACGATTAATAGAATTTTTTTATATAATTGATGTATAAATATTACTCCGAATAATATATGTATATCGTATATTTACAATAAATATCATATATGATTATATTAAGTTTTTTTAATAAAAGTTGATACAACCACAATTTTTTTACATACATTTATAGGCTTAAGTTAAATATAATTTAATGTTTAAAAATTATCATATGATAACACTTTTAGATATAAAATATACATTTAAAATATTTAAAGATTTATATATTAAATTATTTATTAAAAAATATACATATTGTGCAAGAGGTCTAAGGTTCAAACCTCTTTAAAAATATATTTTTTAATTAATTCCTATATTAAAATGTCACATAGATGCCATATATTAATTATAAATCAATGAAAAATGACACATAGATTATTAACATATATATACATTTAATAAGAATGTGACACCTCATCCAAATTAATCTCACGACACCTAAGCAAAAATAAATTCCTATTAGTAATATAGGGATTTATAAGAACTAATATTATTATTTGTAAAACTAATACTTTTTCTTAAATTAAATTCAAACACTCTAACATTCGTCTAGTCTCGATTGGATTGCATCCCACACGTAGCCCGTAGGACACCAATTCAAAGGCTTTATGAGCTGCAATGTCCTCAAAAAGATCTCTCAGTAGCAAAAATACAAACACTTGGCGCACAGTAATGAAGCACAACCACCTCACATCTCTCTTCCTTATCATCGTCTTCTCCACCACCTTCGATGTTTCACATGCAAAACTACCCGACTACTTCTCTGAAATCCCCAATTTCCACCTCGCACTCAATTCAACTCATCCATGGAAAATTCCCGCTCAATTGCAGGACACAGGCCATCAATTTCTTCTCGCCGCCGTTCTGTCCTTCATCGCCGCCGCAATTTCAAGCGCCGGCGGAATAGGCGGCGGCGGCTTATTCATACCCATTCTCACAGTCGTCGCCGGATTCGACCTGAAGACGGCGTCCGCCTATTCGGCTTTCATGGTGACCGGCGGCTCAATCGCGAATGTTGGCTCCCAGGTTTTCGCGCGGCGGCGCGGCGGGAAGCCGCTAATCGATTACGACATTGCTCTGTTGTCGGAGCCATGCATGTTGTTGGGGGTGAGCTGTGGGGTAATTTGTAATTTGATGTTCCCTGAGTGGTTAATCACTGTGATTTTTGCTGTTTTTCTGGCATTCTGCACCTTCAAAACGTGCAGATCGGGGGTTTTGTTCTGGAAATTGGAATCGGAAGGGGGAGGAGAAATGGGGGCGTGGTGGTGGAGGCTGGTGAAAGTACTAAAATGCCCCTGTTGGTTACTAGTGAGGGAAATTGGAGATTCCGCTGCTGAAGCTTGGGATGCTGGTTCTTATCTGGTTTACCTTCTTTATTTTGTATCTTCTTCGGGGAAATCGCTATGGGCAAGTAAGTAATTTTACTAATTCTTTTCAACCGGTTTAATTTTCATGTTTATTGCTTGCTGGCAGAGTACTTGGGTTTCAGCGTAATATTAATTATTAATTATTTTATTATAAAGTATTAGTTCTAAATAATATTATTAAAATATATTTGTTAAAGGATATTAATTATTTTATTATAATTATAAATCAATTTTATGGTGAAATTAGTTTACACAAAAACAATTCTTATTGTTGTTGTAATATCAAATCTTATCATAGTTCTTTTTGATTTCTAATACGGATAGGTGGAGTCATACTTGTGTACATCAATTACATATGATGTAATTTTAATCAATTTTAATTTAATTTAAATTTGTTTCTAATAAAAATCCAATTTACACCATGTATACCAATTGCATGCACGCGGGAATTTGAGTGAGAGGTTTGTGGTTGATGTACTTCAATCTAGGCCTACACCTAAATAGGTAGGAGACGCTTGCTCGAGATACATTCTTAGATTATATAGATCGAATTTATCCATAAGTCATTTGTTACTATTAATAGCACCAAATATAGAAAAGTATCGATCCTTTACTTTTCACAGTTTGATATTATTGATTTAGTTTTCCTTGGGTCCATTAAAAAATGAAGGCTCGCAATCTCATTTCTCATTTTAGAGTGATTTTGCATACCACCCCCATGTGGTAATTGTAATTAATACCACGAAATACCATTTCAAATCTTTTCAAATTTATCACATGATTTTATATTCCTTCAAATTTATCGCATGATTTTATATCCCTTCAAGTCCGATCCAATACTACAAAATAAACGGGCTCTAAGTGTAGAGGATATTGAGTAATATTTATCAATTATTACGAAGAAGTACAATGCGTCGATGACAATATTAATTAGAGTTGGGTCTTATGTAAAATAGTTTTGTCATTCACAACTATCACTTTTAAATAAAACAATTAATACTAATAAACTAATATGTTCTAATGAAGTTGTTTAAAAATGAACACATAATGCAACTAATTATATGATAAAATTTGTTTACCTAAAGCTTTGCCAATTAATTATTGACAACCATTATATAGATAACTTTCTTTATCATGAGTTCTGTTTTTAGATTACGTGGATTAAATAAAATAGAGTTATATCAATCCATGAATGGGAAAACTAGAATTTTGAAGGTAAGCACTCTGTCTTTATATGAACTAAGAAAAGACCCATTGGATGAGTTTGCTGATGCTTATACGAATAGTTTAAATGCATTACAATAAATAAAATATTACACACAACTTTATGAAGGCATATTAATTGTTGCAAAATATGGCAAATGAGTGACGTGATACATGGATTAATTTTACACTTCTCTAAAAGTTTGAACTTTTAGACAAAATTAAACATTTTCATGGTTTTGAGCCTTTGGCTCATGCTCAAATCTTGAGTTCGATTACCATAGAAAACAATTCTACCATATTAAATTGTTGACTCGTTGCATCTCCTTCCCAAAAAGGGTGAAGTAGAGAATCTAGCCCGGGAGTGAGGGGAATATTAGGGGAGTAAATATAAATGAGATTAATTTAATACCGCTCCACAAATTCGGACTTTTAGATGAGATTTATTTCAACAATGGGGCCCAAAGAATATTGAGGCCATTTGGATTGGTGTGCTTCTTTTCTTGAAAAATGACAAAAACAGAAAAATAAAAACTGCAACATGTATATATTATAGGAGTTACCAATAGGTGTAATTTGGAGACTCACTTTACCAATAGGTGTAAAAATAAAAGCTATTACCAATAGGTGTAAAATGGAATGTGTTTTGACATTAATACCCTTTCTTTTACATTTTGGTTAATTTGAATTAAATTTTCCCCCAATACTTTCGGGCCCTATTTTTCGGGCCTTATTGTTTCGGGCCCATTTTTTGGGCCTTATTTTCGAGCCCATTTTTCGGGCCTTATTGTTTCGGGCTCATTTTTTCGGGCCTTATTGTTTCGGGCCCATTTTTCGGGCCTTATTGTTTCGGGCCCATTTTTTCTCAAGTACATGTATTTTCGGGCCTTATTGTTTCGGACCCATTTTTGGAGCGTTTTTATTTTATTTTTTTAAATTCGTGTCCTCACACATATATGTGCACACGTCACATCAATATGCACATGTCTATATCAATGTGCACATGTCCACGCCAATATGCGCACAAGTGCATATACATACATATGTACATCGAAAATGCACATCAATATGCATATGTCCATATCAATTTGCACGTCTGTGCCAATATGCACACAAGGGCATATACATACATATGTACATCGAGAAAATGCACATGCACAACAGAAAATGCACATGCACTAAAAACGAAGTTGATTGGCGAAAATAGCAAAAATCGATACCCAAACCGATGCACCCACCAGATTGGTGAGTGCACCCACCTACTACACCCACGGTTTTGAGAAGTGCACCCACCACCTTCTTCCCCAAATTCCCCATTCCCGTCGCAACCCCAATTCAGCCACGGCCTTCACAGCCTCAATCCGCGCGCCGCCGCCGCGCTCCGCCGACCACCCATTTACAATCACTGCGGCAGCAGTTCTTCACCAACCATCGCCGCCGCCAATAAAGAATCAAGGCCGCCACCGTCGATTCGCGTCTTCGGCCAAAACAGCGCCCCTCTATGCGCGATTAGTCGCCGACGCAGCCGTCGCCGCAGAATCCACGAGAGCCGCCACCGTCGATTCGTCTTCAAGCAGCAGCAGCTCTTCACCCTTTTACAATCAACGAGAGCCGCCACCGTCGATTCGTCTTCAACAGCGTCGAAACCCTAGATCTCGTAGAAAAAAAAACCTCCATTGTTAACCTCCAGCGTCGGGATTTTTAGAGAGAGGGAGGGAGAGAGAAAGACCCAGAGAGAGAAACAGAAAGGCGTCGGTCCGTAACCTTGGGGAGTGTCGCCGCCGTCGATCGGGAACGAGCAGGCAGAGAGAGGCGAGAGAGAGAGAGAGCCAGCATGTTTAGGGTACCAAATTGAGAGAGAGAAAGAGTCGAGAGAGAGGCGGCGTTTTTAATTTTGAAATCGAAAATATTTTCTTTAATTTAAAAACTCGAAAAGCAAGGGTAGATTGGTATTTTTGGTTGCTATTTTCTACCTATTAGTAATCTTTTAAAAAGTGTACACCTAACAGTAATATGGTATTGGAATTTACACCTAGTAGTAATTTTCCCTATATTATATCCACTTATGTAGATTCTAAAAGAGAGATGTGGGCACATGTGTGTGAAAAGAGAGAAAAGAAGAAGAAAAGAAACAATTCTAATAAAAGCAGTGAAGGAAGTAACCAACAAGAATATGGTTATAGAAACTGCTTAATGCATTTCATGTCCTTTCCCCTGAATTTCTTGAATAGCTTAGTTAGTGTAGGCAAAGATATTTTTCGAAAATTGTACTTGTACTATATGGCTCCACTTGGTAGGGGTTATAAGATAAGGGGGTATAATTAAATGTAATATTATTTTTAGTATGAGAAGGTGAGATAAGTATTTTATTATGGGTAATTTACAGGATGCATTAAAATATGTATTATCTTAATATCTGATCGGTAGGTGATATAATTCGTAAGATAAAAATGTAAAATATTTTTTTACCCTTTTGTTATTAAATCGAAGATAACCTAGCTAGATTCTCATCCCACACCAATGCCCACCGAATTGTCTCGCTTTCAAAAACACTATCGTTGGACAATTGAAATAATCTCAAGTTTGGAGAAAATTACGTATAAAATTTTCAATTTGGGAAGATTACCAAGAAAATCGGCAAATCTCAAACAAGCTAATGTAAGACAATTTGAAAAATTGAAATTCATGGATGACAATATGATTTGCAAATCTCAAACAAAGCAAAGAAAACCAAAAATTTTAAGAAATTACAAACAGAGCTTCATGGGAGAGGATTTGCAAAGGGCAGCCATGGAAGTAGATTTGAGAACTCAGATTCATCACATGATGCGAAATTGAGATAAAAAGAAGCCGCCTTGAAAAAAGTTAGCAAAGGGTGAACATTTGTAGATATCTACTTTGTGACGATTTGCAGAGTTCCAATTGAGAAAGGAGTGGGTGACAAGGTTGTTGTGATCACGTCGATGATGGGGTGGTGGGGGTGACGCGAGGTCGAGATGGTAGAGAGGGAGGCAACAAGGTGGAGGTGATGGTTGCAACAAGGTGGAGGAGTGGGTGTGAGTGAGGGAAGGTTATTTTGGCGCAGATGATTACTATACCATCAATAATAAATAGTATGAGGGGGAGATCTGATTATATAATAAATATTGTATAGTGATTCATGATTGGATAAAAAGTCGGGTCATTAAACCGAGTCACCATAAATTAATATGTCCTACCAAACAATCGCTATTTTTATAAAACCCATTATAAGGGTCTAATAATGTCCACCAAGTGCAGCCTATATATATAATAATAGTTCATTTATCATATTCTAGGGCTCGTTTGGTTTTCTTTATTGGATAATACCGAATTATAATACCTATATTTGTAATACCAGTTTATTTATCAATATTTTGTTTGGTTTCAAAAACTTGAGTTAAATAATTAGTGATTAGCTATCAATATTATGTTTGGTAGCAAGTATTATAACTAGTATTAATTTATTTTAGACTAATTTGTCCTTATAAATAAAAATAATAATAAACACATCTTGATGAAAAGTGAAGGGTGTTTTTGGTATTTTAAAATTTAATAGATGTTGGAGAAATATAAGTATTACAAATACCATATGAAACTTGGAATCTATAATACCATGTATTAGGTATTATTTGAACGGGCTCATTCTTAATAACGGGTTTGGAAGTATAATGTATACAACAAACCAAACAAGTGATAAAGTTGTATTAGGGATCAATACACCCCTAATAAAGGAAACCAAACGAAGCCTAAAGGTCTAGTCGCACTAAACCCACATATTGAAACTGCACTAAATCCACACATTGAAATTGCACTTAAAAGTTAAAACCATCGAACTACTTTTTGTTGCACAAAACTATATCAACTATCTTTTTTTTTTTTTTTCCTTACCACTGAACTAATTTATCAAGCCAATTCTCTAAGTTTTTGACATGTGTGTCGCATGTGATCTTTTAAAGGGGCATCCATCAAATAGTGTATATAAAGTAAACTATCTCTCCATCTCACCTATTCTGCAACTGATTCACGAGTCCAAAACTTAGAATTAGATTTTTTATCTTTCTTTAAACCGTAAACATCGGAAATTTGGGAAGAAAAATCACGTGAAATCAGTTGCATATTGGGTGGGGAAGAAGGTTTGAGCTTAATATACATAATTTAACATAAATAACCTCTTAAAAATCATGTAAAAACCGGGAGAAATTTGGCCAAAAGATTAGTGTAGTGGCTTTTGTGCAAAAAATGATAATTTTTATAGTTCAGTGCTAGATAAAATAATTTTGTGATTTAGGTGCAATTTTGATGATAGTTTAGTAGGTTTAGCGCAATTAGTCCTGTTCTAAAATGTGATTACTTTCCGATGCACTAATCAATTTTTAAGGTATGCAGGGAATTATCAATATAGAAGCTTGTGGGACAGGATACTGGATAATTTCATTGATTCAAATTCCTCTTGCAATTATCTTCACCTTATGGATCCTTCATTGTAGAAAGATTCCAAAGAATATTTCTGCAGCTCAACAGGTTCTTTAAAGTTGCTACTTCTATTTTGATCTGTAAAGTTAAATAATTGTGTAGATGACATTTGATCACTAGCTACCTTTTTTTTTTTTTTATCGGCAAATGGTGACTCGAACTTGATATTTGATCATTGCTTAACACAAATATATACATAGTCAAAGTCTTATGTGAACAAGTTTCACCATGAAACTGGTTTTAAGGGTATTAGTTTTTATAGTACAAGGTATTAATTTTGAATAATATTTGATTAATTATTTTTTTAAATAGGTATTAAATTAATTGTTTTACTATAAGATATTAGTTGTTTCCGTAAAAAAAAAAAAAAAAAAAAAAAAAAGATAGTTGTAATTCAATTTATATAATGTTGAAATGGTTTATACAAGATCTACTCTCATATATAGAGAGATTTATGTTTTTGTCATGATCAAGGAGAGGGAAGATGAAGGCACAAGTCATTTGCTTGGTGAGCTCTTTTTCCCTGTAATGACACTGTTGGCAGGAGTTCTGGGAGGAGTTTTCGGAATCGGAGGCGGAATGCTTATAAGTCCGCTTCTTCTCGAAATAGGAATACAACCCGAAGTATGTTACTTAACCACGTTTATTTGTCTTCAATAGGTGTCTTATTTTTAGTTTGCGTCTCAATATGGGTCCTAATTTTACAAATGTCTCATTTTAGGACTCGATTTTTATTTTTCTTCTCTATTCAAGGCTTGATTTTTATTTATTTTTCTGAACTCACGTCTTGATTTTAATTTTTCTTTTTCAATTCAAGGCATGATGAAATTTTTTTCAAGTAAAAGTCATACAGGATGATAAAAATTAAAATTAGTGGTGTGCGTTACGAATGGAAGTCAACTTTTCACTTTAATTTGACCATGGTTTTGAGTTCAGTTAGGACTCCCTAGCAAGTTCAATTCCTCCGTGCCACTTTTCATGTTCCAATATGTATTCCACTTCCCGAATCTTTAACACATGGACCCAAAATTGTGGCGGTTCATTGGATTATTTTTAACACGCCACGTGTCATCCATCTAGGTTTCATGGGCTCCCTAGCTTATATTCTGAACAATTGGACTGACCTGCCGGATTCGTCGGGCTGTGGAAAGGGAATATCTGATGGTGGACCCATTGTTACCCGGAGTACATCCGATGGGGATGGATTGTTACGTTGTCCCATATCGATGACATTTGACCATGATTTTGAGTTAAGTTAGGGCCTTTAATTGAGATAAAAATAAAAATAAAAAAATAAATTAAATCTTAAATTGAGAAGAGAAATAAAAAAATAGATTCTAGCTTGAGACATTTCAAAATTGAAAATCCAAATTAACACTAACCTAACTAACACTTGGGTCCCTATATAAAATTCTTCAATTTTGACTACTTTCAATTTCTTAACACAAGTAAATGACCTGTGATGATTTAGGTAACTGCAGGAACATGTTCCTTCATGGTGTTGTTCTCCTCAACAATGTCTGCAGTTCAATACCTATTTTTGGGGATGGAGAACGTGTACGGTGCAGTAACTTATGCTGCAGTTTGTTTCGTGCCTCGTTAGTCGGTTTGACGTTGGTGCAACGAGCAATAATGAAGCATGGAAGGGCATCTCTCATCGTCTTCTCGGTCGGTACAGTGATGGCTTTAAGTACTGTTTTGATAACTAGTTTTGGAGCTGTTAACGTATGGAAGGATTATAATAATGGGGTGAGCATGGGATTTAAGACACCTTGCTAAAATTACTTGGCTTGCTTTTCGATTCATACCATGTTTGAAAATATAAAACTCGAGAGATTTCACGTTAATAATACCGATTTGGAACCCGAGCAGGTTCCTATTTCCCAAACTTTAACAAATATTTTATGCTTTGGTGTTGAACTTCGTATTATTATGATCTCTTACATGTAAGAACATGTTCCTTAGGTATTTGCACATATACACATTTAATTTAAACTTTTGTTGCAAAAATCCCATTTAGATAAGCGCCGATTAGTCGCTAGGCGACCGTCGATCGATGTATTTTTTTGCAAAATCTGATTTTCTAGACGGGTCTTAGGCGATCGAGTCGATTAATTTGATGTGCCTTTGTGAAGTGAAACATGTGTTTTTGTGGTGTAGTAGTACCACGTAGTTGGAGTATTGAACTTTTGGATAATTGTTATGTTCTTAACTATTGTATATTTTTTTGTCGTTTAGTTTTTTATTAATTTATAGTTGAAATTATATTGTTAAGTTATATTGTTACATCTTTCTTTTGTAGTTTAAACCAACTTTTGAAAAATAAATAAAAAATAAACCGCCTAGGGAGACCGCCTTGGCAGCGACTAGGTGGCACAAAACCTGTCTCGATTAGCTATTTTAGTCTTATATGTTGGAAATTGGTTTGAAATTTGGGTGTTGACCTAAGTTTGACCAATTTTATTGTGATAATCCATTTGTGAAAAATGGATAAGTTGCAAATCCATAAACTATGTTCGGAGCAAATGAATTTAATTTAGGCTCCATTTGGATTGAGTCATTTAAAATCAAGGGATTTAAGGATAATACACCATACATTTACAAATTAACATGGAGAAAAACTAAATTAATGGATTTGGTTCACACAAATATTACTTATAAGTGGGAGGATTTCAAATACCCAACAAAACCTAGTTATTTGAAATCCTCTCAATTCTCTCACTCGTGCTTAATATTTGAATAAATCAAATCCATTCATTTAGTTTTTCAACATTTTAGTTTGTGTGAATGCATTGTATATTATCCTCAAATCCATTAATTTCAAATCCACTTCATCCAAATGGAGCCTTATTGATTTGCTCAAAATCAATTTTGGTTGAAGGAATATTAATACATAAAGTTGGCGACTTATTACTCATTTAAATAAAAATTGAAAGAGTGAAAATGTGAGGGGAAAAGGAAAAGAGGTTTCCTTGTCCCACATAGGAAAATTAGAAAGAAAATTGCTTCCATATAAGTAGATTTGTGAATCAAAGATTAAACTTGATTAAAGTCTATATGATGGTGGTGCTATGGCCCAAAGGTCTATTGACCACACATCATCGCATTGGCGCTTTTGAGGCGCACTTTGCACTAGATCCGCTTGAAAAGATTGTAAATTTTTTTTTTTTTACTTATCAAAACTATCGCTCCCAAAATCACCACAATCGGGACCTCAAGTTCTCAGTAGCCAAAGAGACACCCTATCATTGACCCAACTCGAGGAACAACAGTGTAGCAACAAACTTCGCAAGGAGGTGGGCTGCTTCATTGAACTCCCTTCGATGTGCACTATTCGCCAACCTTCTCGCTTGCCTTTTTCGTTCCTAATCGAATCCAAGGTGTACCCACCTGCTCCAACTTCGTTCGCCATCATCCACCTTTGCATTCTTGGCCTCTAGGCAATCGGTAAAGACCACACCCTTAGCTCCATGCCATTTTCTCGATCGAATAAGACCTTCATAGATGCCGTTCAACTCTGCTTCAAGAGGGGACTCCATTAAACCTGTGGGTAGGGCAACCTTTTCTAACAAGATTCTCAGTATTTGTCTCAGGATCACAATGCCACGGTTGCTCTCCCCGAATTGGCATTAAAGCCGGCATCGGTGAAAACAATGATATCCTCCCCAAATTCTCTTATGGCCTTCTTCACTCACTCATTCCATCCTCAAACTTCGTATTGCTCAAAGATACCATTATATCTTCTAAATTCCTCCACCATAAGAATTGCACTGTTAACATGATGAAGGGAGAGAGATTTGGCTGCCTCGGTGCTTACTAGGGTTATGGGTTAGGTCACATCTCTTTCTCCATAATCCCCATGCCGTCGTAATTACCAATTCCCGATTAGACCGGCCGTTGATCATAAGGAGCTGGTCTAAGAAATCCATCGTGTTCGTCTCCATTGCAAGATTCTTAGGAATGTTAATATTGAGCTCTTTCCATACTCCTCCGACTATTAGGCACTCAAAGAGGGCGTGGATGGTCGTCGCCTCTCTGTCCACCGCAAAGGCTACAAGAAGGAGATATTAGTATATGGTGTTTTTCCAGATTTGCTTCAAGAGCTAGGATATCCAGGAGGACTGCCACCAAAAGATTTTTAGTTTTGGAGGGATTTCGAGAGCCCAAGTATTTCTCCACCAATCTCTTGTTGTTGGAGGTGCTCGGTTTATCCTTATCGGATCCTTTCGCCCAAAGAGTGAGCCCTTTGTGATATCCCGAGCTAATCGTATATTTGCCCTTTGGGTGGAACCCCAAAATCTGCCATCTTCATTGCCCAACTTGTTGATCTTGGTGCTCGGGATCTTCTCTCGCTTCAAAGGGTAGAAAGTCCCTTCGACTTCATTTTCTCTCCATGATCCTCCTTCATTGATGTAGGCTTTCACCTTTTGGTTATTCCTAAGGCATGTGGATCGCTCCGAGATCGCCTGACTCCCGAACCAATCCCTTTTTCCCCGCATCAATTTTGCTTCCATCGACGATCACCCAACCTAGGCCAAGTCTAATAAGCTCCCCAAAGAAAGGGAGCGCCAAACAAAGGATGGGTTATTCCCTAGTTGCGCTTCCATGACGTCCCCTTTCCCGAAGTATCGAGCCTTAAAGACTCGCACTAGTAACGAATCGGGAATGCAATTATTCTCCATACCTACTTGGCCACCAACACCCGATTGAAGCAACCAAAAATGGCGAAAACCCAAACCTCCTTCCTCCTTGGACTTGCATAAAGCTTCCCATGACTTCCAATGGACAACTCCTTTATAATTCGAGGTCTCCCACCAAAATCTCGCACAAATCATTTCGAGTTCCTGCATAGAGACGTTGGTATTCTAAAGCATCCCATCGCAAAAGTGGGAATGACATGTAGGACGACCTTGATGAGTATCTCCTTACCTCCCTTGGAAAAGTGTTTATGTCTCCAAGACTCAATTTTATTCATCATCCTCTCCTTGAGATAGCCAAATTGCACTCTCTTGTTTTTCAAAGAAAAGGATGGCGCCCGAGGTATAATTCATGGCTTTTACTCTCTCGAATTTGGAGGAGTTGTTTGACCCTCTCTGGTTACTATTAAGTGTACACGGGCTGAATGAAAGGGCGACTTATCATAATTGATTAGTTGTTCCGAGGCCTTCTCATAGCGATCCAAGCATTCTTTAATATTTCTCAGGAGTGAGGATCACCTTGAAGAAAACAATAATGTCATCTGCAAAGAATAGATGGGAAATTGTTGGGCCTTTATTTGCCATCTTCAAGGCCTTGATTAGCCCTCGCGATTGATAACCCTTGAGGAGGGAAGAGAGGAGTTGGGCACAAATGACAAAAATATATGGGGATAGGGGATCTCCTGTGCGAGGCCTCTCGAAGGAGATATCTTCTCAAGAAGAGTACCATTCACCTTGAAAGCATAAGAGATGATTTGATACATCTCATAATGAGATTGATCCACCTACTAGAGAAGCCCAACATACTCATTGTCGCCTCAATGAACCGTCATTCCACCCTATCATAGGCTTTACTCATGTCCAATTTAAGAGTTGTGTAACCCTCTTTGCTTTTCGAGTTCCTACGCCAAAGGCATTCATTCAAAAGCAATAAGGATGTTATCCGTAATGAGTCTACCTAGAACAAAGGCACCTGTGTATCATCAATAACCTTGTTCATAACCATCCTCATTCTCGTTCATAATAACTTTAGCCACAATCTTGTAGCTTACATTGCATAAGCTAATTGGTTTGTAGTCTTTGACTATTTTCTCGCTTTTTAATTTTAGGGATGAGTGTGATTGTTGTCTCATTCCAATCATCCATCCACTGCTCCATCGTTCGGGACTCGTTTAGCGACCTTGTAGATGTCGGTATCAATGAACTCCCAAGCATGATGATAAAAGCTTGAGGGAAATCCGTCCGGTCTGGTGCTTTGGAAGGTCCAATGTCAAACACTGCTCTCTTAATCTCCTCATCCGAAAAGGCTGCTTTGTCCAAGTAGTCATTCATATTTTTGTCCACTTTGGTTTCAATAAACCTCAGTGGCACTATCTACATCTTCCCATGAAGGCTTAGTAGAAGAGAATAAGCTCGAGTAGTAGTTTAGAACACCTACCAATTTCTTCATTTGTGGTCCTAAGAACCCCTTGATCATCCTTAAGCTTATCAATCAAATTCCCGCTTCTTCGAACCTAGTAGATTGGTAGAAAAATGAGGTGTTTCTATCCCCTATTTTTAGCCATTAGTTTCGCTCCTCTGGTGCCAATGTAACTCCTCCTGCATTAAAAGTTTTTCAAGTTCTTTTTCCTTCTCAAGCGGTGTTGTTCTCTCCCCCAAAGTCATCCCCTGCCGCATATCTCATAAATTTCCTTGGTAAGGTTTTTTTATTTTTAAACTTGTATTTCCCACACCTCGTGTTTTGCCCAATTAGAAAGGAGTTTGCCACAATTTTCAAGTTTCTTGGGTAGAGAGTCGATTCCACTATAGAGTTCCAAAATTGCTTTGCCTTATCTAGAAAGTTGTCTTCAATGATCCACTTATTTTCAAAAATGAAATTGTTCAAAGATTTTTTTTTCTCACCCATATTTGATGGTTCGATACCAACTTGACTGCTATATGATCGGACCGGTAAAACCACGGTTGGTAGATATCGCTCTAGGGAACGTATTACGCCAAAAGGGATCGATAAAAATTGATCCGATTTTTGTAAAATGTTGGTAGACCCTTTTCTTTTATTAGACCAAGTGTATTTAGGACCCAAGGTTCGCACATTACAGATACATTAATTTGATTACTGACATGAAAAGAAAAGGCTAGTCAAGTAGGCATTTTTTTGTTACCTCCCATTTTCTCTCGAGTCGAACATGGTCTCGTTGAAGTCGCCTCCAATTAACCATTTTTCATTCGGTTCCTTCCTAAGCTTGTGCAGGCAATGAGAAGATCCCAAAAGAATTTTTTATCAACGGGGGTAGGGGAGCGTAGCAACCCGTGAAGCGCCAAGATAAATTTTCCCAAACAACACCAACATCAATATGTGAGGATGAATACGAACGCAAAACAACATTAACATTATGATTCCGTAAAAGAAAGAGCCCCCTTTAGTGCCATTTGGGTTTACTCCTAACACACCATACATATTCAAGGCGGGAAGCCATCTAGTAGCAACATTACAAGGAACCTTAGATTCGGAAATAAAAAGTAACATAGGCTTCGAGGTCAGAATATGGCGCTAAAGGAGGAGGAATGCACACTTTCTGCCTAACCCGCGTGCATTCCAAACGATAGTGCTCATTTCCCCGGTGGAGCTGGTCATCACCAAGCTCCGCCGTCACAGCCTTCCGAATCTTCCTTCTTCCTTTCTAACTCTAGAGCGGCGGTTGTTTCCCTCTCCCTTAAGTTTGGAAGTAGCTTCGCCTCCATGTTTAGGTCCTCCACAACTGCTCCCTTTGGCCTTTTGTGACCTTTCGACCCTCCTTAGTTGCACCGCTGACTCTCTTCATCCAGATACTTTTTGAGTCATTTTATGACCCGTGGCGATAACTTTTGCCTTGCCCTTGGTTCCTCCAAATTGCTTCCGCCCTTTTGGCCATTGTCTCCTGCTTCTTCTCTTTTCCTTTGTTCTTTGGGTTGTGAGCCTGTTAACATCATTCTATTTGCTTGATCAAAGTTCACCACCATGTTCTACTCGATGTTTGATTGCTGGTATTCCCCATGAAGTTGGTACTGCCTCTACAGGGACAAAGGATGTACCCCAAGTGTTAAAGTTATTCCACTCCTGGTTATTATGAATGCGGTAAAAGGTCTCCATAGCGGGATTGATTTGTGTCCCTGTTTGGATGCTCGGAGAACCAATTAGGCTAGCTTGGTTAAATCCGGTAGTGTTCAAAAGTTGAGATAAGTCCGAGGGAGCCCCCGGAATATGCACTCCGGACCGCCCGAGTTTCTGGATGTCCAACTCTGCTGTCATGGGGTACCCATGCCTTTTGAAGCTCCTCCCGCATAAAGTTAATGTTAGAACCATATTGCATTATCGCATGGCAAGTCCTTTCCCTACCGAAGCTTGACATCCCCTTGCATGTCCATCTCCTGGTTATAAGTTTCTTTGGTTTCCACTTTTGAAATTCTTTCCAAGCTCATCCACAGACAACGCCTTTGTACCATCGATTTTAGCTTGACTTTCAAACTGTCTTTTTTGAGTCACAGAGTCAATGGTGTTAGTAAACAAGTTCGGATAATCTCTATATAAGTGGTCCAATTTATCGTAGGCAAAGCAAAAATCACCTAGTTTTTCATAACGAAATATCACAACATACGAGAGATCCATTAAACTCGACTCTAGAACCCCCTTATAAGTGGCTTGGTAACATTAAGTAACACTCGACCCGCAAACACTTTCCCCAAGCGATGGAATTAGCAGAGCAATCAACCTCCAAGACTCGCCTATTTTATTGCCAATTAGTTCGCCGACATACAGTATGGAGTTGGATCTCAAACCGTGAATTTGGACCCAAAAAGGGACCTCATTCAGGTATAAGATCAGCTACCTTTTCGTTGCCGGTAGCCTTCTTGAACACCATGAGCGCGTTGCTCAACCGCCATGGTTGCTTGGCAAGGACTGCATTGCGATCATTAGCATTTTCAAAACCTACCATATAAATGCTTTCACCAATTGCATAGAGAGTTACGGGGAGCTAGGTTTCCAAATTGCATTGAGGCTGCTGCCGGATCCTTGATTCCAATGGTCTTGTAAGATACGAAGTGGAAGATAAGGGCATTATTAACCGGGGGACCAAGCTTCGATCCACCACCGATATCCCTTCTTGGACTACGATCCGGCCCGGCTTTCCATACTTCATTCGAGTTTGTTGCATGTGGGAAAACTCCATGGATTGACTCGCCATAGAGGGGTTTGAGAGTGAAGAATTGGTATTTGAGAGGAGTGAAGTGTTTGGAAATTGGAAGTCATCCCCCGATTTATAGTTGGGTTAACTTGCATGCTTGAGCTTCTTGAAAAATCAAGCGACCACCGGTAGACGATTGCGAGATACATTTAGATCTTGTAGCAAATTTTCTTAAATCTGTAATGATTACACTTCAAAAGAAAAGCACCGATTCTCCAAAAGAAAATAGCAACAATTCTCCAAAAGATCTAAGGAAGTCGAAGCGTCACCGGATAGTCTTTGCGAGTAATGATTACCTTGGTGGAGATCATGGATTATTGCAGGATTGTAGAGTAACGGGACATTCCGGAAATGCTACCCATAGTGTGCAGATTTCAAGATAAAACTCTAGAACGTACTCTAGAGAGAGAGGCTATAGCTTAGAGAAAGGAAGTTTTTTTATTGTTTTTTTAATTTTTTTATTAATTATTTCTAAAAGATTGATTTATCTGATGGGGCACCACAACTCTTTAATACCTATAAAGAGACCCATGGATTTGCATTCCAACGATTTAATTATCCAAAAGCATTTAGTGCATTACAATAGCATCCTAGCAATCCTAAGCCTTGCATTAGAGTTGTGTCAAGAGAGTTCCAGATACCCAAGTCCGTTCACCGATAGATTCCGACACATTGTGCGGTGGTCATGAAATTTTAAAGCTATTGTATATTGGGGATGATTGTCATAGATTCCATATTGACCTTTGGAGTACGAGGGCAATATCGTCTCACGGAGAGAGAATCCAACTCTTTTCTCGACTTTCGATCTGTGTTAGTCTTGCATCTTCTTCGTCTACACACTCACATTTTCTAACATTCTACAACCTTGATTTGAACTTGTCTAACCATCCTAACATTACGCTATCCGCACAAGAATTTGCAACTTAAAGAGGAACCATGGACACATACATTTGAGGCATAATCTCATGTGAACCACATTCACTGTTAAACTAATTTGACATGTACTCCCTTCGTCCCACTATAACTTTCTCAATTTTATTTTTAGACGTCCCACAATAAGTTTTCCATTACATAAGTGGCAAAAATATACTCCACTACACTTGACTTTTACCCTCTCTATTTAAACAATATTACAAAAATGCCACTCATTATTCAAATTACCCTTTACTTTTCAAAGAAAAGCAATTCAATGGCCTCATAATATATTAATAAAATAAGTCTTTCTTAAATAAAGAGCCCAAAAGAAAGGAGAAACATGTAGAGGGACGGAGGGAGTGTCGGTTATTTCATTAAAGAGTATTAGTTATTTATATTATAAGATATCAATTTTGAATGGTATTAGTTTTATTATTAAAAGGTAACATTTATATTTTTATAAAGTATTAGTTGTAAACTAATTTCACGATAAAATTGATTCACTATTCATTAGATCGACATGAATATAGATGTCATTTAACCTCATAAGTAAAGAAAGAAGATAGCATTGTATTATCACCTCCGAGACTGGAATTGGTCCCCTCTCACTTCTCCTACTTCATCCTCTACTGGAAACTTCATCTTCATATGGTAAGTAGAGACTATCACCTGGAATGTGTTCAAGATAGACCTCCCAAATATCACATTATATGAGGATGGAACGTCCACAATCGTGAACGTCCCCATCATAACCTTCCTTCGAGGAGGTACTCCCAGGCCCGACCTGCAACGTCACTGTCCCATTGGTTAAATATCTCCTCCGGTGAACCCGTACGGGGCCGTGTCCACGAGGTTCCGGTTTCACGTTCAAGTTCATCTTCTTTAAATAATCTAGAAACATGATGTCCGCCGAACTCCTGTATCCACAAAAATATGAGCCACATCATATCCAACAATATCGGTAGTAATTATCAATGCATCACTATGAGGTCCCCGAGTCTCTCCACAATCCTCGAGGCCCAAACTAGATATGTGGTGTAGATGTCACCCGTCCTATCTCCTTGCACCCGAACCTCCATCCTATGTGCGGGGCCGAACAACAACCTTTCGTGCCCTAAATGAATCTCCTTCCATGAGACCTCCCATTATCATTTGAATCGCTCCTCTCTTAGGAGGTGGTTGGCCCTCTGGATTATCTTGTGAATTTTTGGTGCTTGTCTTCCACCTTCTCTTGATTCTTTCCTCTTGAACCTCCGAGGGCCTGTTGGTCCCCTTAAATGAACTCCTTCGGTGTCAGGCTTGTATTAGTCTTTCAATCTCATCCTTCAAATTAAAACATTGGTTAGTATCATGTCCATGCTCATTATGAAAATGACAAAACTTTGTCCTCCTTGGGCTTTATAGGTCCTCTTGCCCTTGACTAAGGAAACTTCATCTCTAGATGATCGGCCGCAACGTCCGGGACCTCGGCGGGCTCTATCTTCAACGGAGTATACTTTTCAAACCTCTTTTGGGATCGTGTATGTCTTGGTGTAGCTAGTGAGTCTTCGTCCCTTTCTTCCTTGGTTCTCCCACCACCGGTTTGACTTCATTCCTCTTGGCTCTCGCACCTCCTCCAAAGTCACATATTTTACGCCCTTCGTAGTAGCTCATCAAACATATCTGGCTTCTTTGCCAAAGAAGAAAACAAATCCCCATCGCGCAACCAATTGGTCAAGGCATTGATCTTTACCTCTACCAACGCCGAAGGTATTGAACCTCTTCAAGAAGGCCTACAAACTTTCCTTTTCTCCTTGCTGCATATTGAATAAGGTTAATCTTTGTCCTAGGCTACCTCAGTGCCTTTGGAAAATTGATGCGGGAACAAGTTCTTGAACTTCTCAAGCGATCTAATGGTGTTAGGTCCCGATTGACTAAACCACTTTGTTAGCGGCTTTAGTCGAGGTGGTCGAGAAGACCCTATACTTAACCCCTTCACTTTGTAGCGATGTAAGAGAGCCAATTTTCAAACCGTACCAAGTGCTCATAGAGTGCAGAAGTCCCATCATACTCATAATTCAAAGGCTTGAAATTCGAGAGGCACGAAGTCCCACCGTACCAAGTGCAATAAAGTCACGCTAGCAAGAATCAAACCACGTACATGAGATTCAATTTGCGGAATCACGCCTTAAACACGAACTACAACCTCGTAATTGATTGGAGTGAATTGATGCATGATTTTGGGGCTTATTTGAGTGCAAAAAGTGATCTAAAGTGTTATGTGTATAGTATCACTATTTTGCCTAAAAAGTATTACTTGTGAGATTATTGATATTTTTAAATGCATTTCTGAGTAAATTGGTGGATTTTGACCAAACCGAGAGTACCGAGCATTCCTAGGATGAAGAGGCGAGTGAGGAGGACGAAGCAGGGGTTGGAAGTGGAGTCCGAGTCAAAAAAATGCCTGGTCTCAACCTCAGTCGAGGACCGGAGGCCTCGACTCGAGGGATAAGGCAAGAGAAGAAGAATTTCAAAATTGCGGCGGCCTCGACTCGGGCTGACCCTCGAGTCGAGGGATTTGAAAAATGCATCAGCTGAGCCTCGACTCGAGGGGGAAGATTTTCAGATTTTCGCCTTATTTAAAGGGGAAGCGAGCATAACTCAAAATACCATTAGATAGAGCGAGTTAGTAGCGGTTTTGGGGCGATTTCTTAGGCCCCAAGCCAATTTCCCATTGTAGGTAGTGTAGAAGGTAGATTTAGATTTAGATTTCAATTGTTGTTGATTAGAATAGCTTTAGATTAGCATTTGATCTAGTTAATTCAACAATTCAAGCTTGTATTTCCATTTGGAGATTTGTATTAAAGACTCGAAACATTCCTCTTTTTGTGGATTTAATTCAATTGGTGATGTTCTTCTACTTTTCTCTCTTTAATTCTTTAATTGTGTTGATTAGCTTGTTAATTGCTTTCCTAGATTTTTCACCCATGGCTTTTGCACTTAGCACCATGGGCTAATAGTTTTGTGCTTGGGATAATTGAAATTGGGGATGATGTGATTGCCTCATGCTATGATTGTTGATAATTGTGATCAACTGAATTAGATTGCTTCCTAATTGTGATACTTAATTGTGCTTCATACAAAATTATATCTTTAGATTAATGTTTGATCACCCTAGCAATAGGCGAGTTGAGCTAACATGATCCGGGATTAATCGGGTTTTAATTTTTGTATGAATGTGTGGATTGGGGACTTCTACATTGAGAGATGGGAAGGACTAAGAATACTCACATTAGGCATTGTGTTATTAAATGAGTGATTAATTTCATGATGGTTTTATGCTTTCTAACTTAGTTGATTTGTAATTTGATTCAATCTTGGCTTGTTGATCATTGATTCCTTGATTGATGTTAGCCCTAGCACCCGATTCCCATTTCTTGTTGTATTTGTGCTTGCCTTCTAAGTGTTCGATCATTTGCCTCATAGTGTTATTTGAGTTTATTCTTGCTTTTGTTGTGTTTGTATTTCCAAACCCGCTTTGCAGCAATAGTCACCGAGAACTCGTATTTCTAGGGCCTCGCGTACATACTTTTTCACTTGGGTTCGATATTTCTTGATTGGTCTTAATATCGCTTGCCTATACTACTCCAATCAGTAATCCAAACCCATACCCAAGCTACGAATACTGCAAAACACGCCGGAGAGGTCCCAGCGTAGGGACTCCGATGCTCAAGTTAGTGACCAGAATTACTATAAGAAGAGGGCCCTTAATACCCGGTAAAGGGACCTCTAGGAGCTAATATGAACTAGTTGATTAAGTGATAATGAAGATAAAGTGCCGTGCTCAAAGTATGATAAGTTGATAAGTGAATTTGTACCTTTCACCCTTGTACGATCGTACATAAATAATACTGGAAAAGGACGATTATCACCACCCTCCGATGGGGCTCTCCACTCTCCATCGTGTTCCTCCCACGTTCCATCATTTTTCCTTCGTATAACCACTTCTAGATCTTTCTCTCATATTTTTTATCGGCTCTGTTTAACTAAGTCTTAGCCTACTTATCGATTAATCCCTATTTCATAGGTTTATAGTTAACCGCGAGCCTTCTTCGGAGATTATCTTAACTACGTGCTTTATTCCCGCGTATTTGAGCCCGTACTAAGATTTTAGGCTTACTCGTATCTTTTATTTCTTTGGACCTCTCATTGGTCTTTCACTTACTCTCCGACCCTCTATCCTCACTCTAAGTATATTCGGCCCAAACCATAATTATGCCACATCGGTTGAGTTTTCTTTTTAGAGGAGTTTTCCCTTTTCCTTGTTTTGGGGTTTCCCTAAGGAGGGTTCTACCCGTACAAGGTTTTTAGTGGGGGCTCTGGCCTCTGAATCGTTTTTGTAATCTTATGGCTCTATGTATTATTAAAGAATTTATAAGACTTTTCAAAGCAACATCTTCAAGTAAGGAGGGAAAATCACTTGTGTTTGATTATGGTGTAAAGGCATGCTAAGTAAGGTCTTTTTTTCTTTTGGTTAATTAAATTTCTATAAAAGTTTATTTTGCTAAAGGTGGATCATTTCTAATGCCCAAATAAAACTTATGCCTTGTTCGAATCATGTTTGGGAGGATATGACTAGTATGAAAATTGCATAATTATTGTGGTGTTAATCTTCTCATTTTGATATGAATTTCATGTCTATTTCACTATTAATTAACTAATTACATTTGATTAAAGATTTGGTGTGGTGAGCTGTAATTTGTAGGTTAGCGGATGCTTTAGAGGATAATATCGGTGCAATTAATGTTTTAAAATCAAAGGAGAATTTACATGGTTGGAAAGAGGGCGAAGAGACGATCGTAATGCAAAAAAAAATCAGCTTAATCGGAGTTCGTATGAAGAAGATATGATCGAACGGAGTTGTGACGACGAATCGGAAAAGACCCACGACCCAAGTGCTCCCATAGATCGAGAAGTGCACCCACCAGCGAGATGAGTACACCCACCTTCTTCTTCCACAACTCTTTCACGCTACAACCACCCATCTCCATCTCTCATGGCCTTCACAGCCTCAAACAAACCCACCTCGTCGCCAACAACGCCTTCGCCACCGCGCGTGAACCGCCTCAGTGCCTGTAGTCGTGCTTCTCACCTTCGTTCACGGCGGCGTAAATCGTCACGCAACTTCTCTTATTGCCATCGCGGAGTTGCATCACCTGACCATTCATCTTCATCATCGTCACGACTCGACCCACCTTACATATAACCATTGCGACCCATGTCCTCTACCGCCTACCACCACCGGCGACACAAATTGCTACCATCGCGAATCTCCGCGAGATCGGCGCCGCGACCCACACCGTGCCATCGCGTATCTCTGCAAATCCACCGAACACCGTTGTTGTCATTGAAGCCACACGTCGCCGTCATTCACAACCCTACGTGTTGTCACCATTCACTTGCTTTGTGAATCATAGTCCCTCGCCGTCGTGAGGGAGCCTCTCCTTCCACATATTCGAGCAACAAACTTCGTCTCAAATCTCTCGCTAACCACTCGACCGAGTCCACAAACCCATCTACCCGAGTCACAATACAAAGCTCGAGTGGGAGTCTTTCGGTGTGCATATCACTCGGCCAAGCTACACCACTCGACCGAGTCACCATAAATGATGCAAGCCGAGTTGCAAAGAGCTGCCAATTTTCAAATTAAAAATAAATGCGAGTTGACTCGGTCAACTCGACCGAGTTTGATAGCGTCAACTCTGTTTCTACGCTAAAAATGCAGATTTCACATTTTTAAGGGTCTATTTTGCAATTTTTTTAAATTTTAACCTACTCCCCCACTATGTATACCCTAATTCAGATTTTCACAAAGGAATGTACACTTTCCCCACACAATTACACACTTTTCTTAGAATTAAACACACATATTAACACATAGCGGTAGATGTTCTTACTTTTTCTTTCAATTTCTTGCAAAGTAGAAGATAGTTTACATCTTGATGCGTGCAATAAAATCACGCTAGCAAGAATCGAACCCCGTACACGAGATTCGTAGAATTATGCCTCGAACACGATCTATAACCTTACGATCCGAACTCGTATCCGAGCTCCGAATACATATAAAACCCATCGGAGAGGTCACAGGCGTAGGGCCTCAGACGCTCAAGTCGGTGATTGGAAAAAGTATGAAAGGAGGGTCCTTAATACCCAGGTAAAGGGACCTCTAGGAGCTAATATGAACTAGCTAATTAAGTGATAATGAAGATAGAATGTCGTGCTCAAAGTGTGGTAAGTTGATAAGTGAATTCGTACCTTTTACGGTTGTGTTGATTATGTATATATAATACATAAAAGACAGTTGTTCCACCCTTCAATGGAGTTTTCCTCATTCTCCATTGTGCTCCTCCCACGTTTGGTTCTTTCGTCACATTCCATTTCCATTCTTCGAGAATCATCACTCCTAGAATATTCTCTCTGTGTTTTTAGGCTCTGTTTGACTAGTTCAATACTTATATCCAGCTAATCCCCCTATTTTTGGGGGTTTAGCTATTTTCTTGGAATTTATCTTAGATATTATCTCAATCGCTTCATCTTATCGGTGTGAGCCCAATATACTCGTATGGACTTGATTTCATATATCTCACGTGGGCATTCTTTATAGACCATATTACCTTTTGGGCCTTATAGGCCCATTTCACTAATTACGGCCCAAAAGTCTAATTTATGTCACATCACGTCCTTTTCCCACGTCTTATTCCTCCTTTTCCGGAATAACCGTTTCTAGATCCTCCTTGGGACTCTCTATCGACTCTGTTTGACCAAGTCTTAGCTTACTTATCGGCTAATCCTTATTTCGCGGGTTTATTGCCTCTTGATTGGAGTGAATTGATGCATATTTTTAGGGGGTGTTTTAGTGCAAAAATTGATCAAAATATTAGATTTTGTGCCTAAATGTGTAGAGTATCACTACTTTGCCTAAAAGTATTACTTGTGAGATTTTTGATGTTTTTCGTCCCGTTTTCGGGTAAATCGGTGGAATTTGGTCAAACCGAGAGTACCGGCATTCATAGGGTGAAGAGACGATTGAGATGAGCGAAAACGGGGGTCGAGGCGGAGTCCGGGTCGAGAAAATTCCTTAGACTCGACCTGCGGTCGAGGGTCGAGACCACGACCCAAGGTTGCGGGCAAGATCATGAAATCCCAATAATCAAAGCAAGCTCGACTCGAGGGCTGAGCCGCAAGTCGAGGAGTAGGGCAATGGTGGCAAGCTCGACTCGAGGGTGAGCCTCGAGTCGAGGCGTGATTTTGAAGAAACGTGGGCACGATTTAAGGAGCCTCGACTCGAGGGCCCCAACCTCGAGTCGAGGGTGTAGAGTTTTGGAAATTTGTCTTTTTAAAGCCAAAGCAGAGCATAATCTCCATAACCTTCATTATAGCGATTGCCGGTGGTTTTGGGCGATTTCTTAGGCCCCAAGCCAATTTCACCTTTTAGGTAGATTAGATTGGTAGATTTAGATAGATTTTGATTAGTTGTTGCTTAGATTAGGTTTAGATCTCTTTGTTTTCTCAATGCAAGCTTGTAATTCCTTTGGAGAAGAAGTTACTTGAAGATTCGGGCATTCCTATTTTTGTTCATTTGATCCAATTGGTGATGTTCTTCCTCTCTTCTCATTTCTTTTGTTTAATTGTTGTAATTAGATTTGTGTTTGTGCAAATAGATTTTCTACCCATGGATTTTGCTCTTTGCACCATGGGCTAATACTCTTGTGCTTGAGATAATTGAAATTGAGGATGATGTGATTGCCTTATGCTATGATTGTTGATGATTGTTGATCAATTGAGTTAGATTGCCCCCTAATTGTGATTCTAATTGTGCTTCATGCATTCTTGTCTCTTTAGATTAATATTTGATAAACCTAGCAATAGGCGAGAGTTGAGCTAACGTGATCCGGGATTAATCGGGTTATAATTGTGTATGATTGTATGAATTGGGTGCTTCTTAATTGAGAGATTAGTTGCACTAAGGATACTCACATTAGACATTGTGTGATTAATGGAGTGATTAATTGCTTGATGGTTTTATGCTTTCTATCTTAGTTGATTTGCAATTTGATTCAATCATAGCTTGTTGATCATTGATTCCTTGATGGATATTATCCCTAGCACCCCAATCCCCCATTGAAACCAAGTTACTTGTTTTAGCATTCAAGGTGTTTGATTAATTGGTTGCCTAGTGTTTGAATTTTAATTCTATCTTTGTATTTTATTTTTGCAACAAAAACCGCTTTGCAACAATAGTCATCGATAACTTGTATTCCTAGGGCCTCACGTGCTTACTTTTTCCCTTGGGTACAATATACTTGGTTGTCTTAAAATCGCTTTGCCCGATTCCTACAATCACCTACCGACACTTTTCGGAGATTATCCTAACCACCTACCTTATTCTCGCGAACTGAGCCCATATCGGGGTTACGGGCTTAGCTATATCGTTTCTCCCTCTAGGCCTCTTATTGGGCTCTCGCTAACTATTTGGCCCTTTAACCTCATATGGGGCTACTTTGGCCCATGACATATTTATGCCGCATCATTTGCTCCCCTACTCTCTTGGGACGTGTAGACCCGAGAGAGTAGCAAGAGAGGATATGTATCAACCATTAACCTCTTATCAATTTTCCTTAATCAAACTTTTGTGGACCTCTAAAGCCCGATCAATCTTCATTTCTCTCATCATATTTGATCTCTTGTTTCAATAGTGACTAGAAGTATGACCAAGTATTCCTTGACCTCAATATCAATAAAAAAATAATCAAATATCTCGTCATCTCAACAAATAGTCAACGTATCTTATGATCTTGATGTATTATTACCTCAAGGTCTTAGCCCTCTTGGGCTTCAATTAAGCATTTGTGGTCCTTGGACCCATTCGGCAAATCATTAAATTTACTAGATTTTTAGCCTCGGGGCCTCATCAAAGCCTTTGCTAGCCTCATTAAATTATTCTCCTAGGTAATTTTGATTTGCTAGCCTTGAATAAGTCCTTTTGGACCTTGGAATACTTATGAACTTTGACCCCTAATTTAATTATGTTCTCGTGACGTTAATAAAGAATAGTCTTTGTAGACTTCAAATAGACTCTTTCTTAACCAAGTGATGGTTCTTGTGGTCTCGTTGAGACCTTGTGGATCTTTAATTCTTATTAAGGTTCTGGCATCTAGGCCCTTTGTAGTCCTCATAAGCGTCAAGCTCACGTTTTGGGCCTCCGGACCTTGACCCTCGTGGGTTTCAGAAAGTGCTTAGTGAATTTCTTTCACTTAAGCTTAATGTGGACTCCTCTGAGCCGAAAAATTCTAAGTGAATTCTTTATTTACTTAATTTCTTCTCGGAGTTCTCTCCGAACATTGAAATGTTTTGAACTAAAAATCTCTAGGTGAATTTTCATAATCTATTCGGGTTCTTTAGGAACCTTGAATTCTTTGTCTCAACCTCAAATTAAACATCGAATGAGCTTTTACTTACCTTGGTTTTATCCTAATCTTAAATTAACTCTCAAGTGAGTTCTCGCTCACCTCTTGGTTCTATTTGAACCTTAAGTGTTAGATCGAATTAGTTTTGATAAGTTAAAATGTATAGGTTAGATGAGCTCATGTAAAGTAGGATGACCAGCTAAAATTGTATAGATCGGTGAAGTAGTTCATTTTCCTAGTTAGGTGATCGGACTAGGTAAGATGGACTAGAGGCGATTGAGGTCAAGAAGCACTACAAGAAATTAGGCTTTTCATGACGAATTTTTGCAACGACAAAAATTCGTCATAATTTGATACTCTAAGGTGACAAATTTTATTTTTGTCACCAAAAACCTTAATTTGTGAAAATATAAAATTTTATCACAATTAATTAAATAAATTGTCGCTAATTTATAAATTTCATAACGTTGAAAAGGAATTCGTCACAATAATCTTTGGCGACGATATTCATATTAATTGTGGATGATATTCATCGTCCCAAAAAATAATATATTTGTGACGATTCAATGTTTTGTTATTAATTATTCAAAATAATTAGTGACACACTTGTTTTGTCGAGAATATTAATTGGTGACGATGTCCATCGTAATTTGTGACGAAACTTTTTGAAAACTCTTTTGAAAAACTCGTGAATTGATTGTGATGATAGAAATTACGAATAGTGAATAAAGTGTAAATCAAATTTGCATTCGTGATTTTAAAAATAAAAACTAGACCTATTTATAAGTGCGAAAAGACAGTTAGTTTGTTAGTCGGTTCTAACAAGTGAAACCTGCTTAACAAACTTAATCTTGAAAAGCTGCTTTGCTCCTCGGCTAATTTTACTCTACTCATCTGCGGTGACTTGGTGAAGACTCGCCTTTCTTATTCTACTCGGCTTGTCTTTACCTCGTCTGAGCTCTTCATAATTGTCTCCTGCAGATGACTAGACTTGAGCTTTTCTCTAGATGACTTGCAACTCCTAGTCTTGGTGACTAGTTCGAGTCCTCGACCTCGTCGATCGGCTTAGTACCAGGACTTTGATCTTAGGCTGTTCTTCATAGTCGTCCGTTCATCACGGGTTGATCTTTTAACTCATCAAAACCTTCCTTGATCTAACAATTTCCCCCTTTTTGATGATGTTAAAACTAAACCAAAAAAACATACTCACGGTGATGTTAGTCAAAGTTATTCAAGATACTCGGATATGCATATCATTACACATTTACACTTTAAATCGGTTTTATTCACGTTTAAGCACTTAATTCACACTTAGAAAATTTTAAGAAAATGTTTTTAAGTCTTAAGAATTTAGACTTAGTGAAAAGTTTTTAACTTCAGAAAGTTTTTAAGACTTAGAAAATTTTAAAGAAATTAAGTACGAGATGAGAATTTTCTCAGATGATTAATACTTAAAAAAATTTAAGCTTTCTTAGAAAAATAAAGTATTAAAATTAAAACAAGTAATTCAGATAGGTTCCAAACATCTCATTCAAACAAAGAGCACATTTACAAATTTACATATGGATCAGATTAAAAGATAAAAGATAAGAAAATTTAAGGCTTATCTAATCTGTCCATCTATCCTTTCAGGAGCTGCATCGATCGAATATTCTCGTTCTCGGCTCCGCAATCTCCTTTGGATTAGTCAACTTCATCTGATTTATCCCATAATTGATAGTTGATCGATCCACTCCTTGTCGATTGAGCCATCATCGTTCGGCTTGATTGGGATGGATGAGTAGTGCGGAGCAACTAAGTCCACATTATACCATTCATCACCTTCATCAAGTAATTTACGGTATAAGTCTGGATTCTCCTTTTCCATCCAATCATGCCATGCAATGGTCTCATCTTTAGATGTTGCTCAGACTCCCAAGCGGATGTACCAAAAGAAAGTCCACTTAGCCTCATACTTCATGTATTCGGCGGCCCAAGATGGATGCGCGATCATCTTTGGAGGTGCATCGGTTCTTTCACGAGGCCTGACCCAAGCCGTGTCTGCTCCTCCTCATTTGGGACTACCCATCTCTTTTGGGATCGGTCGAAGACCCTGCCCGGCTTCCTTGGCAGACTTGATTTTCCTCCTAGCTTCCCTTCGGCCATAGTAGACCTTCTCGGCCTTTATCCGCCTATCCCTCTCTGCCTCTATCACGATCTGCTCTGCTGATTTCTCAAGAGGTCTTTTCTGGCAACTTTGGACATTAGGCTCTGTCGACTAGAGATGAGATCCGCTCAAGCTCCTTCTCCTTCCCTTTCTCGGCTATCACCGGCTCTTTGCCCTTGCCACTGTTCGGCTGGACTTTGGCCTTGGCCTCCTCCTTTCTTTCCCTGATTTTGGCCATGAACCTCTACGATTTCAGCTCGGCCTCTTTCTTTACGGCTGCTCATACGCCCTTATTGCTTCCTCTATCTGTTCAATCCACGATCTTAAGGCGGTGAGCTCGTCTGTTTAATTTGTTTGTTGATAGCTTGATCTGATTGAGCTCGGCTTTGATAATCTCCACATCTTCCCCTTTTTAACATCATCAAGTAGCATAGCAAGCTGCTCCTTGATAACGGTAAAATAGGTGGAAGGCGAGGTTTGATTTCTTATAATCTCATCTGCCGGGATTTGATTATCGGCTTGAACTTGGCTTTTCGGCTCACCAACCTCTTTCTTAACCTCGGCCAACTCTTCTTTCACGAGAGAATTTAACGAGAATCGAGAGATAGAAGATAAGAGATTTACCTCGAGATGCTTTGAACATTTCTTCCATAGTGACAACGGCAGAATCCACTATATGCGGTTTTGATGTAAGCATCCGAGTGAATTTGTCCTCAACTCTCTTCTCCGGTGGTTGAGGATGGAGGAGAAGGTGGATCTGAGGCTCTTTGGGAGGAGGCTGCATGTGAGGTTTACGGCATACCAAGACAACCTCGCACGTGATTTAGGAGCTGCTCTTCGATAGGATAGATGAAATGGAAATGATCGTGAGACTCGGCCACGGCTTTCTCCCATGAGATGAGGTTATCGGCCAACCTCTTGATCGCGAGGCTCATCTCCTCTAAATCTCCTGCTCTTGGTGATGGATCGCCAAACTTCAACAGATTCCTTCATTACTTGAGGTGGGCGAAGTTCGGGAATGAAGTTCCACCAACCTCTTCTTGGCTTCGGATCGTAGAGAAACTTGAAGCTTCCCATAGATCCATCAGGTTTGGGGGTGTGTATTGGGCTGATTTGGGGGATGGAGTGGGATATTTGGTGGAAATGAAGTCTAGGAAATCAAACGGTTGAGTGGAGGTGGGAGGAATTTTTGGGATTGGAGATGAGGTGGGAGGAGGAGTGGTAGATGGTTGAGTTGAGATGGTTTGTGTTTGGACTATATCGGGAGTAGAGTACATTCAAGAGGCTCGAAGTACCAGCACTGGGATTCTTCTTCATCGCACAGGTGGGATGGTGATTTCTCGAGAGGAGGAGATGTTAGAGGATGTACTGCTTTGAGACCTGCTTTTCGGCGAGATCCGTCCGTTACGAGTTGGGCTCCTCCGGCACTTACGCCTCGGCCTCTGCTGCTGCTATCTCAGCGTGGCGGCCTCCTCCGTGTAATAGGCTTGTGGGAGGCTGCAGATGATTCTCCCCTGGACGCTACATCTGCGGCTTTTACTAACCTCCTACAGGCCTCCTACTGAAGTGGAACATCAGTGCAGCTTCTTCGAGAATGATGACCCCATGTTCCACTCCGGCTATCTCCTCATTGCTTGCTCCTCAGTACACCGACCTCAGCTGCTGGTACCTCGGCCTCTGCTACCTTGCCTTCTTGTACCACAGGCTGCTGGTCTCTGGGCACTGCTGCTTTGCTTCATTCCTTTGTGCTCTGGCCTCATCGATTCGCCGTCCGAATCGGCAGCCACTCGACCTTTCATTCTTTGTCAAAGTCCTTTTTGTTTTGAGTATTTTTTCCGTCCTTCTCTTGTTTGCACCCTTTTGTTTAACCCTTCCATCGATCTTGTGATCTTATTAAGCAGACTCCCGGATTGGTAGCGATCTAGTCCCCTTCATCCGGATTATACACCAACCTAATCTTCCCTTCCTTCAACCTTGAAACAATAACTCCACCCAATCTACCACGACTCCATCATAAATTGCCCGCATACAACACAATCTGGATTTTGTCACACCATCATGAGAACTCGATGCGCGAAGATGGATTTGGTTACAATCGTCATTAATAGCCTATATTTCATCCTTAGGAGATGCTTCTTGAGATCCCTCCTTGTCCCTCTGTAAGTAATCCTCGCAAAAATATCAAATGATTGTTCCCATTCCTCTTCCTTGTAATTCAATGGATTCACCCGTCATTTGTGGTATCAATAATTCGGGCCACATTCTCTTTGGAAAACTCTAGCTGTGTACCTTCTACGGTTGTATTGAATCCATTTTCGGTGAATTCGTTATTCGCGAAATTACGCCCCAATGAAATCCATAGTTTTATTTTCTGCGCAGATTTCATCGAGCAGAATCCACGTAGCCTTGATGCCTCTAGTAACCCCAGGAATCTCGCTTTGGATTCTCTATCTCGTGTTGTATCAAAATCCACGTACATCTCTGCTTTGAGTTTGTTTTTCACAGCCTCTGTGTTCATCTTGAATTCGGAATTGAATGCGGTTATATAAGTGGGGGTTTTGGAGTTGCGGAAGAAGTGGAAGCCATTTGAGTAATTTTTTAGATAAAGAAAATTTTGCGGTAAATTTTGAACAAGGTAAAATGTGAAAGTGAAATTTTGAAGCGAAGAAGGTAAATTTTTAAACCACGAGAGAGAGAGGGAAAACTAGGAAGTTGATACGTGTCACGTTTTTAGAAAATGATTTTTATACATTGATTAATGAAAGCGGCGTGTAAAATATCAGCGGTTTATCGAAAAAACCGCTTCGACTTGGTAGCGTGGCATCAATGCGTCTTGAATTGTGTAAAAGTAACCGTTTATCCTCACGGATTAGGCGGCTAATATGTTTGCTTTATACGAGAGGTAATTAGTATACGGCGTAAGCTAAAAGATGTCTTTCTTTGCAAATAGGTTTCCTATTTGAATTAGTTTTTATCGAGACTTGGTCAAAAGTGACCTTGTCTTATATTTAGAAAAATTCCTTGAGTCGATTTTGAAAAACACAAAATTTTAATGCGAAAACTGAACACAACATTTTCAATCTAGTCAATTGTACAGATTATTTGGAAATAAGCGAGACTTGAGATAGTTATTTGGGAACAACGGTTTTGAGGAATGTGCAAAATAAAAAATGAGGTGTTTTTCGATTGAAGAGTTCTAGAATTAAAAGCTGGTCCACTGTTCCTGCAAACAAACTCATCAAAACTATTAGTAGGCGAGGTAGATCGAGATAGGGTGCAAATAGTCATCTGTTTTTTTCAAGAGATTAGGTGACTATTGTGCCCTAGTCGATTTACCGAATGTCGATAAGGTCAATATGACTAATCCTTGATTCTTGATTCCTAAGAAGGAAATCAATGATATCACTACGATTGTCCTTTGACTCATATCTAGTACGATAATTCTTTCTAGACATTTATTTAAAGAAAGGAAAGAAAGAAATAAGGAAAACAACTAACGAGATGCAAGCAATGATAGTTAAAAATCAGCCAATGATGCATCAAGTAATCCTAATTCTAAACATAATTCTTTAAATCTAGACTCGGCTAAAGGTTTTGTAAGAATATCTGCTCTTTGTGATTCGGTGGCTATCTTTTCAATCCTAATGTCATTTTCCTCCACATGATCTCTAATGAAGTGATGTCTAATATCTATATGCTTACACCTAGAATGCGAGAACAAGATTGTAAGTCATGGCTATTGCACTATTACTATCACGGTAAATAGGAACCGATGATGTTTGAATGTTATAATCTCTAAGTCATTGACTAATCTAGAGGAGTTGAGAGCAACAACTTCCATTGTCATGTATTCAACCAAGAAATTAATTTATTGCCCAAGAATTGACATGTTCTGAAGTGGATTTCCTATCAATCTTGCAACCCCCAAAATCTGAATACGAAAAACACGTCGGCTCAAAGTTGTCATCAAGCTGGGTACCATAACCCTACTTGCAAAGTTCCTTTGAGATATTTAAGGATTTTCTTAGCGAGACTCCAGATGAGTTTTCTTGGGATTAGATTGGAATCTTGCACATACCCCAACTGCAAAGGCTATGTCCGGCCTACTTGCGGTGAGATAGAGAAGGGATCCAATCAGTCCACGATACTCCGTTGCATCCGTGGGTATCCCGCTCATCTGAATCCATAGAGAAGTTAGTTTTCATAGGTATTTTAACTTCTCTACTAGTAGTCATCCCAAATTTCTCAATTAGGTCCTTAGCATATTTAGTCGATGTATAAAATAACTATTGGTCCCGATTAGTTGAGCGGGTTGGATAGAACTTGTACTGACCTTCTAGGAAAAATCTAGAAGGGGGGTTGAATAGATTTTTCAGATTTAAAAAGTTAGATAAACAAGAATTTAAAAATTCAATGCCTTTATCACTCCTTATTTTAATAATATTAACACCCTTCTCATTTTGAATCTATACGAAAAGATCGGGGACCTTGTTTATAGTCTCATCTTTCTTGAAAAGAAATATAACTCAAGTATATCTAGAAAAATCATCTACTACAACAAGAGTATATTTCCTTCCACTTTGAAGGTGAGAGGTGAAGCAGTCCAAGCAGATCAAGATGAAGAAGTTGTAAAACTCTTTCGGATGATGAGGTGTTAATACTCTTAAATGAGTGTCTAGGCTGTTTACCTTTTGACATGCATCACATTTGAATAAAGTTTCTCGGGTAATCCCTTAATAAGATTCTTTCTAGCGACTTACTAAGGGTCTTGAAGTTCGAGATGACTAAGCCTCTTGTGCCATAGCCAGTGAGGTCATCTCCACCCTTAGCTATCAGACAAGTATCTTTGGGACAACTATTGAAGTTTGCCACATAGACATTACCATGTACGAAGCCGATTAAGTACCTTGTCCGAGGAACTATCTAAGTTATCACATTTATCTTTAGAAAATTTGACAAGAAAACCTTTATCACAAAGTTGGCAAACAAATAACAAATTATGTTTTAAACCCTCTACAAAATATACCTCGAGATACACTGAACATCCTTGATAATCAAAGTACCTACTCCTTTAGTTTGTCCACAATTGTTGTCTCCAAATAAAACTCTAGGACCATCAATGTTTTGGAAATTTGTGATAGCTTCTTGTTATAAGTCATATCTTTGTGAAACGACCAGCTGTCTATGTACTATATAGAAGCTAAGATCTCCTCCTTGAGTGATGATCCTGTGAATCTGTAAAAGCAGATTAGTTATAAGGTACCCTAGTGATCTTGGGTCCTCGAAGGTCAAACATCACTTTGGGTAACCAAACAAATATCTCATTCCCTAATAATAAATCGAGACTTGAGTTGCCTACCAAATCTGTCTACAATTATATCACTTGAAGATGACAATTAATTGTATTCAGATTTAGTGATTTTCTTGAACTTAGGAAAAGTAGGATAACATCTTCTTCTCCCATCAAAAGGACTATAATAAGAATTTCTTCTTATCTTAGTTCATGGAACTCTCTTAGTCGATATGGAATTCTCAATTTGAATTTTTGTTTTGGAGGAGATGCGATCCTTATCGACTAAGTGGTTTCCAAGGACCAATTCTAATCTCTTTTGGGTTTTGAGATGCCTTCACAAATTTCCTAGATTGAACATCGATTTACTATTCCTATCATAACCAAGACTGTTTTGTCATGGGATTTTGAGAAGTATTAAAGATGTGATCTATTGCTGATTGTGAATTATTAAGTTGACTTATTTTGAAGACAAGTTTCTCATTATCTTTCTTAACTAATTCATTCTCGGCCACGAGATCATCTCAAATTTGTCTTTTAAAGATTTCAATTCATTTTCTAATCTTTCGAGACAAAGTGGTGATGTACTTGCCTCGGCTGGGTAAACATTCCCCACTTGAATGTTTCCTCGGTCTGAGTAGTTCACCACTGCTTGCCTTTGGCTAGAATACGAATTTGATCTTTTAAAGTCAAATTTTACTGTCTCTAATTTGTTTATAAGAAGCCAAGGACATCTTTAAGTCTTTCAATAATCCTTGAATAACGGTTTGATCATTATACGAAGCGATTTATAGGAATCATTATCGAGAAGAAGAATAATCTACCTCTTTGGCCATAAGGCATGATTTCATCGTCGATCCAAAATCAGATGAGGATGATGAAGATGATGATTTTCTTGATTCCTTTTCTTGACCGAGAAGAGCCCTTTGATCTGCAAATCTCCTGTCTCTCTTTTTCCTTTTCTCATCCCTTTCTTTAGGAGTCGGTGAGGACAATCATAGGTGAAGTGTCTGGCTTATTCACGGGTGTAACAAGTGTCACTCCTATACTGATTTAGGACTTGTAGGATTTCTTTTAGCGGGAGATCGATCCTCCTTGTGCATCTCCTACTCTTGTCATCATCTGTAGAAACATCTTCCTTTCTTCTTGACTTGGATCTGGATCTGTCCTTACTGCAAACCTCAATTTATTACGTTTATATTTCATTCTTAATATGTCATATCTTTTGGTGGCGAAGCCATCTGCTCCTTGAGAGATAGATCGAGGTCCTCTGATTAATTTGTCATCTTGTCTTCTTTGTTGACAAAGGCAGATTTGGATGAAGTGCTTGACTCCATCTCATCTTCCTCATCTTCTATCTGAATGTCATACTCTAAAGCTTTAAGATGAGAAAATAAGGTACGATGAGTAATAGAAGATAAATTTTGGGCTGCTTTAAGGATATTAGACTTTTCTCTCCATCTCTTGGTCAAAGATTTGAGTATCTTATTATTTATCTCCTTCTCTGAATAATTCTTTCCTAAATCATTGCTTTGTTGAGAAGATTTGTTAATTTCATATCTAGGTGATCCTTTGTTTCATTCTCCTTCATCTTGAAGGTATCAAAAGCATGTAATACGACTGCGGCTTATCCTCTTTCACTTGGTGAGATCCTTCACAAACATTTGCAAGTGTCATCACATCTCCTTAGCTGATTTGCATCTTTTAACTTTTTCAATCCAGTCTTTACTCGAGTTTCAATGATTTCGAGTCCTAGCTACCTGATCTAGGTTGTGGATTTTCTCTAATCACTTGTCAATTCTGAGCTCTTTTTCTCTTGTCGACTCTTGATTGGTGACTCGGTGCCATTCTTGGTGCCTCCATGATAAAATTTAATAGGTCCTTCTTCAAAAACCTCCTCCATTCTATCATGAATTGCTTTGAGATGGTTCTCCATTCTAAATTTCCGAGTAGTCATATTCTTGATTGAGAAATCGGGTAGACTCCTTGATTTCTTGCTCTTGCCAGATGACATGATGAGATAAGATAACAACAACACTTACGGGTGATTAATAGCGAGTTAATGAAATAAAGAAGATGAAGATAATCAAGAACAAATTTGAGAATCTTGGTTAAGACCTAAAATCAATATCGAAACGACTTAACACTACTACGATACCACTTGTTGGTCCCACTTAGTTGAGTGACAAAACTTATACGAGCCTTCTAGGAAAAATCTAGAAGGGGGAGTTGAATAGATTTTTCAGAATTTTTACAAATCTTATAAAAAACTTATTCAAAACACCCAAGTAGCACAACGGAATTCAATTTTAAACTCAACTTTATTTAGATCAAAAGCAACGATATTTTAGTTCTAACTTCAATTGAAATTAATCTTTGATTGATAAGCGAAATTGAAAGAAGCAGATAAGTAAAGTAAAGCAATAAAGAACACCACGATTTATAGTAGTTCGGATTATGAATAATCCTACATCCACTCTCCTTCAACTTGAAGAGCGGTCTCTGCTTACCACTTACGTACTTTCAATCCAACTTACGACTTACAACTCGTGAAGATCTTCAAATCTTCAATCTCCTAAATTCTTCTCTAAAATCTAACTATTACGGTGAATATTGAACTTTGAAGATTACAAGTAAAGTGTTCTATAAACACTTAGAACTTTTTGAAAACTCTTTTGAAAAACTTGTGAATTGATTGTGAAGATAGAAATGCTGAATAGTGAGCAATCTGAAATTTGTGATGTGTGTAAAGTATTTGAAAAATGAAAAACTAGACCTATTTATAAGTACGAAAAGACAATTAGTTTGTTAGTCGAGTTCTAACAAACTAAAAGCTGCTTCAACAAACTTAATCTTGAAAGCTGCTTTGCTCCTCGGTGATTTATCCTACTCGTCTGCCGGTGACTTGGTGAAGACTCGCCTTTCTTATTCTACTCGGCTTGTCTTGACCTCGTCCGAGCTCTTCATACTCGTCTCCTGCAGATGACTAGATTTGAGCTTGTCTCAGGATGACTTGCAACTTTCCAATCTTGGTGACTTGCTCGATCGATGACCTAATCGATCGGCTTAATCTGGGACTTGGTCTCGGTTGTTCTTCATAGTTGTCGATCATCTGAATCGCTTCTTTTAACTCATCAAAACCTTCTTGATCTAACGAGCCGCGACAAATCCTTAGGTTACGGGAAAGATCAAGATTAAAGGCGTTTTGTTCAAAGAAATCCAATTCGAACAAAACTCTGGATATGAGAGGTGTGGAGTTCTACATCAATGGCGAATATGAGAATGGGGTATACAAGATGAAGGTGTATGGTGAAGATTTGGTGATCACGGCGGCGGAGGTTGCCAGGATTTGTTGAGGCGAGTAATGAGGGTGTGAATCCTCTTACTTACAAGAACAATTGGGTAGAATCATTCGAGATGATTGCCCGTACATCAATGAAGGATCGGAGATCGGAGTGAAGAAGAATATGCTTCGTAGTAAGTATCGTCTATTAATGACGATACTAAGTAAAGCTATTCTTGGGGAGTAGAACTCCCATGATGGGTTGACCAGACCCCAGCCAAATTGCTTGAGAGCCATACTTGATGGGGTTCAAGTAAGCTGAGGAAGAGATGTTCTTTGAGCAGATTTGAGGCGAGAAGAAAAGGAGGAGTGGTGAATGGGCGGTGGATAGCCAAGTCCATCACCGGCTTATTCAATAAAATAACAGTGTTCTTTGGAGAACCTGCGACCACGGAGATAAAGCTGACAGAGATGGGGTGAGGTCCTATACAAAGCGAAGGGACTTCTCACTAAGAATGAAGTGATCGGTGGGCGGTGATTTGGATGTAGAAGCGGTGAGGTAAGGGTGGTGAGCCATCGGATGAGGAGTAGGAGGAGCAACCTCTTGAGCCGACGGTGAGCTCGGCTAAGGCTTCACGGCCGATGAAGCTGAAGGAGAAGGCGATTAAAAGGAGGAGGCTAGTGAAGGCCACGAGAGAAATGGGCAACATCTGCTGCCGCGGCCAGTGCTTCTTTGAGGTAGCCCAAACCACGGAGGTGGTAGCGGCGGTGTTGTCCGAGGCATAGGACATCGAGGAGATCGGCTCAGAGGACCCCTCCCCTCGCCCAAAAAGGTACTCTCCTTTGGAGCTGGGCAAGCTTATCTCCCTCCCCCTCCCCCTTATCTGCCCACTCTGGCGATGAAGAGGTGTCCCAGTGGCACCTCCAAGCCTCTTAAACTTGACCTTTACTCCCATAGAAGTCCAAACCGGTACCTCATCCTCTCCCCTACCCCAGACACAAGCCACTTCCCCACCACCATCTCCATCAGGACTTTCTTTCTTTCCTAACTGGACTCATCTACTCACCAACACCAATAACCACCATCTCCTCCTCGCCTTATTACCCTCAACCTCATCTCCCCCTCAACCAACAGTCGAGCCTACACCCTCCACTCCTCAACCAACCACTTCTCAACCAACATCATCTCCACCACCCACCTCCGAAATTCCACCTTCCATCTTCTCCACCCCGAGAAATAGCCCCACCTCCACCATCGATATCCCATCCTCTCCCCAAGCCACCCCTCAAGTCCAAGCACTGGATATTTTTCACAACATCTTTAGGGATATCCGGATGAGCTTCCCAAGTCCAAAACCCCCTCTTCTCCCTCATCGTCGAGAATCATTTTGAGGCAGACACGAGATAGCCCCATGTACGCCATCTCCTCTGCCTTCCAAAACCTGTATCGGAAGATCATTACGAAGGTACGAGAAGATGATGGCGAAGAAGACGAAGCAGGTAGTAAGGGTAGTGGCGGAGACCATGCTAGCCAACATGCGGATAGCCGAGGTGAAATCTCTCGGAACCTATCTCGACAAACTCGGCTCCGCACTAATCGAGTCGTCTGCAGGCAACTTAGAGGAGGAGGTGAAGGCTGCTGAAAGAAAAGGTGGCGGCAGATAACGAGATCTGGTGGAAGCCTTAAATCGAGATAAATCGAGACTTGAGGATCCGTTGTCTGCATTGGAAGACTAGCTCCGAGCCACTAAGTGATGAAGTTAAAAGGGGAAGGAGCTGGGCAAGGAAAGGTGGACACCCTCTCGGTGATGTCCGAGGCCATATCAGATGTGCTACTCTTCAAAGCCGACATAGCCGAGTGGAGGCGGGAAAGGCGAGCTTAAAGTGAAATCGGATGAGCTCGCCGCCTTGCACCGAGGGTGAGCCAAATAGAGGATGAGGAGAAGAGGAAGAAGGAAGAAGAGGAGAAGTCCGAGAAGGCTGGCGAGACTTAGAGAATCGAAAAACAATCAGAGGCCAAGGAAAAGGGCAAAGGAAAGGCGGTGAGAAGGAGCCAGCCAAGGTCTCATTTGCTAAATCGAGATGGCCGAGAAGAAAAGAAAGGAGCCGGACTACTCCAACCTCTCGGGCAGGCGAGATCGGAAGAATCAAGACCGAGAAGGAGTTGTTCGAGAAGAGAGAGAAGAAGCGTCGAAGAAGCTGGGAAAGGGAGCCGAGTGAAATGGGACAGGGATACCCAAGTGAGTCTCTAAAGCGGTGATGAAGCAGACTTCCGCCTGTCCATTGCTCATCTGCCCGCCTAAGATGGTATCGGAGTCGACACCGATGAGTACAAGCGAAAGCAATGGATGCCAGGGATGGATATACTGGGTACATCTAGTGGTTGACGAGGACATCTAGTGGCATGTATGGATGAAAAAGAAGATGCAGATCTCTATGACAGGCTGCTCCAAGAGGTAGCGAAGTCTTCAAGCTGCGACACAGTCGCCCAAGCCTATGAGCACGCAAAGCCTAAGACGAATCTTGATGGGACACCCGATCTTGCACAGGTTAAAACGGTAATTACTAAAGGCGAGGTGCGGTCGAAGCTCACAGACGAAGAAGAGCTAAAACAACTAAGAGCTAGAGTCTTCACACGTTTGGATATCCCGAAAGCAAGCAGATGGGGAGTCCGATAGAGCAGGATTTTTCTTTTCCTTATCTTTCTTTTTATCGGCTTCCATACGTGTAAATATGTAAATGAGTTGTGAATATATTTGACCTTATACGATCTACCATGTCTTATTTTTTAAGTCTTCTTTCTTGATTTCTAAGAAAACTTAAAAAAATTTCTAAGTGTTAATCATCCGAGGAAACCTTCATCTCGATTAAAATTTTCAAAAAACTTTCTAAGTCTTATTTTTTCTAAGTCCTAAGACTTAAAATATTTCTAATTACTAATCATACGATAAAGTCTTATGACTTAAAAAAAAATTTCTTAAAAATATTTATAAAACCATTTCAAAATTTTTCTAAGTGTGAATTAAGTGCTCTAACTTGAATAAATCTGAATTGAGTGTTAATGTGCTCTAATGTGCTCATCGGTTTATTTTGAATAACTTTGACTAACATCAATTGTGAGTGTGTCTCTTTCTTGCAATTTTAACTCCATCAAAAGGGAGAAATTGTTAGATCGAGAAGAAGTTTTGATGAGTTAAAAGAAATCAGACAAGAGCCAACTCGGATAAAGTAAGATGACCAGCTACTACGAAGAGCAGTGAGGTAAAGATCGATACTAGGTGATCGGACTAGGAAGAGGCTGGAAAAGTCACCGAGGTCTAAGAAGTGAAGGTCATCGAAGACGAGCTTGAGACAAGTCATCTGCAGAAGACAACTATGAAGAGCTCAGGGCGAGATCAAGACAAGTGAGTAGAATAAGAAAGGCAAGTCGAAGGCAAGTCTAAGGCAAGTCTTCACCAAGTCAGTTTGTAGACGACTAGAAGCAAGATCGATTGTTAAAGAGGCAATTATCAAGATTAAGTTTGTTAGAAGATTTTAGTTTGTTACAACAAACTAAGCGTCTCTCGAGCTTATAAATAAGTATAGGCACGATTCTAAATTTAACTAACAATTCAGCATTCTCTCATTCACGATTCACAAGTTTTCTAAAGCACTCACAAAAGTTTTCTAAGAAATTTTCATAAGTTCCAAGTGTTTATAGAACACTTACTCTATATATCTTCAACACATCTTTGCACCGTACATTAGATATCCCGGGAAGATTAGAAGTTGAAGATAGGTTTGAAGATCGAAGATTATCATTAAGTTGTATTTGTAAGTTTGTAAGTGAGTAAATAAGTAAGTAGTCGAGACCCTTCTTCAAGTTGAAGAATGAGAGTGGATGTAGGATCAATTAGATTCGAACCACTATAAATTATTGTGTTCTTTATTGCTTTTCTTACTTATCTGTTCTTAGTCAATTTTCAATCAAATTCAATTTTAGACTCATAATTAGCTTTTTGATCCGTAAAAGTTTGAGATTAAATTCATTTTCCGCTGTGTGAACTTTGATATCTTGAGTTGATTTTTTAATTTGAAAAAGTTTAAAAATCTATTCAACCCCCTTCTAGATTTTTCCTAGAAAGTTGCTTCAAGTTCTTTATTAAAATACTCAATTCGTGGGACCAACAGGCCCTAACGAGTGTTTCATAAATAAATTGATGATTTTAAAGAGAGTGCTTTGTGCATTGGGAGGTTTTCGAACTAAACATCACATTATGCATAATTTCTACTTACTTGAGATTCATAAATCTCACATAGTTTATGCATTGTAGGTAATTTGATGATTTGTGACGTTGTGATTCTCTTTGGACAAGGCATGCGGCTCTGCGGAGTTTTGAGTGGTGTGTACATAGATGACGACTGTTGGGTCAAACCGTGGGTTTGTATTTTGAGTTGTATTTTCTAAAGTTTTGTATATGATATTATGAGTTCTTTTTGTCATGTTTGGAAGCGTTCATTGTCTTTCTGTTAAAGCATTTGAAAAAAAGTCGCACGTGCGCACGAGTCATTTCTTGTGAAATTATTTACAACTCACTTTTCTTGTTAAATTAGTATTTATAGTTGGGTTGTCAAAAGGTGGTCGTGTCAATATTCTCATAACGAAAACATACATTTTTATTATTCATGTTTGAAATTTATTATATCAATTTTAAACATCAATTTTTATATAAAAAAGGATAACAATAAAAAAATATGTCGTATTATATGATGTTTTCATGACAATGCTATGTTTTGTCATCAATAATTCAAAATAATTAGTGACACTTATTTTGTTACAATATTATTTATTGACGATTTTAATTGTAATTAGTGACAATCATGTTTGTTGTATAGTTTAATATTTTCATAATGAAAACATGCATTTTTATTATTCATGTTTGAAATTTATTATATTATTTTTAAACATCATCTTTTTGATATAAAAAGGATAACAATACAATCATATTTGTCGTATAATTTAATATTTTCACAACGAAAACATACATTTTTATTATTAATGTTTGAAATTTATTATATCATTTTTAAACATCAATTTTTTTATATAAAAAAGGATAACAATGAAAAAGAATAATTTAATATTTTCATAACGAAAACATACATTTTTATTATTCATGTTTGAGATTTATTATATCATTTTTAAACATCAATTTTTTTATATAAAAAAGGATAACAATGAAAAAAACAATTGAGGTTTGAACCCAAGACCTTTTGAAAGAGCTCAACCAACACCCAAGCATCTAAGTTATATGCTTTCAATGTTTTTTGAAATTTATTTTTATCATTTTAAAGAATAAATTTTTGTATATACGTTAATGAGATTCAAACCCAACAATTAATAAGACTCAAACCCAGCACCTTTCAAACATGGTATAACAATACCCACTAGCTAAGATATACATCTTTGTTATTTGGGTTTTGAAATTTATTAAAATCTATTTTATGATGAATTTTTTCACAACAACCTAAAATTCATCACAATTTGTTACTCAAACTAATTTTATTTTCATCACCGAAAACCTTTAATTTGTGACAAAATCAAGTTTCATAACGTTGACAAAAAAATTCATCACAATAAACATTGGTATGTATGTTAGGTAAAGAAAAAAGTTGTATTTAGTTTTGATGTGTTAAAAAGTGTAATATAGGATGACAATTTGAGTATTTTGTATAGGCAATTTGAAGTAAGTGTTTGAAAATAAAACTAAGTATAAGAAGTCGAGACGAGGTTAAGATATCGAGATAAGGACAAACCTCGAGATGAGGACAGGAAATCGAGATGGGGACCGAGATACCATACTAGGACAACGCATAGAAGACGGTTAAGATGCAATACTATAAACAAACACCTAGACAAGGAATGAAGACGAGGACAAGGTGGAGTAAGTATCAGACGATGAAGTGTTAGAGAAATTTTACACAAGTTTCAAGAAGCGATTTCAACTAACCAGAGGAAGTTACAAGATTCGGTTATCTTGTTATAAGCTGACCAAACCAGAATTCAAGGAAGTTACAACTACGAAATGAAAATCTCTATAAATAGAGATAGAAATTAGTTTAGAAATAGATTTGATACTTTGCATTCATCGATATACACAATTTGTATTCACGAGTCACAAATATTGTACACATTCACAAGCGTTTTATACGTTTTCCGGTTTAGTGTTTGTAGAACACTTTTCACACAACATCTTCAAGCCATAGATATTCAGAAATTAGGAAGAATTCATTGTAAGGTCTGAAGATTCACGATTGTAAGTAAGTCGTGAAGGAAGAAAGTAAGTGAAGACCCTTCTTCAAGGTTGAAGAAGGAGAGTGGATGTAGGATTGTTATAATTCGAACCTCTATAAATCTTGTGTTCTTTATTGTTTTGATTTACTTATTTGATTCTTTTCAATTCTCATCTTATCAATCTGAGTTAATTTAGGATTAAAGTTAAAACTAAAATATCGGTTTGCTTTTGATCTTGTTGAAGTTGAGATTAATAATCATTTTCAGCTGTGTACATCGGTACTTTGAATCGATTTTGGAAGATTTGAAAAATCTACAAAATCTATTCAACCCCCATCTAGATTTTTTCTAGAAGGTTAATTCAAGTTTTAATCAACTCAACCAATCGGGACCAACAAGTGGTATCGGAGCGGTGTTAAGTCATTACGATATTGATTTTAGGTCATAACTAAGATCTGAAATTTGTTCTTGATTATCTGTATTATCCTTGTTTCACTAACAGTTCTACTAACAAGATCTTGTAAGTATTGTGGTTTTTCTGTTTCACCATGTCTTGTTAAGAGCAAGAAATCCGTGAGTCCGCCCGATTTTTCAATAGAAGAATATGACTACTGGAAGTTTAGAATAGAGAACCATCTCAAAGCAATTCATGACAGAATGGAGGAGGTTCTTGAGGAAGGACCTATCAAGTTTTATCATGGTGGCACAAGTGATGGTACTACAAGAAATTGAAACAAGAGTGAGGCAAGAAAAGAAAAGCTCGAGAACTCACTAGTGATGAAAGGAAGATTCATAATTTGGATCAAGTTGCAAGAACTGAAATTATTGAAACATTGAGCAAGGATTGGATAGAAAAGGTTAAAAGATGTAAGGCTGCCAAGGAATTGTGGGAGACTCTTGCTGGAATGCTGTGAAGGATGCGAACGAGGTTAAAGAAAACAAGTTGCGATCTGTTCTACACGCTTTTGACACTTTCAAGATGAAAGAAGGAGAGTCTCATTGATCAATTGGACGTTAGGTGACCAATCTTGAACAAGTTGTTGATTTGGGAAAAACATACAGAAAAAGAAATCAACAATAAAGTGTTGAGGTCATTGAGCAAAAGATGGAGAGAGCAAGCTAACATTACGAAGGCTACTCAAAATCTATCCAAAATTTCTCACCACACTTTGTTTTCTCATCCGAAGGCGTTAGAATATGACATTCAAATTGAAGATGAAGAAGATGAAGCGAGAATCTTCAACATACTGGAAAGCTGTAGCTTTTGTTCATCAAGATGAATGCGAAAAGATCTCTAAAGCATACGATTTGTCCGTAAAAGAAGAAATGACTCTTGTTAAAAAGGTATGAAAGATGGAAGATGAAGTACAAAAGAAACAAGAGAGACAAAGTCGGTCGAAGGAACTATAGATCAAACAGGGGATGAAAAGAGTTCAGACAATGATAGAAAGAAGGATCACCAAGGAGTCATAAGTCACCTATCGAGACGAGGAGATAGTAGTCCAAAAGCAGACAGAGGAGATATATGTTATACATGCAACAAGCCTGGTCACTACGGTTATGATTGTCCTCAACTCACTCCCGAGAGAGAAGAAAAGAGGAAGAAAAGAGATAGAAGGTATCTTGATCGAGAGCTTTTCTAGGCGAGAAAGAAGAAGTTCATGAGACACCTTCATCCTCATCCTCATCTTATTTTGGATCGAGATGATGACATCTATCGATGGCAAAAGAGATACATTACTATACATCCTCGAGATAATGATTGTGATACCTTATCGGCGATCACCGATCTTGTTGATAAACTTTTGAAAGACTTGGAAACAGCTCTATCTACTTATAAACAGATAGAGGCTGAAAATTTTAATTTAAAGAATCAAATTCTTGATCTAACTAAGGTCAATCAAACTAAGGAAAGTGAGAAACTGCACTGTACATTCAAGGGGGAATGTCGATCGAGATGATCACTAGTACCTTGTGCGATAAGGCAGATAAGTTAGAACAAAAATTGAGTTCTTTAAAAATAAAATTTTCAAATATCTATTCCGAGAATGAAAATTATAAGAAAACTAACAGAGAATTAAATCTCAAGTTAGGACTTACGAATAACTCTCAAACCACAATAGATAAAATTTTCAATTCTTCACAAAAGTCTAGTGATAAAGCTGGATTAGGTTTTGATAGGAGTAAGAAAAATGATCCAATAAAACCTAGAGTCTTTGTCAAAGCAACTAAACCAAAGATAGAAACTAGATTTAGTCCTGGAAACCTAAGGAATTAATTACCTCATCCGATAATTACAAAAGAAGAAGCAGACGAGGAAAGAAACTCCAAAGGTTAAACCCAAGACTAAATCAAAGTCTTATCCTAGGTATAATGGTTTTGACGGAAGAAGCAAGACATATCCATTCTTACCAAGATTCAAGACAATTTCAAAAGATCAGTTAAATAAGATTGATCTTGAAAGTCTTATCTTAGTAGATAGATATGGGTGTAAACGCAATCTATGGTTTTAAGGAACATTGATATCTTTGTCTGGATTCCTAAAAATCAACTTAACGTGAAAGGACCCAAAGTACAAAGGGTACCTAAGCAATAAATTTGTGATTGCAGGAAGATAAGAAGATAGTTGATAGAAAAGACATTCTTGAGGTTATCGGTACATTGGCGATGCATTTGTTCCAAGCACATGACCTATGAAAGACGACTTCTCTCTAACTATCAAACCATTGATGGACCAAGAGTGATGTTTGGAGATAACAACTATGGACTTACTAAAGGTGTAGGAACACTAATGATTGGAGATGTTCAAGTTCATGAAGTTTACTACGTGGAAGGATTGAAGTACAACCTACTATTTGTTTCACAATTTTGTGATAAAGGGTTTTGTGTCAAATTTACTCATAATGCATGCTACGTTCTAGATGGTATCAATGAAAATATTATATTAGCTGGAGTAAGACAAGGTAACATTTATGTTGCCAATTTCAAAAGTTGTCCTAAAGATACTTGTCTTGTTGCTAAGAGTTCAGATGATTTAAGTTGTGGCACAAGCGACTTAATCACTTAAACTTCAAAACTCTTAACAAAATAGCAAGGAAATCTTTAGTTAAAAGACTTCGATAAAATATTTTCAAAGAACCATGTGTGTGATGCTTGTCAAAAAGGAAAAGCAGACCAAAGCTTCTTTTAAAACAATAAGTAATCCTTCTTGAAAGAATTCGGAACTTCTTCACATGGATCTTTTTGGTCCAAGTAACTCCTCTCAACTTTAGTGGAAGAAAATATACCTTAGTAATTGTTGATGATTTTTCAAGATTTACTTGGGTTATTTTCTTGTACAAAAAGAATGAGACTATGACTAAGATTCTAGAATTTCTTAAAAAGATTCAAAATGAAAAAGGATTAAATATTGTTAAAATTAGAAGTGATAAATGTCTTGAATTCCTTAATAAATTTATCACTAACTCTGCATTGAGAATGGCATAGCTCAGAAACATCTGCAGCAAGGACTCCACAAAGAAATGGAGTGGTTGAAAGGAGAAGCAGAACCTTGAAAGAGGCAGCTAGATCTATGTTATCGAGTATAACACTCCACAGGAGTTTTGGGCGGAAGGCATTATCTGACATGTTATGTTCAAAATAGAAGCTTGGTTGTTAAGGATAAGTGTAAAACTCCCTATGAAATTTGGAAGGGACGACCTCCCAAAATTTCATACTTTCATATATTTTGTTGTAAATGTTTCATACATAACAATGGAAAATCTCAATTAAAAACCTTTGATGCCAAGATAGCAGACGGAATATTCTTGGGATACTCATCTCGTATCAAAGGCATATAGAGTTTTTAATAAGACAACCTTGTGTGTAGAAGAAACACCTCATGTGATATTTGATGAATCTTCTTTTGAGTTTGATAAGACAGGGAACATCACAAAAATATCGACAATCTGGAGCAGATGACTATCAAAGAATCAACCATAAAATTCTACAATCAAGAATCGATTCGGATGAAGAGGAAGAATTGGACAAAGGAAAAGAACACGAAAGATTTTTCTCACCAACCGATTTGCCAACTAATCGGACAACTAGCACATCGATGTTCGGGGATCGAAGGTAACATAGAATCATCCGAAATAAATAGTTGAGCAAGACACCATCCACCGTAAAAGATAAAGGTAAAGAGAATAATGTCATATCACTCACCGAAAGCGAGATAATTGGAGATTTAGATTCTCGGTGTCCAGACAAGGACTCAACTAAATCAAGATTGTATGTTCGATTGCTATGTGTCATTACTTGAACCTAAATCAATTCTGAAGCTCTAATCGATTCCAACCGGATTAATGCCATGCAAGAAGAACTAAATCGAGTTTCAAAGACAAGATGTGTGGGAGCTTGTTGAAAGGCCTCATCATCAAAAAGTCATTGGAACTAAATGGGTCTTTAAAAACAAAAGGGATGAAAACAATATTGTGGTTAGAAATAAGGCCGGACTAGTTGCTCAAGGTTATTCACAATCGAGGGTATTGATTATGATGAAATTTTTGCACCTGTAGCTCGTCTGGAAGCCATAAGATTATTTTTAGCCTATGCTGCTTTTAAAAGATTCATAGTTTTTCAAATGGATGTTAAGTCGGCATTTTTAAATGGAATTCTAGCTGAGAAAATTTATGTAGAGTAACCCCCTGGTTTTGTCAAAGGAGACAAGGTTTATAAACTAAGGAAAGCTCTATATGGACTTAAACAAGCACCAAGAGCTTGGTATGACACCTTGTCTGAATATTTAATTCAAAATGGTTTTGTTAAAGGTAAAATTGATAGAACTCTCTTTAGAAAAGAGTTTGGTTGTGATCTTTTGTTAGTTCAAATTTATGTTGATGATATAATATTTGGATCAACTAACATATCTTTGTGTGAAGAATTTAGTTCTCTTATGAAAAGCAGATTTGAAATGTCCATGATGGGTGAAATGACTTATTTTCTTGGACTCCAAGTCGACCAGGACAAAAGAAGGGAATATTCATAAATCAAGTCAAATATACAAAGATCTTATTGACAAATTTGGAATAGGTACCAGCCGAGAAGCTAAGATACCTATGATGACAAATTTTCAATGGATCAGAATGAGAAGGGAGAAGACAGCGATCAAACCGAGTATAGAGATCTTATTGGTTCTTTATTATATTTAAGCGCTAGTAGACACGATATTTCTTTTGCGGTTGGAGTATGTGCTCGATTTCAAGCTAATCCTAAGAAAAGCCATCTTGAAGCAAGAAAGAAAATTCTCAAATCTTGAAAGAAACTATAAATGTTGGACTATGGTATCTAGTGATGATAACTTTGAGTCATCTGGATACTCGATTTAGATTTTGGTAGGTGTAAGATAGATAGAAAATCTACATCCGGTACTTGTCAATTTCTTGGTAGTAAGTGATTCATGGTTGTCTAAGAAACAAACCTCGGTAGCTACTTCCACAACTGAAGCCGATTATATGGCGGTGAAATCTGTTGTTCACGGTGATCTGGATAAGTCAATGACTAAGGGACTATAACATTATCACCAAAGAAGTACCAATCTTTTGTGATAGTAATAGTGTCATAGCTATTACCGAGAATCTGTCCTACATACAAGATGCAAGCATGTATATATAAGACACCACTTCATCCGAGACCATGTCGAAAAAGGGGATATCAAACTAGAGAAGATTCTTCTTGATTTTCAAAGAGCAGACATCTTGACAAAGCCACTTGCAGAGACAAGGTTTAAAGAACTATCTGTAGAATTAGGATTATTAGATGCTTCGTTAGTTAATCTATAATCTTATTTTTTATTTAATCTCTCTCAATTGGTTTATTATGTCTAGAAAGAATTATCGGACTAGATATGGTTCAAAGGACAATCAGGGTAGGCGATATCATTGATCTCCTATCTTGGGATCAAGAATCAAGGATTAGTCATATTGACCATATCCGACTTGATAGTTACTTGTCGACATAGGTAAATCGATAAGGACACAATAGTCAACTAACTTCTACGTAATCGGATGACTATTGCACCTTATCCGACTTACTCTTGATACTAACGATTTGTCTAAGTGTCTACGTGGTTTCAACAAGAACAAAGTTTAGTACACATCTCTAAATAACAAGACAAGGTCTAATTATCCAAGTGTTCGAAAAAGCAGTGATGCTATCAATCAGACGAGGTGAAAGTCCAGGAAGTTTCTCTTAAATACTCTTAATTATGAATATTGGGTTCATATAATTAATATATGAATTTAATATCATAATTTTCTTTAACATTTATTCAAAAATGATGTTACTCGGTTTGTTAAAATATTTTCGTTTTACAAAATAAAAGGATAAGGGTTCAAATTTGTTTTCTAAAATCCATAATATTTTATTTTATCTCTCCAATTAAGCGAAAAGTAATTTCTTAAATAAGTAACTCGGTCGGAGAGAAGTTACTACGGACCCGAAATTTTATCAAATTAACTTTTGAAATACGTGAGTATGCTTCACGCGCCGAAATGAAGGCGGTTTCGAAATATGAACCGTCTCAATCTCACGCGCGACATATTAAATAATATTCTCTGCACTTTTCAAAATAAATGTCATAATTGCATTAATGGCGATTCGAAAGCCTACATTTACACTTTTGCAGGCAATTATTAATCTTATAATTGTTTATTATTATATTTGTCATATAAATAGGAATTCGTGTGCATAATTCCATTTACGCACACATAAAACTCTTCATATTTTCTCAAAACCTCTCTTGTCCCTCCTAAAACCTTCGCATTCATCAATGGCGGATTCTAAAAAGAAAATCAAGTTCGAATATGATCGACTTCCATTCGAGATAGAACAAAGTCAGAAATGTATGTCGAATGGGATGTCGATCGATTCGAAACCAGAGAAATACTAAATCTACTCGAATGAAGAGGACTAAAGCGATATTGCACAATGAAACCTTCGAGAAATCTGACGGTGGATGATCTGTGCGCGAATTTTTAACCGGGCGAAAGCAACAAACACAAAGCTTAGAATCTCAAATCGGAACAAAAGAAAAGAAGAGAAGGATAGTGTTATCAATTTCGAGATTGGAGCAATTTTTAGTCTAAGCACCACCGGCGAGAACCCGTTTACATACAAATCATCGGAATATTTAGAGAGTTTCCGAATGATGGCCAGAAAACATATCAAAATACGACGGCGAATCTAAAAAGACCGATATTGAAGAGAAAGTACAGACTTTTGATGCCGATTCTAACCAAGTGTATCTTGGGGAGCAACAGAGCCACGATAGGCTAACCAAGCCAAGGATATCTTGTTTGAGGGCTATCATAGACGGCCGAGATCAATCGGGCGAGGCTGGTTTACTCGAGGATAATGGAGGAGAAGAAGAAGTTTACAAAAACCCCAATATCGATTTAGCTGATGAGATGGTCTTTGACCAAACTTGCAAGTAAGATGGCCAGGATCACCATCATACTTGAGCACAAGGTGGAGACAGACAACCTCGGCTGGAGTGTTGGTGTCAAGAAGTATACAAGACAGAAGGGCTCTTAATCAAAGACGAGAAGTTGTATGGGCCAACAGATTCGAGAGGGAGATGGAGATGCTCCAGCTCCACCTCTAGCTCCAAAGAAAAGGGCTTCAAAAGCCAAGACGAAGGAGGCTAAGACAAGATTGGTAGATGAATCCTCGTCTGCTTGAGACGGAGGAAGCGAGAGGAAGAGGAGAGGACAGCTTCCCAAGGGAGAAGTGTTGCACTGAGGCGGTGAGAGTATTGGGGCAGACGGAGATGGTGGATGTCTCATCCGAGGAAGAATCGAAGGAGAGGATACCAGATCACCATCATCATCTTCATCCTCATCCGAGGATGGAGTACCTAAACCCTCCATATCCCAACCTCGAGATGAAGGGGCAGATGAGACCGCCGCCTCTCGAGCCTCTAAAACGGTCCACTCCCAAAAGTCCAACACAAACTCAACCGTCAATTGATCCATTTTCTTTCCTACCCTCAACCTCATCCCGAACCTCGACCTATTCCTAAATCTACCCAACCCATCTCTGGGGAAATGGGTCCAAGCGAAACCTCACCGCGGATTCTTGGAAAGAAATTCATCCTTAGACAAGAATTCACTCTCAAGGACGAGCCCGAGTTACTGAAAGAGCTGATAGATGTATATCCGTTGAGAAGACTTAGCTGGGTTCATTTGAAGAGACGACTATTTTGATAGCAGAAGGTGGGGTAATAACCTAGCTATCCGGGAGAAAGAAGTCCTCAAGAAGGCAAAGCTCAAGTCATTCCAAGATATCTGTCGAAACTACATTTGTTGATTATATCCTACAAAGGGTATATCTTGGAGATGAGACCCCGAGAAGAGGTGGAGAAAGCGGTTGAGAAGGGGGAGAGCGAGAAAAAGGATGAGGTGGCTGATGTTGAGGAAGAAAGGGTGGAGGAAGGAATTACCGGTGGAGCTGCCGATGAGCCACCGAGATGGATACAGGTGAGGAGGCACAAACAGAGCAGATTGTGGAGCAAGAAACAGTGAAGTGGAAACAGACGTGCCAACTACATCGACATACGTGGCGATTTCCCCTCCGATTCTTGTAAAAGCTGAAGGCGACATTGAGGAAATAGATCTAAGTCTATTTCCTCCCCGAAGAGCAGAGCTTGCCCACCACATCTGCCTCGTATCCGACGTGGAAGCACTGAAGGCTGAAGTTGAAAATCTCAAGAATGCTGTCTGAATGCCTTCCAGATGGTTCCAAGTGCCATAACCTCTTCACTAAAGGAGAATATAGAAGCCGCGAGTTCATGAGAAGACCAAGATTGATCTATACTTCTCCTAATCGAGACATGAAGAGAATATGGTCAAAGTGAAGCAAAAGGTGGCTGAAGAAATGAACTCTCAAGATGCCCGGGTCAAACAATATGTCGTAGATGCATTTCGTCAAATAAGTGACAGTGTTGAAGACCGGGTGAGAGAGTCTTGGAGAGCAAAGGAAGCTTCATTTCTTCAAATTCTATCGATGCAAATTTAGCCATGGAGAAAGACAGACAGACAACCATCTTAAAGAAATTCATGGATGATGAATTCGCATTTAGCCGAGGTCGGACAAAAGAAAAGATATGATCGGTGGATCAAGACAGGCTTGTAAGAGAAGAACACATTGGCCAAATAAATCAAGTAGCCACTATACTGTAACACCCTGCTTTGATGTTAAAAAGGGGAAGATAGTGAGCTCAAGAAAAGGATTGAATTACAAGATGATTAGTTGATGACCCCGAAACTGAGGATAGATGAGTTGTCCGAGGAGTCATTGAAAGTCAAGAAGAAAAGAAGAAGGCGGCTGAAGAGAAGTCTCGAGAGCACCGAGGAGACTAAAAAGGAGAGCAGTGAGTCTACCGAGTCTAATCCCGAACCCGAACTTCCACCCACCGTTGATCCTACTCTGTTCTTACAATCAAGTCTCCCTCATCCTCATCCAAAGCGGTGGGAAAGCCAAGGCTTCAAGCCAACTCCGTAAAACCCAGTGAAATTGATGAAGAAGAAAAAATCAGAAAAGGAAGAGGGAGGACATGGAAAAACATAAAAGAAGGGATGCCAAGAAAAGACGAGAGCAGAGAAAGCAAAGAGGGAAATTCTATAATAGATCTACGAGGAAATGGGTTCGAAGGAAAAAGATGAGCAAGGCGGGGATGTCTTCGTGCCACCCATCGAGGTGAGGTCGTTCCCAAAGAAATCCTACTCATGGCAGATCAGGTGAAATGGAGACCCTATGAAGTTGATTGGGTCTTCCAGTTTCATGTGTGCAAAAATATCAAATGGGATTTGGATGAGAACGCAGCATTTCACAATGGTTGGAAGAAAGGGATTCTCAAATGTATCGTATGTGATAGACCTTGCACATGAGGAGTTCAATGCAGACATAGTCACACCTTCCTACTCTCGAGATGGAACCTCCACTAACAAGAGATGGTCGACCAGATCGTGAGAAGATAAAGCGATTGATCATCAAGGCCGAATCCATTCTTGATCTTGCGGAAGGAGGAGAGACAGTATCTTTAAAGAATGGAGTCTTTGATTGGCTAAAGATACCGAGCAAGATAAGTGGTATGACTAGTTCTAATTCTCTGTTTGTGATCCTTATCCGATCTACATGAGATATGTGCGAATCTGTGAATATATCCGAATATCCGATTGGACTTCTCTCATAAACTTTGGTATTCTAACCGACTTGATATTTTTTTCCTCTAAGTAACTTGTTTACAATTTAATAACACTAACTTATCTGCAATCTTCAAATCTTGTCTATGTTGTCTTGAAGTATTTGACCTTAATTTTGATTGACTATATTGCTCTAATAATCTATTTATTGAGTATACCGCTCCGATCATCCGATTATTAAATCCATTGCTCGATTATCCGACTATGTGACTTAGTTGTATACTTTGCGTATTTATATCTTTTGAAGAGTAATCTTGACATTTTTCTTTTCTTGAACCGTGTTTTAACATCATCAAAAAGGGAAATTGTTAGGTAAAGAAAAAAGTTGTATTTAGTTTTGATGTGTTAAAAAGTGTAATATAGGATGACCATTGAGCATTTTGTATAGGCAATTTGAAGTAAGTGTTTGAAAATAAAACTAAGTATAAGAAGTCGGACGAGGTCAAGATATCGACAAGGACAAACCTCGAGATGAGGACAGGAAATCGAGATGGGGACCGAGATACCGAGACTAGGACAACGCATAGAAGACAATTAAGATGCAATACTATAAACAAACACCTAGACAAGGAATGAAGACGAGGACAAGGTGGAGTAAGTATCGACGATGAAGTGTTAGAGAAATTTTACACAAGTTTCAAGAAGCGATTTCAACTAACCAAGAGGAAGTTACAAGATTGATTATACTGTTATAACCGACCAAACCAGAATTCAAGGAAGTTACAACTACTAAATGAAGATCTCTATAAATAGAGATAGAAATTAGTTTAGAAATATATTTAATACTTTGCATTCATCGATATACACAATTTGTATTCACGAGTCACAAATATTGTACACATTCACAAACGCTTTTATACGTTTTCCGCTTTTAGTGTTTGTAGAACACTTTTCACACAACATCTTCAAGCCATAGATATTCGAAATTAGGAAGAATTCATTGTAAGGTGAAGATTCACGATTGTAAGTAAGTCACAAGAAGGAAGAAAGTAAGTGAAGACCCTTCTTCAAGGTTGAAAAAGGAGAGTGGATGTAGGATTGTTATAATCCGAACCACTATAAATCTTGTGTTCTTTATTGCTTTGATTTACTTATTTGATTCTTTTCAATTCTCATCTTATCAATCATGATTAATTTCAGGATTAAGTTAAAACTAAAATATCAGGTTTGTTTTTGATCTTGTTGAAGTTGAGATTAACAATCATTTTCCTGTGTACATCCGGTACTTTGAATCGCTTTTGGAAGATTTGAAAAATCTACAAAATCTATTCAACCCCCTTCTAGATTTTGTTCTAGAAGGTTAATTCAAGTTTTAATCAACTCAACCAATCGGGACCAACAATGTACCAAAGGTGCAGTGTGACTACCGAAAAAAATTGCATATTTTTATTCTCTCATCACAATAATCTGTTTGTGGTTTTATTTATTTTTGCTACCAGTAAGACTATATTTGAAAATCTTAACATGTTTATATATCTCTAGTGATATTAGCACTTTGACAATATCTCTAGTGAAAATCTGTCGTGAAAATTGCAGTTGCATTTTAGTGCCTCTTGACCATTATAGATGACGCAGATCCATAAGATATTACAGTGATTAATGTTTGATTTATTGGATATGTCAATGAAAATATAAAGTATAATCGATCAATATGTTTCTAATAATACTATCAACTATAGATGCATCATGTCATTTTTTCCAAATATATGCCCAATTTTTAAGAAAAAATTCAAATTGTTTATGTTCGTATCAAAGCACAAAATAAGGGGGAAAGAAAAATGAAACTGACAAAAAATTAAATAAATACTATGTCCTTTAGTGTTTGATTTAATATTAAACAATTAAGTGTATCTTTGAAATCTACATTATGGGAATACTAGATTAGTACCCCATGTTTATGCAAGTTGTTTTCATATTAAATTGATAACATAATACATTATATAATCAATTAATTTATTGTATCAAATAATATAATTACATTATAAAATAAATATATTCAGCTAATATATATAATAGATGCAATAATTTTTCTATTATGTATATTTTAAATTTTTATATTTCAATTTTATATAGTATTTAAATAATATAACATATAATAAAATTTTGAAGTATATTGCAATATATTATTTAAACTCCTATATATAATTTAAAATTGTATAATATTATAATTACTATAAAATAGAATTAATCTCCATACTCAATATTCTCAATGATTTAAGAATTAATCACTACACTCAATATTTTCAATTTTGTGATTTAAGAGAACTCACATATTTAAATCAATGCCCTTAAATCAATGCGAGTCGTGGCTTCTAAGAGTTGGGCGAGATATGTGTGAAAATGATTCGTTGCGGTAGTATGAGGAGTGACAACATGACGGATTCATCAACATATGATTTATGGAATCTTTTAACTTTGTATAGAGTTTCTTCTTTTTCTTTATTAGAAGCTAAATTTTTTAATTTTTAATGGAGTCCCGCCTCTGGATCAACGTGTGATCTTATGGCATTTTTCTTTTCCTTTTTATATAAGAACTAATTAGACATATTTAAAAATAAAATTATATAGAGTAAAATTAATCACATTAATTTCAAATTTAGAGTTCGAACCAAGGACCTATGGAAGTCGGGAGATCTCATCCGGTCTCCCCACATCTCACTCAAAGCTATGGTCGAAAATGGGACTTAAAATTAAAATTAGATAATATCAATTTTTATAAATAAAAATACTTTGAGATTTATTATTAAATTAGTCAAATCTTCCAATATTAAAATCATTTTTTCCATTAATTTTTCTTAATTTAAAACATTTATTATTTATTGACACATCATCACATTACTCAATATTATGATGTCACATAATACAATCTATTTTAACACATAAATATAAATTTAATGAGAATAAGCCACATCATCAAATTGAAAAAAAAAAGACAACTGAGCAAAACTAAACTTCTTATTAATATTTAGGGGTTGTTATTCTTTTTACTATGCAAAATTTTTAGTTTAGGTTATATTTTCAAACTCTACAAAACACATATAAAAGTATTTTTGGTATTTCAAGAAATCAACAAGTGCTATAAATTAAAGACTAGATTTACATCTACGTATGAATTATGGAGTCCTAATCCATAATCTTCGTGAACTACGAGAATTAAGATGACTGATTAGTTGTTACTCATCGTCAAGCTCTATTTTAAACAAATAAGAAATAACATTTTCAATCCTTCAAAACAGTTAGAAATATGCTACACCAATAAATAATATGTATTAAACAGAGAGATAACATGTTAAGAGGATGAAGATAATACAAAGAGGATTTGTCTTGCTTTCATGGAAGTGTCGCGACATATATATATATATATATATATATATATATATATATATATATATATTATTTTTTATTATAAAAATAACGACTACCTTAAAAACAATTTAAGGCTCAGAATATTCCTGATTGCATGAACTCGTGTAAAATGTTGTTAAGACCATAATAAATATGTTCGATAATGAAACAAAAACACTCATATATAAGGATAGCAAATGCACAAACATTTATTATAAACGACTACCTTCCAGTCACCTAAAATGGGCCCTAGCAGCCCGAGCTTCTCTTCCATTTTCGGTGAACCCATAAGCAATGGTACATGTACCAATGTTAAGCTAAATTGTTCTGCAGAATAATTTTTAGATTGTTCGATTGAAAAATTCAATAAATTATATAGAATGAATATTAAGCAGAGGGACTAAAAATAATTAGACCTTATTCAAGCCATTGTTATCCAGCCTAGAGAATTTTTAGGAGAGGACCTTCTGAATATTGCAAGATCATGACAAATGTACATTTCTTAGTTGTCACATGTTGCAAGAATTAAGCATGAGACTAAAAGAAGTTTTACAGGTTTCATCAAGGACGGTTCAATATGTGTGCTATCAAATATAAATTTTTTAAGTATCATATACCAGTCAAGACCCCCATCAAGAGGGAAAATCATAAGTATCAACAAACAATTTACGTGATTCAATATGCCAAAATGTGAATCATCTTATTGGAACTAGCAAGTTGCATGATTCAATATGCAAAAAACGTTATCATATCACCATCTCAACAAAACTATGAATACCAGGCTACTATTTCAATAATGGACAACTTTTTTCTCTGTATAGAAAATGCATTTAACTAAAAGAGGCGGCCATAAGAAATGCCCCAAAATAGAGTTCCAACAGAGTCATACCAAAAAGGCTCCAAGCTCTAAAATCATACACAGGGTAAAAGAAATCAAAAGAAAAATGAAGGTGCATTAATAATTCTATGTGGTAATAAAGCCAGGGAATTAGAAAGTAACCATTCATTGCTGTCAAACAAAAACTTCCGAGGCATTAAGATCACCCTAGAAATTGAATAACATGAGGCATCTGTACCAAGACATAAATAATGTGTTCGACCTAAATCTTTCAAAAACAGAAAACTGGGAAGATTCCCCGTAAGAATTCTTGCATAAACCAAGCCCAATAGATTGACAAAACTTTAAGGGTATGTTTGGTTAAGGATGGGGCCATCCTGGATGTGGATGGCCCATCCCCATCTCATTCTATTTTGGACGGCCCCATCCAAATCTCCATCAAAATACTCATCCAACCCTATAATACATCTACACACCTATTTTAGCATATCCCAATACAATCACATTAACTCTATCTTTCACATTAAATATATTATTGTAAGCAAATTAATATTGCGCCCAATTAAATGGCGACACGTGGAAATTAAGTATTAATATCAAATAAATTTAATTATTTATATTATGGGAATTTAATTAAATTAATTCTCAAATTAAATAATTTATCGATATTTAATACACACGTAAAAGCCGAAATTAAACCCTACGAATTTTAAATATTCGTAACTTGTTGGCAAAGTAATTAACTTACCATATAACGTATAAAATCTCGTTAAATGGAAAGTTAAATCAAATTGCCCCACATGGAAACAAATCAAATCAAGTCAAATCAAATCAGATCAAATCAAATCAAGTCCGATGGGCTTCTAAGCTCACCATTAAATCAGTCTCACCCCACAACTATAAATAGGGGTCTTCATTCATTCATTCCACACACAATTTCAGAGGCAACTCAGGACTCAATTCCAGAGCTCGAGCGAGACTTCGAGCGTTCTTCGCGGCATTCAAAGGCGTTCTTCAAGCAAGTCAACCGGGAATGAATGGTCCCGATCCGGGATCAAGGTGTTCAACCCTCCGATCGACGCGTTTCTCCTTGAAGATTCAAAGGCGTTCATCGCGGCCTCTTGAAGATTCAAGAACGTTCATCCAAAAGTCTCCGTAAATAGCGTTTAATCCAAAATAAGGCTCTTAAGCCCTTGGATTAACGTTATAAGTCCACCAAATCCACCAAATCCGCCGAATCATCTAAGTCAACACCAATTTTGAAGAGAAGAATCAGAGGATTAAATTTAGAGCTAGTGGTCCGCTAAAATTTAATCGGTTCAATCCGATTAAAATCAAATTGTAAACCGTTTCGTGTTTTTATAAATTAAATTCACGAAATTTGTTGTTACAAATTTGGCACGCCAGTGGGACCGCTCTACCTCTCATCTCTTCTCTTCCTTCAACAAATTTGAAGATCATCGAATGGGTCCTCGAAAGCTCTACCCGATTGAAGCCGGCTCATCAAACGCTTCGATGTCAACGCTATCACTCGAAGCATGTCAAGAAGGTCGCAAACTCGTGCCCCTTCAGAGCAAACCTCGCCCATCGACACTACCGCAAGCAAGCCATCCTACATTCTCAAGGCAAGGAAGACGATTCCCCATGCTCTACTCCCGACTCCTCGTCGGACTCTTCATCAACCTCGAGCATAGCTCCGGTCATGATGACGAATGCCTCAAGCATTGAGGAACAACTTGCCGATTTGACTAGAGCCATAGAGGGCTCACACGTCATGTTCAAGAACAGGACTCCGCATTTCCACTTGATGAATAAGGTGGAAAACGCGAGGCAAGCATAGCTAAGGGGAAGCAAGTTGAGGAGTACAATGACGAGGAAACCTCGATTAAGCATCATCCAACCCGAATGCCGAGCCATTGCAAAGGAGTTGCAGATTTCTGGCGATGGAGGAATCCATGTGGAGCAACTCAAAGAGCTTATACGGGAAACGATGAAGGATAAGTTCGACGACGGTTCTAAGTCATCCTTCACCTATGCCAAGCCATATACAAAAAGAATTGATGGATTGAAGATGCCACTGGCTATCAACCGCCAAAATTTCAACATTTGACGGAAAGGGAAATCCAAAACAAAGACGTGGCTCACTTTATCGAAACATGCAACAATGCCGGAACCTATGGAGACCATTTGGCAAAGCAGCTCGCTCGTTCCTTGAAAGGAAATGCATTCGATTGGTACATCGACACGAGGCTGGTTCCATCGACACCGGGATCAAATGGAACAAGAGTTTTTGAACCGCTTCTATAGTACCGTAAGGACAAGCTTAGCATGATCGAGTTGACCAATACTCGACAATGGAAGGATGAACTGTGATCGATTACATTAATCGATGGAGGAACTTGAGCCTCAATCGCAAAGATAGATTGTCGAAACTTCGCAATCGAGATGTGCATCCAAGGGATGTTATGGGGTCTTCGTTATATCCTCCAAGGAATCCGACCAAGGACCTTTGAAGAGTTGGCAACAAGAGCTCACGATATGGAGCTAAGCATGGCCGCAATCGGAGCTAATGGGCCGCCAATTCAAGAAACTTCGAAAGTTCAAGGACAAGCAAGATGTCAAGAAAGGTACGAGGACATTTGTCAAGCCTTCAAGCAAGAGTCTATGCAAGCAAATGCAAAGACAAATAAGTACCAAAGAAACAAGGAAGATAAAGGGAAGAATGTTGTCCCGAAAGGGGGCAAAGGAAAATGACCTTGAAGGAGATGCAACAAAGGCAATACCCGTTCTTAGATTCTCGATGTTCAAGGTATATTCAACGATCCGCTGAGAGATAACCTTATCGACCGCGAAATGAAACGACCGGAAGAAGCGGACGCATCGATGACCCGGCATGCGTGTACCACGATTAGTGGGTCACCCAATCCAAGATTGCTTCATTTTCAAAGACAAAGTCATGCGGTTGGTTGAGCAAGGAAAAATCTTCTTGGATGAAGAGACAACTACGAACTTTGTTTCAAATGTGATGGAGATGATCATCATGACGACATTTCATGTCATATGGTGAATGGGGATGAAGGTGGTCCATCCGGAGAAAAGACTTGTGATAAAAGCGAAGACTGTGCATGGGCGGTGAGTTTCACGGATGAAGACTTATTACTCGGCTCGCAACCTCATAATCGGCCATTATTCGTGGATCGCTACACTAAGGAGCAGAAAATTAATCGGATAATCGATTGATGGAGGCTCCGGGGTTAATATCCTACCTTTGAGGGTGATGAAAAGTTGGGCATAGCAATGGATGAACTCGCAATAGTCGTCTGATGATCCAAGGGTTCAACCAAGAAGGTCAAAGAGCTCTCGCATGCTGATATTGGACTTACCGATGGACGAGATGGCCTCAACCGTACTCTTCCATGTCATTGATGCAAGGACATCCTACAATATGCTTTTGGGACGCCCGTGGTTGCACGAAAATGGTGTAATACCTTCTACTATGCACCAATGTTTTAAATATTGTCAAAACGGCAATGTAAAAAGAGTATTTGGTGATGGTAAACCTTTCACCGAAGCTGAATCATACTTCGCCGATGCTAAGTACTATTTCAAGGGTACTACCGAGGCAAACTCCTCGCAAGAAACAAGCAAGGACGCATAAGCCGCAGAGGGTGAAAAAGACACGCGTCCATCCTACACTCGATAAGGGCAAACAACCTTTTGAAAATGTTGAAGTATTGGAAGATTTGACATTGCCATTGACCAAGCTTGATGCGGCAAGACCTTCTTCACAACCGCTGAGGGGTTCACACGTCCTATTCATGGAGCTAAAATTGAACATGGCGACTTATTGGAAGCTGCGATCTCAAAATCCTATGGCCCTCAAGCCTTTAATCTCCTGGTTCAAGCTGGATACGATCCAATAGGAAACTCAAAGCCGAAGGGTTCGCTCCGTGAGATCATTAAGCAAGCAAAACACGGAGATGATAACACTCAAAGACCGCAAAGGAAAAGCATTTACGCCAAGATTGCCAAACCTGGTCTAGGATATGCCACACAAAATCCGGTTCGTATTGCAATTAAGAGAGCAAGCACGAACCATATCAGCGAAGGAGAAGTCTCATCAACAAGATGTGTTTGATGAGAATGGCAAGAAAGTAAAGCGGATCTCCGTCTTTAAGAGATTGGGGCGGCCTAAGAATAATCGAAAGTCGGGTACTATCTTTGAAAGATTAGGACCACGCAAGAAATTCAATCATCGGAGGTTGGTGTTCTCCGGATCCTCGCATCCGCAGAAACTCCGAAGTTCGATTCCATCCCGTATGAAGCGGCGAACCTGTTTTGATCCCATCATATGGAGAAGCTCTAACAGCAAAATTGCAAACGATCATCTACACTAATGGTGAAGATAGTGACAGAGAAAGTGTAGCTTCACAAACTTTGTTGAGACCTCCATCGTCCGACAATTATACATTCGGGACATGGAGAGAGCCATGCAAAGTAAAATGGTTTCGATGATCGGAGTGGATATATTAATGACGATAATACCACTACGCAAATAGTCCTAGTTAGAGGGCGAATGGTCGAATGAAACTATCTATTGATCTTAAGAGCCAAGAAGAACATCGTGAAGACGTTGTGACGGTGAATCATATCACCATATCGTAAAATGCTCGACGGTAGAAGAAGATCTTGAAGATGCTCCTCCGTAACTCGAGGAAGGTGTTAAAGCCACCGTGGACAAATTGAAGGAGGTCAATTTGGGAGATGATAACGACTCACGACTAACTTACATAAGTGCTTTGTTGACAATGAAGAAGAAGAAACATACATTAAACTTTTGCAAGAGTTTAGAGATGTGTTTGCATGGTCTTACAAGGAAATGCCGGGTTTAGACCCAAAAGTCGCAGATTCATCACTTGTCCATAAAGAAAGGAACTCGACCGATCAAGCAAGGTCAACGTCGATTTCGGCCCGAATTGGTCCCGTTAATTGAGAATGAAGTGAACAAGCTCATCGAAGTTGGGTTCATTAGAGAAGTAAAGTATCCTACTTGGATTTCTAGCATTGTGCGGTAAGAAAGAAGAATGGCCAAATTCGAGTATGTGTTGATTTCGTGATCTCAACATTGCATGTCCTAAGGATGATTTCCCAATGCCGATTGCCGAGCTTATGATCGATGCCACTACGGGTCATGAAGCCTTATCTTTCATGGATGGGTCATCGGGCTACAATCAGATTCGCATGTCGCCAAAAGATGAAGAACTCGACAGCGTTTCGCACTCCAAAAGGAATATATTGCTACAAAGTGATGCCATTCGGTTTATAGAATGCCGGTGCTACATATCGTGAGCAATGCAAAAGATCTTCGACGACATGCTCCATAAGAACACCGAATGTTATGTAGATGACTTGGTGGTGAAGTCGAGAAAGAGAAAGGATCATTTGCAAGACTTGAGACAAGTCTTTGAGCGTCTAAGACGTTACCAACTCAAGATGAACCCATTGAAGTGTGCCTTTGGAGTTACGTCGGGAAAGTTTCTTGGATTTATCGTCCGACATCGAGGCATAGAGATTGAGCAAGCGAAGATAGATGCAATTCTGAAAATGCCCGAACCTCGCAACATCCACGAGCTCAAAAGTTTGCAAAGGAAGTTGGCCTACTTAAGGAGGTTCATTTCAAACCTAGCCGGTAGATGTCAACCGTTCGACCACCTCATGAAAAAGGAAACCCATTCAAATGGGATGAATCCTGCAACAATGCTTTTAAAAGCATCAAAGCTTACCCGATGAAGCCACTGTGTTGGTCGCACGAAGTACACGGACGACCGTTGATCCTCTACATAGCGGCTCAAGAGCGATCGGTTGGAGCTCTGCTAGCACAAGAAAGCGATGACGGTAAAGAAAATGCTCTTTACTATCCGAGTAGGATGATGGTCCCAAATGAGGTGAATTATTCACCAATTGAGAAGATATGCTTGGCACTTATCTTCGTGATTCGAGAAGTTAAAGCACTACTTCCAGGCTCACACGGTTCGTCTTATCTCGAAGGCAAATCCGTTGAAGTTTGTCATGTCAAAGCCGGTCCTCTCCGACCGACTTGCGAGGTGGTATCTCCAGCTACAACAGTTCGAGATTGTATATGTTCCTCGTAAAGCCGTAAAAGGACAAGTATTGGCGGATTTCTTAGCCGACCACCCGATTCTGCCGAATGGGAGTTATCGATGACCTTCCGGATGAAGATGTCCTAGCAAAGTGGAAATTTCTCCTCCTTGGAAGATGTACTTTGATGGAGCTTCTCATCGAGAAGGAGGTGGCTGAGTAGTATTCGTGACATCCGATGGTGAAGTCTTGCCATACTCATTCGCCTTAATCGAGAAGCTGCTCCAACAATGTGGCCGAATATCAAGCACTCATACTTGGGTTGGAGATGGCGGTGGATATAAAGCGATTACATCTCGGGGTGTATGGAGATTCATTGCTGGTAGTGAACCAATGCGCGGGTTATATGAAGTTAAGAAACCCGAGTTGCTCCCATATTACAACTATGCCCAAAGAATGATGAGTTGGCTTGGGGACGTGGAAATCGAACATGTTCCAAGAAGTGGAAATAAGCAAGCCGACGCTCTCGCTAAGCTAGCATCAACTATTGCAAAAGTTGGGTCATACCACCAATCTTTGATGATGAGATTGACGAAGAGGTTGAAAATAATGTCGTGGAAGTCTTGAAATTGAAAAAGAAGATTGGCGTCAACCTTTGGTGGATTATTTGCAACACGAGAAACTACCTATTGATCCGCGGCAGAAAGTGGATATCCGTCGCCGTGGCACCTCGGTTCATCTATTACAAAGGAACACTCTATAGAAGGTCATTTGACAATATCTTCTTGAGATGTTTAAGTGATGAAGAAGCTATTCAAGCAATGGAAGAAGCTCACTCGGGAGTTTGCGGTGCTCATCACCAGGACCCAAGCTTCATTTCCGGATAAAGAGGATGGGATACTATTGGCCGACAATGGTGAGAGATTGCATGGACTATGCGCAAAGATGTCAAGCTTGTCAATTTCATGCAAATCTGATTCATCAACCTCCGAACCGTTGCACCCAACTGTTGCTTCATGGCCCTTTGATGCTTGGGGTTTGGATGTCGTAGGACCGTTGACGAAGTCCTCTGGTGGTCATCTCTATATCTTGGCTGCAACAGATTACTTTTCCAAATGGGCCGAAGCCGTGCCTCTAAGGGAAGTGAAGAAAGAAAATGTCGCTGACTTCATCCGTGTCAACCTCATCTATAGATACGGAGTTCCTCGCTACATCATGACCGATAACGGAAAGTCATTCTCCAACAGTCACATCGACAAGCTTTGTGAGAAATTCGACTTCAAGCAAAGAAAGTCCTCCATGTACAATGCACTGCAAATGGGCTCATTGAGGCCTTCAATAAAACATTGTGCGATCTTGAAGAAAGTCGTTTCCAAGTCTAAACGAGATTGGCCGGAGAGAATGAGTGAAGCTCTATGGGCATATCGAACCACCTATAGGACGCCTACGCAAGCCACTCCTTATTCCTTGGTGTATGGTGTTGAAGCGGTTGTTCCTCTAGAGAAGCAAATCCCGTCTCTAAGAATGGCTATACAAGAAGGCTTAACGGAGGAAGAGAATGCACGCTTGCGTCTCGAAGAGTTGGAAGCCTTAGATGAGAAAAGGTTGGAGGCTCGGCAAAGACTTGAATGTTATCAAGCTCGTCTTTCAAGGACGTTCAATAAGAAAGTGAAGACATCGTTCTTTTCAAGTCGGCGACTTGGTGCTTGCGATAAGAAGGCCTATTGTGGTTACCCATCGTGTTGGAAATAAGTTCTTACCCAAATGGGATGGCCCCCATGTCGTGAAAGAAGTCTATACGAATGGAGCCTACAAGTTAATTTCTGAAAATGGGGTGAATATTGGACCCATAAACGGGAAATTCTTGAAACGCTACTACGCGTAAGTCAATCAAGAAGAAAGCTCCATGACTCATGAGTCTAAAGCTGTTCGTCGCTCTGGTCCGCATGAGGGTAAAGCGTATGCGACAACCACCAAAGGTAATTACATGTGGTTAAAATGTTAACTTACCCCACTAAAGGTATTTAGTGGTTAAATATTAAATACCCTACTTTGTCTACAGAGTTAAAGAATAGTCGCTCTCGGTCCGCATGAGGGTAAAGCGTGTACGACAACCACCAAAGGTAATTACATGTGGTTAAAATGTTAACTTACCCCACTAAAGGTATTTAGTGGTTAAATATTAAATACCCTACTTTGTCTACGGTAGTTAAAGAATAGTCCCTCCTGGCCCGCATGAGGTTAAAGCGTGCACGGCACCCCCAAACCCACTAAAGGTATTTAGTGTTTAAATAATTAATACCTCCTGGCCCGCATGAGGTTAAGCGTATGTACGGCGCCCCCAAAAATCAAATCATGTTCCCCTTGAACTACGTTATGGCTTGATCCTCTTTAAAGAGGTACGTAGGCAACTTAGAAAATTCTCTAAGTACGGTCATGATTCAATTATTTCATTTAAGTTCAAAATACTTAGTGAAATATTGAAGTAAGTAAATGCATGATTCAATTATTTCATTTAAGTTCAAAATACTTAGTGAAATATTGAAGTAAGTAAATGCATGATTCAACTATTTCATTTAAGTTCAAAATACTTAGTGAAATATTGAAGTAAGAAAAATGCATGATTCAATTATTTCATTTAAGTTCAAAATACTTAGTGAAATATTGAAGTAAGTAAATGCATGATTCAATTATTTCATTTAAGTTCAAAATACTTAGTGAAATATTGAAGTAAGTAAATGCATGATTCAACTATTTCATTTAAGTTCAAAATACTTAGTGAAATATTGAAGTAAGAAAAATGCATGATTCAATTATTTCATTTAAGTTCAAAATACTTAGTGAAATATTGAAGTGAGTAAATGCATGATTCAATTATTTCATTTAAGTTCAAAATACTTAGTGAAATATTGAAGTAAGAAAATGCATGATTCAATTATTTCATTTAAGTTCAAAAACTTAGTGAAATATTGAAGTAAGAAAAATGCATGATTCAATTATTTCATTTAAGTTTAAAATACTTAATGAGATATTGAAGTACAAAATAAAGGATGCAAAAAAATAAAGCAGATAAGTGTTATTGATAAACCATAAATGTCGATAACATAAAGCGAAAGCAGGAAAAGGAAACATAAGGAAAAAGGACAAAACGAAGGGTCCTAATAAACTAAGCAAGAAGATCCAAGTTCTTCAACTCCTCCAAGGCTGCCTCCAAGTCCGACTTCGACACCTTCAAGTCCTCAGCCACTTTGTCATCCAAAATCGGGGTGTTATCAATGGCAATGACGCCTCTCCTTAGCACTTGGGTATTAACTTTGGCACTTGCAAGAGATTGTTGATATCGTTGTAATGCTTCGCATAACACTTTCTTCTTCTTCATCAAGTCGACCAACCGCTTCTCCACCGCTTGAACTTTGCTTGAGCACTTTCAAGTTTGCTAGATCAAGCTTCGCTTCATCTTCCTCACAAGCACGAAGAGCACTTGTCGCTTCAGCCAACTTCAAGGCAAGAGTGTCCTTGGCCACGCATCGGTGGACTTTGATCTCGCTGCATCATAATCACCGCTTTGTCGAATAAAGCACTCAAAGCCTTTTCCGTGGCGGAGGAGTCGATCCTATCGAATTTCTTGATTCTTGCATCATGTAAGGTACTTGATCTTTCATGGAAGATAGTGAGTCAATGGGAGTGCTATGGATTTTCTCAAGGAAACCCTTCCACAAGGACAAAACATACTCACCGGTGATTACGAATGAATTTTTCCGCAACAAACACCGAGACCGCACCCTTCCTAGGACCTCGAAATGTAGGAGGCATGCAAGAACCCCTGCAGAGAAGATGAATCTCCCGACTCGGATCCATCACCGTCCTCACCGCCAAAAACTAAACGTAAGGCCCGAAAAGAAAAGACAAATTGTGAGATAAAATAAGAAACCGTTGGATCATAAGAAAAGAGACGAGAGTAGGACCTTCTTTGTGAGGGATAAAGTATCATCTTCCGCCGGCTCGGGAGGCTTGTCACCTTGCTTGACCCTCTTCCAAAGTGACGGTCACTTCGACTCTCCTCCAAACTTTGATGAGTACCTTTTCTCTTACTCGCTTCAATAGGTGGCAATTCAACGTGCCTTGAAGAAGGAATGACAATAGGTGGAGAAGGTTCTTCACATAAGTCCCGATCGCCGATGACCACAAATTCATCCCGTGATGCTTCCTTGGACTTTGATCTAACCAGATCCTCAATATGAGTGTCTAAGTAAATTCCGTGGACTGATTCCACCATCTCTTGTACTCGGATGAAGAGAACTTGTTCATATCTTGGGCGGATGGCGGAAGATATGCCTTGGAATGAGTCTGCGCAAAGTGCACCATTTCCAAGAAAGGAACCCTTTCTCCAAAGAAACCTCTCGCAAATCACCCATCGTCGATTCTCCCGCACCTCTTGGTAGAAACCAAACTGACGGCTAAATGCATGCGGACTATAAGGCTCAATAATAAAGTGATCACCATGCCGCCAAGAAAGACAATTAGAGCGAAGGGCCACAAAGTAACTCCACGTGCCCCATTTTCCTTCCCCATCGTCCACATACAAAGTCCCCTCGTTCTTTATATTGCAAGTCCATGAAGTAGTCACTCCTTTGTGAATCCTCTTGCGGGCACTTTCGAGTTCATAGTATCGAGCACCGTTTCTCCGGAGTAAAACACCATTGCAGTCTACTTAATCCATGGCCAGCGGGAAATGCGTCTTAAAATATTGTGCCAGCCAAGCATAGGCGAAATGAAGCTGGGAATGTCGCTCGATCCTCGAGATGGCCTCGATCGATGCGCAATCTTGCTTAACCCTCTATAGATGTTTGCTAAAACCGGGACAACAAGGTTGGCTTCCTTACCCTTAGCCATCAAACATGCCATCTTGAAGGTGCTTGGCCTAATAAAACCCACATCATCATTGGGAAGAAGGCGAACGTGCATAACCAACAAGCCAAGTGAGCAGCCAAGTATGTCTCCTCTGCCGCTTTCGTTCAACATCGAGCTTTTGAAGGGCGCCATTTACGTGAAGGCCCATGGCTTGTGCTCCTCGAAAATGCCGGAAGGATTGTAAGTAGACTTAGGACGAGAATTCTTCTTCTTCTCGTTGCGAGCAGGTGGCGGCTTGTATTTCGCAGCTTGGTCGACCAAAATCCTACCCATTGAGCTATGGAGACTGCGGGCTCATATGCGTCTCCACAAAGCAAATGATAGGCATGAAGCAAATGTATGCAGCTATGCGGAATGCATAAGTCCCGATCTGTCAAGAAGTTCGGCATCATCCGGTACTACTTCGTCAAATATGTGACCCGTCAAGGAAAGTCCTGTCCGATTATGCAAGTCCCATAGAGAGATGGACATCTCGCGCGCAGTAGTGAGTAAAGTGTTGGTAGTAGGGCACCACGCCTCGCGAAAGCCTTGATTATCTCAGAGTTGCGACGTGAAAAGCGACGCGAAAACGGCATCATAAACTCTTATACTCTTAAGAGTTTTCTTGCATCTGCTCAAGACATCCTCGGTCCACTCCCGGTATCCTTTGGTGAATTGAAATTCGCTGCAAACTTCAAAGGGTCGCCCCATTCCGCTCGGCCCATGACGATGTTCCGTCCTAATGTTGGCAAAGGGTCCACCACCTTCGGAGCGGGTTTGAAGTGGTTAGCCGCCTTTAGGACCCAGACTTTAGACGTCTTGCTCTGCGAGATCTCCCCGAGTCCAGTCATCAATACGGAATTCGTTAAATACGTCTTTCATGGCCGGAGCATATTTGCCACCATTCTGGAGTTTCGATGGCTAAGTGAGTCCCTTTGTTCAAAGGTTGATGCTCGTCATCAAGAATTACCAAGTGACGTTTTCCCATGGATGTAGAGGTACTCGGAAGAAAACCATGATGAGAGTTGGCTGCGAAATGAAATAAGAGTTAAGAAAAGGGAATAAAAAAATAAAGGGGGCAAATGTGAAAATAATAATAATAATAATTTGTGGACTTGTAAAATTTATTTCTTTGAGATTTAAATTTGAAGGAATGAATTTTTATAAACTGAATTTTATTAAATCAGTTTATTTTAAAATAATTTCTAAGTCCATGATAAAAAAAAAAAAAAAAAAAAAAAAAAAGAGAGACTGATAATATATGATGTTAAATTTATTATTTGGCCCTATTTTAAAGGGAAGGCCCAAATTTTTAATTAGTAAAGATAAGTCTGAATCATTCTAGAATGCTTATCCCCAAAATCAACGCAGAAGTCTCAATCAGCTTCTTCCTCAAAAACACGCGAGAATGCCAAATCTGCTTCTCTCTTTCTTTCACGCTAACACATCGGTAATCCCAAATCAATTCTTCCCGGAAATCACAAATCAATTCTCCCCGGACTAACATCGGCCGAATGGCGAGAAGACCCCAAATTCAATTACGCAATCACAAGCACAAAACCGCTCAAATCCTTACGGCCAAGCCCGCGCTGCCAAGTTGTCGCCGCGAATACGCCGGCTGTGATTCCGACGCCGCTCGCGTGGCTCCGCCAAATCACCGTCCAAGCAGCGCCTCCGCACCTCTGCCCAGCCACCGTCGCGAGAAACGCCGAGCCGCTAACGTTCGCACTCTTCCCGCCCGTACCTAGCCACCGTCGCGAGAACCGCCCGGCGACGACGCCGTCTGAGAATCGCGCATCGCGCAGGCCGAGTCCGATCTTTGCTCCGCCAAGGTCGAGCCATCGCTGCTGTTCGCGATAACGCCAAGGCCGAAGGTTCACCACTCACGCCCACCAACTGCTCGATGGAATGGCGAGAGAGAAGGGACGCCTCCCAAATCTAAGTTACGAATTCGACGTTGCCCGTTATGGTAAGTCCGCCTCCTTTGATTGCAAATTGAGGTAGTTGTAGTGGCAATAGGCGTCGAACAACGGTAGTTGTAGTGGCATGCGTCCGCGCAACGGTAGTTGTAGTGGCATGAGTCCGAGCGGCGGTAGTTGTAGTGGCGATAGGCGTCGAACAACGGTAGTTGTAGTGGCATGCGTCCGAGCAACGGTAGTTGTAGTGGCATGAGTCCAAGCAACGGTAGTTGTAGTGGCAATAGGCGTTGAGCAACGGTAGTCTAAGTGATTGAACATGGATTACTAGTTTTGCCGTAATTTGAGTCTCGTTTGACATGAATGCGCCCAAGTTTTTAAGAGTAACAAGAGCAAAACAAAAGTGATGAAATAATTAAAGAGGAAGGAGAAATTACCACTTCACGAAATAGTTTCGCAAACTTGTTGATTGAGCCTTGAAATTAGCCTACAAATTTCTTTAAAAAAAAAAAAAAAAGCAGATAATGAAAAGGTGCAGAACAATATGCGTAAAGAGAAATAAGAAAATACGTGTATGCATGGTTGTGTGTCTGTGGTATATAAAAGAATTCATACCTCCTCCTGTGTCTCTTCTTGCTTCTAGCTGCCGTGAGGAAGATAAAAAATGGTGACGACCCTTTTATAGAGCAATTTAGGGTTAATACAAAAAGGAAAGAAATAGGAGAAGGAAAGCTTGATCATGCTTAGGCCGATTTCTTCCCCGAGAAAAACTTGCATCAAAATTAATTTCCTTGTGAAATTAATTACGAAAAAGGCAAAAAAAAAAAATCTTGCAGCAACCCAACAAAAGAGGTTTGTTATCGGGCCAAGAAATATACATCTTATAAGCCCAAGAACAAAAATGAAGCCCGGCCAAAAAAAAAAAAAAAAAATAAATTGAGCCAAATAATACTTTTGAAAAGTATTGGGCTTAAATGGAGTGGACTTTTGTACAAAAAGGCCAACAAATAATGATACTCCATGTCATCTTGATGGGCTTGAAGTGAATTAATATTTTCATCAAGTTCGAAAAGCAAACAAATAAATTTCGTGCTTAATTCACAATAAGTCACAAATGACCGTGAACAAAGCACGAGGGGGCATTTGTAAGCAAATTAATATTGCGCCCAATTAAATGGCGACACGTGGAAATTAAGTATTAATATCAAATAAATTTAATTATTTATATTATGGGAATTTAATTAAATTAATTCTCAAATTAAATAATTTATCGATATTTAATACACACGTAAAAGCCGAAATTAAACCCTACGAATTTTAAATATTCAGTAACTTGTTGGCAAAGTAATTAACTTACCATATAACGTATAAAATCTCGTTAAATGGAAAGTTAAATCAAATTGCCCCACATGGAAACAAATCAAATCAAGTCAAATCAAATCGGATCAAATCAAATCAAGTCCGATGGGCTTCTAAGCTCGGCCCATTAAATCAGTCTCACCCCACAACTATAAATAGGGGTCTTCATTCATTCATTCCACACACAATTTCGTGAGGCAACCTGCACTCAATTCCAGCTCAGAGCAGACTTCGGGCGTTCTTCGCGGCATTCAAAGGCGTTCTTCAAGCAAGTCAACCGGGAACAGCGTCCGATCCGGGATCAAGGTGTTCAACCCCTCCGATCAGACGTTTCTCCTTGAAGATTCAAAGGCGTTCATCGCGGCCTCTTGAAGATTCAAGAACGTTCATCCAAAAGTCTCCGTAAATAGCGTTTAATCCAAAATAAGGCTCTTAAGCCCTTGGATTAACGTTATAAGTCCACCAAATCCACCAAATCCGCCGAATCATCTAAGTCAACACCAATTTTGAAGAGAAGAATCAGAGGATTAAATTTAGAAACTAGGGTCGCTAAAATTTAATCGGTTCAATCCGATTAAAATCAAATTGTAAACCGTTTCGTGTTTTTATAAATTAAATTCACGAAATTTGTTGTTACAATTATATTATATTTATTTCTCTCTCTCACTTTATACTATAACTTATTAGATTAATCATTATCCCACTAACTAACAATAATATAATATTATATCATATTCTATCACAATCATTCAATCATTACCTCAACCTACTAACAATATTAAAATAATACAACATTAACTTTGATTCGACATAAAGCTCCATCCATCCCTACTTCTCCATCCCTAACCAAACACACATTTACTATTCACAGGATTACTCTCATCCCCATTTCCATCTCCATCCTCCATCCCATCCACCACCATCTCTAACCAAACATAACCTAAAAGACAGCGAAACTACGACAAACGATCGGTCAAAACTGAAATCCATAAAGCCAACATCGGCGAAATATGAACAAATCAGATGCATATAGTAGTGAATATGCGGGCTCGAGAAATGAGAAATGCATACGAGAATCGAATTCCTCCTTCGTCGGCACCTGAAATTCGCCCCTCTCGGAGGCTGATCCTTAGTCGGTGGCCACTTCTGCTATTCTCTAATTGGGGTAGAAAAAGGAAATGCGAGGGTTTGAACTAGGGGTGAAATCAGATTAAGAGGTTTGGAAATGGGTTCCTCGTATCGAGAATAGATCACGAGAGGAAGAAGAAAAAGGTTTTCTATGAGTTACAAATTGGGGAAAAACATAATCTCAAATTGAAAGACATCTCTTCAAACAGAGACTCGAGAAATACAAATATCTCCGATAAGAACCACCAACATCGAAATGCTAAATTTATTCCAAAGAACAAAGAGCGACCACGGCGAAAAGAAATTCAGCACCAAATAAGTTCCCCAAACATGAAAACCAGAATCGAAACTTCATGAATCATATCCGCCGTAACACGAAATCACAAAGTATTGATCCTCGGGAACTTAATTCATACCCGAAATTGGAAAACTCTTTGAGACATTTGATCGAACATATTGCGGACAAATCATAGAACGACCAAATTGAACACCATCCCAACAAAGATCGATCCAAGAATTGAAATCCACAAAATGCAAATCAACGAGAAAATGAATCGAAAATTCCCGAGAAAAGAATTCATAGCATTTTAAAAAACATCCTACTGGAATTAAAAGATCTTCGCCATTTACGACAATGAAATGTTCCTAAACTCTGCAAGTTATAAATCACTTTGAATAATTCTCAAACCAGGCGAATTGAGATGTGAACCTCGAATTAAAAATTTTATAGCAATCTCCGACGATTTTCTCTGTCGAACACCTTAAATCGCCCGTTATTTAGGGTTGCATTGGTTTAGGATTTCGGTGGATTTTAAAAGATTTTTTTTTTGGTGGTATTCAATTATAATTTTATGTCATTTCAAAATAATGCATCGGTATTCAATTAGGATTTTTAAGATTTTTTAAAAAGATCATTAAAATTCATTGGTATTCATTCAAGACTTTTTACTACTTAAAAATAATCTATTGGTATTAAAAATATAAGAATTTTAAAGGATTGTTGTGTTAAATGGAATTTAAAGGACTTTTAGTGTATTTATAAATACCAACAATCCCATCTAAACTCATGGAATTTTGATGGATTTTGTTGTAAACGAAAATAAAACTATTTTAATAAATTAATAAATACCCTAAAATTGTCGTAAAAAAAAAAAAAAACCCTAAAACCAGCACAATAATTTTTATTAATAATAAATCTAATAATTTAAACTTTTATTTTTATTTTTGCAATCTTGAAATGCTAATAAACATTTATATAATATTGAGATAAGGTGTAATTTTGACCCTCAATTAGTATATCAGTACAAATGACTCGGAACCGCCATCGAGATGAGCGGCAAAATCCGCCATCCCCGCCGCTTATCGATTTTCCTCTTATATTGTGTTTCCCTTTTATCTACGCCGCCAACAATTTGTCGCCGCCATAGAAGAGGGCGCCCGCTCTGCGTCCCAGAATTTAAATCTGTTTCAATCTCAACGTCGAAATTGCCTCGGTAAATGTAACGCCGGAATTGAGAAAGTCGACCTTTGAGGTCCTGACGTCCTAAACCCGAGTCATCACTTAGTGAACCATAAAATCGAGCCAAAAAAAAAAATTTCTTTTTGAAGGCAAAGCTATTCATTTGAGTTGCAGCGGAAGATTTCACAAACACTTATTTAAGACGTTTGAACCATATTCATAACTAAATGAAGAGATTAATCGTTTGACAAAAAGTCACCGGTGAGTCTAAGGTTCAACTCTCGGGAAAATCGTAGTGACGAGTCTTTAACAAAATACAAATTTTCATAAAGATATAAAGCGACCCATTTAGATAAAAAGGAGAGTGGAAGCGGGTAAATCTGTTGCGACTCTAGGAGCATCAATCTCGTGACTGAAAATATTAGTTATAGGGCGTGAGATAAAATCTCGATGGATGACACATCTTGTTGTTATCTGATTGACAGGAAATCCCAAAATAGTTGAATGTTTTATCCTTTATTCTCATCTTCGTTATTTACTTCCTTGTTATGGCGTTGTGTTCATTTGTATTAGGTAATCTTCCGTTATAAAATTTTCATCCTTTAACTTCCGTTCGATTAAGAAATTCATCTTTCTTTAAAGCAGTTAGTACATAAATATAGCACGTATGAGATGGCACATGATAGTTTCCTATCACATCCGATCTCCGTAATCACATTGTGGAATGGCACGTTTACACGTCCGAGACCCGTAATCATCACTACAACATAACTTAGATTATGTAACACCCCAAAATTGTTACCTATTGTGCATAAAGTGTTACTTAATAAGTGTTACCTAATAAGTGTTACCTAATAAGTGCTACTTAATAAGTGTTACAACATGGTGTTACATAAAGTCATTTATGTTGTATTGCATATTGCGGGATGGCACGCTTACACGTCCGAGACCCGTAATCATATGGGAGGGCACATGATAGTTTCCTATCACATCCGGACCCCGTAAACTTTCATCAATGGGAGGGCACATGATAGTTTCCTATCACATCCGGACCCCGTAAACTTTCATCATATGGGAGGGCACATGATAGTTTCATATCACATCCGGACCCGTAAACTTTCATCAATGGGAGGGCACATGATAGTTTCCTATCACATCCGGACCCCGTAAAATTTCATCAATGGGAGGGCACATGATAGTTTCCTATCACATCCGGACCCGTAAACTTTCTTCATATGGGAGGGCACATGATAGTTTCCTATCACATCCGGACCAGTAAACTTTCATCACATCATATAGGGCGGTAAAATAAAGCTCATCATTGGATGATCACACATTTATAAGTTATGAATTCATATGCTTTTGGTGTTTGCATCTTTTAAGAAAATCTGTTTATGTTTGATTCAGGAAAAGCGACAACAGTCCATATAACATTAACTAGCTATACGAGATAGTATCACCCACAGGAGAACTTTTAAGAGAAAGTTTAACTTCTTGATCGCTTAGGCCTCTCGTACAAACCTCCGGTCTCGAGGTTCCGACCGTACTCTACCTAGCACAATCCGTATGTTTAGTTCGACAAACTTTTGTCCATTAGAAACTTAGGCTCTCGATCTTATTGTGTCTCTCTAAGTCTAGACTTTGGTATTTAGAGGTACTTGTTTCGTTAACCGATCTTATGGATTCAAACCTTTTGGTTTAACGGTATTTCTAGTGTCTTGTCGGTTCAAGGTTCGGGATTTGGGTTAGTTGGTTTTATTCTATTATAAGAAACCAAATACCACATTCATGGAGTATCACATAAATCGTACATCACATAAGGCATGCTTAGTTTTCTAAAAGTTAAGTAGACTATTGCTCCTAATACTCTACCATTGAAGAAAGTGACACGTAAACATGCATACATAGAATAAGATACTTAGACTCGTTGGAAAATTATGAAATTTAAGTATGTTGTACATCTTTCAGTGTAGAACAAAGTTTATTAAGGGTTCGAGTTCATTCGAGTTACGGAACTATAGCAGATTTTAAAATAAGGACTCTAAATTTCTGTCTCGGCAAAACAGTGACCTTAAACTTATAAAATCCATAACTCTCAGAAGAAACATCCAAAAATTATGAAATTAAAACATGTGATGAAGCACTCAAGTATGAACAACTTTCATTCAGGGACCCAAGCCATTTGACTTACGGATTCTGTCCAGAAAAATCGTGAACATTCAATCCATCATTTGGCTCGGTTACTGAACATGTCTTACGAGAAAATTCATAACTTACTGGATACTCGTTTAAAAATCACCAAATTTAAGAATCTTGTTATAAACAGGTTTTAGGACATCCATGAATATTTCCATAATTTATTACTTAAGAAAAATGGAAAATAAATTCGTGCAACACAGAATAGCCCTATGCGTCGAACATCGACCAGGTACTCAGAAAACGAATTTTATCTCATAAAGTACTAAACGAAAAGTCATGATTTTTTATTATGATTTACAACACATCAAGGGGAACATCCCAGATTTTTCCTAGAATTTAATAACTATCAGAAAGGGGAGAAATAACAGAAATGAGTCAATGCTCCCAGATTATGCACATTTACGTCACACATATTTCCACGATTTTATTCTCCTTACACATTGACCAGAAAATTATGAAATTTAAACATGTTGTTCTAGACTTCAAATAATACATCTAGGAATTTTTCCATGATTTTTAAACGGGTGGAAAGGGTCCAAATGAATTTTACAAAACGGGTCAGCAGCTAGGGCATATACTTCGGCAGTTTCATACTTCAAGTATAACTTCACCATTTTGACTCCAAACACCATAATTCCAACTCAAGCACTCCATATAAGATTAAAGCATATCAAAACAAGCTCTTAGGGCTTCCTAAACTATTTTCCTAAGTCTTCTAAGCTAAGAAGGCATAAGACTAAAAGAAATGACTAGGAGGCTTACCCTTGGAGAGTTTCTTCCCTTTCTTGAGAGCCCCAAAGCTTTCCTCTTGGTGTGGGAAATGAAAGAGGGTAGCAACCTATTCATAGAGGAGAAGGAGGAGGTCCATGGCTGATTTGGATGGTGGGGAGGAGATTAGGGAAAGAATAGGCTTAAGTCTAATTGTACCTATCCTAGGATTTTAGAAGATTTTGGTTAAAGGGTACAAGCTAGGCTCACTTCTCTCACTTACCTTCACATGGCCGGCTGTTTTGGGGTTTTTGGGCTGTCCTTTTGGCAGCCCACTCTTCAATACAGTATTGTGATCTCGACGTTGAATTTTCGGTATTTTCGGCTCCGAAAATTTATTAAAACGCAGCGATTGGAAAACAAACATTTTCATTAGGGTTTTCTTGAGTGTTTCTCACCTTTAAAGGACTCATTGATCATTATTAAACATATCCGAATTACGGATGTGAGTTCGAAAAGTATCGATAGATTTTCGGGTTGAAAAACCGTTAAATCGCTTGGAGAAAAATTAAGAAAACCACATAGAATTTAAATCAATCAATAAAATAAATCAAACTTAGAAAATCAAATATAAAATTCTAGGTTTTGGTTTTGGGTTATTACATCCTACACCCCTTAAGAGAAATTTCGTCCCGAAATTTACTTACCTATTTTGAAGACGTCGCGGGTTCTTAGCTAAGTACTCATCCTCTCTCTCTCTCTCTCTCTCTCTCTCTCTCTCTCTCTCTCTCTCTCTCTCTCTCTTAGGAGCTCCATCCTTTCCGTGTTTGCTTCACCGTACTAGTACTATTGGCAAATTCTTAACTCCTCGAGACGTGAACCTTCCCTTCTAAGATTGTTGCACACATTTCCTCGTAAATCAACCCTTAAATTTATCTCTAAACTTCAAAAGAACTCGACTGTGTCTTAGGTTGCTTAAGTACTTTCTCTACTAAACCCTGGATGTTCATTGCATTCCCAAATGGAACATTTACGTCCAACGTTTCGTTAAAACTTTTCAATCTGAGGTTTTCCTTAATCCTTAGATATGAGTGTGAGGCTCCAACATCAAGTAATATATGAGCACGTAAACCAAGTGCTAGCAACGTACTTGTCGGTTATTCGTTGGGAGTCAGGATCCTCCATGTCATTTTCTACCGTTATGGCATTTATCTCAAGTCACGTCTCCTTTGTCCTTGAACGGGAACGCCTCCCTTGGCGGTCCGGGTAAATGGTAGTCACCACTTAGAGGCCCCTGGTAGATGATAGTTATTCACAAGCGGCCGACGACCACGATCCCATCTCTCTGCGGGGTGGCCCTTTGGTTAGTTGAGGGCACTCGAGACTCTGTGTCCCGGTTGGCGGCATCCGTAACATGTGTTGGTCCCTTTAAGGCATGGTCCTACATGCGATTTTTCACAACTAGAGCAGGGTAGTGGGGGTCTTGGCCCAGTGAGAAACTAAGTTATTTTCCTTTTGTGGTCGGCTCGAGTTCTTAAAATTTGGAAACCAATTTTTGTTCGCAGACGAACAGGTGGGGTTTGTCTAAACTCCAGTCCTAGACCGATGGATACAATTAGTGCACGATCGAAGACTTCACCATAGCTTGAGAGCTTTAATCCGGGCTACGACACCTCCAATTTCAGGTCTTAGGCCTCTCTCAAATCTCCTTGCTTTCCTTTTGTCCATTTCCACTAGGTGTGGAGCATAACGGGATAATTTATTAAATTGTTTTTCATACTCAGTCACCGAAAGGGTTCCTTGTTTAAGATTTACAAACTCTACCTCCTTCGATCTCGGAGAGCCTCAGGGAAAATATCTCCTCATAACAGCCTTGTTTGAAATCTCCCCAAGTAAAAGCTTCTCTTTCACCGAGTCATAATACGCTCATGAGCTTCCCACCACCGAGCGGCATCCTCGGCCAATTGAAACCGGGCACACGAAACTTTTGTGCTTGATCCATAGTCATATGGCAGTAAAATTCTTTCCAACTCGAAATCCACTCCTCCGTCTCCATAGGTCCTTCATTACCCTTGATCGGGGTGGTCGCGATCGTCGAAAATTGCTCGGCGGTCGAGTTAGCATGGGGAAGTCTTTGGGGTGGTGCACGGGTAGGCAGCGGCGGTGTTTGTTGCTGCATGAAAGTTTGTAGGGAATTGAAGAATTCTCGTGCCATCTCGGCTCCCGATGCAGAGGTGGAGCTTGGCGCCCTACGTAACCCTCGACGGTTCTTGATTAGCACGGGTTTTCCTTCTAGACGGCATCCTAGGGCGAGTGGTCTAAAGGAAATAAAATATTTTACATTATATACGTATGATTAAATTCAAAACAAGAGAATCCAATATTTAACAACACGGTATTAAGTCAATCATGCATGGGAGCACGCTGTAAACCGGAACATCTTGTCCGGACAGACGGTTGTTGAGCTCGACGATGCATGTTAGAGAGGTAATAACACATATTGTAAATATTAAGATAAAAATATAACGGATAGAATAGAATATCTCACAAAACTACGTGAGACTAACATACATATATAATTGACATGAGAAAGACGAGTTCTCAAAGTTTGAATGGAGAGTCAAAGAGGCTCCAACGAAAATTTAAAGATGCGAGGCTTTAAAACAAAATAATTTAACTATAATAGACATTACATATATATGGCAAAGTCAACTACACGAGTGATACGAGGCTGCTATAAAAAGATTTGGCTTGCTAAACGAAAGGGGTTACGGAGGTCTAAGGCCAAAAATAGGAAGAAGAAAATAGTAGTAGTGTATAAAGGGCAAAACGAAAGTGCTCGCACAAAATCAAACATATAAGTAAATACACAAGTAGTCAAGTAGATTTCACACACATGCGCACAAAATCTATTAAGGCATGCATAATTCATTTTCTTGGAAATATATTTTCTTTGTTGTTTATTCTCATGTTTTCTTTCTTGTTTGTTTTCGGTTCTAACTTGTAACGGTTTTGTTATTCAACGAATAAGACATTACGCACCTTGAGGCTTGTTTCCGGTTTGCTTGCAATAGACAACCTCCCACAAGTAACATTTAGTCGGGGCTTTTATAAAATTTGTTTGTTTTCTAAGTGAAATTTTAAAATAAAAGGAAAAATAAAACATTTGGTCCGAAGTTTTGAACATAAGCTCGATACCACTGTAACGCCCGGAATTCGTAAAGTCGACCTTTGAGGTCCCGACGTCCTAAACCCGAGTCATCACTTAGTGAACCATAAAATCGAGCCAAAAAAATTTTCTTTTTGAAGGCAAAGCTATTCATTTGAGTTGCAGGCGGAAGATTTCACAAACACTTATTTAAGACGTTTGAACCATATTCATAACTAAATGAAGAGATTAATCGTTTGACAAAAGTCACCCGGTGAGTCTAAGGTTCAACTCTCGGGAAAATCGTAGTGACGAGTCTTTAACAAAATACAAATTTTCATAAAGATATAAAGCGACCCATTTAGATAAAAGGAGAGTGGAAGCGGTCGCCTATTGCAGCTCCCGCATCAATCTCGTGACACGAAAATATTAGTTATAGGGCGTGAGATAAAATCTCGGTGGATGACTGTCTGTTGTTATACTGAATTGACAGAAATCCCAAAATAGTTGAATGTTTTATCCTTTATTCTCATCTTTCGTTATTTACTTCCTTGTTATGGCGTTGTGTTCATTTGTATTAGGTAATCTTCCGTTATAAAATTTTCATCCTTTAACTTCCGTTCGATTAAGAAATTCATCTTTCTTTAAAACAGTTAGTACATAAATATAGCACGTATGAGATGGCACATGATAGTTTCCTATCACATCCGATCTCCGTAATCACATTGTGGAATGGCACGTTTACACGTCCGAGACCCGTAATCATCACTACAACATAACTTAGATTATGTAACACCCCAAAATTGTTACCTATTGTGCATAAAGTGTTACTTAATAAGTGTTACCTAATAAGTGTTACCTAATAAGTGCTACTTAATAAGTGTTACAACATGGTGTTACATAAAGTCATTTATGTTGTATTGCATATTGCGGGATGGCACGCTTACACGTCCGAGACCCGTAATCATATGGGAGGGCACATGATAGTTTCCTATCACATCCGGACCCGTAAACTTTCATCAATGGGAGGGCACATGATAGTTTCCTATCACATCCGGACCCGTAAACTTTCATCATATGGGAGGGCACATGATAGTTTCATATCACATCCGGACCCGTAAACTTTCATCAATGGGAGGGCACATGATAGTTTCCTATCACATCCGGACCCGTAAAATTTCATCAATGGGAGGGCACATGATAGTTTCCTATCACATCCGGACCCCGTAAACTTTCTTCATATGGGAGGGCACATGATAGTTTCCTATCACATCCGGACCCCGTAAACTTTCATCACATCATATAGGGCAGTAAAATAAAGCTCATCATTGGATGATCACACATTTATAAGTTATGAATTCACATGCTTTTGGTGTTTGCATCTTTTAAGAAAATCGCTTTTATGTTTGATTCAGAAAAGCCGACAACAGTCCATATAACATTAACTAGCTATACAGATAGTATCACCCACCGGAGAACTTTTAAGAGAAAGTTTAACTTCTTGATCGCTTAGGCCTCTCGTACAAACCTCCGGTCTCGGAGTTCCGACCGTACTCTACCTAGCACAATCCGTATGTTTAGTTCGACAAACTTTTGTCCATTAGAAACTTAGGTTCTCGATCTTATTGTGTCTCTCTAAGTCTAGACTTTGGTATTTAGAGGTACTTGTTTCGTTAACCGATCTTATGGATTCAAACCTTTTGGTTTAACGGTATTTCTAGTGTACTGTCGGTTCAAGGTTCGGGATTTGGGTTAGTTGGTTTTATTCTATTATAAGAAACCAAATACCACATTCATGGAGTATCACATAAATCGTACATCACATAAGGCATGCTTAGTTTTCTAAAAGTTAAGTAGACTATTGCTCCTAATACTCTACCATTGAAGAAAGTGACACGTAAACATGCATACATAGAATAAGATACTTAGACTCGTTGTAAAATTATGAAATTTAAGTATGTTGTACATCTTTCAGTGTAGAACAAAGTTTATTAAGGGTTCGAGTTCATTCGAGTTACGGAACTATAGCAGATTTTAAAATAAGGACTCTAAATTTCTGTCTCGGCAAAACAGTGACCTTAAACTTATAAAATCCATAACTCTCAGAAGAAACATCCAAAAATTATGAAATTAAAACATGTGATGAAGCACTCAAGTATGAACAACTTTCATTCAGGGACCCAAGCCATTTGACTTACGGATTCTGTCCAGAAAAATCGTGAACATTCAATCCATCATTTGGCTCGGTTACTGAACATGTCTTACGAGAAAATTCATAACTTACTGGATACTCGTTTAAAAATCACCAAATTTAAGAATCTTGTTATAAACAGGTTTTAGGACATCCATGAATTTTTCCATAATTTATTACTTAAGCAAAACTGGAAAATAAATTCGTGCAACACAGAATAGCCCTATGCGTCGAACATCGACCAGGTACTCAGAAAACGAATTTTATCTCATAAAGTACTAAACGAAAAGTCATGATTTTTATTATGATTTACAACACATCAAGGGGAACATCCCAGATTTTTCCTAGAATTTAATAACTATCAGAAAGGGGAGAAATAACAGAAATGAGTCAATGCTCCCAGATTATGCACATTTACGTCACACATATTTCCACGATTTTATTCTCCTTACACATTGACCAGAAAATTATGAAATTTAAACATGTTGTTCTAGACTTCAAATAATACATCTAGGAATTTTTCCATGATTTTTAAACGGGTGGAAACGGTCCAAATGAATTTTACAAAACGGGTCAGCAGCTAGGGCATATACTTCGGCAGTTTCATACTTCAAGTATAACTTCACCATTTTGACTCCAAACACCATAATTCCAACTCAAGCACTCCATATAAGATTAAAGCATATCAAAACAAGCTCTTAGGGCTTCCTAAACTATTTTTCCTAAGTCTTCTAAGCTAAGAAGGCATAAGACTAAAAGAAATGGCTAGGAGGCTTACCCTTGGAGAGTTTCTTCCCTTTCTTGAGAGCCCCAAAGCTTTCCTCTTGGTGTGGGAAATGAAAGAGGGTAGCAACCTATTTATAGAGGAGAAGGAGGAGGTCCATGGCTGATTTGGATGGTGGGGAGGAGATTAGGGAAAGAATAGGCTTAAGTCTAATTGTACCTATCCTAGGATTTTAGAAGATTTTTGGTTAAAGGGTACAAGCTAGGCTCACTTCTCTCACTTACCTTCACATGGCCGGCTGTTTTGGGGTTTTTGGGCTGTCCTTTTGGCAGCCCACTCTTCAATACGTATTGTGATCTCGACGTTGAATTTTCGGTATTTTTCGGTTCGAGTTTCGGCTCGAAAATTTATTAAAACGCGATTGGAAAACAAACATTTTTCATTAGAGTTTTCTTGAGTGTTTCTCACCTTTAAAGGACTCATTGATCATTATTAAACAAATTGAATTACGGATGTGAGTTCGAAAAGTATCGATAGATTTTCGGGTTGAAAAACCGTTCGTCGATTGGAGAAAAATTAAGAAAACCACATAGAATTTAAATCAATCAATAAAATAAATCAAACTTAGAAAATCAAATATAAAACTCTAGGTTTTGGTTTTGGGTTATTACAGTAAAAACCTCTTTGTTTAGATTTATTGTAAATATATTATAATTATGGACATTATTTGTTGGGAAAGATATTTAATGGGCCAAGATACCTAATGGGCTTTTAGGGTTACATCTCAATTTTCTTTCTATTTATACATCTGTATTGTATTATTGTATCGTTATGTACAACAAGAAATATAGTGAAATATCTCATGGCTTGGTTCGCCCCCAGGCGTAGTCATTCTTGTGGCCCGGGTAAACAAATTCTTGTTTTTCTTGTTCTTTATTTTATAACACGTTATCGGCACGTACTCAATTAGGAATCTCTTGGCTCTCAAATAAATCCCTTACGAATTCCGGCTCTCAAACAAATTTATTTCGGCTCTCGGCATCATCGGCCTTCTTTAATTGAGGTAGTGGATTCGTTTATTTTTTTCTTTAATTATTCTTCCATCAATAATTGGAATATCTATATAGTTTTATAGATAGTATATGTGACGCTTAGTAACTTTCTCTTAATGAATCTTTTCTTTTGCTTGTTATCGTGGTTTTCCTTGATTGTTATACTTGATTTCATTGCAACGTATATAATCAACCCGATAATATTTCTAGGCCTCGACATTTTCGGTAGAGCTCCTTCTATAACTAGAAGGAAATGCATAAAAGCGGTCTCGAGCGAGATACACAAATTTATACATAATTGGATTGGAAATGGCTTGATTTACAAGAGTTATGCAAGGCATATACGGTTTACGATATAATTGAAAATAATGAAATCTTTTTGTTGTCTCTTTAATATTAGGCCTAAATTTTACTTCCGAATAATTGTAGTGAAAAAATGTCCGATATTACTAGCAGAGAATTTACCGAGATCTCCTAACTTTATCTATGTTGAGATCACCTAGCTTCATCTATGTTGAGATGACAATAATTACAAGGTTTTCAATTCACTAATGCCGGAAGACAAATGCTTTAGAATTCATTTATGTTCGATTATATTTATAATACTCCTACCCTATTACATTAATCCATTTCTTGGATTTATCCATAAATAATAATAATAAAATTAAAAATATATATATATTTAACTGAAAACATCTTGTTAGGAAGAAAGTTGCATTTAGTTTTGATAAGTTAAAATGTAAAATAGGATGATCGGTGAGTATTTTGTATAGGCAGTAAATTGTAGTAATAATATGTAAATAAAACTAAGTACAAAGAATAGATAAGGATGCAAACTATCAGATGAGGACAAAGAGTCGATGAGGACAAAAGTCAAACGATGGCAAGAAATCGAGATGAAGACAGTTTGAGGAAGACAGATGAGGTCAAGGTCGACAAAGCAGACGGTAATCTAGATTGAAGACTAAGACACGAGACAAGGTGAATCAAGACTAAAGAAAAAAATCAATGAAGTGTTAGCAAATTTCGAGCAATTTCAAGAAGCGATTATAACCAACCAAGAAGAAGTTACAAGATTCGGTTTGTTTGTTATAACTAAGCGAAACAGAATCTACAGGGAAGTTTCAACTACCAACAAAGATCTCTATAAATAGGGATAGAAATCGAGTAGAATTAACTTTGTAATCTCATGAATTCATTGAGCACTTTTCAACACAAGTAGCATTCATAAATATTGTAATCACGCACTAACGTTCTTCACGTTCTTTGTTCTTAGTGTTTATAGAACACTACTCATGAATATCTTCAAGCCATTAGAATTCAGAATTTAGAGAAGAAGATTGTAAGGTGAAGAGTTACCGTAAGTAAGTAAGTAAGAAGGAAGAAGAAAGATAGTAAGTAGAGACCCTTCTTCAAGTTGAAGAAGGAGAGTGGACGTAGGATCGTTTGATCCGAACCACTATAAATCATCTTGTTCTTTATTGCTTTCATTTACGTATTTGTTTGTAATCGGTTTTAACTTTTAATCAAAGTTCAATTTCGAGAATAATAACAATCGAGACAAGTTATCGGTTTGCTTTTGATCCGGTTAAAGTTGAGTTAAAAATCGATTTCCATTGTGTAAACTTTGGTGTTTTGAATTGGTTTTCCAGATTTGAAAAAGTTGGAAAATCTATTCAACCCCCTTTCTAGATTTTCCCTAGAAGGCTGTTTCAAGTTATCTTTAGTATACTCAACTCGTGGGACCAACAAGTGGTATCGGAGCGGTGATTTTAGGTCTTGATAAAGATTACGAAATTGTTTCTTGATAATCTTCTTCATCTTTAGATCACTAACCTTGCTACTAACAAGTTCTGTTGAGTGTTTCCTTGTTTCATCATGTCATCGGTGTAAGGCAAGAAGTCTAGGAGCTTACCCGAATTTTCGATTGAAGAATATGATTATTGGAAATTCGGGATGGAGAACCATCTCATGGCTATTCATGACAGAATGGAAGAAGTTCCTGAAAAGGACCCATCAAATTCTATCATGGAGGGACCAGCGATGGTGCTGCGGCGGTGAGACTAGAGTCGAGACAAGAAAAGAAGAGTTCGAGCCGACTAGTGATGAAAGGAAAATTCACAACTTAGACCAAGTGGCTAGGACTGAAATCATTGAAACTCTAAGCAAAGATTGGATTGAAAAGGTCAAGTGGTGTAAATCGGCTAAGGAGATGTGGGAGACCCTTACCAATGTGTGTGAAGGATCGAGACTAAGTGAAAGAAAATAAGTTGCGATCAAGTACTACATGATTTTGATACATTTAAAATGAAGGGGAATGAAACAATAGATTAGGCTGGATGTGAGACTAACAAATCTTCTCAATAAAGCGGTGATTTAGGGAAGAATTATTCGAGAGAAGGAGATTAACAATAAAATACTTAGATCTTTAACCAAGAGATGGAGAGAGAAGTCAAATATCCTAAAAGCAACCCAAAACTTATCGTCTATTACTCATCATACTTTATTTTCTCATCTAAAAGCTTTGAAATATGATATCCAGATAGAAGATGAGGAAGGCGAGATGGAGTCAAGCACCTCGTCCCAAGTCTCGTTGCTTTTGTCAACAAGGAAGACAAGACAGCTAAATCGGTTGGAGCCGACTTATCTCTTAAGGAGCGAGATGACATTGCTCACAAAAAGGTATGATAAATTGAGAATGAAATATAAACGTAATAAGCTAAGGTTTGCAGGAAAGGATAGATCTAGATCGGGTTCAAGAAGAAAGGAGGATGATTCAACCGATGATGATAAGAAAAAGAGCTGACAAGAAGGTTCAGATCACCCGCAAAAGGAATCCTACCAATCGTAAGTCGATAGGGGTGATACTTGTTACACTTGTTACAAGCCAGGACATTTCAGTTATGATTGTCCTCGGTGACTCCTAAGGAACGAGAAGAGAAAAGAAAGAAAAGAGATAGGAGGTTTGCAGATCAAAGAGCCCTTCTCGGCTGAAGAAAAGAATCAAGAAAGTCATCGTCATCTTCATCATCCTCATCGATTTTGGATCGGACGATGAAATTTGTCTTATGACCAAAGAGGTAGTCTATTACTCTTCTTCGATAATGATTCATATATATACATTTGAGAAGAAAATGACCAAACTGTCATTCAAAGATTATTGAAAGATCTAAAGATGTCTCTGAATGCTTATAAACAATTAGAGACAGAAAATTTGACTTTAAAATATCGATTCAGATTCTAGTCAAAGGCAAGCAGTTTGTGAACTATTAAGTCCGAGGAAACATTCAAGGGGGAATGTTTACCCCAGCATCGAGGCTAGTACATCACCACCTTGTCTCGAAAGATTAGAAAATGAATTAAAATATTTAAAAGAAAATTTTGAAATGGTTTGTACTTGAGAATGAGTTAATTAAGAAGGACAATGAGAAACTTATCTTCAAAATGAGCCAAAATTTTAATAACTCACGATCGATTATAGACCACATCTTTAGCACTTCACAAAAATCCCATGATAAGACAGGTCTTGGTTATGATAAGAATAATAAATCGATGTTCAAAAACCAAGGAAATTTGTGAAGGTATCTCGAAACTTCAAAAGAAATTAAAATTGGTCCTTGGAAACCACTTAGTCGAGATAAGGACTGCATCTCGATCGAAAACCAAAATTCAGCTAAGTACTCCATATCGGACTAAGAGGATTCCAAAAACTAAGATAAGAAGAAATTCTTATTATAGTTCTTTTGATGGGAGAAGTAGATGCTATCCCACTTTTCCTAAGTTCAAGAAAGTTACTAAATACGAATACAATAAACTATCATTTAAATGTGACGTGTTTGAAGATAAATTTGGTAGACAGATCAAATCTGATTTATTATTGAACAATGAGATGTTTGTTTGGTTACCCAAATTGATTTTTGACCTTCAAGGACCCAAGATCACTAGGGTACCTCATACCGATCTGTTTTACAGAATCACAGGGACTATCACTTAAGGAGGAGATTCTAGCTTCAATTTGGTACATAGACGGTGGTTGTTCACAACATATGACTTGTAACAAGAAGCTATTATCAAACTTCCAAAATATTGATGGCCCTAGAGTTTTTTTGGAGACAACAATTGTGGACAAACTAAGGGAGTTAGTACCTTGATTATTAGAGATATCCAGTATCGAGGTATATTTTGTGTAAGGTTTAAAGCATAATTTATTATCTCGTTTCTCAACTCTGTGACAAAGACTTTCTAGTAAAATTTTCTAAAGATAAGTGTGATATCTTGGATAGCTCCTCAAACAAGGTACTTAATCTGGCTTCAGACATGGTAATGTCTATGTAGATAACTTTAATCGTTGCCCCAAAGATACATGTTTGGTAGATAAGGGTGGAGATGACCTCACTGGCTATGGCATAAGAGGCTTAGTCATCCGAACTTCAAAACCCTTAGTAAGCTAGGTAGAAACAATCTTGTTAAAGGACTACGAGAAATTATGCTCACGATCTGAAATGTGATGCATGTCAAAAAGGTAAACAACCCAGACATTCATTTAAAAGTATTAACACTTCATCATCCGAAAGAGTTCTACAACTCCTTCATCTTGATCTGTTTGGACCTGTTTCACCTCTCGGCTTTAGTGGAAGGAAATATACTCTTGTTATTGTTGATGATTTTTCTAGATACACTTGGGTTATATTTCTTTTCAAAAAGAATAAGGCTGTGAACAAGATCCCCGATCCGCCTGGCCGAGGCCATTAACACTCTGCTATACCTGCAGCAGTGCTTGCCGATTAAAAGTAAGGGTAAGACTCCATATGAGATCTGGAAGGGTAAGATTCCAAGAATCTCATATTTTCGGGCTTTTGGTTGTAAATGCTTCATCCATAACAATGAGAAGTCTAAGCCGAGGACCTTTGATGCTAAAGGCATTTGGTGGAATATTCTTGGAATATTCCAACACTTCCAAAGCTTTCGAGTCTTCAACAAGACAACTCTTTGTGTGGAAGAAACTTCTCATGTGGTTTTTGATGAAATGCATTCTTTCTCGAGATAAAGTGAATCGATTACAAATGATCTAGATAAAATTGAACTAACCAAAACTAAACATAGAAAAATCTATCTGCCTAGTCTTGATTGATTCGGATGATGAAGAACCCCATGAAAATCGAAGACAACCCCTCTCCAGACTCCATCGAGGAGACACCCTTGACATCGGTGATCGGCCGGGGTTAGCGAGATGAAGGGGAACGTCTGCTCGGGCAGAGTCGAACAAGTTACCTGCTAAGTCTCAAGATGAGGATCCTTCTACTCAAATAGGCAAAAGGATGAGAAGTTATCATCCAACCGACCAAATCATTGGGGACCCATCCGGTAGTGTGCAGACACGAACTATGGTTGATTCTCAAAGTCCTGCTCGGTTATGTATCACTTCTCGAGCCTAAGTCTATGGAGGAGGTTTTATCGAGATCCAAACTGGATAATCGCCATGCGGGAAGAACTGCATCAATTTGAAAGACAAAATGTTTGAGAATTAGTGGAAAGACCCTTACATAGAAAGATTATAGGCACCAAATGGGTGTTTAAGAATAAAACAGATGAAAATAACATTATTGTTCGAAATAAGGCAAGATTGGTAGCCCAAGGTTACTCACGATCGAAGGGATAGACTATGATGAAACATATGCTCCATTTGCCGATTAGAAGCAATAAGTGTTTATGGCATTTCTTTGCTTATAAATCTTTCAAAGTCTTTCAGATGGATGTAAAGTCTGCCTTTCTAAATGGTGTGTTACTTGAGGAAGTCTATGTGGAGCAGCCTCCTGGGTTTAAGACCAACAATAAGGTCTATAAACTCAATAAGGCCCTATATGGACTTTAACAAGCACCTGTGGCTTGGTACGATACCTTATACTGAATTTACGATTTCAAATGGTTTTTTAAAAGGTAAGATAGATCGGACTTTGTTTAGAAAGGAAATAGATGGCAACATCTTGTTGGTTCAAATTTATGTAGATGACATTATTTTTGGTTCACCTAATCCGACTACGTGTGAAGAATTCAGTGTTCTCATGAAAAATAGGTTTGAAATGTCTATGATGGGTGAATTAACATATTTTTAGGCTTGCAGATTAAGCGACGACTAAGGGTATATTCATACATCAGACCAAATATGCTAAGGACCTTATAGAGAAATTTTGGATGACTACTAGTAGGGAAGTTAAAATACCTATGGCAACTAACTTTTCTATGGATTCGGATGAGCGGGGATACCCACAGATGCAACGGAGTATCGTGGACTAATTGGATCCCTTCTCTATCTCACGGCAAGTTGGCCGAGATATAGCCTTTGCGGTTGGGGTATGTGTAAGATTCCAATCTAATCCCAAGAAAACTCATCCTGAAACCGCTAATAAAATCCTCAAATATCTCAAAGGGACTTTGCAAGTTGGGTTATGGTACCCGGTGATGATAACTTCGAGTTGATAGGATATTCAGACTCGATTTTGGAGGATGTAAGATTGATAGGAAATCCACCTCTGGAACTTGTCAATTCTTAGACAACAAGTTAATTTCTTGGTTATCTAAGAAAGCAGACATTTGTTGCCACCTCCACAACCGAGGTGAATACATGGCGGTGGTAGTTGTTGCTCTCAACTCCTCCGGATTAGTCGGCATCTTAGGGACTATAACATTCAAACATCATCTATTCCTATTTACCGTGATAGTAATAGTGCAATAGCCATGACGAACAATCCTGTTTTGCATTTTAGGTGTAAACATATAGACATTAGACATCATTTCATTAGAGATAATGTAGAAAATAATGATATTTGGATAGAAAAGATAGCCACGAGAATCTCGTGAGAGCAGATCTTCTTACAAAACCTTCAAATTGAGTCTAGATTTAAAGAATTGTGTTTAGAATTAGGATAACTAGATGCTTCATTGGCTGATTTTTAAATTGCTTGTTTGCATCCTTTATTTGTTTTCCTTCTTTCTTTCCTTTCTTTAAACAAATGTCTAGAAAGAATTATCGGACTAGATATGTGTCAAAGGACAATCGTGTAATCGATATCATTGATCTCCTTCTTAGGAATCAAAAATCAAGGATTAGTCATATTGACCTTATCTGAATTGATAATTACTTATCCGACATCAGTCAATCAGACAAGGACACAATAGTCACTGTTTTCTTTGGAAACAGATGACCATCCGCATCCTATCCGACTTATCTCGACTACTAATGGTTTTATTGAGTTCATTTGCAGGAACAGGTATATCAACATTGTTAGATCACTTAAAACTTCTAATCGATAAAAACCTCCCTGTTGCTCACTCCTTTATTGAAAATAAGTATCAAAATTTGATAAACGATTCTCAACATAATACAAGGGCTCCTTATCCAAATAATCATGAAAATGATCCAATCAATCCGCATAAGGTGGAATTATCGGGAAGTATCTTCTAACTTTTTTCTTATAATAAAATTATGCATATTAGTTCATATAATCAATATATGAATTTAATACCATAATCATATTATTTCTTCAAAAATGAATTTACTCATTTTATTAAAAATATTTTGATTTACAAAATAAAAAGATAAGTGGTTCCGATTTTATTTTTATTAAAATTTGTGTACTTTTCATTTTATCTCTCCAATTAATCGAAATGTAATTCTCAAATAAGTAACATTCACGCTACTGGAAATGGAGGCGGTTTCGAAATATGAACCGTCGAAGTATCACGCGCGACATATTTAATATTATTCTCTGCGCTTTTCAAAATTAATTGTCATAATTGCATTAATGGCAACTCGAAAGCCTATATTTATACTTTTTCAGTCAATTATGAGTTTTATAATTGTTTATTATTATATCTTTCCATATAAATAGGAAGACGTGTGCATAATTTCATTTACGCACACATAAAAACTCTTTCATATTTCTATCAAACTTTTCATTTCCCTCCCAAAACCTTGTACACTCTTCAATGGCGAAATCTAAGAAATCAAACGTCAAGTATGAGTATGATCTCTCTTCTATCGAGACAAAACGAAGTCTAAAATGTATGTCGAATGGGATATTTCCACCGATCTCGAGACCAGAGAGATTTTACAGCTTACTCGAGTCTAGATGATTGAAACAAGATCTTGCACGATGAAGCCTTCAAGGAACTTAACCCTTGATGATCTTTCGCTGAATTTCTAACCAGGGCAAAAGCTATCAAAACCAGCTTTAGAATCACATATTCGAACTAAAGGGAAGAAGAAGAAGGTGGTGGTATCGATTGAGAATTTGGGTGAAATCTTCGGATTAAGTAATCGATGCGGTAAATCCGCTCACATACAAAGCATCGGAGTATTTGGAGAGTTTTCGATTAATGGCAAGGAGAACACACCGTAATACGACGGCGAATTTGAAAAGGCCGATGTTGAAATGGTGATATAGATTATTGATGCCGATCTTGACGAAATGCATTCTAGGAGAACAAAGAAAAGCCACGATGGGTGAAGCCAAGGTTGTGTTGTCTTAGGGCTATAATCGACGGAGCAAAAGTGAATTGGGCGAGGGTGGTTTATTCAAGGTTGATGGAGGAGAAGAAAAGATTTGTTAAAACCCCGGTTTCAAAGGAGCCGATGAGATGGTCTTTAACGAAAATCACAAGTATGATGGCCGTAATCACCGTCATCCTTGAACACAAACTGGTGCAGATAACCTCGACTGGAAGGAAGGAGTGAAGAAGTACACCGAGCAGAAGGGATTATTGGTCAAAGATGAAAAGATCTTTAGACCATCCGATTCGAAGGAGATGAGGTCGCCTCAGCTCCATCACCAAAGACAGAGGAGAAGGACTGGAAAATCCAAAGCTAAGCAAGATGAGATGTCTTTGGAGGATGAGTCCTCGTCACGAGACGGAGGAAGAAGCGGAGGAGGAGATGAAGACAACTTCCCAAGGGAGAAGTGTCTCGGCAGAGGCCGGGAGTGTCGTGGTAGGAAGAAAGGGTAGATATCTCATCGGAGATGAACCCGAAGAGGAGCCAGCTCAACCATCTTCATCATCTTCCTCCTCGTCTCGAGGATAAAGAACACCAACCCTCCGCATCCCAACTCGGGCGATGAAGAGGCGAGACAAGATCGCCGCCTCGCAGCCTCTAAAACGGTCTACTCCCATAAGTCCAACCCAAACTCAACAAACAAATGATCCTTTCTCTTTCCTATCCACTACACCAACGGAACCAAATCTTTTTCTTAACCGACCTAACCCATCTGGTGAAATGGGTCCGATCGAGACATCCCTACGGGTTCTAGGAAATAAATTTCTTCTCAAAAAGGAGTCAGCCCTAGCAGACGAGCCCGATCTTCTTAAGGAGTTAATTAATGTATACCTTTTAAGAAGACTCAGATCAGTTCATTTGAAGAGACAACTATTTTGATAATGTATGTGAGGAAATAATCTATCCATTTGGGAGAAGGAAGTCCTCAAAAAGGCAAATCTTAAATCCTTCTTAGACATTTTGTTTGAGGATAAGTTCTTCGATTATATCCTCGCAAAGGGTATACCTCGGAGACATGCAACCGTAAGAGGAAAAGGAGAAGGAGGAAGAGAAGAGTGCACTGAGAAGAAAAAGGGGAAGAGGAGTCTGGGAAAGAAACGGAGGTACGAGAGGAAGTAACAGGAGGAGGCTGCTGATGAACCACTGAGATGGATACAGTGAGGAGGCACAAACAGAGCAGTGTCGGGCAAGCACCACCGAGGTAGATCGAAGTGCCAACTTCATCGATGCATTGGGCGAGATTCTCCTCCAGCTGCAATTGAGGCTGAAATTCCAATCGAGGAGATAGATTTAACTCTATCTTCTCCATCTCAAGAAACTGTCTTGCCTTCTACATCGTTGTCTTTATCCGAATTCAATGCACTAAAGGAGGGAGTGCTTAACCCGAAGAGGGCGCCTGAGTGCTCTGCATATGATTCCGTGCATCATTTCATCTTCTATCAAGGAAAATGTAGAGGCTGCTATTCAAGAGAAGACAAAGATAGACCTCTACTTTTCTAAGATCGTGCACGAGGAGCATATGGCTGAGGTTAAGCAGCACCATTGCCGAAGAAGAGAATGCTCGGGAAAGATGGGTTAAACAAGATGTTCGTGATGTCTATGCTGAAATAAAAGATGTTGTTGAAGACCAAGTCAAGGAGTCTTGGACTACAAAGGAAGCATCTTTTTCACAAGTATTAAAGATGACCTTGGCTATGGAGATAGATAGGTAGACGAACATTCTCAAGCAATATCTAGAAGGAGAATTCAAGAATGCTGAGATTGCTCAAAAGAAAAGATATGATCAGTTGGATCAAAAGACTGGATTTGTAAGGCAAGAACTCATGGGCCAGATCGAGCAAGTAGCCACTATCTCGCAACACCCGATTTGTTGATGCTAAAAAGGGGGAAGATAGTGAGCTCAAGAAAAGAGTGGATGTACAAGATGATAAGATCATGGCCTTGAGCATGAAAGTGGATGAGCTGTCGAGGAGTTCTTGAAAGCAGAGAAAGTCAAGAAGAAGGATGCTGAGGATAAGTCCCGGAAAGTGTTGAAAAGACTAAGACAAGAAGCAGAGGTTTCGAACCCGAAGCCGAGTTAGAGATGCCTGCAAGATCTTGTTCCCATCGAAATCGTCATATTCCTCATCCACATCTAAAGCAAATGGGAAAGCTAAGACACTTAAAACCCAAGCCGAGCTAGATGAAGAAGAAAAAGTCGGGAAAAGGAAGAGGGAGGAAAAAGAAAAATATAAGAGACGGGATGCCAAGAAAAGACGAGAACAGAGAAAGCAAATGGGAATTTCTATGATGGATTCTTAAGAAAATTGGTTCTGAAGGAGAGGAATGACAAGGAGAAGACATCTTTCGGCCATATCATAGAAGTGAAGTTGTTTCAAAGAAAGTCCTACTAATGGGAGATCAAGAGAAATGGAGGCCTTTTGAAGTAGATTGGGTCTTCGGGCCCATGTATGCAAAAAGATCAAGTGGGGCTTGGAAGAGAACAACGCTTTTCATAATTGGCTGGAAGAAAGAGATCCTATCATGTATCAACATCCGATAAATATTGCTCATGATGAATTCAACTCGATGTGGTCGCACCAGCCTATTCACAAATGGATCCTCCCTCGACAAGAGATGGTCGTCTGGACCATGAGAAGATCAAGCAGCTGATTATCAAAGCCGAGGCCACAGCTGATCTTGCAGAGGGAAGAGAGACGGTATCATTAAAGAATAGAGTTTTCGGCGCTTAAGATACCGTAAAGGATAGGTGGTACGACTAGATCCTAATCTCTAAATCTCATCTGCTTTTCTTTATCCTCTACCGTGAAAATGCTTTGATTGAATATGTGGAAATCCATGTGAATATATTTTGACATATTCTCATAAATTGGTGTTTTAACTAACTTGCTTTGATTTTAATCTTCTAATCGATTCTTGGAATAACATTATAAAAATTAACTTGACTAAAACCGATAACATTAAGTCATATGTAATTCACTAATTTTGATTATCTTGTTTGCTTCGTTTATCTCGACTTTAATCATCTTATTTGAGGATTCTTGTTGCTCGACTATCCGACTTTGTTGGATCAAGAAGTTTTGATGAGTTAAATGAAGCGGCTCGAGATGATCGTACGACTGTAGAACAAGCCGAGATTGAGACCATAAGCTAAACCGATCGACGGGGGTCGAGAACTAATCTAGTCACCGAGGTCCGGAAGAGTACAAGTCGTCTCAAGACGAGCTTGAGTCTAGTCATCTGCAGGAGACGAACATGAAGAGCTTAGACGAGGTCAAGATAAGCCGAGTAGAATAAGAAAGACGAATCTTCACCGAGTCACCGCAGATGAGTAGAGCTAAGACAGTGAGGTCTAGAGCGATTTTCAAGATTAAGTTTGTTAAAGCAGTTTTCGTTTGTTAGAACCGACTAACAAACTAACTGTCTTTTCAGACTTATAAATAGGTCTAGGCACTTCTTTAAGCATACATCGCATACGTAATACACGTAATTCACAAGTTATTTTTCCGTAAATTTATTCTCTCAAATCACAAGTTTTCAAAAGCACAAAATAGTTTTTCAAGATTTCTTCATAGATTTTTCTAAGTGTTTGTAGACCACTTCATTGCACATCTTCAAATACACTTCTTGTTCTTAGAGTTAGATTTCATAAGTTTGGTTAGCATTTTGAAGAGTTGAAGATCAAGTTGTAAGTTGTAAGATTTTAAAGTAAGTAAGTAAGCGAGATAGTGGAGACCCTTCTTCAAGTTGGAGAAGGAGAGTGGATGTAGGATTGTTATAATCCGAACCACTATAAAATCTGTGTTCTTTATCGCTTTCATTTACTTATTTGTTCAATTTCCAAGTTCTTGTTCAAAGATTAATTTCAGAATCAAAGTTAAAATCAATATCGGTTTTGCTTTTGATCTTATTAAAGTTGAGTCTAATCTTTAAAATTCCGCTGTGTACATCTCGGTACTTTGAATTAGTTTTGAAAGATTTAAAAATCAACAAAATCTATTCAACCCCCTTCTAGATTTTGTTCTAGAAGGTTAACTCAAAGTTTCATAATCAACTCAACTAATCGGGACCAATAAATGGTATCGGAGCAGTTGTTAAGTCGTTTTGATATTGATTATAGGTCTTAACTAAGATTCTAAAATTTTCTTGATTTTCTTCATTCTCTTTATTGTTACTAATAGTGCTACTAATAAGTTTTTGTGGAGTATTTTGTTTCTTTATCTCATCATGTCATCGGGACAAAACAAGAAGTCCAGGAATTTACCCGAATTTTCTATTGAAGATTATGATTAATGGAAATTCAGGATGGAGAATCACCTCAAGGCCATCCATGATAGGATGGAAGAGGTTCTTGAAGAAGGACCTATAAAATTTTATCATGGAGGCACTAGCACTCGACGCTGAGTCACCGAATCCAGAACAGCACAAGAGAAAAAGAGTTACGAATTGACAAATGATGAAAGAAAGATCCACAATCTAGACCAAGTAGCTCGAACTGAAATCATTGAGAATTTAAGTAAAGATTGGATTGAGAAGGTTAAGAGATGCAAACCGCCAAAGAAATGTGGCGACTCGCAAATGTTTGTGAAGGATCGAGAACAAGTAAAAGAGAATAAGCCGCAGCGGTCTTACACGCATTTGATACATTCAAAATGAAGGAAAATGAATGTGGATCAGTTACATGCAAGGTTGACGAATCTCCTCAACAAAGCAGCTGACCTTGGAAAGAACTATACAGAGAAGGAGATTAATAACTGATTGGAGTGTATAGGGTAAGAGTTATTAAGACCAATCAACAAAAATATCGAACCCAAGGGAGAAAGTATGCAAACAAAATTCAAGGATAAGAGTTCTAAATGGCTAAAGTTGCAACAAGCTCTTGAACTAAATCACTACAAATTGCAAGGAATTAAATGGCAAGTTTATGCAAACAATCTATCAAACACTTAGAATGCAAGATCAAATAGACTAAAATCAATGAGGGAATTGGGTGCAAGGGATAATCTCCATCAAGGATTCCATGATTAACAAGCTATGATTGTATCCAAATGCAAATCAATCAAATTAGAAGGCATAAACCATCATGAAATTAATCACTCCATTAATATCACAATGCCTAATGTGAGTATCCTTAGTTCTTCCCATCTCTCAATGTAGAAGTCCCCAATTCATACAATCATGCAAAATTGAAACCCGATTAACACCTAATCACGTTAGCTCAACTCGCCTATTGCTAGGGTGATCAACCATTAATCAAAAGAGACAATTTTTCATGAAGCACAATTAAGAATCACAATTAGGGAGCAATCTAATTCAATTGATCACAATTATCAACAATCATAGCATGAGGCAATCACTTCATCCCTAATTTCAATTATCCCAAGCACAAAGCTATTAGCCCATGGTACTACAAGCAAAAACCATGGCTAGAAAATCTAAGTAAGCAATTAACAATCTAATTACTACAAGCAATGAATTAAAGAGATCAAAGGGTAAGAACATCACCAATTAAGCTTCAATAGGCAAAAATAAGAATGATTAATCTTGTACAATGCTTCAATTCAACTTCACTTCTTCCCAATTCTCAGCTGCAAACTTCAATTACAATCCACCAATCTACTAATCTAATGAACTAAATGTGGAATCTATCTCAATTCTAACAATCTAATGCAATTACAAGTAAATTCAAGCTACAAAATGTAAAATTCGCTCAAAGAAACTCCTAGAAACTACTACGAATCGCTAGAATCAACTCTCTCTGTTTTGGCTTTCAATGGCTTAAAAACTGAATTTTTCGGTTTTGGGCACTCCTCGAGTCGAGCTTCCTGCATTTTCATATCCCTCGACTCGAGGCTCCTCCCTCGAGTCGAGGATCCTGTCTTTGAAATGGTTTCCCTCCAAAGATGAACCTCGAGTCGAGGTCTGTGCACCCTCGACTCCAACTCGAGACTAGGGAATTTTTATCGAGAAGGGCTCCGGTCCCGACCCCCATTTTCGTCCCGTATGTTCGTCTTTTCATTATAAGAATACCGGTACTCTCGGTTTGGCAAAATTCCACCGATTTACCTGCAAAATGGGCGAATACATCGAAACCTCTCAAAGTAATACTTTTTAGGCAAAAGAGTGATACTTTTCACATTTAGGCACAAAAATCATACTTTAGCTCACTTTTTGCACTAAACATAGCCCTAAAAACATGTATCAATTCACTCCAATCATACCCCCAAACTTGAATTGTTGCTCGTCCTCGAGCAATGTAGAAACTAAGAACAAAGGAGTGAATTGATTGCAATTATGTCACATGGCACCATAGGCGACAAATAAGATAATCGAACTCATCAATGATCATAAGTATCAATGCAACTATCCACTAGCAATCAATACAAATCATGCTCAAACAAATGCTCAATCAAATACTCAACACATTGCTCCTTCCATGGAGTGTTTCACTCTTCACTCAAGTGTATCAAGGTTTAAAGCACTCAATCATCAATTCACAAATAAGTACACCATATGCTTGCCACAAGACTTAATCTCAATCAAAATCATTTATGATCAATCAAGAATCAAAGAGGTCTTTCTTCTAGGTTGTAATGTTGGCTCTTTGGAAAGGTGAAATATTTATGGATAAGAGTGACTAATTAGTAGAGACTTGAATGTGAACTAATCCATACAATGCACATCTCTTCACTTTCATCTAGCACACTCTTTCTTTTGAACTTCAATGATCATTCCACCATTCACTTGAGCTTTCTCTTTCTCTTAAGCTCACAAATTGAATTCTTTCTTTTCATGCATTTTCTTCACAATTCAATCGTTCACAACCTTTCTTTTCTTTCATGCTTCATTCATCACTTAGCTCATCATTATCCACCATACTTCACAATCAACCCACCATCTTTAGCCAACATTCAAGCTCTACTAAGCATAGGACAAAAAGGCTCATAAAAATAGGCTAAAATGGTTTCAATTTCACTTGGCTTGCCAAAGAATAAGGATCATAAGGCTCAACATGGCTCACTAAGGAAATCAAATGTATTTGGTGGGGAAATATTTGGCAAAGTAACTCATCATATCAAACATGGCCTCTTATCATTTTCAAAACATCACACAAAGATCAATATCAACAAGTCTAGTGGCAAGTTTTAGCATACAAATCTATGAATGATGCACTCACAAAGGAATCAAATCAACCGTATAAGATGTACGATTATTAGGCACAAAAGCTCACGGGCTTAAATTGAGCAATGAATCAAGCATCTTCAATCACATTCATCTTCACATAATAAATCAAGCAACTAGCATCAAGCTACAAATCTACTAATGATCATATCAAAATCCAACTAGTCTTGCAAATTAAACTCAAATGCTCATGTACATAATCTCAAGCACACTCACTATATCAAGATGATACTCAAAAATATGTCAATTAATCCACTATTAAGCTCAAGATAAATTCTAGCCCAAAAATATACAAGTGCAAGGAAGATAAGCTAAGGTAAGAAAAACACCTCCCCAAACTTAGACAAATCTAAGTTTGAAAGGAAGTGTGTACCAAAAAGCCTTTCAACTCCATCTTCCTTCAAACATGCATAGAGCTCCTCAAGTTCCAAGCGAATCTCACAACCTACAAGGATCAAAAGACCCAATTATTCAAAGCAACAAAATAAAATAAAAATAAAAACACACGAAAGCAAGAAAGGATGGGTTGCCTCCCATCAAGCGCTATTTTTATTGTCCTTTGCACGGACGGAACTCTAAGAGTTCACACTTCCCTTTCACTTCCTAAGTAGGGCACATCCTTGAGATCAAGAGCATCCAAGACCTCTTTTTGTGAGTGAACATGATAGAGCTTCAACCGGTGCCCATTCACTATAAACCTTTCATCCTTGTCATTCATCACTTCAAAGTATCCATTAGGAAAAACCTTCACAACACGGAAAGGTCCACTCCATCTTGATTTGAGTTTATCGGGAAAAAGCTTCAACCTTGAGTTGAATAGTAACACTTGATCTCCTTCTTTAAACTCCTTCCTTCTAAGCCTTGCATCATGCCACTTCTTGGTCTTTTCCTTAAAAATCTTTGAACTCTCATAAGCTCTCATCCTAAACTCATCCAACTCATGTAATTGTAGAGCCCTCTTCTCTCCCACAAGTTCTTCATCAAAATTCAACTTTTTAAGAGCCCAAAATGCTTTATACTCCAACTCCACCGAAAGATGACAAGCTTTTCCATACACTAATTGATAGGGAGACATGTCAAGGGGTGTCTTAAAGGCGGTTCGATATGCCCACAATGTGTCATCAAGCTTTGTTGCCCAATCCTTTCTACTTGTCCTCACCGTCTTCTCCAAAATACCTTTAATCAAGCGATTAGACACCTCGGCTAAGCCATTCGCTTGTGGGTGGTAAGGAGTAGCAACCTTGTGTTTAACATCATACCTTAACAAAAGCTTCTCCATGGCTTTGTTAACAAAATGGCTACCACCGTCACTTATCAAAATCCTTGGAACCCCAAACCGTGTGAAGATTCTCTTCAAGAAGGCTATCACCACTTTAGAATCATTGCTTTTGGTTGGAATGACTTCTATCCATTTAGTAACATAGTTAACCCCTACGAGGATATATTGATATCCCTCCGACGGTGGAAATGGCCCCATAAAGTCAACTCCCCATACATAAAAAATTTCCACTTCTAAGATATTGCTCAATGGCATCTCGTCCCTCTTGTTAAGGTTCCCTATCCGTTGGCACTTGTCACATTCCTTGATAAATCTCTCACAATCCTTAAAGATAGTTGGCCAATAGAATCCCGCCAATAAAATCTTCCTCACGGTCTTAGACGTGCTATAATGGCCTCCACATGGTAGAGAGTGGCAATGTTTCATGATTTCCTCCCCTTCCTTCCTTGTCACACACCTACGAAGCACTCCATCTACCCCCACCTTGAAAAGGTATGGATCATCCCATACAAAATGTTTGACCCGGTTATAAAAACCTTCCTTTCAAAAGGATTAATTTCCGGTGGCAATTCTCCACTTGCTAAGAAATTAGCATAATCGGCAAACCAAGGAACATCCCCTTCCTTTATCACACTCATGACTTCTTCAATACTTAGTAATCCCTCATCGGGAAAGGTCTCTTCAACTTCCTTGACATCTCTTTCCGTCTCTTCTACTCCTTCAAGTCTAGAAAGGTGATCCGCTATGACATTTTCACTTCCTTTCTTATCCACAATCTCCATGTCAAATTCTTGCAACAATAATATCCAACGAATCAACCTAGGCTTGGCATCCTTTTTCGACATGAGATACCGAATTGCGGCATGGTCGGTGTACACAATAGTTTTCGACCCTACAAGATAAGGTCGAAACTTATCAAAAGCGTACACCACCGCAAGCATTTCTTTCTCGGTAGTGGTGTAATTGACTTGGGCCGGATTAAAAGTCTTGGAGGCATAGTAGATAGCATGAAACCTCTTCTCTCTCAATTGTCCTAAAACGACCCCCATAGCGAAATCACTTGCATCACACATGATAATGAAGGGCTTTGTCCAATCCGGAGTAATTAGAATGGGTGCACTCACAAAGCTTCCTTCAAAGACCTAAAAGCAATCAAACAATCATCATTAAACTCAAATGGCACGTCTTTTTCTAAGAGATGAGATAAGGGTTTAGAAATTTGAGAAAAGTTCTTTATGAATCGTCGATAGAATCCGGCATGTCCAAGGAACGATCGAATTCCCTTCTCATCTTTAGGTGGAAGCAACTTCTCAATAGCCACAATTTTTGCCTAATCCACTTGAAATCCCTTTGATGATACATGATGTCCCAATACAATGCCTTCCTTAACCATGAAATGACATTTCTCCCAATTTAGCACCAAGTTCGTATCTTCACACCTTTGCAAAACAATATCAAGATTAGCAAGGCAATTATCAAATGACTCACCAAACACGGAAAAATCATCCATAAATACCTCCATAATTTTCTCAATCAAGCCATGAAAAATTGACATCATGCATCTTTGGAAAGTGGCGGGAGCATTACAAAGGCCAAATGGCATTCTTTTCCAAGCAAACGCCCATACGTGCAAGTAAAAGTAGTCTTTTCTTGGTCTTCCTGCAATCATAATTTGATTGTATCCGGAATAACCATCTAAGAAACAATAATACTCAAATCCACTTAACCTATCAAGCATTTGATCAAGAAAAGGTAAGGGAAAGTGGTCCTTGCACGTGGCCTTATTAAGTTCTCTATAGTCAACACACACTCGCCACCCCGTAGCTACCCTTGTAGCAAATGATTCATCATTTTCTCCCTTTATTACCGTAATTCCCCCTTTCTTAGCCACCACATGTAAGGGAGAGACCCAAGGACTATCGGAAATAGGAAAAATCATATTAGCATCTAACAATTTCACAACTTCTTTCCTAATTACCTCTTTAATATTAGGGTTCACTCTCCTTTGTGGTTGAACTATGGGTTTATGGTCCTTTTCAAGCCTAATCCTATGCATACAAATTGAAGGATTTATACCTTTTAAGTCATCAATGGACCAACCTATGGCGGATTTGTGCTTACAAAGAACATCAAGTAATTTAGTTACCTCATCAAATGTAAGATATGACGATACAATTACCGGGCAACCTTCATTTTCCTCCAAATAAGCATACTTCAAGTGCTCGGGTAGTGGCTTAAGGGCTCCTTTCACTTTCTCTTCACTTAGCTTACCATCTTCATTGTTTTCCCAAGGTTGATTGGGAAATCCTTCGAACTTTATCTCTTTCACCTCCTCCACTTCCAATGCATCCCTATCACAATTATAGGAAACACAAGATTCATTAAGAGGATGATTATATGATGGATTAACATAATCTTGAGAGAAAAGAGTATAAGAAGAATCCTCCCAAGCCTCTTGAAGGCATGAATCAATCACATCCACAACGTGGCATTCCTCCTTCTCCATAGGGTGCTTCATCACGCCCTTCATTGAAAAATGAAGCTCTTCATCATCAAGCTTCAAAGTAAGCCTTCCTTCATTCACATGAAACACCGCTCTTGCGGTAGCTAGAAACGGCCTCCCTAAGATCAATGGTACATCTTTATCCTCCTCCATCTCAAGTACTACAAAGTCCGCCGAAACACAAAGTCTTCTACCTTGACCAAGACATCCTCCACAATACCTTTTGGAATAGTCGTTGACCCGTTGGCAAGTTGAAGAGTTACGGTAGTGGCTCCTAACTTTCCTTGGTTAAGCCTCTTAAACATGGAAAATGGCATCAAGTTAATACTTGCCCCCAAGTCACACAAGGCTTGCTTCTCCAACCCATTACCAAGATCACATAAAAGAGTAAAGCTACCCGGATCCTTCAACTTTGGTGGAAGCTCTTGTTGAAGCATAGCACTACACTCCTTGGTCAATTTAACTAACTCCGGCTCTTCCATTCTCCTCCTTTTTGCTAGCAAATCCTTAAGAAACTTCGCATAATGAGGCATTTGCTCAAGGGCCTCCGAAAAGGAATGTTGATATACAATGTTTTGAAAACCTCAAGGAACCGAGCAAACTTCTCATCTAGTGCTTTCTTCATGTACCTTTGAGGATAAGGCACGGAACAACCGTCTTTGGAATCCCTTTCTCATCCTTTTCAATAATCTTTTGCTTTGCTTTCTCTTCCCTTGCCATCAACCACTTTGGCTTCCTCTTTTCTTCCTCCTCCATCACCTCTTGCTTTTCTTCATCACAACTTTCATAAGGTTTATCCTCTCCAACACCTCTTGAAGGAAATTTTGGTCCTTCATACCGTGCACCACTCCTAAGCTCGATGGCTTGACAATACTCCTTTGATTCTTTCTTTTGCAAATCATCCACCGTAGACGAGAGCTTCCCAACCGTAGTAGCAAGTTACCCTACTTGATGCTCGATCGCCTTGAAACGCAGTGTCCATTTGCTTCCCTATATCATCAAGCCTTGAATCATTCGCTTCCAACTTCTTCACAATCAACCCCAAGATCTCCTCCGTAGTAGCCTTTCCTTCATTGTTTGGAGCTTTTGCACCGGATCAAATCCGGGAGGGAATTGAACGGCGGCTCTCGGATTGGCATATGAAAAATTTTCGTGTCTCCTCCATGTATTCCCATTGAATGGAGCTTGCGGTTGAGGTTGATAGCTTCCTTGTGGCCTATTTTGGTAAGGCCTTCCTCCTTGATAGTTCCCTTGAGAGTTTCCTCCTTGATAGCCTCCTTGGAATGGAGGCCTACCCATATAACTCACTTCTTCCACCGGCAATGAACTTGGCCCAACATCAACATGAGGAACGGATGGACTCACACTTGCTTGGCTTTGTGAAGTCGTAAGAGCTCCCAATCGGTCCATCATAGTCATCATCATACTCTTCATACTCTCTATCTCATCAACTTGTGACACTCTATGATGTGCTCCTCTATTAACCGACACTTGGAATGAGTCTTGAGCTATATTCTCCATAATTTCATTCATTTGCCCCACGGTTTTAGACCAAATCGATCCATTAGCACAAGCATTCAAAAACGACCTATCCCCATCCGTCAAACCATTGCAAAAGTACATAATGGTTTGCTCCTCCGGAAACCGTGTTGAGGACAATTAATAAGTAACATGCCATACCTCTCCCACGCCTCCGGTATCGTCTCCCCATTCTTTTGTCGGAAATGAGAAATAGCCTCCTTTGCTTGCACGGTCTTTGATGGTGGGTAAAATTTCATCAAGAATTTCTTTGACAATTCCTCCCATGTCCGTACGGTCCCGGGCGGTAATGAATTAAGCCATGCTTTTGCTCTTCCTTTCAATGTAAAAGCAAATAGCCTCAACTTCTTTGCATCTTCGGGTACCCCATGGTATTTTGTAGTGTCGGCTATCTCAAGGAATTGTTCCATATGTTGATGTGGGCACTCATTTTCATCTCTACCCTCAAATTGCTTCTCCCTAAGCATTCTCACCAAAGCGGGACTTATCTCGAAGTTATTAGCATCTATCCTCGGCCTTGCTATCCCATCATAATACTCTCTAAGTTGTGGTTCAAAGAACTCTCTCAAAGGCCTTCCTTGAGGTGGTGGCTCATTTACATGTTGTGGTTGTGGTTGTGGTGGCTCATGGTATCGTGGCTCTTGATTATACGGCATATTGGGATAATATGGTGGAAATTGTTGTGGATGAGGTGGATAGTAGGGATATTGATGAGCTTGAGGTGGATAAGGGTAGGGATTTTGGTAGGGATAATTTTGTGGTGGCATCCCTTGAGGGAAGGGGCCAACTTGAGCATGGAAGTGATTCCCATTACCTCCATTCTCTCCTCCTCCTACTCCTTGTCCATGTATCTCCTCTTCTTGAGGATCACCCACTAATCTCTCCTCATGCCTTTGCTCTTCTCCTTCCATAGCTTCCCTTCTTCTTCTCACACGATTTCTTCTCAATGTAGCCTCAATTTCCGGATTTAGTGGCAAGGGTGGAACACCACTTGATCTTGTTAGCATACACCTACAATGCCACAAATCCAAGGATCAAATTCTCACCAATAAAAACACCAAAAACAAAAATAAAAACAACAAATAGCCACTTCAAACAATCCTCAAATCTCACTTATTGGCGCAAAAACTAACTCCCCGGCAATGGCGCCATTTGATTGGAGTGTATAGGGTAAGAGTTATTAAGACCAATCAACAAAAATATCGAACCCAAGGGAGAAAGTATGCAAACGAAATTCAAGGATAGGAGTTCTAAATGGCTAAAGTTGCAACAAGCTCTTGAACTAAATCACTACAAATTGCAAGGAATTAAATGGCAAGTTTATGCAAACAATCTATCAAACACTTAGAATGCAAGATCAAATAGACTAAAATCAATGAGGGAATAGGGTGCAAGGGATAATCTCCATCAAGGATTCCATGATTAACAAGCTATGATTGTATCCAAATGCAAATCAATCAAATTAGAATGCATAAACCATCATGAAATTAATCACTCCATTAATATCACAATGCCTAATGTGAGTATCCTTATTTCTTCCCATCTCTCAATGTAGAAGTCCCCAATTCATACAATCATGCAAAATTGAAACCCGATTAACACCTAATCACGTTAGCTCAACTCTCGCCTATTGCTAGGGTGATCAACCATTAATCAAAAGAGACAATTTTTCATGAAGCACAATTAAGAATCACAATTAGGGAGCAATCTAATTCAATTGATCACAATTATCAACAATCATAGCATGAGGCAATCACTTCATCCCTAATTTCAATTATCCCAAGCACAAAGCTATTAGCCCATGGTGCTACAAGCAAAAACCATGGCTAGAAAATCTAAGTAAGCAATTAACAATCTAATTACTACAAGCAATGAATTAAAGAGATCAAAGGGTAAGAACATCACCAATTAAGCTTCAATAGGCAAAAATAAGAATGATTAATCTTGTACAATGCTTCAATTCAACTTCACTTCTTCCCAATTCTCACCTGCAAACTTCAATTACAATCCACCATCTACTAATCTAATGAACTAAATGTGGAATCTATCTCAATTCTAACAATCTAATGCAATTACAAGTAAATTCAAGCTACAAAATGTAAAATTCGCTCAAAGAAACTCCTAGAAACCGCTCTGAATCGCTAGAATCAACTCTCTCTCTGTTTTGGCTTTCAATGGCTTAAAAACCGAATTTTTCGGTTTTGGGCACTCCTCGAGTCGAGCTTCCTGCATTTTTCATATCCCTCGACTCGAGGCTCCTCCCTCGAGTCGAGGATCCTGTCTTTGAAATGGTTTCCCTCCAACATGAACCTCGAGTCGAGGTGCATGCACCCTCGACTCCAACTCGAGACCAGGGAATTTTTATCGAGAAGGGCTCCGGTCCCGACCCCCATTTTCGTCCCGTATGTTCGTCTTTTCATTATAAGAATACCGGTACTCTCGGTTTGGCAAAATTCCACCGATTTACCTGCAAAACGGGCGAAATACATCAAAACCTCTCAAAGTAATACTTTTAGGCAAAAGAGTGATACTTTTCACTTTTAGGCACAAAAATCATACTTTAGCTCACTTTTTGCACTAAACATAGCCCTAAAAACATGTATCAATTCACTCCAATCAATAACAAGATACCGAGATTATTAACCAAGAGATGGAGAGAGAAATCCAATATCCTTAAAGCAACTCGAGAATTTATCTTCTATTACTCACCATACTTTGTTCTCTCATCTTAAAGCTCTAGAGTATGACATTCAAATAGAAGATGAGGAGGATGAGATGGAGTCGAGCACTTCATCCAAGTCTGTTGCCTTTGTCAACAAAGTAGACAAGATGTCAACCGAGTCAGTAGGAGCCGATCTATCTCTCGAAAGAGTAGATGGCTCTGCTCACCAAAAGGTATGATGATTAAGAATGAAGTATAAACGAAATAAATTGAGATTTGCGGTAAGGATAGATCAAGATCCAGATCGGGAAGAAAGGAAGATGAGTCTACGAGATGATGACAAAAGTAGAAGCCGAGACGAGAAGATTCGAGATCACTGTCAAAAGAAATCCTTCCAGCCCTAGATCGAGGCAGGAGTGACACTTGCTACACATGCAACAAGCCGAGGACACTTCAGCTATGATTGTCCTCAATCGACTCCTAAACAAAGGGAAGAGAAAAGGAAAAAGAGAGACAGGAGATTTGCATATCAAAGGGCTCTGTTGGCTGAAGAAAAGGAGTCAAAGAAATCATCATCATCATCATCCTCATCGATTTCGGATCGAGATGATGAAATCTGTCTCATGGCTAAAGAGGTAGTCTATTATTCATCTTCTCGATAATGATTCTTGTCGATCTGCATCGATTATGATCAAAGCTGTTATTCATGAATTATTGAGAGACTTAAAGACATCTCTGGCTGCTTATAAACAGCTAGAGACAGAGAATTTAGCTTTAAAGGATCAAATTCAAATTCTAATTAAAGGAAAGCGGTGATGAACTATTCGTAAACCGAGGAAACATTCAAGGGGGAATGTTTTCCCAGTGCCGAGGCTAGTACATCACCAAATTACCTCAAATATTAGAAAGTGAATTGAAAACTTTAAAAGACAAATTTAAATCAATCTGTCTTGAAAATGAATTAATTAAGAAAGACAATGAGAAGCTAGTCTTCAAAATTAGTCAACTTAATAATTCACAATCAGCAATAGATCATATCTTTAATACATCTCAAAAATCTCATGACAAAATAGGTCTTGGTTATGACAAAAATAATAAATCGGATGTCCGAAACCTAGGAAATTTGTAAAAGCATCGATCAATCAAAAGAGGTTAAAATTGGACCTTGGAAACCAATTAGTCAAGTAAGGACTGCATCTCCCGGCTTGAAAACAAAAATTCAGTGAGGACTCCTTATCGACTAAGAGAAATCCAAAAACCAAAATAATAAGAAGAAATTCTTATTATAATCCTTTTGATGGGAGAAGCAGATGTTATCCCACATTTCCTAAGTTTAGGAAAATTACTAAATCTGAATACAACAAGTTGTCATTTAAAAGTGATAAAATTGTAGACAGGTTTGGTAGAGAGACCAAGTCTCGATTTATTATTTGGAGATGAGATTTTTATCCGGTTACCTAAAGTGATGTTTGACCTTCAAGGACCCAAGATCACTAGGGTACCTTATAACTAACCATTTTCGGGATTCATAGGGATCATCATTCAAGGAAGAGATCTTAGCTTCTATATGGTACATTGATAGTGGTTGTTCACAACATATGACTTATGACAAGAGGTTGTTATCAAATTTCCAAAGCATTGATGGTCCAAGAGTATTATTTGGAGACAATAATTGTGGTCGGACTAAAGGAGTAGGTACTCGATTATCAAGGATATTCAGGTATCGAGGTATATTTTGTTGAAGGTTTGAAACATAATCGCTATCTGCTTCCCAAATTTTCTCGATAAAGGTTTTCTTGTCAAATTTTCTAAGGATAAATGTGATATCTTAGATAATTCCTCGAGATAAGGTACTTTTAATCGGCTTGAGACATGGTAATGTCTATGTGGCCAACTTTAATAGTTGTCTTAAAGATACTTGTCGATAGCTAAGGGTGGAAATGATCTCGGTGGCTATGGCACAAGAGGCTTAGTCATCTCGAATTTAAAGACCCTTAGTAAGTCGCTAAAAAGAACCTTGTTAAGGGATTACCCGAGAAACTTTTATCCACTAATCTTAAATGTGATGCTTGTCGTAAAGGTAAATGGCTAGACACTCATTTAAGAGTATTAACTCCTCTTCATCCGAAAGAGTATTGCAACTACTTCATCTTGATCTGTTTGGACTTGTTTCTCCTCTCGGTTTCGGTGGAAGGAAATATACTCTTGTTGTAGTAGATGATTTTTCTAGATACACTTGGGTTATATTTCTTTTCAAGAAAAATGAGACTATAAACAAGATCCCCGATCTGTTTAGGCAGATTCGTAATGAAAAGGGTGTTAATATTATTAAAATAAGGAGTGATAAGGGCACATAATTTTTGAATTCTTGTTTATCTAACTTTTTCAATGAGTGTGGAATTATTCATGAGACATCTTTAGCAAGAACTCCTCAACAAAATGGAGTGGTTGAAAGAAGGAATAGAACTTTGAAGGAAGCGGCCGGGAGCATGTTAGGCGAGTATGAAACCCCTCACAGGTTACGGGTGAAGCCATCAACACATCTTGTTATACCCAGACAGGTGCTTGGTTGTTAAAGACAAGGGTAAGACTCCATATGAGATTTGGAAGGGTAAGATTCTAAGAATCTCATATTTCGGAGCTTTTGGTTGTAAGTGTTTTATCCATAACAATGGGAAATCTAAGTTGAGAACTTTTGATGCTAAGGCGGTGATGGAATATTCTTGGGATATTCCAACACTTCCAAGACATTTAGAGTTTTTAACAAGACAACCCTTTGTGTGGAGGAAACCCTCATGTTGTTTTTGATGAGTTGTATTCTTTCTCGAGATAAAGTGAATCAAATTCTTGAAAGTCTAGATAAAATTGAATGACCAAGACTAAACATAGAACTGTCTATCTACCTAGTCTTGATTCGAGAATCGAGATGAAGAAGAATCCCCATCGATAGTCGAAGACAACTTCGATCGAGACTCCATCGAAACAGACACCCTTGACATCGAGTTGATCGGCGGGGTCGGTGATGAAGGGGAATGTCACCGAGGTAGAGTTAGAGGAGTTGCCTACCGAGACTCAAGATGAGGATCCTTCTCCTCATATAGGCAAAAGGATGAGAAGCTACCATCCATCCGATCAGATTATAGGAGACCCATCTAGTAGTGTGCGTAGACACGAATGATGCTGGACTACGAAAGTCTTTTCAATTTGTTATGTGTCGCTTCTTAAACCCAAGTCTATTGAGGAAGCTCTATTAGATCCAAATGGATAAGCGCCATGCGGGAGGAACTACATCGGTTTGAAAGACAAAATGTTTGGGAATTAGTGGAAAGACCCTTACATAGAAAGATTATAGGCACCAAATGGGTGTTCAAAAACAAAGCAGAGATGAGAACAACATTATTGTTCGAAATAAGGCAAGATTGGTTGCACAAGGTTACTCACGACCGAGGGGATAGACTATGATGAAACCTATGATCCGATTGCGATTAGAAGCAATAAGGTTGTTCTTGGCATTTGCTGCATATAAATCTTTCAAAGTTTTTCAAATGGATGTTAAGTCTGCCTTCCTTAATGGTGTGTTGCTTAAGGAAGTCTGTGTGGAGCAGCAACCTCACGGGTTTAAGATCAATAACAAGGTCTATAAACTCAACAAAGCTCTATATGGACTGAAACAAGCTCCCAGAGCTTGGTATGATACCTTATCTCGATTTCTTGACATCAAATGGATTTTCAAAAGGTAAGATTGATAGAACTTTGTTTAAAAAGGAAGTAGATGGTAACATCTTATTAGTTCAAATTTATGTAGATGACATAATCTTTGGTTCACCTAATCTGAATTTATGTGAAGAGTTTAGCATTCTCATGAAAAACAGGTTTGAAATGTCAATGATGGGTGAATTAACATACTTTCTAGGCTTATAGATTAAACAGATGAGTAAGGGATACCCATGATGCAACGGAGTATCGTGGGTGATTGGATCTCTTCTCTATCTCACCGCAAGTAGGCCGGACATAGCCTTTGCGGTCGGGGTATGTGCAAGATTCCAGTCTAATCACAAGAAAACTCATCTGAGAGACGGCTAAGAAAATTCTTAAATATCTCAAAGGAACCTTGCAAGTAGGGTTATGGTACCCGGTGATGACAACCTTGAGTGACGAGGTTATTCAGATTCGGACTTTGGAGGATGTAAGATTGATAGGAAATCCACTTCAGAACTTGTCAATTCTTAGACAACAAATTAATTTCTTGGTTATCTAAGAAGCAGACATCATTGCCACCTCCACATGAAGTGAATACATGGCGGGTTTGGAAGTTGTTGCTCTCAACTTCTGGATTAGTCAACGGCTTAGAGACTATAATATTCAAACATCACTGTTCCTATTCTTGTGATAGTAATAGTGCAATAGCTATGACCTACATTCCTGTTTAGCATTCTAGATGTAAGCATATAGACATTAGGCATCATTTCATTAGAGATCATGTTGAGAAGAATGACATTAGAATTGAGAAAATAGTCATTGAGTCACAAAGAGCAGACATTCTTACAAAACCATTAGTTGAGTCTAGGTTTAAAGAATTGTGCTTAGAATTAGGATTACTTGATGCATCTTTAGCTGATTTCTAAATTGTTTGCATCGATTAATGTATTTCTTATTTCTCGGTTATTTCTTTTCTTTAAATCAATGTTCTGGAAAGAATTATCGAGACTAGATATGAGTCAAAGGACAATCAGTAGTGATATCATTGATTTCCTTTTTAGGAATCAAGAATCAAGGATTAGTCATATTGACCTTATCCGACATGATAATTACTTATTCGACATTTGGTAAATCGAGATGAGGGCACAATAGTCGGTGATCTCTGAAGAAACAGATGACTATCTCGCACCCTATCTCGATCTACCTCAAGCTACTAATGGTTTTCCTTAAGTCTTTGTCTTTGCGGGAATAGGTCACAAGATCGACTGTTTCACCTCATTTTTTCTTCAATCTTTTATTCGAGACACCTTTGTTTCTAAAATAAACTTCATATTCTTCATAAAATTCTTTTTGGATTGATTGGTTGGAAAACCCATCTTTAGAAAATTAAGTGTGAGCCCGTTTATTTAAAGTGTTTTTAAGATTGCTAAAAAGTTAAAACTAAGCTATTTTTAAAATCAGACGGAGTTACTTTATCGAGATGACTTTACAAACCCATCTGTTTTTAAACCCATCTGTTTTTAAACTCATCTGTTTTGCAAACCCTTATTCAAGTAAGGTAACCCTAGGCGACGTCGGGTATACTTACTTCCCTGCATAAAGTAACCTACATCTCACAAATTAACGATCTATAAAGTAACTATTTACGCATTCCAAAGGCGAGTAACATCAACGCGTTGAATCCCAATCGTTTATCTTAATTTTTAACCGTTGATTCATGCGCGGTAAAAACTTTTAAATAAATGGCTTAGATCAATTCAAATTTTCTAAAAGACGGTTTCTCTTTCCAAACTTCCCTCCTATAAATACGTCTTCTTCCTCAATCAAACCTTTTCACTTTCGAATTTCATACATACACTCGCAAATTTTCAAAAACTCTCAGTTTTACTTCTATGAGTTCTTCTCAAAAACCACTTGGAGTTACATCAACGATGGTGGATGTTCACAATGATACGTATAACAAGAAAATTAAATCGGAGATGTACGTCGATTTCGAGGCGACTGCCGACGGTGAATCGAGGAGATGCAGAGTTATTGGAGAGGGCGGGATTGAGGACTTTGTGTTCCAAGAAATCCCCCTCAATAAAACGTTGGACATGAGAGGGATTGAATTCTATGTCAACGGAACATTTGAGAATGGTGTATTCAAGACCGAGTGTACGGCGAGGTTACGATCGTAACCCCGTGAGGTAGCCGGATATTCAACACAAGCGGTGAGGGAGTTAACCCCCTCACATACAAGTCCGATGCATGGGTGGAATCATTTGAGATGATCGCCGGAATTCTATGAGGGACCGCGATCGGAGCTGGAGAAGAAGATGCTCGGCGGAGATATCGTCTTGATGACGATTGTGACAAAAGTAATTCTTGGGAGCAGATTTCCCATGATGGGGTGACGGACCAGTGTGCGTCATGAGGACAATAATAGACGGAGTTCAAGCCAATCAAGGCTGGGATGCTTCTAGAGAAGCTTGAGACGGAGAGGAAAAGAGGCGGAGGTGGTAGGCGGAAAGTGGCGAGGCGAGGTCGATCACCAGCCTATTCAATAAGGTGACGGTGATCTGGAGGACTGCTTTGTCATTTGAAATAAATTGGGCGAGATGGAGTCGAGGCCCTACACAAAACAAAAAGGGATCCCGACTAAGGGTGAGCCACTTGGGGCCCAGTTGATTCGAGATGAAGGAGGAGCCGAGGTTGGAGCCTGTGCACCAGGCTGCGAGAGGAAGGCGAGGAGGAGGAAGAAGAGGAGAGAGAGGAAGAGCCGCCTACGGTGAGCTCGAGGCCTCACACTGGCCGATGAAGGCGAAGGAGAAGGCGACAAGGAGGAGGAGGTTGGTGAAAACCTCGGAGCTTGGGGAAGCGTCTGGCGATCAGCCAGGAGCCTTACGCCGAGAGAAGAGCGGCGGCGGCGGGAGATAGCGGCCCGGTGGTCCAATTAGAGGAGGTTCAAAACATAAGCTCACGAGAGGACCCTCTCCCATTCACGGTCAGGTACATTCCCCTCCCCTCTCCGGCCCACTCTGGCGATGAAGAGGTGTCCCAAGCTGGCACCTCGAGCCTCTAAAACGACTACTCCCAAATCGGTCAAGTCACAACCTCATCTACCCTCCCCAAACCCAAACTTCATCCCCTCCATCATCCCCATCTCAAATCTTTGTCCTTCCTCACGGGACCGGTATACGCCCTACCCCCATATCTACCATCTCCCCACCAGCCTTACCCACATCTTCCCAAACTCTCACTCTTAGCCCAATCCAACCCATCTTACCCCAGCCAACCCCATCTCCACCACCCACTACCTCGTAAATTCCACCTCCATCTTCACCCCCACCGTAAATCCCCCTCCCCATCGACGCCCTACTTCATCCCACCTCTGAACCCCGGCCGGTGGATACCTCCAACATCTTTGGGGATATCCACATGAGCTCCCCAGTCCAACTTCTCCCACCACCTCTTCCTCATCTCGATTCGAGAGGAGGAGGCCAGTCAATCCTTGCCATTTCGTCGGCTTTTGAGGATCTCGCACAAGAAGATAATATCCCAAGTCCAAAGGCTGATGGAAAGGAAGACGAGGAAGGTGATTCGAGCGATCACCGATATAATGCTCGCCAACTTGCAGATTCTTGAGGTCAACATTTCACGCAACCTATCAGCCAATCTCATCTTTGTTGGTTCTCTACCGAGTGACACGGAGGAGGAGGTCAAGGCACTTAAGCGAAGGTGGCGGTGACAATGAAATCCTGGTCAATGCACTCACATATGATCGAGAATGACTTTAGGGTTTGTTGCTCAACTCTGGAAAGACAGCTCAGACCCTCCAAGATGAAGTCAAAAGGGGAAGGAGCTGAAGTAAGAATGAACACCCTCACGGTGGAGTCTTGTCACTCACAGACAAGGTAGACTCGAAGGCGGACTCGAGTGAGTTGGAGGCGGCCAAGGCGAGAAATCAAAATAAAATCGACGAGCCGGGCCGCCTTGCAACCGAGGGTGACCCAGATTGAGGAGGCCATCCGAGAGGATGAGGAAAAGAGGAGGAAGGAGGAGGAAGAGAAGTCTCGAGGCACCGCTGGCCAAGATGAAAGAATCGAGAAAAACCCGAGGCCAAGGGTAAGGGTAAAGGCAAGGCGATGGAGAAGTCTTCATCGGTTGAGCAGTGATCGGCCCAGGCCGAGCGCAAAGGAAGGAGCGACTTCTCAAACCTCTCAGCTGAGCAGATCAAGAATCCACGCTGAGAAGGAGAAGTATGAGAAGCAGGAGAAGAAGAGGTGAAGAAGGCTGGGGAAAGTGATTGGAGTGTATAGGGTAAGAGTTATTAAGACCAATCAACAAAAATATCGAACCCAAGGGAAAAAGTATGCACATGAGGTCCTAGAAATACAAGTTATTAGTGACTAGAGTTACAACAATGGTTTGGTACAAAAACAACAAAACACAAGCAAGAATACAAAACAACAAGGAGCAAGCAATAGATCGAACACTTAGAATGCGATAACAAAAACAACACTAAATGGTGGGATAGAGGTGCTAGGGCTAACATCCATCAAGGAATCATCAATCAACGAGCTACAATTGAATCAAATTGCAAATCAACTAAGATAGAAAGCATAAACCATCATGAAATTAATCACTCCATTAATATCACAATGCCTAATGTGAGTATCCTTAGTTCTTCCCATCTCTCAATGTAGAAGTCCCCAATTCATACAATCATGCAAAATTGAAACCCGATTAACACCTAATCACGTTTGCTCAACTCTCGCCTATTGCTAGGGTGATTAACCATTAATCAAAAGAGACAATTTCACACAAAGCACAATTAAGAATCACAATTAGGAAACAAACTAATGTGAGTATCCTTAGTGCAATTAATCTCTCGATTCCGAAGCACCCAATCCACACATTCATACACAATTATCACCCGATTAATCTAGGATCACGTTAGCGCAACTCTCGCCTATAGCTAGGGTGATCGAACACTAATCTAAAGAGATAATTATGCATGAAGCACAAATGAGAATCACAATTAGTAAGCAATCTACTCAATTAATCTCCAATCATCAACAATTATAGCATCATCAATCAATTCATCATCAATTTCAATTAACCCAAGCACAAGAGAGATTTAGCCCATGGTGAAATCCATGGGAAGAAGATAGAATTGATCAAACACAAAGCAAGTCACAACAAATAAGAAATTAAAGAGACAAAAGAGGAAAAACATCACCAAATGATCTTCAATTAACCAAAATAGGAATGCTTGAGTCTTCAAAACCAATCTCCAAAGGAATTACAAGCTTGAATTGAAAGGATTACAAGGATCAAATGCTAATCTATGTCTAATCTACCAACAATCAATGGAAATCTACTCCTAATTCTAACTTCTACTCTAATCTAAGATGGAAATTGGCTTGGGGCTTGAGAAATCGCCCCAAAACCGCTTACTAACTGCTACTATCTAGTATGTATCTGGATTGCTCTGCTTCAAGTCCTTAAATACCGAATTTATGAAAAACTTCCCCCTCGAGTCGAGGGTCAAGCCTCGACTCGAGGTCCCCGCCTTTTTCACCTCCCTCGACTCGAGGGTCATGCCTCGAGTCGAGACCGCTGCCATTTTCCGATTTTTATCCTTTTACGCATAGCCCTCGACTCGAGGCTCTTGCTCCTCGATCGAGCTCGAGTCGGGGCATTTTCTCGCACGGGGCTTCGGCCCGACCTGTTTCGTCCCGGATGTCCGTCTCTTCATTCTAAGCCTAATGGTACTCTTGGTTTGGCAAAAATCCACCGAATTACCTGCAAAATAGACGGAAAACATCAAAATCTCACAAATAATACTTTTAGGCAAAAGAGTGATACTTTTCACATTTAGGCACAAAAACTAACACTTTAGCTCACTTTTTGCACTAAAAATAGCCCTAAAAACATGTATCAATTCACTCCAATCATACCCCCAAACTTGAATTGTTGCTCGTCCTCGAGCAACGTAGAAACTAAGAACAAAGGAGTGAATTGATTGCAATTATGTCACATGGCACCATAGGCGAAAAATAAGACAATCGAACTCATCAATGATCACTTGTATCAATGCAACTATCCACTAGCCATCAAGATGAATCATGCTCAAATAAATGCTCAATCAAATACTCAACACATTGCTCCTTCCATGGAGTGTTTCACTCTTCACTCAAGTGTATCAAGGTTTAAAGCTCTCAATCATCAAATTCACAAATAAGTACACCATATGCTTGCCACAAGACTTAATCTCAATCAAAATCATTTGTGATCAATCAAGAATCAAAGAGGTCTTTCTTCTAGGTTGTAATGTAGGCTCTTTGGAAAGGTGGGATATTTATGGATAAGAGTGACTAATTAGTAGAGACTTGAATGTAAGCTAATCCATACAATGCACATCTCTTCACTTTCATCTAGCAACACTCTTTCTTATGAACTTCAATGATCATTCCACCATTCACTTGAGCTTTCTCTCTTTAAAGCTCACAAATTGAATCATTTCATTTTTATGTATTTTCTTTACAATTCAATCTTTTCACACCCTTTCTTCTCTTTTATGCTTTGTTCATTACTTTGCTCATCATCTTCCCACACTTAGCAATCAAATCACCATCATTAGCCAACATTCAAGCTCAACTAAACATAGGACAAGAAAGGCTCATCAAAATAGGCTAAATGGTTCAATCTCACTTGGTTTGCCAAAGAATAAGGATAATAAGGCTCAACATGGCTCACTAAGGAAATCAAATGTATTTGGTAGGAAAATATTTGGCAAAGTAACTCATCATATCAACATGGCCTCTTATCATTTTAATGAAATCACACAAAGATCAACATCCACAAGTCTAGTGGCAAGTTCTAGCATACAAATCTATGAATGATGCACTCACAAAGGAATCAAATCAACCGTATAAGATGTACGATTATGAAGGCACAAAACTCACGGGCTTAGATTGAGCAATGAATCAAGAATTTTCAATCACATTCATCTTCACATAATAAATCAAGAACTAGCATCAAGCTACAAATCAATTAATGATCAAATCTAAATTCAATAACTCTTGCAATTCAAACTCAAGTGCTCATGTACATAATCTCAAGCATACTCACTACATATATAATACTCAAAGATATGACAATAAATCCACAATGAAGTTCATGACAAATTAAGCTCAAAAAAAAAAAAAAAATACAAGGAAACCAAGACACAATTATAGCATAATCAACAATAAGCTCAACAAACCCCTAAATCATATAAGAACACAAAAGATAGGCAAGAGAAAGAAAAACACCTCCCCCAAACTTAGACAAGTCTAAGTTTGAAAGGAAGTGTTGTACCAATAAGCCCTTAAACTCCATCTCCCTTCAAACATGTAGGGCTCATCATGCCTTTATGCACTTTCCTTCTTGATCTTGCCTTTCCTCGCAATTTCAATCACTTCCCAAACAAATGTAGTGAGTGTACCTACAATAGAACATAAGGATCATCAAATATTTACCATAAAGAATGCACATAAACACTAACGATCAACACCCCCAAACTTGAATGATAGCATGAATTCAAAGTTTAGAATGAGAGTGATAAAAATATATGCAACTTCTAATGGTATCAACATTAAGCTCAACACTATATGAATCCCAAAGCATAGAGCATAATTTCCTAAGCATGAGCAATTAAGTAGCTAGCCAAATCTCCTAAAAACAAAAACACTAATCTACCAAAAGAACACAAGAAAAGAAATAAAAAGGATGGGTTGCCTCCCATCAAGCGCTATTTTTATTGTCCTATGCCGGACTTATTCTTTCACTTCCATCTTCCTTCATCGAAATGGCCAAGGATAGCGATCCTCCTTGCCATTGTATCTCAACCTTTGAGCTTCGAAATTTTGGAGGTTCATATGTAGGATAGACCCATCATCCACATCCTTGCACTTTGATGATGGTTGTCCTCCATGCTTTCTCACCAACATCCTTCTCCCTTTCTTTTCTCCAAGGATGCCCAAGCACTTCTTTAATTCTTTCCTATAATCAAAGTTCTCAAGAGGTAAAATCAAATCATTAGAAGCATTAATTTCAATTAAATCACAAATTGAAGAGTTAGAAGGTATAGAAATGCTCATTTCAATCTTCAATTCCTTATTTGGTGCTTCTAGATTTGCTTGTTCATTATTGCTCATGTCCATCAATGGACACTCCTCTTCCTCACTTTTGACAAGGAAATTCTTCCTTTCATCCTCATTGCTTGGACCCTTTTCTACATCATCTTTTCTTGTATTTTCTTCCTCCCCTCTTCTTCTTGATTCTCCATGATGGTCATGTTCTTTACTTGGCGTAGGAAATTTTTGACTTGACACTTTATAAACGTTAAGTGGACTTCGGTGATCTCCATAGTCCCCTCGATCCATGAATTGACCATTGCTTTGGTCTCATAGATTTCCTCATACAAGGGAAGCATTTCATCACACCTAGTGTCATTTTCCTCAATTCTTTCCAACAATACTCCAAGCATCTCTTGCAAGTTAGCTCTCACACCATAGAGTCCCCATTCTTCAATTTTAGGAGAAGCTTGTGGCATTGGATAGTCATTCTCATAGCTCCTCCTATCATCATAATAATCTTCCTCTTCCGATGCCCCTTGAAATTCGAATCCACAATATTGATTGCATGCTTGATCATAAGGCTCATAATATTGGAACATCTCTTGAGGTGGGGGAGAAATTTCTTCACTTATCCAATCTTCATAATTGGATGAAACTTGTTGCCATTGAGAATTATCTTCATAGTTCCTCCAATCATTGTAGCTCAATTCTTCAAAATGTGGAGAATACACCCTACTATCTTGATAATATTCTTGATTCCACAAGTATGAGTTGTATCCTTCCATCTAGACAAGATTTCAAAGTATCAAATTCCAACAAAAATAACAAAACAAACACAAAGGCAACAAGTAGTCACTTCAAACAATTCCTAAGTCTCACTTAAGGCGCAAAAACTAATTCCCGGCAACGGCGCCATTTGATTGGAGTGTATAGGGTAAGAGTTATTAAGACCAATCAACAAAAATATCGAACCCAAGGGAAAAAGTATGCACATGAGGTCCTAGAAATACAAGTTATTAGTGACTAGAGTTACAACAATGGTTTGGTACAAAAACAACAAAACACAAGCAAGAATACAAAACAACAAGGAGCAAGCAATAGATCGAACACTTAGAATGCGATAACAAAAACAACACTAAATGGTGGGATAGAGGTGCTAGTGGCTAACATCCATCAAGGAATCATCAATCAACGAGCTACAATTGAATCAAATTGCAAATCAACTAAGATAGAAAGCATAAACCATCATGAAATTAATCACTCCATTAATATCACAATGCCTAATGTGAGTATCCTTAGTTCTTCCCATCTCTCAATGTAGAAGTCCCCAATTCATACAATCATGCAAAATTGAAACCCGATTAACACCTAATCACGTTTGCTCAACTCTCGCCTATTGCTAGGGTGATTAACCATTAATCAAAAGAGACAATTTCACACAAAGCACAATTAAGAATCACAATTAGGAAACAAACTAATGTGAGTATCCTTAGTGCAACTAATCTCTCGATTCCGAAGCACCCAATCCACACATTCATACACAATTATCACCCGATTAATCTAGGATCACGTTAGCGCAACTCTCGTCTAGAGCTAGGGTGATCGAACACTAATCTAAAGAGATAATTATGCATGAAGCACAAATGAGAATCACAATTAGTAAGCAATCTACTCAATTAATCTCCAATCATCAACAATTATAGCATCATCAATCAATTCATCATCAATTTCAATTAACCCAAGCACAAGAGAGATTTAGCCCATGGTGAAATCCATGGGAAGAAGATAGAATTGATCAAACACAAAGCAAGTCACAACAAATAAGAAATTAAAGAGACAAAAGAGGAAAAACATCACCAAATGATCTTCAATTAACCAAAATAGGAATGCTTGAGTCTTCAAAACCAATCTCCAAAGGAATTACAAGCTTGAATTGAAAGGATTACAAGGATCAAATGCTAATCTATGTCTAATCTACCAACAATCAATGGAAATCTACTCCTAATTCTAACTTCTACTCTAATCTAAGATGGAAATTGGCTTGGGGCTTGAGAAATCGCCCAAAACCGCTACTAACTGCTACTATCTAGTATGTATCTGGATTGCTCGCTTCAAGTCCTTAAATACCGAATTTATGAAAAACTTCCCCTCGAGTCGAGGTCAAGCCTCGACTCGAGGTCCCTGCCTTTTTCACCTCCCTCGACTCGAGGGTCATGCCTCGAGTCGAGGCTGCTGCCATTTTCCGATTTTTATCCTTTTACGCATAGCCCTCGACTCGAGGCTCTTGCTCCTCGATCGAGCTCGAGTCCAGGGCATTTTCTCGCACGGGGCTTCGGCCCCGACCCCTATTCGTCCCGGATGTCCGTCTCTTCATTCTAAGCCTAATGGTACTCTTGGTTTGGCAAAAATCCACCGAATTACCTGCAAAATAGACGGAAAACATCAAAATCTCACAAATAATACTTTTTAGGCAAAAGAGTGATACTTTTCACATTTAGGCACAAAACTAACACTTTAGCTCACTTTTTGCACTAAAAATAGCCCTAAAAACATGTATCAATTCACTCCAATCAGAAAAGCTGAGCTTTGATGAGTTAAAAGGAACAATCCAGAGGAAGACAACGTTGATAAACAGCTCGAGATCGTAGTTCGGTGCTAAGTGATCGGATCGGGTCAAGAGCCGATTAAGTTAGGCGGAGATCAAAGTTTACAGGTCATCCGGAGACAAGCTCAAATCTAGCCATCTGCGGGGAGACGATCATGAAGAGCTCGGACGAGGTCAAGACAAGGTGAGTAGAATAAAAAGGCGAGTCTTCACCAAGTCGCAGATTTGAGTAGAAGAATTCGGTGAGGTCAAGAGCGGTTTTCAAGATTAAGTTTGTTGGCGAGTTTTCGGTTTGTTAGAACCGACTAACAAACTACTTGTCTTTTGAGACTTATAAATAGGACTAGATTTTATTTTTCTAGACACTTATTCAAATCTGATTTTTCACACTATTCACTATTGATTTCACAAAGTATTTTCAAAAGGAGGTTTCAAATATTTTCTAAGTGTTTATAGAACACTTCACTTCACATCTTCAAAAACACTTCTTATTCTAGAGTTAGATTTTAGAAGTTTGGTTAGCATTGTTGAAGAGTTGAAGATCCGGTTGTAAGTTGTAAAGATTGTAAGTAAGTAAGCGGCTAGTGAAGACCCTTCTTCAAAGTTTGGAGAAGGAGAGTGGATGTAGGATTGTTATAATCCGAACCACTATAAAACACAGTGTTATTTCTTGCTTTCTTTTAATTTACATTCAAGTTACAATTTGTTAATTCAAGATTAAATTTCAGAATCCTATCTAAAATCGAATATCATCATTGCTTTTGATCTTGTTAAAAGTTGAGTTTAAAAATTGTTTTCATTGTGCTTAATCTCGATACTTTGAATTGACTTTGAAAAGTTTTAAAAAAATTTACAAAATCTATTCAAACCCCTCCTTTCTAGATTTTGTTCTAGAAGGTTATCTCAAGGTTTTAATCAACTCAACATTTTGGGACCAACAAGTGGTATCGGAAGCGGTGTTAAGGTGTTACGATATTGATTTTAGGTCTTGAATAAGATTCTGAAATTATCTGATTTTCTTCATTTTCCTCTTTTACTAACAGTGCTACTAATTAGTTTGTGGAGTATTTTGTTCCTTTGTTTCATCATGTCATCGGGAAAAACAAGAAGTCAAGGAATCTTCTGAATTCTCTATTGAAGATTATGATTACGGAAATTTAGGATGGAGAATCACGTAAAAGCCATTCATGATAGGATGGAAGAGGTTCTTGAAGAAGGACCTATAAAATTTTATCATGGAGGTACCAAGATCTTGGGAGTCATTTGAATCCAGGACAGACAAGAAAAGAAGAGCTCGAGTTAACAAATGATGAAAGAAAGGTCCATAATCTTGATCAAGTAGCTCGAACCGAGATCATTGAGACTCTTAGTAAGGAATGGATTGAAAAGGTTAAAAGATGCAAGGCGCCAAAGAAATGTGGGAGACTCTTGCTTTGGAATTTGTGAAGGATACGAGCGAATCAAAGAAAATAAGCTTCGATCTGTTCTACATGCATTTGACACATTCAAAATGAAGGATGGTGAAATCGTAGATCAATTGGACGTGAGACCGACTAATCTTGTGAACAAAGCAGCCGATTTGGGTAAGACTTACACCGAGAAAGAAATTAACAACAAGGTACTCGAGATCTTTGAGCAAAAGATGGAGAGAGAAAGCTAATATTCTCAAGGCAACACATAATTTGTCGGCAATATCACATCACACTCTTTTCTCTCATCTTAAAGCAACTGGAATATGACATTCACATTGAAGATGAAGAAGATGAGGTAGAGTCATCTACATCGGAAAAAGCAGTAGCCTTTGTTCATCAAGATGAATGCGAAAAGATCTCTAAAGCATCTCGATTTGTCCATAAAAGAAGAAATGACTCTTTTGTTGAAAAGGTATGAAAGGCGAAGATGAAGTACAAAAGAAACAAAAGAGACAGATTAGGTCGAAGGAACTATAGATCGACGAGGGATGAAAAGGGTTCGAGATAATGATAAAAAGAAGGATCAGTCAGAAGTCTTAAGTCACCTATCGAGACGAGGAGATAGTAGTCCAAAAGCAGACAGAGGAGATATATGCTATACATGCGGCAAACCTGGTCACTACAGCTATGATTGTCCTCAACTCACTCCCAGAGAAAGAGAAGAAAAGAGGAAGAAAAGAGATAGAAGATATCTTGACCGAGAGAGCTCTCCTAGGCGAGAAAGAAGAAGCTCGTGAGACATCATCATCCTCATCCTCATCTGATTTTGGCTCGAGATGATGACATATGTCTAATGGCTAAAGAGGTACATTACTATTCATCATCGAGATAATGACTGTGACACCTTATCTCGGCGATCCAGTCTTATTGATAAACTTTTGAAAGATTTGGAGACTGCTTTATCTCGCTTATAAACAGATAGAGACTGAAAATCTTAATTTAAAGGTTCAAATTTCTGATCTAACTAAGGACAATCAAACTAAGGAAAGTGAGAAATCGACTATACATTCAAGGGGAATGTCGGTGAGATGATCACCCGATACCTTGTGCGATAAGACAGATAAGTTAGAACAGGAATTGAGTTCTTTAAAAATAAAATTTTCAAATATCTATTCTCGAGAATGAGAATTATAATAGGAGTAATGAGAGAATTAAATCTCAAGTTAGGACTTATGAATAATTCTTAAACCACAATAGATAAAATTTTCAATTCTTCACAAAAGTCTAGTGATAAAAGCTGGATTAGGCTTTGATAGGAATAAGAAAAATGATCTGTAAAACCTAGAGTCTTTGTCAAAGCAACTAAACCTAAGGTAGAAACTTTATTCGGTCACGGAAACCAAAGGAATTAATTACCTCATCGATACTTACAAAAGAAAAATCAGACGAGGAAAGTAACTCCTAAGGCTAAACCTAAGACTAAATCAAAAATCTATCCTAGGTATAATAGCTTTGATGGAAGAAGCAAATCTTATCCATTCTTACCAAGATTCAAGACAATCTCAAAAGATCAATTAAATCAGATTGATCTTGAAAGTCATATCTTAGTAGATAGATATGGATGCAAGCTTCAATCTATGGTTTTAAGGAACATTGATATTTTTATCTGGATTCCTAAGAGTCAACTTAATATGAAAGGACCCAAAATACAAAGGGTACCTAAGCAATAAATTTGTGATTGCAGGAAGATAGGAAGATAGTTGATAGAGGAGACATTCTTGAGGTCATCTCGGTACATTGATAGTGGCTGTTCCAAGCACATGACCTATGAAAGATGAATTCTCTCTAACTATCAAACCATTGATGGACCTAGAGTGATGTTTGGTGATAACAACTATGGACTTACTAAAGGTGTAGGAACACTAATGATTGGAGATGTTCAAGTTCAAGAAGTTTACTACGTGGAAGGATTGAAGCACAACCTACTATCTGTTTCACAATTTTGTGATAAAGGGTTTTGTGTTAAATTTACTCATAATGTATGCTATGTTTTAGATGGTATCAATGAAAATATTCTATTGGCTGGAGTAAGACAAGGTAACATTTATGTTGCCAACTTCAAAAGCTGTCCTAAAGATACTTGTCTTGTTGCTAAGAGTTCGGATGACTTAAGTTGGTGTGGCATGCATTTACTTGGTCACTTAAACTTCAAAACTCTTAACAAAATAGCAAGAAAATCTTTAGTTAAAGGACTCCATGATAAAATATTTTCAAAGAATCATGTATGTGTTTCTTGTCAAAAAGGAAAAGCAGACCAAAGCTTCTTTTAAAACAATAAGTAGTCCTTCTTCGTAAAGGATTACGGAACTTCTTCATATGGATCTGTTTGGTCTAGTAACTCCTCTCAGCTTTAGTGGAAGAAAATACACCTTAGTAATTGTTGATGACTTTTCAAGATTTACTTGGGTTATTTTCTTGTACAAAAAGAATGAGACTATGACTAAGATTCGGAATTTCTTAAAAAGATTCAAAATGAAAAGGGATTAAATATTGTTAAAATTAGAAGTGATAAAGGTACCGAATTTCTAAATAAATTGATTTCTAACTACTGCATTGAGAATGACATAGCTCAGAAACATCTGCAAAGCAAGGACTCCACAACAAAATGGAGTTGTTGAGAGAAGAAACAGGACCTTGAAAGAGGTGCTAGAACAATGTTATCTCGAATTCAACACTCCTCATAGATTTTGGGCGTATAAAGTGAATACACTGCTATGTTCAAAATAGAAGTCTAATTGTCAAGGATAAGTGTAAAACTCCCTATGAAATTTGGAAGGGAAGATCTCCCAAAATTTCATATTTTCATATACTTGGTTGTAAATGTTTCATACATAACAATGGGAAATCTCAATTAAAAACCTTTGATGCCAAGATAGCAGATGGGATATTCTTAGGATACTCATCTATATCAAAGGCATATAGAGTTTTTAATAAGACAACCTTGTGTGTAGAAGAAACACCCCATGTGGTATTTGATGAATCTCCTTTTGAGTTTGATAAGACAGGGGACATCACAAAGATATCGAGATAATCAATCGAGATGACTATCAAAGGATCAACCATAAAATTCTACAATCAAGAATCAGATTCAGATGAAGAGGAAGAATCGACAAAGGAAAGGAACTGAAAGAACTTCCTCAACGGTGATCTACCAACCGATCGACGACCAACGACACATCACCGATCGACGACCAACGACACATCAGGTGATCGGACGACCAACGACACATCGGTGATCGGTAGAATTATCGAGAAGGTAATATAGAATCATCTCAAAATAAATAATTCAGACAAGACACCATCTATTGTAAAAGATAAAGGTAAGAAAGTAATGTCATATCACCCAACCGAAAGCAGATAATTGGAGATTTAGACTCGGGTGTCAGACGAGGACCCAACTAAATCAAGATTGTATGTTCGGTTGCTATGTGTCATTACTTGAACCTAAATCAATTACGAAGCTCTAACCGATTCCAATCGGATTAATGCCATGCAAGAGGAACTAAATCTGCTTTCAAAGACAAGATGTGTGGGAGCTTGTTGAAAGGCCTCATCATCAAAAAGTCATTGGAACTAAATGGGTCTTTAAAAACAAGAGGGATGAAAATAATATTGTGGTTAGAAAGAAGGTCGACTAGTTGCTCAAGGTTATTCACAATCGAGGGTATTGATTATGATGAAACCTTTGCACCAAGAGCTCATCCGGAAGCCATAAGATTGTTTTTAGCCTATGCGGCTTTTAAAAGATTCATAGTTTTTCAAATGGATGTTAAGTCAGCTTTCTTAAATGGAATCCTAGTGAGGATGTTTATGTAGAGCAACCCCTGGATTTGTCAAAGGAGACAAGGTTTATAAACTAAGGAAAGCTCTATATGGACTTAAACAAGCACCAAGAGCTTGGTATGACACCTTGTCCGATTATTTAATTCAAAATGGTTTTGTTAAAGGTAGAATTGATAGAACTCTCTTTAGAAAAGAGATTGGTTGTGATCTTTTGTTAGTTCAAATTTATGTTGATGATATAATTTTTGGATCAACTAACATATCTTTATGTGAAGAATTTAGTAGTCTTATGAAAAGCAGATTTGAAATGTCCATGATGGGAGAAATGACATATTTTCTTGGACTTCAAGTCAAGCATAAAGAAAGGAATATTCATCAACCAAGCCAAATATACAAAAGATCTTATTGAAAAATATGGAATAGGTACCAATCGAGAAGCTAAGATACCTATGATGACAAATTTTTAATGGATCCGCATTTGAGAAGGGAAAAGACACTCGATCAAACCGAGTATCGAGGTCTTATTGGTTCTTTATTATATTTAGCGCTAGTAGACTGATATTTCATTTCCATTGGAGTTTGTGCTCGATTTCAAGCTAATCCTAAGAAAAGCCATCTTGAAGCAAAGCAAAGAAAATCCTCAAGTATTTGAAAGGAACAAGAAATGTTGGATTGTGGTATCCGGTGATGACAACTTTGAGGTCATGCGGATACTCGATTCGGATTTTGGTGGGTGTAAGATAGATAGAAAATCTACATCCGGTACTTGCCAATTTCTTGGAAGTAAGGTGATTTCATGGTTGTCTAAGAAACTAACCTCTGTAGCTACTTCCACAACCGAAGCCGAGTATATGGCGGTGAAAGTTGTTGTTCTCACTGATCTGGATAAGTCAACAGTTAAGGGACTATAATATTATCACCAAAGATGTACCTATCTTTTGTGATAGTAATAGTGCTATAGCTATTACTCGTAACCCGATTCTTCATACAAGATGCAAACATGTAGATATCAGACACCATTTCATCCGAGACCATGTAGAAAAAGGAAATATCAGACTTGAGAAGATCTTGACCGACTTTCAAAGAGCAGACATCTTGACAAAACCACCGGCAGAGACGAGGTTTAAAGAATTATCTGTAGAATTAGGATTATTAGATGCTTCTTTAGTAAATCTCTAATTTTTTTTTAATTCTTATCTCTCTCAATTTAGTTTATTATGTCTAGAAAGAATTATCGGACTAGATGCGAGTCAAAGGACAATCGGGTAGATGATATCATTGATTTCCTATTTAGGAATCAAGAATCAAGGATTAGTCATATTGACCTTATCTCGACATGATAATTGCTTATTCGACATATGGTAAATCGACTAGGACACAATAGTCGGTGATTTTCGAAAAGCAGGATGACTATCTCGCACCCTATCCGATCTACCTCGGCTACGAATAAGTTTTGATGAGTTTGTTTTGCAGGAACAGGTATATCGATTAGTCTCATAAATATCTTCTTTCGTAAAACCTTCATCTTCGCTTTTCCTAAAAACATCTTTGGTTTCAAATAAAGTCCTTAAGTTTGTGTATTTCAAGCAATCTGTATTTTGTAACTAAACCGAAAATCTTGTGTTAAGTTTTAAAACATTTGTGGTTTTCAAAATCGAGACTAGGAAAGAGTTTTGAAAAATATCGAGATAAGATCAAATTTGACCAAGTCTGATTTTACCAAATCTGAAATAGAATACCCGAGTATTAAGTAAGGCACCTCATTGCTTACGTCGGGTATACTAATTACTTCGATAAAGTAAGTCTATTAGCCGTCTAATCCGTAGGATAAGCGATTACTTTTACACAATTCAAGACACGTGAAGGCCACGCACCTGAATTTCAATCGTTTTTCTCGCTAAACCGTCGATGTTTTACACGCGCACCTTAAAATCAACGGTTTAAAATAAAACCCTTTCTTACAAAACTTATTCAAATGACTTCTTCTTCATCCCAACCCTCTAGACCTCCCACTTATATAAGCGCACCAGTCTCGAATTTCAAAATGAATAAGCGATTAAGAATAAACTAAAAGCCAAGATGTATGTCGACTTTGAAACCACTCGGGACAGGGAATCCAGCGAAATATTAAAGGTGTTGGAAGCATCAAGATTACGAGGGTTACATTCACTCAAATCCATGAAAACAGAACAATTGACTTCATTGGCGCAGAGTTTACGCAAACAAGCAGTGAGTTTTCGATAACGGGTTTAGTACTACCGTAGAGGGTACTAGGTTGGAGTATACTAAAGAGAATGTGGCTAGGATTTTGGATACATCGGCTGAGGGTGTAAATCCATTAGTATATAAGGAAGAGGAATGGGAACAATCTTTTGATTTGTTCGCGGGATTGCGTATAGGGGAACAAGGAGAGATTTGAAAAAGCACATGTTGAGAAGGAAATATAGGTTGTTGATGACTATAGTAACTAAGTCAATTCAGGTGATCGGAGTTCACATGACGGAGTTACTAAGTCTAGCTGTGTTGTATGAGGGCTATATTTGATGGTATAAGGGTTGATTGGGTAGAAGCTGCTGTATAGGAGGTTGAAGGAAGAGAAGGCGAGGTTGGTATTTAACCCTACTGTTGGAGATTGGGTTCCTCGGTCACGTGAGTCATTTAATAAGATCACGATCTTGATGGATGGACTGAATAAGAGGGTCCAGACGAGGGAAGGAAAGAAGAAATTTTCTAAGCAAAAGGGTTTGCTTACAAAGAATGAGAGGTTGGGTGGATTGCCGGATTCGGACGATGAATCGAGATGAGGCACAGGCCCAGAGAATTGAGTTGGCAGTGGGGTGCAGAGAGGCAGCCGAGGTACAGTAGAGGTACTGAAGCCGAGATTCCAGCTGAGGTAGAGGCACCAGCTGACCCAGTGAGGAAGCAGGGTGGAAACAAGTGGCTCAACCACTTCGAAGGAGGACCAGGAGAAGGCTGGTCAAGGGCTGACACGGTTGGGGAGTCTTCCTCAACTCCCGCTAGTCTGCTACGTAAAGAGGCTGCAACACTACGAGATAGCAGGCGTGCAGGTGAGACGGAGGTGTTGGAAGATCCCGGCTCTGAGCGAACCGCATCTCGCCGAGAGGCAAGCCTCTCCAGTACATCCTCCAACATCTAATCTTCGAAAAATCCCCACCCACCTAGGCGATGAAGAAGTATCCAAGGCTGGTACTTCGAGCCTGCAAACAACCTACTCCCGATATTATCCAAATACAAACACCTCCCACCTCATCTCCCTTACCCGAAATACCGCCCACCTCATCTCCCACACTGATATCCCTCCCACCTCTACTCAACCTTTTGATTTTCTTGACTTCCTCTCCACCAAATATCCCACTCCCTCACCCCAAATCAGTCCAATACACACTCCCGGACCAGATGGATCCGTAGGAAGCTTCGAGCTTTCCCTACGATCAAATGCCAAAAGAAGATTAGCTGAGTTAATTCCTGAACTTCAGTTTAACCACGAAGTAATGAAGGAATTCATTGAGATCTGGCTGGTCCATCATCCGAGGACCGGTGATCTCGGAGGAGATGAGTTTGTTTACTAATGAAGTTGGCTGGGACAATTTCATCACAGGGAGAAGGTTATTCTCGAGTCTGCTGGAATCTCATCCTTATCAGTCATCTTATCGGAGGAGCAGCTCCTGAATTTCCTACGAAGCCGCCTTGGCTTATCCGAAACCCTACCACCTGTCCCTCCCAAGAGCGGCCAGATCCACCTTTTCTTCAATTCCGAATCAGTGGAGAAGAGGGTAGAGGATAAGTTCACTCGAGATGCTCACAATGAAGGCTGCAGACATCGTAGATTACGTCGGTGTAACTATGGAAGACATGCTAAAAGCATACTGAGGTAAACCTTCTATCTTCTATTTCAAATCTTGTTAAAATGGTTGTCAAAGAAGAGCTGGAAGAAGTGAAACAGGAGGTTGGAGAGCTGAAAATCCAGACCCAAGCCGACAATCAGCTGGCCGATGAGATCCTCCTTAATCAATCCTCGGCTTCCACCTATTTTCTTGTTATCAAGGAGAAGCTTGCTATGCTACTTGATGATGTTAAAAAGGGGGAAGATGTGGAAGATCGTGAAAGCCGAGCTTAACCAGATCAAACTTTCAAGACCACCAATCGGATGAGCTCACCGCCTTAAAACTTAGAATTGATCGATTGAGGAAGCAATCGGAAGCGAGATGAGCTGGCCAGAAAGAAAGAAGGCGAGTGAAATCAAACATATATGGCTAAGATCGGAGAGAGAGGAAGGAGGAGGCTAGAGCCAAAGTCAAGCCGAGAAGGGAAAGGGGAAAGAGCTGGTGGTGGTGGAGAAAGAGAAGGAAAAGGAGATAGAGAAGGTTGTGTCGCCTATCGTGCAGAGCCCGATGTCCAAAGTCTTTGGAAAGAGACCACTTTGGAAAAATCAGGTGAGCGGCTTAGGATAGAGGCGAAAGGGACCGACGGATCAAGTGAAAAGGTGTATTATGGCCGGAGGAAGCCGGGAGGAAGATTAAGTCGGCAAAGGAGGCTGGGCGCATTTTTGATAAGTTCCGGAAGAAGTGGGTTGTCCCATCGCCGGAGGAGGAGCCGAGGCGGCTTGGATCGGACTGCGAAAGGACCGATGCCCGCCCGAAAATGATTGCACATCCATCGTGGGCACTGAGTACATGAAGTACGAAGCCAAGTGGACCTTCTTCCGTACATATGCAAAGGAGTTGGAGCATCATCGGACAATGAGACGATCGCTTGGCATGATTGGATGGAGAAGGAAAATCCAAGTTTGTACAGAAACTTCTTGATGAAGGAGATGAATGGTACAACGTGGATTTGGTTGCTCAGACTACTCATCCATTCCAATAAAATTGAATGATGATGGCTCGATTGACAGGAGTGGATCAGTCAACTATCAACTATGGTATAAATCAAATGAAGTTGGTCGATCCAAAGGAAATTGCTCGAGCTGAGTGATTGGAGTGAATTGATACATGTTTTTAGGGCTATTTTTAGTGCAAAAAGTGAGCTAAAGTATGATTTTGTGCCTAAAAGTGTAGAGTATCAATATTTTGCCTAAAAAGTATTATTTGTGAGTATTTGAGGTTTTCCGTCCATTTTATAGGTAAATTGGTGGAATTTGGCCAAACCGAGAGTACCGGATGCTTAGGATGAAGAGACGAACGAGACGGACGAAAAACGGGGTTGAAGGTGGAGCCCCGACCGGAAAAATGCCCTGGTCTCGAGCTGGTCGAGGACCAAGAGCCTCGAGTCGAGGGTCATCTTGAAAGGACCAAAATTAGAAAAAGGCACCAGCCTCGACCGGAGGGCTGACCCTCGACTCGAGGATGCGTCCCTCGACTAGAGGGCTGACCCTCGACTCGAGGGATTTGAAAAATGAATCACCCTCGACCAGAGGGCTGACCCTCGACTCGAGGGATTTGATTTTGAGAAAATTCGTCTTTTTTAAGGGCTGAAGCGAGAGCATAACTAGGGGAACTGATAGTAGCGATTAGTAGCGGTTTTGGGGCGATTTCTCAAGCCCCAAGCCAATTTCCATCTTAGATTAGAGTAGAAGTTAGATTTAGGATTAGATTTCAATTGATGTTGGTAGATTAGTCATAGATTAGCATTTGATCCTTGTAATCCTTTCAATTCAAGCTTGTATTTCATTTGGAGGATTGTTGTTGAAGACTCAAGCATTCCTATTTTGGTTAATTGAAGATCATTTGGTGATGTTTTTCCTCTTTTGTCTCTTTAATTTCTTAATTGTTGTGATTTGCTTTGTGTTTGTTCAATTCGATCTTCTTCCCATGGGTATTGTTTGTGGTACCATGGGCTAACTCTCTTGTGCTTGGGTTAATTGAAATTGATGATGAATTGATTGATGATGCTATAATTGTTGATGATTGGAGATTAATTAAGTAGATTGCTTACTAATTGTGATTCTTAATTGTGCTTCATGCATAATTATCTCTTTAGATTAGTGTTTGATCACCCTAGCTATAGACGAGAGTTGCGCTAACGTGATCCGGTATTAATCGGGTGATAATTGTGTATGAATGCGTGGATTGGGTGCTTCGGAATCGAGAGATTAGTTGCACTAAGGATACTCACATTAGTTTGCTTCCTAATTGTGATTCTTCATTGTGCTTTGTGTAAAATTGCTTCTTTAGATTAACGGTTGATCACCCTAGCAATAGGCGAGAGTTGAGCTAACGTGATTAGGTGTTGATCGAGTTTCAATTTTGCATGATTGTATGAATTGGGGATTTCTACATTGAGAGATGGGAAAGACTAAGGATACTCACATTAGGCATTGTGATTTTAATGGAGTGATTAATTTCATGATGGTTTGTGCTTTCTATCTTAGTTGATTTGAAATTTGATTCAATTGTAGCTTGTTGATTGATGATTCATTGATGGATGTTAATCCTAGCACCTCTATCCCACCATTTAGTGTTGTTTTTGTTCTCGCATTCTAAGTGTTCGATCTATTGCTTGCTCCTTGTTGTTTTGTATTCTTGCTTGTGTTTTGTTGTTTTTGTACCAAACCATTATTGCAACTCTAGTCACTAATAACATGTATTTCTAGGACCCCATGTGCATACTTTTTCCCTTGGGTTCGATATTTTGTTGATTGGTCTTAATAACTCTTACCCTATACACTCCAATCAAATGGCGCCGTTGCGGGGAATTAGTTTTTGCGCCTTAAGTGAGACTTAGGAATTGTTTGAAGTGACTATTTGTTGCCTTTGTGTTTGTGTTTGTTTTGTTATTTTTGTTTGAATTTGATACTTTGAAATCTTGTCTAGATGGAAGGATACAACTCATACTTGTGGAATCAAGAATTTTATCAAGATAGTAGGGTGTATTCTCCACACTTTGAAGAATTGAGCTACAATGATTGGAGGAACTATGAAGATAATTCTCAATGGCAACAAGTTCCATCCAATTATGAAGATTGGATAAGTGAAGAAATTTCTCCCCCACCTCAAGAGATGTTCCCATACTATGAGCCTTATGATCAAGCATGCAATCAATATTGTGGAGTCGAATTTCAAGGGGCATCGGAAGAGGAAGATTATTATGATGATAGGAGGAGCTATGAGAATGACTATCCAATGCCACAAGCTTCTCCTAAATTTGAAGAATGGGGACTCCATGGTGTGAGAGCTAACTTGCAAGAGATGCTTGGAGTATTGTTGGAAAGAATTGAGGAAAATGACACTAGGTGTGATGAAATGCTTCCCTTGTATGAGGAAATCTATGAGACCAAAGCAATGGTCAATTCATGGATCGAGGGACTATGGAGATCACCGAAGTCCACTTCATGTTTATAAAGTGTCAAGTCAAAAATTTCCTACGCCAAGTAAAGAACATGACCATCATGGAGAATCAAGAAGAAGGGGAGGAAGAAAATACAATTGAAGAAGATGTGGTAGAGGGTCCAAGCTATGAGGATGAAAAGGAAGATTTCCTTATCAAGAGTGATGAAGAGGAATGTCCATTGATGGACATGAGCAATAATGAACAAACAAATCTAGAAGCACCAAATAAGGAATTGAAGATTGAAATGAGCATTTCTATACCTTCTAACTCTTCAATTTGTGATTTAATTGAAATTGATGCTTCTAATGATTTGATTTTACCTCTTGAGAACTTTGATTATAGGAAAGAATTAAAGAAGTGCTTGGGCATCCTTGGAGAAAAGAAAGGGAGAAGGATGTTGGTGAGAAAGCAAGGAGGACAACCATCATCAAAGTGCAAGGATGTGGATGATGGGTCTATCCTACATATGAACCTCCAAAATTTCGAAGCTCAGAGGTTGAGATACAATGGCAAGGAGGATCGCTATCCTTGGCCATTTCGATGAAGGAAGATGGAAGTGAAAGAATAAGTCCGGCATAGGATAATAAAAATAGCGCTTGATGGGAGGCAACCCATCCTTTTTATTTGTTCTTTTTGGTGTTTTTGGTAGATTAGTGTTTTTGTTTTGTTTTTGGGAGATTTGGCTTGCTACTTAATTGCTCATGCTTAGGGAACTATGCTCTATGCTTTGGGATTCATATAGTGATGAGCTTACTTGTTGATATCATTACGAGTTGCATATATTTTTATCACTCTCATTCTAAACTTTGAATTCATGTTATCATTCAAGTTTGGGGGTGTTGGTCGTTATGTGTTTCTTGCATCTCTTAGTGGTAATTAATTGATGTGTCTTATGCCCAATTGTAGGTACACTCACTACATTTGTTTGGGAAGTGATTGGAATTGCAAGGAAATGCAAGATCAAGAAGGAAAGAGCTAGAAAGCATGATGATCCCTACATGTTTGAAGAAAGATGGAGTTTAAGGGCTTATTGGTACAACACTTCCTTTCAAACTTAGACTTGTCTAAGTTTGGGGGAGGTGTTTCTCTTCCCTTCTCTAATTCTTTTGTGCTCTTCTATGATTATGGGGTTTATTGAGCTTATTGCTTATTGATGATGAGGCTATAATTGTGACTTGTATTTCTTGCATATCTTCTTGGATTGATTGATTTTGAGCTTTATTGTGGATTTAGTGTCATATTTTTGAGTATCATTCATGTGGTAGTGAGTGTGCTTGAGATTATGTACATGTGCACTTGTGTTTGATTTGCAAGATTAATTGGATTTTGATTTGATCACTAGTTGATTTGTGTCTTGAAGCTAGCTTGCTTGATTAATTATGTGAAGATGAATGTGATTGAAGATGCTTGATTCATTGCTCAATTTAAGCCCGTGAGTTTTGTGCCTTAATAATCGTACATCTTATACGGTTGATTTGATTCCTTTGTGAGTGCATCATTCATGATTTGTATACTAGAACTTGCCACTAGATTTGTTAATATTGATCTTTGTGTAATGTTTTGAAAATGATAAGAGGCCATGTTTGGAATGATGAGTCACTTTGCCAAATACTTTCCTACCAAATACATTTGATTTCCTTAGTGAGCCATTTTGAGCCTATTATTCTTATTCTTTGGCAAGCCAAGTGAAATTGAAGCCATTAGCCTATTTTTATGAGCCTTCTTGTCCTATGCTTAGTAGAGTTTGATTGTTGGTTATAGATGGTGATTTACATTGTTAAGTGTGGGAGAAAGAAGAGCTAAGTGATGATGTGTTAAGAGATAGAAGAAAAGAAAGGTTGTGAAGAAAGATTGAATTGTGAAGAAAATGCATGAAAAGAAATGATTCAATTTGTGAGCTTTAAAAAGAGAAAGCTCAAGTGAATGGTGGATTGATCATTGAAGTTCAAAAGTAAGAGTGTTGTTAGATGAAAGTGAAGAGATTGTGCAATTGTATGTATTAGTTTACATTCAAGTCTCTACTACTTAGTCACTCTTATCCATAAATATCCCACCTTTCCAAAGAGCCAACATTACAACCTAGAAGAAAGACCTCTTGGATTCTTGATTGATCACAAATGATTTTGATTGAGATTAAGTCTTGTGGCAAGCATATGGTGTACTTATTTGTGAATTGATGATTGAGTGCTTTAAACCTTGATACACTTGAGTGAAGAGTGAAACACTCCATGGAAGGAGCAATGTGTTGAGTATTTGATTGAGCATTTGTTTGAGCATGATTTGTCTTGATTGCTAGTGGATAGTTGCATTGATACAAGTGATCATTGATGAGTTCGATTGTCTTATTTTTTCCTATGGTGCCATGTGACATAATCGCAATCAATTCACTCCTTTGTTCTTAGTTTCTACGTTGCTCGAGGACGAGCAACAATTCAAGTTTGGGGGTATGATTGGAGTGAATTGATACATGTTTTTAGGGCTATTTTTAGTGCAAAAAGTGAGCTAAAGTATGATTTTTGTGCCTAAAAGTGTAGAGTATCAATATTTTGCCTAAAAAGTATAATTTGTGAGTATTTGAGGTTTTTCGTCCATTTTATAGGTAAATTGGTGGAATTTGGCCAAACCGAGAGTACCGGGATGCTTAGGATGAAGAGACGCAGGCAGACGGAAAACGGGGGTTGAAGGTGGAGCCAGAGCCGGAAAAATGCCCTGGTCTCGAGCTCGGGTCGAGGACCAAGAGCCTCGAGTCAAGGGATCTTTGAAAGGACCAAAATTAGAAAAAGGCACCAGCCTCGACGGAGGGCTGACCCTCGACTCGAGGGATGCGTCCCTCGACTAGAGGGCTGACCCTCGACTCGAGGGATTTGAAAAATGAATCACCCTCGACCAGGGCTGACCCTCGACTCGAGGGATTTGATTTCGAGAAAATTCGTCTTTTTAAGGGCTGAAGCAGAGCATAACTAGGGGGAACCGATAGTAGCAGTTAGTAGCGGTTTTGGGGCGATTTCTCAAGCCCCAAGCCAATTTCCATCTTAGATTAGAGTAGAAGTTAGATTTAGGATTAGATTTCAATTGATGTTGGTAGATTAGTCATAGATTAGCATTTGATCCTTGTAATCCTTTCAATTCAAGCTTGTATTTCATTTGGAGGATTGTTGTTGAAGACTCAAGCATTCCTATTTTGGTTAATTGAAGATCATTTGGTGATGTTTTTCCTCTTTTGTCTCTTTAATTTCTTAATTGTTGTGATTTGCTTTGTGTTTGTTCAATTCGATCTTCTTCCCATGGGTATTGTTTGTGGTACCATGGGCTAACTCTCTTGTGCTTGGGTTAATTGAAATTGATGATGAATTGATTGATGATGCTATAATTGTTGATGATTGGAGATTAATTAAGTAGATTGCTTACTAATTGTGATTCTTAATTGTGCTCCATGCATAATTATCTCTTTAGATTAGTGTTTGATCACCCTAGCTATAGGCGAGAGTTGCGCTAACGTGATCCGGTATTAATCGGGTGATAATTGTGTATGAATGCGTGGATTGGGTGCTTCGAATCGAGAGATTAGTTGCACTAAGGATACTCACATTAGTTTGCTTCCTAATTGTGATTCTTCATTGTGCTTTGTGTAAAATTGCTTCTTTAGATTAACGGTTGATCACCCTAGCAATAGGCGAGAGTTGAGCTAACGTGATTAGGTGTTGATCGAGTTTCAATTTTGCATGATTGTATGAATTGGGGATTTCTACATTGAGAGATGGGAAAGACTAAGGATACTCACATTATGCATTGTGATTTTAATGGAGTGATTAATTTCATGATGGTTTGTGCTTTCTATCTTAGTTGATTTGAAATTTGATTCAATTGTAGCTTGTTGATTGATGATTCATTGATGGATGTTAATCCTAGCACCTCTATCCCACCATTTAGTGTTGTTTTTGTTCTCGCATTCTAAGTGTTCGATCTATTGCTTGCTCCTTGTTGTTTTGTATTCTTGCTTGTGTTTTGTTGTTTTTGTACCAAACCATTGTTGCAACTCTAGTCACTAATAACATGTATTTCTAGGACCCCATGTGCATACTTTTTCCCTTGGGTTCGATATTTTGTTGATTGGTCTTAATAACTCTTACCCTATACACTCCAATCAACCGAGAACGCGAATATTTGATTGGATGCAACTTCCAGAGAAAGACAGATGGACATATTAGATAAGCTTAAATTTTCTTATCCTTTATCTTCTTATCTGCTCAATATGTAAATTTGTAAATGAGCTGAATATGAATGAGATGACTGGTTCTTATCTCTGCTTTACTTATGTATTTTAAAAGTTTTCTTTCTTGTTTTAAGAAACTTTAAAATTTTTCTAAGTATAAACCATCCGAGAAAATTTATTATCTCAGACTCAATATTTGCAAAATTTTTCTTAAGTCTAAAATTTTTCTTAAGACTTAAATTTTTTTCTTTTGAAAAAAATTCTTATGACTAAAGAATTTTTACTTCAAAACTTTCTAAGTGTGAATTAGAATGCTTTAATCAATTGATAGTGCGAATGTATTCTAATTTGCTTATCCGATTGTCTTGAATAACTTTGACTAACATCACTGTGAGTATGTTTCTTTTATAGTTTTAACATCATCAAAAAGGGGAAATTGTTAGATCAAGTAGAGTTTTGATGAGTTAAAAGGAACAATCCAGAGGAACAAACAACGTTGATAAACAAATTTCGCATCGTAGTTCGGTGCTAAGTCGATCGACCGGGTCAAGAGCTTATTAAGTTAGCCGGAGATCAAAGTTTACAGTCATCCGGAGACAAGCTCAAATCTAGCCATCCGCAGGAGACGATCATGAAGAGCTCGAGACAAGGTCAAGACAAGTGAGTAGAATAAGAAAGACGAGTCTTCACCAAGTCGCTTGGAGACGAGTAGAAGAAATCACCGAGGTCAAGAGCGCTTTTCAAGATTAAGTTTGTTGAGTAGCTTTCACTTGTTAGAACCGACTAACAAACTAACCTGTCTTTTCGTGCTTATAAATATGACTAGATTTTATTTTTTCTAGACACTTATTCAAATCTGATTTTTCACACTATTCACTATTGATTTCAAAAAGTATTTTCAAAAGGAGGTTTCAAATATTTTCTAAGTGTTTATAGAACACTTCACTTCACATCTTCAAAAACACTTCTTATTCTAAAGTTAGATTTTAGAAGTTTTGTTAGCATTGTTGAAGAGTTGAAGATCAAGTTGTAAGTTGTAAAGATTGTAAGTAAGTAAGCAGCTAGTGAAGACCCTTCTTCAAAGTTTGGAGAAGGAGAGTGGATGTAGGATTGTTATAATCCGAACCACTATAAAACACGATGTTATTTTTGCTTTCTTTTAATTTCGCTTCAAGTTACAATTTGTTAATTCAAGATTAAATTTCAGAATCTTATCTAAAATCTGAATATCATCATTGCTTTTGATCTTGTTAAAAGTTGAGTTTAAAAATTGTTTTCCGCCGTGCTTAATCGATACTTTGAATTGACTTTGAAAAGTTTTAAAAAAATTTACAAAATCTATTCAAAGCCCCCTTTCTAGATTTTGTTCTAGAAGGTTATCTCAAGGTGTTAATCAACTCAACATTTTGGGACCAACATGAGCTTAAACACTAAGAGCGAGGATTTTCAACCGGCTGAACATTTCGTGGCTGCAGATGGGGAATCGATAGAACAGGATTTTCTTTCCTTATCTTTTATTTTCTATCAGTTCATATTTTTGTAAATCAGTAAATTTGTGAATGAATATATCTCGGACTTATGTGAATTACTTGTCTTATTTTCTTAAAGTTTTTTCGCTTTAAGAAAAACTTAAAATTCTTTTAAGTATAAATCATCTCGAGAATTTTATCTCTCGAGACTTGAAAACTTTTCCTAAAATTTTATCTAAGTCTTAAGACTCTATTTTTTAAAAGTATTTCTAAAAGAGTCTAAAAGGACTTAATTTTTTAAAGTGTTTTAATGTGAGTGAATCAGTTGTAATGAGATTAAGTGCTCTGATATACCTATCTCGATTATTTTAACTAACTATAGTACTAACTTCACTATGAGTGTGTTTCTTCCTTATAGGTTTTAACTTCATCAAAAAGGGGGAAATTGTTGGATCAAGAAGTTTTGATGAGTTAAATGAAGCGGCTCGAGATGATCGGACGACTGTAGAACAAGTTGAGATTGAGACCATAAGCTAAGCCGATCGAGACGGGGTCGAGAACCAATCTAGTCACCGAGGTCCGGAAGAGTACAAGTCGTGCGAAGACGAGCTTGAGTCTAGTCATCTGCAGGAGACGAACATGAAGAGCTCGAGACGAGGTCAAGATAAGCCGAGTAGAATAAAAAGGCGAATCTTCACCGAGTCACCGCAGCAGTAGAGCAAAGACAAATTGAGGTCTAGAGCGATTTTCAAGATTAAGTTTGTTAAAGCGGTTTTAAGTTTGTTAGAATCGACTAACAAACTAGCTGTCTTTTCGAGACTTATAAATAGGTCTAGACACTTCTTTAAGCATACACCGCATACGTAATACACAAAATTCACAAGTTATTTTTCCGTAAATTTATTCTCTCAAATCACAAGTTTTCAAAAAGCACAAAATAGTTTTTCAAGATTTCTTCATAGATTTTTCTAAGTGTTTGTAGAACACTTCATTGCACATCTTCAAATACACTTCTTGTTCTTAGAGTTAGATTTCATAAGTTTGGTTAGCATTTTGAAGAGTTGAAGATCAAGTTGTAAGTTGTAAGATTGTAAAGTAAGTAAGTAAGCGAGATAGTGGAGACCCTTCTTCAAGTTGGAGAAGGAGAGTGGATGTAGGATTGTTATAATCCGAACCACTATAAAATCGTGTTCTTTATCGCTTTCATTTACTTATTTGTTCAATTAATTTGAGAATCAAAGTTAAAATGCAATATCGGTTTTGCTTTTGATCTTATTAAAGTTGAGTCTAATCTTTAAAATTCATACGTGTACATCCGGTACTTTGAATTAGTTTTGAAAGATTTGAAAAATCAACAAAATCTATTCAACGCCCCCTTCTAGATTTTGTTCTAGCAGTTAACTCAAAGTTTCATAAATAACTCAACTAATCGGGACCAACAGACTTTGATCATCCGACTATGAAGTCTTATTGCTCGATTATCCGACTAAGTGACTTATTTGTATACTTTATAATATCCTTATCTTTCAAATTACTAACACATTTACTTTCTTGAGCTATGTTTTAACATCATCAAAAAGGGGGAAATTGTTAGGAAGAAAGTTGTATTTAGTTTTGATGAGTTAAAATGTAAAATAGGATGACCAAATTTGAGTATTTTGTATAGACAATGATGTAGTAATAATATGTAAATAAAGCTAAGTACAAAGAATAGATAAGGACACAGATAAGGACAGAGAGTCGATGAGGACAAAAAGTCGACGATGACAAGAAATTAGATGAAGACAGTCGAGGAAGACAGAGATGAGGTCAAGGTCGACAAACAGATAGTCATTTAGATTGAAGACTAAGACACAGGACAAGGTGAATCAAAACTAAAGAAAAAACAATTAAGTGTTAGCAAATTTCGAGCAATTTCAAGAAGCGCTTATAACCAACCAAGAAGAAGTTACAAGATTCGGTTTGTTTGTTATAACTAATCAAACAGAATCTACAGGAAGTTTCAACTACCAACAAAGATCTCTATAAATAGGGATAAAAATCAGAGTAGAATTAACTTTGTAATCTCACGAATTCATTGAGCACTTTTCAACACAAGTAGCATTCACAAATATTGTAATCACGCACTAATGTTCTTCACGTTCTTAGTTCTTAGTGTTTATAGAACACTACTCACGAATATCTTCAAGCCATTAGAATTCAGAATTTGGAGAAGAAGATTGTAAGGTCAAGAGTTGCACTGTAAGTAAGTAAGTAAGAAGGAAGAAGAAAGATAGTAAGTAGAGACCCTTCTTCAAGTTGAAGAAGGAGAGTGGACGTAGGATCGTTTGATCCGAACCACTATAAATCGCCTTGTTCTTTATTGCTTTCATTTACGTATTTGTTTGTAATCAGTTTTAACTTTTAATCAAAGTTTAATTTCAGAATTACAATCGAGACAAATTATCAGCTTGCTTTTGATCCGGTTAAAGTTGAGTTAAAAATCGATTTCATTGTGTAAACTTTGGTGTTTTGAATTGGTTTTCCAGATTTGAAAAAGTTGGAAAATCTATTCAACCCCTCCTTCTAGATATTCCCTAGAAGGCTGTTTCAAGTTATCTTTAGTATACTCAACTCGTGGGACCAACACATCTCATACTGTTAATTATTTTGGAATTGTATTCCTCTATTTAAACTATTATTATGTGTATTCCCAACATGTAATGATGAGTACTTCATGACATTATTTGAAAATGTCTTTTTTGCACTTATTATTGATAACTTGCATATGTTGTGACTTTGAATACTAAAGCCATGACCTTGTTTTATGTTCGAAGTTATTCCCAAATTTCTACGATAAGTTTCTCGTATGTGTTTTGCCATCGCTTGTTTCTCGCAAAACAAGGTGGCTCAACTACACAACCTTTCATAGACAATGGAAATTGGGACTCAATCTTATCAAATTTAACATGAATATTAGAAAATACTAGCACACTAATAATCAATTTTGGAGGCATAAAATATTAGGATAATCTCCCAAGTAGAGATATTATACCGATTAACACCATATGATTATATCGTATTAAATAGTCCAATTTAAACAAAGATTGTGAACTTAGTCCTAATCGTTGTTGGGCTTACGGCCCTAGCAATTTTGTAAAAAGAAAATTGATGGTGTGTTCATTTTACTATTATTTGTCATATTTGATGACCTCATTTTTGCTTATCTAAAATGCTTGTTTCTCATTTATTGTTGATTTCGCATCATCAATTGTCTTGGCTTATGGAGAAAGAAAATATTTTGTGTTTGGTAGATAGTTGATTGGAGTGAATTGATACATGTTTTTAGGGCTATTTTTAGTGCAAAAAGTGAGCTAAAGTGTTAGTTTTTGTGCCTAAATGTGAAAAGTATCACTCTTTTGCCTAAAAAGTATTATTTGTGAGATTTTGATGTTTTCCGTCCATTTTGCAGGTAATTCGGTGGATTTTTGCCAAACCGAGAGTACCATGAGGTTTAGAATGAAGAGACGGACATCCGGGACGAAAACAGGGTTTCGGGGCCGAAGCCCCGTGCGAGAAAAATGCCCTGGACTCGAGCTCTGGTCGAGGACCAAGAGCCTCGAGTCGAGGGCTATGCGAAAAGGATCAAAATTGGAAAATGGCATGAGCCTCGACTCGAGACATGACCCTCGAGTCGAGGGCGAGGATTTTGCGGGGGCCTCGAGTCGAGGCATGACCCTCGACTCGAGGAAGGTTTTTTCTAAAATTTCGTGTTTAAGCAGGGGCGGTTCGAGAGAGAGCAGAATAATCTTTGATAGTAGCGATTAGTAGCGGTTTTGGGGCGATTTCTCAGGCCCCAAGCCAATTCCTTCCTTAGTTAGTGTAGAAGTTAGAATTAGAAGTAGATTTCCTTTGATTGTTGGTAGATTAGCCATAGATTAGCATTTGATCCTTGTAATTCCTTTCAATTCAAGCTTGTAATTCCTTTGGAGATTGGTGTTGAAGACTCAAGCATTCCTATTTTGGTTAATTGAAGATCATTTGGTGATGTTTTTCCTCTTTTGTCTCTTTAATTTCTTATTTGTTGTGACTTGCTTTGTGTTTGATCAATTCTATCTTCTTCCCATGGATTTCACCATGGGCTAACTCTCTTGTGCTTGGGTTAATTGAAATTGATGATGAATTGATTGATGATGCTATAATTGTTGATGATTGGAGATCAATTAAGTACATTGCTTACTAATTGTGATTCTCATTTGTGCTTCATGCATAATTATCTCTTTAGATTAGTGTTTGATCACCCTAGCTATAGACGAGAGTTGCGCTAACGTGATCCTAGATTAATCGGGTGATAATTGTGTATGAATGCGTGGATTGGGTGCTTCGGAATCGAGAGATTAGTTGCACTAAGGATACTCACATTAGTTTGTTTCCTAATTGTGATTCTTAATTGTGCTTTGTGTAAAATTGTTGCTTTTGATTAATGGTTGATCACCCTAGCAATAGGCGAGAGTTGAGCTAACGTGATTAGGTGTTAATCGAGTTTCAATTTTGCATGATTGTATGAATTGGGGATTTCTACATTGAGAGATGGGAAAGACTAAGGATACTCACATTAGGCATTGTGGATTTTAATGAAGTGATTAATTTCATGATGGTTTATGCTTTCTATCTTAATTGATTGGCAATTTGATTCAATTGTAGCTTGTTAATTGATGATTCATTGATGGATGTTAATCCTAGCACCTCTATCCCACCATTTAGTGTTGTTTTTGTTATCGCATTCTTAGTGTTCGATCATTTGCTTGCTCCTTGTTGTTTTGTATTCTTGCTTGTGTTTTTGTTGTTTTTGTACCAAACCATTGTTGCAACTCTAGTCACTAATAACTTGTATTTCTAGGACCTCATGTGCATACTTTTTCCCTTGGGTTCGATATTTTGTTGATTGGTCTTAATAACTCTTACCCTATACACTCCAATCAATAGTGCTACCACACATACTATCCCGAAAGATAGAAAAATTTTCCAAAATTTGGTAGAAGAATGGGGAGTGTCACAACAATTGCTAATGATAATATCTTAATAATAGGCTCACGGTAGAGCTTTAGTGATTCTCCCTATGGGTACCGAATTAATCATTAATGATACATTGTTATATCCACAATCTAAACGTACTCTTCTCGCTTTTAAAGACATCGATCAAATGGTTATCATATTGAAACCGACACCGAGAACAATAGTGCATATCTTTTGATGTCACAATCACTAGGATGTCGAAAAATGTTGTTGAAAAACTTCCTTCTTTTCTCATCCGGATTGTATTATATATACATTCAACCTTCTAATCTCCATATTGCCGTGAGCTTAAAATTTAATGATCCAAATTCTTTCAAATTATGGCATGAACGGTTGGATCATCCAAGACAAAATATGATACGTCGGATTTTGTCTAATTCCATTGGTCATAATATGCTAAATAAATGAATCCCTTCTATTAGTGAATTTATTTGTGATGCATGTACAAAGGGTAAATTGCTAAACCATTATTGCAAAATTCTAACTTACCTATTTCATGTTGGGGGCATGCAATTTTACATGCTGCAATTCTAATTCAAATCCGACCTACCGCATATCATGACTACTTCCCTTTTACAACTAGTGCGTGGGAAATAATCTAACATTTCCCATTTGCGCATATTTGGTTGTGCAATATATATTCCATATCACCACCAAAGCGTACCTCAATGGGCCCACAAAGGAAAATATATATACATAGACTTTTGAATCTCCATCTATTATGAAATACCTAGAACCTATGACAAGGGATCAATTTGTGGCTCGGGTCGCTAATCGCACATTTGATGAAGATCATATCCCGGCATTAGGGGAGATAAGAATCTAATATTAAATGAATGCTGAAAAATTTCATGGAATGAAAAAGATCTTCATGATTTAGACCCACACACTAAGTCAAACTAAATTGGAAGTTCAAAAGATAATTAATTTGCAATATTTAGCAATTAATCGCGAGATGCATTTACCGATCATAAAGGAGTGACTAAATCGCATATACCGATGTAAATGCAGCTTTGTAGGTAGTGGTCCCAATGAAATCAAGTATACATATTGATGCCCCCATACGCCAGAGGGGCATTCCTGTGAGAGACCGTCTCATGCATGAGACGGACATGAGACTGAGTCACTTTTCAATAAATTATTATCACTTTTTCATAAATTGTTATCACTTTTTCATAAATTGTTATCACTTTTCATAAATTGTTATTACTTTTTAATTTATTATCACTTTTATACTAATTTGTATCACTTTTTAAAAAGTGATAATAATTTATTAAAAGTGATTCGGTCTCATGCATGAGACGGTCTCATACAAGTTTTTGCCTACGCCTGAAGCGTAAAGGACCTCTTAACACAAAGGAAATAAATACGCGGAAAACTAAAATTAGCAAAAATATTCAGTCACCCCGAAATCTCTTGAAGAGATTCGTCCCGAAGACGAAAATCCTAGTAACGATATATGTGCACAAAATAAAATACTAGGATTGCGAAACAATCAGTACTCAAAATATTTTGGGAAATGATGAAGATCTGGTTGATGTAAACATAGAAGTTACTATAAATTTTATAAATACAGGAGAAACTTATAATAGAAGTATTATTGTTGTCGACAACGAATTTGCCGCCACAATTGCTCTTTCTATTACAAATAATGATCTAGATCCGTAACCCAAGTCAATAGCCGAGTGCCTAAGCGCTCGCACTGGGTAAAATGGAAAGAAGCAATTGAGGCAGAGCTAGACTCGCTAAACAAAGAAAAGTATTTGGTACTATCGCACGTACACCCAAAAATATTATCCCCGTTGGATATAAATGGGTATTTGTACGAAAATGAAATGAGAATAATAAGGTGGTGAGATACAAAGCGAGATTAGTAGCTCAAGGGTTTTCGCAAAGACTCAAGATTGATTTTGATCAAACATATTCTTACGTTATGAATGGAATAACGCTCCGCTACTTAATATCCCCGCGGTAAAATTAAATTTAGAAATGCAGTTAATGAATGTTATAACCGCATATTTATATGGATCATTGGATGCCAATATTCATATGAAAATCCTGATGGATTTAAGATTCCCCATATGAGGAATGATGAAAATCGTAGTATGTATAGTATAAAGCTGCAGAGGTTATTATATGGCCTAAAATAGTCGGGTCGTATGTGTTTCAATCGACTCGGTGAGTTCCTCTGAAGAAGGAATATATAAAAAAATGAAGCATTTCCTTGCGTATTTATAAAGAAATCACTAAATGGTTTTTGTATCATCTCGGTTTATGTTGATGATCTAAATATAATTGGAACATGTAAGGAGATTGAAGAAGCTAAATCAACCTTAAAGACTGAATTTGAAATGAAAACCTTGGGTAAAACCAAGTATTGTCTCGGCCTCAGACGAGCATCTCCCGAAGGAATTCTTGTACACCCAGTCAACCTACTGAAGAAGGTATTGGAGAGATTCTATATGGATAAATCTCATCCTCTCGAGCACACCAATGGTGTTCGCTCCTTGAAGTGGATAAGGACTCATTTAGACCTAAGGAAGATACAAAAGATATATTAGGACCAGAAGTTCCTTACCTAAGTGCAATTGATGCATTACTTTATCTTGCAAACCGCACTAGACCGGATATTGCATTTGGCAAGAAATTTGCTTGCAAGGTTTAGTGCTTCTCCTACAAGGAGACATTGGAATGGTGCTAAACACATTTTACGGTATCTTCAAGGTTCACAAGATCTTAGTTAGTATCTTCAAGGTTCACGAGATCTTGGTTTATTTTATACAAGAAATCAAGACAAAATATTGATGGGCTATGCAGATCTTTGGTTATATGTCCGATCCCCATACCGCCGGATCTCGCATCGGTTATATTTTTCTCTGCGTTGGTACCGCAAGTTCATGGATGTCTATTGAACAATCTATGGTTACCACCTCCTCAAACCATTCAGATATTATTGCTTTATATGAGGTCTCATGAGAATGTGTTTGGTTAAAGTCATTGGTAAAACACATTTGTAATTCGTGTGACATCTTAAAAAAAAAAAAAAAAGATTTATCCCCTATTGTCCTTATGAGGACAATGCAGCTTGTATTGCATAGATGAGTAATAGATATGTTAAATGAAACTTGACAAAAACATTTCCCCAAAATTCTTTTATCCGTATGAACTCCGGAAGAGTGATGAAATTATCATACAAAAGGTACGCTCTAGTGACAATCTGATGATTTGTTTACTAAATCACTTCCTACATCTACTTTTGAAAATAGGTCCATGCTATTGGGATGCGTAGGCTTAGAAGATTGTTGCCTTCGGGGGGAGTAACAATCCTGAAGATTGGATACCGAAGATCAATTATTGTACTCATATTCTCCCTCTCTCGCCGAGGATTAATGAGACATGGATATCACGACGTAATGTCCAAGGGGGAGTGTTGTAAATATATTATAATTATGGACATTACTTGTTGGGAAAGATATTTAATGGGCCAAGATGTCTAATGGGTTTTTAGGGTTACATCTCAATTCTCTTTCTATTTATACATCTGTATTATTGTATCGTTATGTACAACAAGAAATATAGTGAAATATCTCACGGCTTGGTTCGCCCCAGACGTAGTCATTCTTGACGAATTGAGTAAACAAATTCTTGTTCTTCTTGTTATTTATTTTATAACAAGATTCTCATCGAATAAATCCCCATTTTGCATAATATTTACATATTCAAATTGAAAAGTTGAATTTAGGTAGAGGGTTTTTTTCTCTGGGTATTGTGACCGCCAAATCCTAATTAAAATTTTCTAAAATTTTCAAAATGATAGATTATTACTTGTATTTCATTTCTTTATTTAATTCCCATTCCCCATGAATCCTAATCATACTTGTTCTCTTTTTTTATTGAAAGAATTTTATATTATGACTCAATATTTAGGTTGAGTTTCAATTTAGATCTTCAATTTTGTAATGTCTCAAATTATGTCTAATTTTTATTTTTTTCTCAATTTAAGATCTAATTTTATTTTATTATATCACAATTTAAAGCCAAAATTTCTTTTTATTTTTTATTTCTAATCATACATCGCTAATTTTTTTTTATAAAGAATTATTTTTACTACGAATAATTTTTTCTTATCTATATTTTAGAATATATTTTTATATTTTGATTTTTTAATATTATTCTTACCGATTTATTATAAATACTCAAATTTATCACCTGAATTAAAAAATAATAAATTGAATTTTTGTTTTTAAATAAATCAGCAAGCGTATTTTTTAATTTAATATATTATATTTTAAAAATTAATTAGAAAAAGTTATTATACTTGAGTATTTTATTAAAAAAATTGAAATAAAGACAAATTGACTGGATCTTGAATTGAGACAAAAAAATAAAAAATTGATCTTAAATTGAGAAAAAAATACAAAAATTAAATCTTAATTTGAGATACTTCTCAATTTAAAAATTGAGCGCTAACATTAAATTATTTCCTTTTTTATTTAATTTAATTTAAAATATTACTTATATTTTATTATTTAATGTACTTATGAAGTTAAAATGTTGCGCATAAATTGGATTATGCTATAAATTAATTTATCAATTATTATGAATAATTAAATTATTCAAAATAAAAGGGTTTATTATTCAAAATACTTCCTGGTCTTTGCATTGTTGTTTCTGAGATATGCATAAATTGAAATGGCCTTTTGAATTTCAACTTCTTTATCTCATTAATTGTTATTTCTGAAATGGCAGATTAAGGTCCTCTCGCTTTGAGCCCCACGAAAGCCGAGAAGAAAACACCTTATTATTTTAGCCTTGTATCTTGGGAAGACGGGCTAAATAAGCGAGTGATAAGCCTTCTACGTCAAAATCCCGTAGTTTAAAAAAAGAAAAGAAGTTGAATTGGAGGACGGATGCCGAGGAGGTAACAAATGAGCCTTTGTTGAGGGAGTTGAAGCAGAAATACACCCGGATTGAGAAACACTTGAGGGAGATCAACGAAAATCAAAAACTCATCATGGAGAAACCGAGAATACACAAGGGGTCCAGGAAAACAAGACTAGAGATGATGACAAGGAAGACGGAGATGATAGAAAATATGACTTTGATGATGACCCGGTCGATGGAGATGATGAGAAAGGCTGCGGCAGATTTGGATAAAGACGGGGACCCGAGGAGATGGACGACGGAGATGAAAGTAAGGAACAGGAGACGAGGAGAAAGCCGGTGCGAATCTTGAGAAAGACAAGGGAGGGGACAATGAAAAAGACAAAGGTGCGGGAGATGTCCACGAGGAGAGACACGGGGAGAAGAGAAGATTGAAATGGGAGGTGAAAGTAAGAAGCAGGGGGACGAGGAGAAAGACGGTGGAGACGTGGGAGGGAGGTGTAGCAATAAGAAGGGGAAGAAGGATGGTAATATCTACAACGATGAAGGCGAAAAACCAAAGGATGATGAATGGGACAATCGGTCGACGGACACGTAATGGGACCGGGTGAAGTAGACGAATTTGAGGAGTGGTACACGAACGACGAACAAAAAGGGTGAAAGTACAAGTGTCGGTTGAAAACATTGGAGCTGTGGACTACGCTTGGTTTAGGAGTATCCGAGATCCGATGGGGTGGCTCACGTTAGAGGTATTTTCGACCACCTAAATCTTAAATTATTTTGGTACATGAATGCATCCCCATTCTAAAATTATTTTAGCATACGAATGCAATCCTTGGTGTAGTAGTTGAAATGGACTAATGCATTGCAGCTGTTATTATGTGTTTGTTTGTTGTAGAATCTAGATGCCTGCTTAATCTTACCGTGTTTAAGGCTAAGCCGTGGCCACAAAACTTTGGCTCGATTGTAGTAATATCGGCAAGATTAAGACCAATCAAGTTTATCGAACCCAAGGGAAAAAGTATGCACGTGAGGCCCTAGAAATACAAGTTCTCAATGACTATCGTTGCAATCACGGTTTCAAACAAAAATACAACACAAAGCTAGAAATAAACTCAAACACTACAAAGAGGCAAATAATCGAACACTTAGAAGGCAAGCACAAATACAACAATAAATGGGGGCAGGGGTGCTAGGGCTAACATCCATCAAGGAATCAATGATCAACAAGCTATGATTGAATCAAATTGAAGATCAACTAAGATAGAAAGCATAAAACCATCATGAAAAAATCACTCCATTAATAACACAATGCCTAATGTGAGTATCCTTAGTGCAACTAATCTCTCGATTCCGAAGCACCCAATCCACACATTCATACACAATTAAAACCCGATTATATCCGGATCATGTTAGCTCAACTCTCGCCTATTGCTAGGGTGATCAAACATTAATCTAAAGAGATAATTATGCATGAAGCACAATTGAAAATCACAATTAGGAAGCAATCTAACTCAATTGATCACAATCATCAACAATCATAGCATAGTCAATCAAATCATCCTCAATTTCAATTAACCCAAGCACAAGACTATTAGCCCATGGTGCTAAGAGCAAAAGCCATGGGTGAAAAATCTAGGAAAGCAATTAACAAGCTAATCACCACAAACAATGAATAAAAGATAGAAAAGTAGAAGAACATCACCAATTGATCTTCAATTAAAAATAATAAGAATGCTTCAATCTTCAACAATGCTCCAATTACAATATCCACCACTTCAATTACAACTTGAAACTCAAAATCAAATGGATCAAATGACTAATCTAATGATTACAAGCTTGAAAAATCTATCAAAATCTATCAATCTAATGCAATTACAAGTAGAGTTAAGCTAGTAAATGATAAATTCGCTCAGAAACTACCTAGAAACCGCTCTAAACCGATATGGGAAGAATATGCTCCGTTTAACGCTCAAGATGATTTAAATCCAAAAATTCGGTTTTGGGCCTCCTCGCCTCGAGCTTGGGGCCCTCGAGTCGAGGGTGAAGAGTCGTCAATGCGATTTCGCGAATTTTGCTCCTGCCTCGAGTCGAGGCTCAGCCCTCGACTCCGAGGGATCCTCATTTTTCCAATCCTCGACTCGAGGCTCCTCCCTCGAGTCGAGGCAGCTGCAATTTTGAAATTCTCTTCCCTCTATCATATCCCTTGAGTCGAGGCCTCTGGTCCTCGACCGCAGGTCGAGACCAGGGCATTTTTTGGCCGAGACTCCGGCTCCGACCCCCATTTTCATCCGTCTCATTCTTCTCTTCATTCTAAGAATGCCGATACTCTCGGTTTGGCCAAATTCCACCGATTTACCTGTAAAACAGATGAAAATATCAAATATTCATCAAGTAATACTTTTTAGGCAAAAGAGTGATACTCTACACATTTGTGCACAAAAACTAACACTTTGGATCACTTTTTGCACTAAAATACTCCCTAAAAACATGCATCAATTCACTCTAATCATAATACCCCCAAACTTGAAGTGTTGCTCGTCCTCGAGCAACGTAGAAACTAAGCACAAAGGAGTGAATTGATTGCAATTATGTCACATGGCACCATAGGCGAAGTATAAGACAATCGAACTCATCAATGATCATGAATATCAATGCAACTATCCACTAGCAATCAAGATGAATCATGCTCAAACAAATGCTCAATCAAACACTTAACACGTTGCTCCTTCCATGGAGTGTTTCACTCTTTCTCAAGTGTATAAATGTATAATGCACTCAATCATCAAATTCACAAACTTGTACATCATATGCTTGCCAATAAACTTAATCTCAATCAAAATCAATTGTGTTCAATCAAGAATCAAAGAGGTCTTTCTTTTAGGTTGTAATGTAGGCTCTTTGGAAATGTGGGATGTATTTGGATAAGAGTGACTAAGTGTAGAGACTTGAATGTTCACTAAGCAATACCGTACTCATTTCTTCAATCATTGTCATGCACACTCTTTCTTTTGCACTTAAAGTTCAAACACCACCATTCACTTGAGCTTTCTCTTTCACTTAAGCTCACAAATTGAATTTTTCATCTTTTCTAGCACTTCACATCTTTCTTCACAATTCAATTTTTCACAACCTTTCTTTCTTCTTTCAAGCATCATCACTTAGCTCATCATTTTCCACCCATACTTAGCAATCAAATCGCCATCTTGTAGCCAACAATCAAGCTCTACTAAACATAGGACAAGAAGGCTCATAAAAATAGACAAATGGTTTCAATTTCACTTGGCTTGCCAAAGAATAAGGAAATAAGGCTCAAAATGGCTACTAAGGAAATCAAATGTTTGGTGGGGAAAAATTTGGCAAAGTGACTAATCATCTCAAAACATGGCCTCTTATCACTTTAATGACATCACACAAAGATCAACTTCAACAAGTCTAGTGGCAAGTTCTAGCATACAAATCTATGAATGATGCACTCATAAAGGAATCATATCAACCGTATAAGATGTACGATTATAAAGGCACAAAAGATCACGGGCTTAAATTGAGCAATGAATCAAGTATTTTCAATCACATTCATCTTTACATAACTATCAAGCATGCTAGCATCAAGCTACAAATCAACTCATGATCAAATCAAAATTCAATATATCTTGCAAATCAAGCATAAGTGCACATGTAAATAATCTCAAGCACACTCACTATGTCAAGAATGATACAAAAAGATATGCAATAAATCCACAATTAAAGCTCAATGATGAATCAATCCCCAAAAATATATGCAAGAAATTCTAGACACAATTATAGCATCATCATCATATCCATAAACATTAAGCTCAACAAACCCCAAAATCATATATGAGCACAAAAGATAGGCAAAGGAAGAAAAACACCTCCCCCAAACTTAGACAAGTCTAAGTTTGAAAGGAAGTGTTGTACCATAAAGCCTTTAAACTCCATCTTCCTTCAAACATGTAGGGCTCATCATGCTTTTATGCACTTTCCTTCTTGATCTTGCATTTTCTTGTAATTCCAATCACTTTCCAATTCATCTAGCAAGTGTACCTACAATTGAGCAAAAGAATCATCAAATCATTACCACAAAGAGATGCACGTAAACAATAACGATCAACACCCCAAACTTGAATGTAAGCATGAAATTTAAAGTTTGGCATGAGAGTGCTACAAATATATGCAACTCGAAATGATATCAACAATAAGCTCAATACTCCAATTAAATTTCAAAGCATGATAACACAACTTCCTAAGCATGAGCAATTAGGTACCTAGCCAATTCTCCAAACAAAACAAAAACAAAAGCAACAAAAATACAAAAAGCACACAAAAGCAAAAAAAAAAAAAAGAGATGGGTTGCCTCCCATCTAGCGCTATTTTTATTGTCCTATGTCGGACTTATTTGTTCACTCCCCACTTCCTTCATCGGAATGACCAAGGGTATCGGTCCTCCTTTCCACAATATCTCATCCTTTGAGCTTCAAAGTCATGGAGGCAAATATGTAGGAGAGACCCATCATCCACATCCTTGCATTTTATTGATGGTTGTCCTCCTTTCTTTCTCATCAACAACCCTCTCCATTTCTTTTCTCCAAGGATGCCCAAGCACTTCTTTAATTCTTTCCTATAATCAAAGTTCTCAAGAGGTAAGGTCAAATCAATAGAAGCATCAATTTCAATTAAAGTACAAATTGAAGAGTTAGAAGGTATAGAGATGCTCATTTCGATCTTCAAGGCTTCATTTGATGCTTCTCGATTTTCTTCCTCATTATAGCCCATGTCCATTAATGGACATTCCTCTTCCTCACTTTCGACAAGGAAATTTTCCCTTTCATCCTCCTTGCTTGGACCTCTCTACTACTTCTTCTTCACTTTTGTTTTCTTCCTCCCCTTCTTCTTCTTGATTCTCCATGGTGGTTATGTTCTTCACTTGGAGTAGGAAATATTTGAGTTGACTTTTTATCACCATGAATTGAGGTTCGGAGATTTCCATGTTCCCCTCTATCAATGAATCAACCAATGCTTTAATCTCATAGATGTTCTCATACAAAGGGAATATTTTCTCACATCTAGGGTCATTTTCCTCAATTCTCTTTAACAACACTCCAAGCATCTCTTTCAATATAGCTCTCATATCATGGAGTCCCCATTCTTCACAATGAGAAGAAGCTTGTAGTATTTGGTAATCATACTCATAGCTTCTCCCTTTTCGATGCTCCTTGACACTCATATCCAAGACATGGATCGAATGTTTGATCATAATGCTCATAGTATGGGAACATCTCTTGAGGTGGGGGAGGAATTTCATCATATCTCCAATCTTCATAGTTGGATGGAACTTGTTGCAATTAAGAATTATCTTCATTCCAATTATTGTATCCAAATTCTTCAAAATGTGGAGGATACACCATACTCTTTTGATAATACTCTTGATTCCACAAGTATGAGTTGTATCCCTCCATCTAAACAAGATATCAAAGTATCAAATTCAAAAAAAAATAACAACACAAACAAAAACACAAAGGCAACAAGTAGAAACTTCAAACAATTCCTAAGTCTCACTTAAGCGCAAAAACTAATTTCCCGAACGGCGCCATTTTGATTGTAGTAATATCGGCAAGTGGTATTAAGACCAGTCAAGTTTATCGAACCCAAGGGAAAAAGTATGCACGTGAGGCCCTAGAAATACAAGTTCTCGATGACTATCGTTGCAATCACGGTTTCAAAACAAAAATACTACACAAAGCTAGAAATAAACTCAAACACTACAAAGAGGCAAATAATCGAACACTTAGAAGGCAAGCACAAATACAACAATAAATGGGGGATAGGGGTGCTAGGCTAACATCCATTAAGGAATCAATGATCAACAAGCTATGATTGAATCAAATTGAAGATCAACTAAGATAGAAAGCATAAAACCATCATGAAATTAATCACTCCATTAATAACACAATGCCTAATGTGAGTATCCTTAGTGCAACTAATCTCTCGATTGCGAAGCACCCAATCCACATATTCATACACAATTAAAACTCAATTAATCCCGAATCACGTTAGCTCAACTCTCGCCTATTGCTAGGGTGATCAAACATTAATGTAAAGAGATAATTATGCATGAAGCACAATTGAGAATCACAATTAGGAAGCAATCTAACTCAATTGATCACAATCATCAACAATCATAGCATAGTTAATCAAATCATCCTCAATTTCAATTAACCCAAGCACAAGACTATTAGCCCATGGTGCTAAGAGCAAAAGCCATGGGTGAAAAATCTAGGAAAGCAATTAACAAGCTAATCACTACAAACAATGAATAAAAGAGAGAAAAGTAGAAGAACATCACCAATTGATCATCAATTAACAAAAATAAGAATGCTTCAATCTTCAACAATGCTCCAATTACAATCTCCACTACTTCAATTACAACTTGAAACTCAAAATCTAATGGATCAAATGACTAATCTAATGATTACAAGCTTCAAATCTATCAAAATCTATCAATCTAATGCAATAACAAGTAGAGTTAAGTTAGGAAATGATAAATTCGCTCAGAAACTACCTAGAAACCGCTTCTAAACCGATATGGAAAGAATATGCTCTGTTTTCCGCTCAAGATGATTTAAAACCAAAAATTCGGTTTGGGCCTCCCTCGAATCGAGCTTGGGGCCCTCGAGTCGAGGGTGAAGAGTCGTCAATGCGATTTCGCGAATTTTGCTCCCGCCTTGAGTCGAGGCTCAGCCTCGACTCGAGGCTCCTCCCTCGAGCCGAGGCAGCTATAATTTTGAAATTCTCTTCCCTCCATCATATCCCTCGAGTC